>CM045893.1:37343281-37993281 GCA_025169545.1 Anguilla japonica | reverse complement strand
GGCAGTGACGGGAGACGGGACCAACGACGGACCGGCGCTGAAGAAGGCCGATGTCGGCTTTGCCATGGTGAGCGTCGCCTTACCGCTCATTACATCTGCAAATAAAACCAAGCCTGTGATTCATTCGTATTAATACTTTGGTTAATTCTCGCTCTGTAATTAATGGATGCCCTTAATGCTAATATTTCTATGCTAACAGTGCAATTGGCACTAACGCTGTAATTTAAAATGATTAATTATTTAATTAGTACGAATACCACTACGACAATGAGGATGAGATGATGATAAAGATGATGATGATGATGATGATGATTGCTTTGTTAACGTTGGTGGTAATTATTGTGGTGCCAACACGCAATAAGTATCAATAGATAAACATTGCCCAGTCATTCTTATGAGCCTGATTAACCCTTTGAAGAACAGGCTTTTTGGAATGTTTTTTCAAAAATTTTAAATCAGTGTTCTAGAACTCCATTGCTGTCAGTCACCAGTAATGATTGTTACATCAACACTAGAATATTCCATTCAACATTCTAACCACATATTTGTGATTTTACGCCTTAAAGGGGTTAAATAGAAAATTAATGATTGACGGAGATTGTTGCCACAATTAATTGAATAATTGTTTCACTTGTGGTTCGAAATAGTAGCACCCCCAACTCCTTGGTGGTGGATGGTTGCGATATGTATGAGAGAGCAACCTGAGATTTTCTGCCTGTCTTTTAAGAATGATTTTAATTGTGACAATTGTGCTGACGATGATGATGGTGATGGCAGTGATGATGGTAGGGAGGATGGCGGTGAAGATGAGCGTGAGGATGATGATGATGATCGCTTGTTTGTTCTTTTCAGGGCATTGCAGGCACAGATGTAGCGAAGGAGGCGTCTGACATCATCCTGACAGATGATAATTTCTCCAGCATCGTGAAGGCGGTGATGTGGGGGAGGAATGTGTACGACAGCATCTCCAAGTTCCTGCAGTTCCAGCTCACAGTCAACGTGGTGGCCGTGATCGTGGCCTTCACCGGAGCCTGCATCACGCAGGTCAGACTCTGAGCCAACCCTAACACTAACCGCACACAGGTCAGACTCTGAGGTAACCCTAACACTAACCGCACACAGGTCAGACTCTGAGCTAACCCTAACCGCACACAGGTCAGACTCTGAGCCAACCCTAACACTAACCGCACACAAGTCAGACTCTGAGCTAACCCTAACACTAACCGCACACAGGTCAGACTCTGAGCTAACCCTAACACTAACCGCACACAGGTCAGACTCTGAGCCAACCCTAACCCTAACCGCACACAGGTCAGACTCTGAGCTAACCTTAACCTAACCGCACACAGGTCAGACTCTGAGCCAACCCTAACACTAACCGCACACAGGTCAGACTCTGAGCTAACCCTAACCGCACACAGGTCAGACTCTGAGCCAACCCTAACCGCACACAGGTCAGACTCTGAGCCAACCCTACCGCACACAGGTCAGACTCTGAGCTGACCCTAACCGCACACAGGTCAGACTCTGAGCCAACCCTAACTGCACACAGGTCAGACTCTGAGCTAACCCTAACCGCACACAGGTCAGACTCTGAGCTAACCCTAACACTAACCGCACACAGGTCAGACTCTGAGCTAACCCTAACCGCACACAGGTCAGACTCTGAGCTAACCCTAACACTAACCGCACACAGGTCAGACTCTGCACCAACCCTAACCGCACACAGGTCAGACTCTGAGCTAACCCTAACACTAACCGCACACAGGTCAGACTCTAGAGCTAACCCTAACACTAACCGCACACAGGTCAGACTCTAGAGTTAACCCTAACACTAACCGCACACAGGTCAGAATCTGAGCTAACCCTAACCGCACACAGGTCAGACTCTGAGCTAACCCTAACCACACGCAGGTCAGACTCTGAGCTAACCCTAACCGCACACAGGTCAGACTCTGAGCTAACCCTAACCACACACAGGTCAGACTCTGAGCTAACCCTAACCACACACAGGTCAGACTCTGAGCTAACCCTAACACTAACCGCACACAGGTCAGACTCTGAGCTAACCCTAACACTAACCGCACACAGGTCAGACTCTGAGCTAACCCTAACCACACACAGGACAGACTCTAAACTAACCTCACCACACAAAGGTCACACTCTAAATTAACCCTAACCGCACACAGGTCAGACTCTAAACTAACCCTAACCGCAGACAGGTCACAACGTGGTGGCCATGTGATGCTAACTTTAGCCTGCGCAACAATGGTTGTGAAGTGTGTGTGTACTTGTGTGCGGTAATGTGCAGGACTTCTCTTCCGAAGGTGGTGTAGATGTGGGTGTATAGTGCATAGTTTCTATACTGTATTGTGTGAAAAGTATATGTGTAGTGTTTAGTGTGTGTATAGTTCATGTATAGTGTGCGTATTGTGTGTATAAAGTAATGCCTGTCCTCTGTACAGGACTGAAGGCTGTGCAGATGTGGGTGTATAGAGTGTGTATAGTTTATATTGTGTGTATAATATATATTATAAAGTCTCTGTGCAGGACTACTCTCTCAAGGCTGTGCAGATGCTGTGGGCATAAAGAGAGTGTGTAATGTCCACCATTTCCTATTGGTTGAAAACTTATTTGCGGTGGTCGAATCCTTGTGCATGTTTTGGAAGGGGGGGATGGGTGAATGATGAAAATTGGCAACTTGGCCACATTGGAGGGAGGGGGATGGGCAGAGCACGCAGTGAAATGACAGTTGGCCATACGTCACTTAGACTTTTGAAACAAAAGGCAATGAATGCAAAGTATGGTGTGTTGCTTACAGAAATGAACAACTAACGCAGACTCACAGTGTTCCAAGCAAACTATGGGGAGGCGATTGCTTCATGCAGAAGCTGGCTTTCCTTCAATGGTAGTTTCTCGCCTGATAAACAAGGTTTATGATTGTGGTTATTTATTGGCTCTCACAAACTTTTAAAACATTTGATTTCTGTCAACTGGGCCAATAATTATTGAGAAAAGGACGAAAGCAACTCTGCTGTCTCTGTGTTCGGAAAACCATATTATCTCGCAGTGTTATCAACACCACAAACTTTGTTAAATACAAAAAAATCTTTTGGGGCAAGGGCAAATATATTTGGGCAGACCGCTCAAATAAAGTAAATGTATGGGAACACTGTAATGTATATTGGGTGCATGGTGTGTATTGTAATGTTTCTCTTTGTGTAGGACTCCCCTCTGAATGCGGTGCAGATGCTGTGGGTATATGCAGTGTGTATAGTGTATAATATAGTGTGTATGATGTATATTATAATGTCTCTGTGCAAGACTCCCATCTGAAGTGTGTATAGTGTATAATATAGTGTGTATGATGTATATTATAATGTATCTGTGCAGGACTCCCATCTGAAGTGTGTACAGTGTGTAATATAGTGTGTATGATGTATATTATAATGTCTCTCTGTGCAGGACTCCCATCTGAAGTGTGTACAGTGTGTAATATAGTGTTTATGATGTATATTATAATGTATCTGTGCAGGACTCCCATCTGAAGTGTGTACAGTGTGTAATATAGTGTGTATGATGTATATTATAATGTCTCTGTGCAGGACTCCCCTCTGTACAGGCGTGTGTATGAGATGTCTCTCTGTGGGTGAACTCCCCTCTGATCATGGGTGACACCTTCGACACCTTCGCCTCTTTGGCTCTGGCCACTGAGCCGCCCACAGAGTCTCTGCTGCTGAGGAAGCCCTACGGCCGCAACAACCCCCTCATCTCCCTCACCATGATGAAGAACATCCTGGGCCACGCCGTCTACCAGCTCATCATCATCTTCACCCTGCTGTTCGTGGGTACGCTGCAGGGTCGGGGGCCTGCGGGACCTCACACATGGGTTCCCGGGGAGGGTGGAAGGGGCGGGGCATTCCCACAGGGCATTTGACTGACAGGGTGTTTGTTCATCTCCCCCCGTCTGTCCGCCCTCCGTCGCAGGAGAGAAGATCTTCGACATCGACAGCGGACGCAACGCCCCTCTTCACTCCCCGCCCTCCGAGCACTACACCATCATCTTCAACACCTTCGTCCTCATGCAGCTCTTCAACGAGATCAACGCCCGCAAGATCCACGGCGAGCGCAACGTCTTCGACGGGATCTTCTCCAACCCCATATTCTGCTCTATAGTGTTCGGGACCCTGATTGTGCAGGTGAGCCTGGGTGGAAACGGCGCTCCTGTCCTCCCACCATTGCGCTCCCTTTCACCTCGCTGTGCTGCTGTGTCGAAGAGGAAGAGGAGGGCTCATTTAAAAAATTATATATTCAGAACTCCTGCCGAAGGAAGTGTGACCAACTTTCAGTTTTCACTTCACTGTAAAAATGATTCATCAGAAAATAATGTAATCACCTGCCACATTTAGTTATGATGTACACTTTTACAATAAGGCTGCCTTAGCTAAGTGAGTGCTGTAAGCCGGTCCCTCTTCTTTTGGTCGGGCATTATAAATGTGTGCACAGACTAAAAGCTCTGAGAGCAGTTCTGTCTGCCAGCCTGATGCATTTCCTGTTGGCTGGTGCTGGAGTTGAGGGGGAGGGTGTGGATCAGGTTTATACTGTGTCTGTGTGATACGCTTGAGTCCTTAAAGCATTTTGTATTTTTATGTAGACTCTGACCCTCCATCTAGCAGGAACCTGCTGAAGCTAATGATCAGTTAGGATGCCAATAATACTTTATCTTTATGCTGTCTTTAGAGCCAGAGATGCTGTTCCACACTGTTAGATTTAGAACTGCAACCTGTCATTGGCTTCTTCATCTCTCTCTTCCTCTCCCCTTCCCTCTGTCCTTTACTCTTCTTCATCTCTCTCTTCCTCTCCCCTTCCCTCTGTCCTTTACTCTTCTTCATCTCTCTTCTTCCTCTCCCCTTCCCTCTGTCCTTTACTCTTCTTTGTCTCTCTCTCTCCCCTCCCTCTGCCTTTACTCCTTCATTGTCTCTTCCCTCTCTTCTTCTCTCCTCTCTTCTTTCCTCTCTCTCCTCCCCTGTTCCCCTTCCTCTCTCCTTTACTCTTCTTCATCTCTCTTTCTTTCTCTCCCTTCCCTCTCTCCTTTACTCTTCTTCATCTCTCTCTCTTCCTCTCCCCTTCCCTCTCTCCTTTACTCTTCTTCATCTCTCTCTCTTCCTCTCCCCTTCCCTCTCTCCTTTACTCTACTTCATCTCCCTCTCTTCCTCTCCCCATTCCTCTCTCCTTTACTCTTCTGCATCTCTCTTCCTCTCCCCTTCCCTCTCTCCTTTACACTTCTTCATCTCTCTCTTCCTCTCCCCTTCCCTCTCTCCTTTACTCTTCTTCATCTCTCTCTCTTGCTCTTCCCTTCCCTCTCTCCTCCTGAGTAGATTGTGATTGTCCAGTTTGGAGGGAAGCCTTTCAGCTGTGCTCCTCTCAGTATGGCTCAGTGGCTCTGGTGTTTGTTTGTGGCCGTGGGAGAGCTGCTGTGGGGACAGGTAAGAAAAGCGCCATCCGTCACTCCTGTAGCTAGCCCCTCCCCCAGAATGGGCATCATCACTCCTGTAGCCTAGCCCCTCCTCCAGAATGGGCATCATCACTCCTGTAGCATAGCCCCTCCCCCAGAATGGGCATCATCACTCCTGAAGCCTAGCTTCTCCCCCAGAATGGGCATCATCACCCCTGTAGCCTAGCTCCTCCCCCAGAATGGGCA
Organism: Anguilla japonica; assembly: GCA_025169545.1. Lineage (NCBI taxonomy): Eukaryota > Metazoa > Chordata > Actinopteri > Anguilliformes > Anguillidae > Anguilla > Anguilla japonica. The sequence goes on along the minus strand of CM045893.1, from coordinate 37,987,580 downwards.
TCATCACTCCTGTAGCATAGCCCCTCCCCCAGAATGGGCATCATCACTCCTGTAGCTTAGCCCCTCCCCCAGAATGAGCATCATCACTGCTGTAGCCTAGCCCCTCCCCCAGAATGGGCATCATCACTCCTGTAGCATAGCCCCTCCCCCAGAATAGGCATCATCACTCCTGTAGCATAGCCCCTCCTCCAGAATGGGCATCATCACTCCTGTAGGCTAGCCCCTCCCCCAGAATGGGCATCATCACTCCTGTAGCATAGCCCCTCCCCCAGAATAGGCATCATCACTCCTGTAGCAGAGCCCCTCTCCCAGAATGAGTGTCATTACTCCTGTAGCATAGCCCCTCCCCCAGAATAGGCATCATCACTCCTATTGCTTAGCCGTCACAGATTCTGCTCCTCAGGTGTGAATTTAATATAGATCATGATCTATTTCAGGGCTTGGATCCACTGTAGGAATAATTTCTGTTGAATTTCTGCTGTCCTTACAATCTATTTATGATGTCCCTGCACACACACACACACACGCACACACACACCACTCACATACACACTCACACACGTACACACACACACACACACACACACACACACCACTCACACGCACACACACACACACACCACTCACACGCACACACCACACACACACACCATTCACATACACACACACACACACACCACACACACATCACACACACCACTCACATACACACTCACACATACACACACACACACACACCACTCACACACACACACATACACACTCACACATACACACACACACACACACCACACACACACCACTCACACACACACACATACACACTCACACATACAAACACACACACCACTCACATACACACACACACACACACTCACACATACACACATACACGCACACCACTCACACACACACACACACACACACACACACACACTGCTCTTCTCTTGGCCACAGGTGATCTCCACGGTGCCTACCAGCCACCTGAAATGCCTGAAGGAGGCGGGGCATGGGCCGGGCACGGACGTGATGACGGACGAGGAGCTGGCTGAGGATGAGGAGGAAATCGACCACGCTGAGAGGGAGCTTCGCCGGGGCCAGATTCTCTGGTTCAGGGGCCTCAACCGCATCCAGACGCAGGTACGGTTTAGCGGGCCTGCTCCCCCCCCCCCACCCCCCACCCCAATCCTCACGCTCTAACCCTAACCCTACAGCTCTGCTCATCCAGGCAGTCACTGACCTCTGGCCTCCCTACAGCCACAGGTCACCAGAGAGATAGAGACAACTACCCCCCCCCCCCCCCCAAACCCCCAGGTCTGTTATGGGTCTGTCAGATCATTTCAAATCTAACATCCACTCTCAGATTATATACCCCACCCTTTGTGATCATTGTCCCCATAGAAGGTAATCACCTTTGGGTTCTCTGCTCTGTACCCCTCACACTCTGCCTCTTTCTCTGTCCCCATCCCCCATCCCTTTCGTTCTGTGACAGTCCCTCCTTCTGTTTCCCCCCTCTCCTTCTCCTTCTCTCTCTCTCTCTTTTTCTCTCTTTCTTTCGCTCTCTGTCTCTCTCTATGAGACATCACAGGAAGGAACTATGCAGCCAATGGCTTTGACACTCTTCCGGGTTGCATTTTGCATTAAGTGAGGCTTTATAATGCCTCTATAAAGCTACATAGTACTGTCACCACTGTGCCCTTACTACTTTATAAAGCATCCACAAGCCAACCCGCCTGGAAATCACAATGCCTAGCACGGAACACCCACTCCAGTGGCCATCATAATTCACTTATGAATGCTTTATGAAGTAGAGAAAATGTGTATATTTACGAAGACATTGTGAAGGGGCACTTGGAGCAAAGCATAACCCAGAGATATGATTGAATGAATGAATGAATGAATGAATGAATGAGAGGGTCTGTATGACATCATCATGGTCCCCTAAGGCCCCCACCATCCTCCTCATTCTGCTCTGAACCGAGTCCTCAGAATCATTGGTTCTCACGGTTAACCTTTAACCTTTAATCTTTTGCTTACTGCAGACCGTGTTAAACCCCCTCTGTGTATACGGAGCAGTAGAGCCGCGACATGGCTACATGGCTCATACATGTGAATGGCGTGGGGGGGGGGGGGGGGGGGCTCTGGACAAGCACAGGGCCCAGATACCGTCCCTGCGCTCAACTAACCAACCACTGTATGATTTCACCTGTGTTGTGTGCAGCTTTGGCCAGTTTCACAGAATGAAGTAGATTCTTTTTTTTTTTCTGGCAGCCATGCTGATAATGACTCCGTAGACAGTTTTTTTTTTTTTTTGGAATGTTTACTTGGTTGAAGTGCATTTGAAGTGCTTGGTCGAAGCGATTTACCCAGTTTACTTCCATGAGAAGGAAGGAGCACGACGGCTTGTTCGTGTTTGCCAACCTTAAGTTGCTTTGCGGAGAATGTTGTATGGAATCACGCTCTTTCTCAGCTTTGATCGCAATAATTATAATCAAAGCACAAATATGGAAATCTGAAGACACTATTTGTGCTCTCTTTGGGAAAATGAATAATGCAAATTCAGAATATTAAATCTGAAAAGCATTGGGCATATATAATAATATATTAATATGGATAGCCATATCACGCATATCAGTTCACCCCAAAGTGCTGCAACAGCACTGATTTTAAAATAAGTTTAACATCAAGGCTATTGTTGGTTTTCTTTTTCTTTTCTTTTTTTTTTGGAAAATACATTCTTTTAAAAATTCCTTTCCTTTTTTATCTCCAAATAATTGTTATTGAATTGTTAAGGGGTGAATTTATGATCCTTGGGGAAGGTCAGTAGCTTATTCCCCATGTGTCAAAAATCCTTAGCGTCGGTATTAATTCTTAGTTAAAGTTGGTGCGGTTAATCATTTCAGCCTACGGTGCCGTTGAAAACGCACTGAAACATTAGTCTCTTAAATTTAGAGAGTTAGGGGGGTATTTAGTCATTAGTTTTATTTCTTCTCTTTGTTCTGCATTGCATTGTTCTATGTGTATTATAAGTAAGGCCTGGGATCAAGGTAAACACTCCTGTATGGAACTGGTTTGGGTCTTGACAGAAGCGGTCCTTCCTGAGCGCTGGTTAGCTGCTCTGTGTTCAGGTGAAAGGTGAAAGGCAAGGTAAAAAAACTGCAGTTAACATCACTTTCTTTGCCAAAAAACAAATACTTTCTTCATGCAATAACCTTGCACAACATTCAGAGGGTTAATTCTGTCATAAACTGCAATACTGCTGATTGTGAAGGTTAAAGGAATACTTTTATATCTATTTTCAATCTTGCTGTGACCCTGTGTTTATAATTTTAAAAATCCCCTTGGCACTTTTCATCCCCTTGGCAAACTTCAACTGATGCCACAGGGGAAAAGCAATTCCAAGGCTAACTCTAGTTCTTGAACGAGCTGTGTCGGCCTGTCTTTTTGCTTCACTGTATCTGGGCCGCTGCAGCAGCTAGCTAGCAACAACTAGCCTACTCCACTGAGATCTGATCCCAAACCACAGGGTCTACAGCCACACCCACCCCTCCCCACACATCAAAGAGCACCACCACCAGAAGCATCCCATACACGTTTTAGAATAACAAATATGGGTAAAGGTGCGCAAATTCGGTAAAAGTGCGTAAAGGCAGAGATTGCCGGTGCATCATAGATATGGCTCTGCGCAGCTATTCTGTAATATTTTGGAGATATCATCCTGAATAGTATGCCTCTATGAACACAGGACTGCCATTGAGCGAGACCAGAAACATGAATAGTGCAAACTGCAGAGTACAGAAGTATGGCAGATTAGTATTTCATATTAGTATTTAAGTTGTTGTTTTACTTGGCAGCTAGGCAGACATATCCATGTCCATCCATACCTGAATTATACATAGAGATTAGTTTACTATAAAGTTTAAATTCAGCGTAAAAAATGCATTCCTCACAATTACTTACCCAGTGAAATGTGCAGATTGAGTGAATTTGACTGGGTCTCAATGTGAGATTGTAGCTGTGTGGACAAGCAGAACAGTACTCTACACAATCAGGACCAGTAGCTGTATGAAGTGGAACAGCACCCTGCAGTCAGGACCAGTAGCTGTATGAGTAATGGGGAACAGTACCCTGCAGAGTCAGGACCAGTAGCTATATGAAGGGGAACAGTACCCTGCAGAGTCAGGACCAGTAGCTATATGAGTAAGGGGAACAGCACCCTGCAGAGTCAGGACCAGTAGCTGTATGAAGTAAGGGGAACAGTACCCTGCAGAGTCAGGACCAGTAGCTGTATGAGTAAGGGGAACAGTACCCTGCAGAGTCAGGACCAGTAGCTGCATGAAGTAAGGGGAACAGTACCCTCCAGAGTTGGGACTGACTTGTGCGTTTTAGTATGAGCATAGAGCTGTGCTGTGGGTAGAAGTGTCTGTGTTCACCAGTAGGGCGAGAGGGGAATGGCTTTAATATGTGAGACGTGATCTCGCCCTCTTAAGCGCGGACAGCAAGCGTAAGCAGAAAAAGGAAGGTGTAGACTGCATTACCTAATCAATACACTCCCGATGCCCATCCCTCTTTACCCTAAAAGGCTCACCAACGGGTAAAGAGCCTTAAGAGCTCCAGACCGACTTCGCTGCGCCACACTGCATTACCGACGGCGGATAATGGCGGAAAGAGCGAGCTGCACTTTACTGCGGAATGTTACGGAGGCGGCGGAAACGTGCGTCAGGCTCCTGACTGCGCGTCGATAGAGGCCATTCCCGAGAGCGGCCCCCCTGACCCCGGGCTCCCTCCCTGGAAAGTGAGCAGGAGGGGCCTTTAGACCGCAGCCCGTTTTCCTCCTGCTTCCTGTCGTGTCGCACGTGGTCCGCAGGGGCACACTCCCAGGCAGGGGTTCACTGGGGCGCAGAGAGTTACTTCATGTTGTCGTATTTCATACGTTATATACAGTACTTTATACTTACATATTAAAATATTAAACTGGTTTATAAAAAGTGGTTTACACTTAGTAATTGGACTTTTCATCTTTTGTTTTATAGAAAGGTATTTTTTGGAGATGCTGACCGGAGGGTGGCCATTTTAAGTGGTTGTCAGATTTTTAAAAAAGCTTGGGAACCCCCTGATATAGGAAACATGATGCGTTTGGACCAAAGGCCTATGGCATTATAGCCCCATGCTGACTCTTAGCTCTGCTTGAGAGCTCTGCTGCCCACAGACGGTCTGGTTTTGCCACTTAATGGGCCTAGCTTCTCTGCTGGTGATGCTGTGAATGGTTTTATTTGACAACCGATTAAACTGTTAACATTTCAACCGATTCTGTTTATTAATCTTTTGAAAAGTATGTTCTGTTCTGTAGCCTTCCTTTGGCTAATTTTTGCTAATGGTAGAGCTTGCTGGATGGTTGTGCTAAGCAGAACTAAGCCCTCACATTAAATATCAAGACTGTGTTTTAGCAGGCTAGCTAGCTACCTAGCTGGCCAGTATCACTGTCATTAGCTAACATATAGCACAAATAGCTTGCTAATGCTTGTGGCTTGAGGCAGACTGAAGCTATGGAGCCATACTGTTTCGCCAAAGCAGCTAACGGTTTCTTGGCTGTGGTTAAGATTTATAACTGTAACTAACTTAGTTGAACATTGAAGCTGGTTTTTACAGTTCATCCTCAAACTGGACACCATAGATTACTGCTTTCAACACTCAAAAAAAATTATTTATGTTCACAAACACAGTTTAACAGTCTGAACTGTAGTATACCTACATTTGCCTGCCAATGAAACACAATCTGTTCTTTTTATTTGTCTTAATAGCGTAAAGTAACCTTTTGGAAAACCGTTGAGTGGCTCACTTTTAACGCTATGCTACAGTGTAATTTGTGGTATTAAACGGATCGTTCACTTCTTTTAGACCCAGGTCTGCTGAGCTACTCGCCTTGAATTATGTGATAAATTGGGGATGTATTGGGCTCAAGCCCTCCTTCCTCAGGTACGCGTTGCTCACTCTCTGTTAGCCGTTAGCTTTGTTAGCCAAATAAGATTGATTTAATGGAGGCTGAGAATCTCTTACAACATGAGGAGCTAAATCATAGTGCATTCCCACCCAATAATACTGGGTCAGCTACGCCCAAGCTGCCTTTACAGACCCTGATTAACATACTGAAATTGTTTTGAAATCCAGAATTCCTGCAATTCCAAACTGGATGTGTTTGCAACTGCTACCAAAGCCTGTGCTGTTGTAAATGAAATGCTGTCGCGTGCAGATTAAAGTTTGTTGACAGTTTTTTTTTTGAAGCCCTTTTTTTCCGTGTGTGCTACAGCCTGTGTGTCCTCAGTACGCCTCACAGCAGCGGCCGAAGCCTTTCAGCTCGCCTCTCTTCCCTGGCTGCTGCTGCCTGCTGCCGGTCGGTCGGCTCTGGCTTTAGTGAGAAAGTGCCTACCGTCTCTGTGCCTTGAAACGGTCTGTCCTGGGTCAGCTGGGGGAGGCCTGTCCCGGGTCAACTGGAACGGTCTGTCCCGGGTCAGCTCCGGGCCTGTCCCAGGTCAGCTGGGCCTTTCCCGGGTCAGCTCCGGGCCTGTCCCGGGTCAGCTCCAGGCCTGTCCCAGGTCAGCTGGGGGAGGCAGTAGTCCGGACTGAGCACTCGCACTTTCATCCGCCGCAAGGAATGCTGGTCGCTGCCCTTTTCTTTCGCTGCTGCTACAAATTCTCCCGTCCCAAATTTGACCTTTCCCCCCCCCCCCCCCCCTCCCCCCCTTTTAAACTTGCCTCCTACTGCCCCTCCCCCTCTCTCCCTCCCCCCCTCTCCCCTCTCCCCCCTCTGGTCTGGCTAATGTAGTTTCTGTGTAATGTGCTTCTCTCTCTCTCCTGCAGATGGAGGTAGTGAGTACCTTCAAGAGAAGCGGTTCGTTTCAGGGTGCCGTGCGTCGCCGCTCCTCGCTTCTCAGCCAGATCCATGACGTAACCAATATTTCCACCCCCACTCACGTATCTCTCTCCACTACCAATGCGAGCTGCGCTCCCGGGAGTGAGTGTTCTGCTCTCCTCAAACTGCACAAACACCACCACACCGCGCGAGCAACACACACGCGCGTGCTCGCAAGACCACGGCACGCACCTGCACACGCTCACGCGCGCTCACACACACACGCTCACACGCACGCTCACACGCACGCTCACACACACGCTCACACATGCTCACACGTGCTCACACACACTCACACACGCCACGCGCTCCAGCCTGCATACGCATGCACTTATCACAGAGGTGTGTGGGGAAGGGAAGGGGGGGGGGGGAGGAGGGTGTGTGCGTGGGAGGGCGGGGCCCGCGAGGTGCCAGTCTCCTTTTTGTCTTTGGTTTGTGTTTTTGTTTTTTTCTTCTTCTTCTTCTTCTTCTTCTTCATTTTGGCCGTTGTTTGTGTTCTCTGATGCTCGTTGTTCTGTCGGCTCGTTGGGGTTGTTCTTCGTTTTTGTGTTCGCCTCCTCCTGCCTCTCCGTCTCTCCGTCTGGTCTCACGTTTACTCCACCGGGGGGTCCCCCTCTTCTGTTCTTGTCTGAAAGTGTCTGGAGCGGACCACCCATACTCTCTCTGCGGCTCCCATTGGCTGTGACAGTCCCAGAATCTGACCGATAGGAAACCTCAGATCTCAGGGCCCCTATTTTAAAAGCAGTCATCCAGACTGATCCTGACTGCTTTTAAAGAGGGGTTATTCCTTGGCAGCGCTCCCCATCTTAGTCTGTCAGCGTCCTGTGGCTGTGATGGTTTGAGTGCAGCTATTTGTGTTCTGGGGTAGACGGGTTTACTTCTCATCGGTTTCTCAAAACCGTGTTCATATTTGTTTCTCATAAACGAGCACACACTTACAGTACGTTTGCATTTTGACACGGTCAGCAGAAACTCTGAAATCACACCTCTTACCACACGGCTACACCGAGGGTTATTATTTACTGTTATTGATTTATTCGCTTGGCAGGCAACCTTATTGTCACTGCCAGCGATTACACAGAGTGTTATTATTACATTTTACAGAAAGACAGACGTCTGCTACACGAGCCACAATGGCCGCTTCACCTTTCACATACAAATGATCTCCTGGTCTGGTGCCAGTGTACACCGGTCCTCCCCTTCTCCTCCAGCAAGTCTGAACAGGCACACCTGCAAGTCCTGGATGAGTGTGAGACAGTCAGGCAGCATTTATCTGAAGTGACTCACTGTCGGTCACATTTTGAACTCATACTACCGTCACGATGCACGATGTCGAACAGCTATTGGATTTGCCATTTTCTGTGAGGGAAAAAAAAATACATTTAATGCCGTTTCTTCAGCGAGGCGGTCAACATGAAACAATGCTCTGTCTTTGCCTCGTAAAACAAAGCAATATAACCAAATTAAATATCGCAAGCTTTGTAGATCCTTATCATTGCCAATCTTCCATTTTGTACCTAAAAACATCACTGTGGCTGTGGTCACTGATAGGCCGAAATAACACAAGTCTCCTAGGATACTGTCGTTAGGCAAGGGGGTGTGGCCTGAGCTCACCTGGAACGCACACCTGTGACAGGACTCTAAACCATCAAACAAACACCTCAGGTAGAAGAAAAACAGAACACACGCTGAACAAATCTCGAGAGAATATGGTGGTATTTTTTTTAAATTTTGTTTTGGGTTTTTATAATGCGTGGCTGCTGACAAAAACTCGAAAACAAACGAAACAAGAAGGACAGTAAAGCAGAAATTGGGGTGCGTTGGTGCGCTACTCCTTGCTGTGAAGGTTTAAAAGGTGCACGGGTGTAAACCTTTGAGTATAAGCCCCTGAAGGTCATGGACTGCATGTCACCAACAAGATTTTCTCTCTCCCTACAGATTGGCATGGAGATTTATTCTATAATTCAGTTCAGGGATTGTTTGCATGTTTTTTTCCCCCCACAGATCCCATGTGCTGTGTTCTTTCTCTCTCTCTCTCTCTCTGTAGGGACTAAGCTCAGAGACTTTAGGACTTTAGATACATCTGGATTGTCATATTTAATTAATGGGTGTATTTGTTTGTGTCTCTGATTGGACTTTCTTTCAACTGAGGAGAATGACTGTTTGCAACCTTGGGTTTTTTTGCAAGTAAATATAGTAACATGCATTATTTTGCATTAAAATGCTCTTTCAGTTCAATAACAATGAATATATTTTAGCTGCAGTAATATGTTTGGCGTTCTTTACTGGGTATTTCGTTTTCAATATTCAATTTGAATTTAAAGTTTTTAATATAAAAGAATGGTGATCAGGTTTTTTTTATTCTACTGCCGGTACATTGATAATTTGTTTTTTCCACAAATTGGAGCAGCGTATAGTGCTTATTTTGGTACATGTGGTCTGTTGGTTCAGCCGTGTTTGTGAGGTAAGCTTCGACAGCGACCTCTCAGCTCAGGACTCGAACCCACAGTGGCCTCTTAGCCTGGGACTCGAACCCACAGCGCTGCTCTTTATCTCTCTCCTTCCATCACTTTTTTTTCCCAGCGGTCTGTGCTGTGTGTAGACGGCGGGAATTCGGCAGGTTTTCTCCTCCTCCTCTGCGATCTGGCGCACCAGTACTCTGTGGTCATCAGTTCTGTGCATCCCCCCCCCCCCCCCCCCCCCCCCCCACCCATTTCGGACCTTCTCTGGAGTTCCGTTTAATTTCCCCTGCATTCCCATCTCTGTTTCCCATAATGCACTCCTGTCCTTCTCTCAGTGCTGCTGTATCCAGCCTAAGTGCATAATATGCAGAATATTCAACTACTGACACACCAGCATGCCCTGTACATGTAGTATGATTACACCATATTTTGTATGCATAGATAAGATTGTAGATGTCTGCTGTAAATGTCTCATTGTAATACCTCGCTGTAATTAAAGGCATGTTTGATGAATTTGCTGATTTTACCATGCAGCAACACTAACTTTGAAAGGGTAGAGTGTTAGTCTTCCACGATACCAAGCAACATGTAAATGCAAATTTCAGGGGGTAGGAGGGGGTCGTGGATGGGGGAGGGGCCTTAAATGCTTCTCCTGTGTCCTTAGAATGTTTCTCTATGCAGTCAGCAGTACTGAGGGTGCGTGTGTGGTTTGGGGTGTGGATTATAGTCTGTGTGGAGTTTGTGTATGTGATTTATAGTTTTGGGGTGTGTCTTATAGTCTTTGGTGTTTGGTGGTGTGGTTTATAGTTTATGTGGGGTTTGGGGGTATTGTTCATAGTTTTTTGGGGGGTGTGGTTTACAGTCTTTTTGTGTGGTGGTTTTAGCGGGTTGGGGGTGTGGTTTATAGTTTCTGTTTGGGGGTGTCATAGTTTTTTTTGGGGGGTGTGGTTTACAGTCTTTGTGTGGCTTGCGGGTGTGGTTTATAGTCTGTAGTGTTTGGGGTGTGGTTTATAGTTTATGTGGGGTTTGATTGTGTGGTTTATACTTTATGTGGGGTTTGGTTGTGTGGTTTATACTTTATGTGGGGTTTGGTGGTGTGGTTTGTAGTTTATGTGGGGTTTGGTTGTGTGGTTTATAGTTTATGTTGTGTTTGGTGGTGTGGTTTGTAGTTTATGTGGGGTTTGGTGGTGTGGTTTGTAGTTTATATGGAGTTTGGCTGTGTGGTTTGTAGTTTATGTTGGGTTTGGTGGTGTGGTTTACTAACTGTGTGTGTGGGGTTTGGTTGTGTGGTTTATACTTTATGTGGGGTTTGGTGGTGTGGTTTGTAGTTTATGTGGGGTTTGGTTGTGTGGTTTATAGTTAACTGTTGTGTTTGTGTGGGGTTTGTAGGGGAGTTTGGTTGGTTTGTAGTTTATGTTGGAGTTTGGCTGGTGTGGTTTGTAGTTTATGTTGGGTTTGGTGGTGTGGTTTACTAACTGTGTGTGTGGGGTTTGGGGGTGGAGGTCTTAGTCTGGGGTTTTGGGTGATGGAATCATTAACATACATTTCCATTTCTAACCTCCCCTCCTGCATATCCCCCCCTCTGCTTAAATTATTCATTTAATATTAAGTTTTTTTTGCTAAGGTGGCAGTAAAGGTGGACGCAACTTTCTTTTCCAATGACAACCCATTTAATTACGTTTTTCCATCAAGCTTTTACAAAAAGTCAAATAGCCAAGAAGCAAAAACACGCCTAATTATTAATGTCCAGGGTATTTTTTTTTCCAGTTCAGTTTGTTTTGCTGTAGTGACAATGGTGGGCATTATACTCGAAAGTTTACAGTTTCCATGGAAACAATAAAAAAAAATAACGAATCAAATGTGACTAATTTCAAATGATGCAACAAAAATCGGCTCTTTGGAAAAACAAAAAGCGCGCACAACCCAAACGCTCGGACTGTTTCTTCTCGTTTGTTTGTTTTCCTTTTTTGGGGTTCATTGTGCTTGTTTTGGGGGGAGACGGAGAGGCAGCTTTGTGCTCTTTCCGAGTCGGGGCGCTCGGGAGGGAATGTGGTCGTCGAATGTTTGTACCGAATGCGTCATTTCTCTTTCATTTGGCTCTCTAGCATGAGTGTTGCCGCCACGCTCGCTTTCTCAAGGTAAAGGAGTCGCTTTCAATCCATCACCTCATTTGGCTTTGTTTCCTTTTTTTCCTCATCAGCAAAAACGGAAGCTAGTTTCACCATCAGCTCACAGACTGCTCTCTCCCATCCAAGTTCACACTGCTGCATGCCGATGGACATCCCCCCCCCCCCCCCCCCCCCCCCCCCCCCACCCCCCCCCCACACACTCCGCCAGGAATACCCCAGGCTCCCATCTCTTTATTTCTGTGGGGGGGGGGGGGGGGGGGGGGGGGTAAGATGTGTCTCTTTAGGTTTTTCTGACGGAGGACAGCCATTGGCTGTGTTGTCCCAATTGCAGTTGCTGTTTTATGAATGTGAAATAAGGGGAAACAGCACTATGACGTCATGCTTAATGAGTTTATTTTCAGATTACCTAGTCTGTAGTTTTAGTTCACTAGTAACATTTTCTCTTCTCCATTTCCCACTGTAGAGATGGAACCAGGCTTGCTTATATATACCCCTTTTCCAACTGTAGGGCTAGAGCCAGGCTGGCTCATTATAGCCCTTTCCCACAGTAGAGCTGGAACCAGGCTGACTCATTATATAATTTCCCACTATAAATGAACCAGTATTGTTCCATAATTACATTGGGAATGGGGTATAGCAGTGTCATTTTGTAGATGTTGTTTTAGTTATAACACCATTATTGTGCTTTCAGACATTTCTTATAAAACAAGGACTTTAAAACCATAATTTAAATGAACAAGAAGAATAGACTAGTTAATAATAAACACTATAAAAATGTATTTACCACAATATGGACCATAATACACATACAAAGAGTAGGTATATTTAAGAAGGACCAACACATCTGTGCTTTCTGTGTTTTCTCTCTGCTGGCTGAACCATGCATGCTGATCTGCTATGTTCTGCTTCCTTTTTATATTCATAATTTACAAACACCAGCCAATCATCTGCAATGATTCCCAAGCCACAACCAATCATTCACAATGATTCCCTAACACCAGCCAATCACCACTAATGATTGCCAAACGACAGCCAATCATTCCCAATGATTCCAGCCATATGCTTTTCCTGTCCTAGCCGTGGGAGTCCATCGCCTCGCTTGTTCTTACCAAATCACGCGTGTGTGTGATTTTTTATTTTTTTTGTAGGAGATTCAAAGAAACATCTTTGATCAGTTTCTATATTCCGTCTGCATGTGAATGTTTATATCATTCTGTCTGCATCTGTATTCTTTCTTTTAATTTGCACACGTGCAAACACACAGAGACACACACACACACACACACACACACACACACACACACAGTTTTTGATGCCGTCTACATTTATTATTCCACACAGCTGATGCACATGAAGTGTGTCTGTATGGTTTTGGTGTGATGTGCATGGAGTATGTCTGTATGGTTTTGGTGTGATGTGCATCAAGTGTGTCTGTATGGTTTTGGTGTGATGCACATGGAGTGTGTCTGTATGGTTTTGGTGTGATGTGCATGGAGTGTGCTTGTATGGTTTTGGTTTGACTGGCTGTACATTCATGTGTGTGTCTTCACTGTTCCACTGGTCTTTTTTCTGTTGAACTGATGACCGTTACATTTTGGTTTTTCAATTATTTTCTTTTCTTTTGCCTCCCTTTGATCCAGCATGTGGAGGCACCAAATGGTTTCTCATCCCTGTGGAGAAAGACAATTGGACTGGAAACAAATATTGGGACAGGGAATGCAGAGTTTCAGATGGAAACAGCGATTTGGACAGGAAACAGAGATAAGGACAGGGACCACAGCGATTTGGACAGGAAACAGATTAGGACAGGGACCAGAGATTTGGACAGGCAACACAGAGATATAGATGGGAAACAGAGGTAAGGACAGGGACCACAGCGATTTGGTCAGGAAACAGATTAGGACAGGGACCAGAGATTTGGACAGGCAACACAGAGATATAGATGGGAAACAGAGGTAAGGACAGGGACCACAGCGATTTGGTCAGGAAACAGATTAGGACAGGGACCAGAGATTTGGACAGGAAACACAGATATGGACAGGAAGCAGAGATAAGGACAGGGACCCCAGCGATTTGGACAGGAAACAGACTAGGACTGCTACCAGAGATTTGGACAGGAAACAGAGATAAAGACAGGGACCACAGTGATTTGGACAGGAAACAGATTAGGACAGGGTCCAGAGATTTGGACAGGAAACAGAGAGATATGAACAGGAAATAGATTGGGAAAGGTAGCACATAGATTTGGACAAGGACCAAAGAGGTTTGTACAGGAAACAGAGATTAGGACAGGGACCACAGGGATTTAGACATAAAACATAAATGAGGGCAGGGACCACAGAGATTTTGACAGGAAACAGATATTAGGACAAGAGACACTGAGATTTGGACAGGAAACAGGGATTAGGAGAGGGACTACAGAGATATGGACAAGAAACAGGGATTAGAAGAGGGAACACAGAGATTTGATCTGGAAACATAAAGATTTAGGCAGGACACTTAGATATTAGGAAAGGTAGCACATAGATGTGGACAAGGAACACCGGGATTTGTACAGGAAACAGATATTAGGACAGGGACCGCAGATACTTGGACAGGAAACACAGAGATTTGACAGGGAAACATGGCGATTAGGACAGGGACCACAGAGATTTGGACAGGAAACACAGATTAGGACAGGGACCACAGAGATTAGGACTGGAAACAGAGATTAGGACAGGGTCCACAGAGATTAGGACTGGAAACAGAGATTAGGACAGGGTCCACAGAGATTTGGACAGGAAACAGAGGGCTCATTCCAAATGCTTATTTTTTCCTTTCCTTGTCTCCCCGGTTCTTGTGTGACTCAGAAATTGATCCACCATCAGAAGTTCGCCATCTTCAAGGACATACTCACCCGTTAAATGCTAAATGCTAAGAGGGAGGAGCAAGGAGGCTCCCGAAGGATACTTGAGCAAGGAAGGACAAGTGCATCCTTTGCGGAAGTATTTTTTTTCAGAACGCGCAACGTTTAATGATCAACCTTTGGATCTTCTTCTCCCAATCTGACACGTCTGTAATTGACGTGGCTTCAAACGCTTGACTGAACAAGGACGTTCCGATTGCCTAATGTGTTTCCTGGAATACGCCGTACCCTGTCCTTTCCTTGCTTCCTTTCCTTGCACGTCTCATGGGCGGGGCTGAGGAGCAAGGAACGGACACGAGGGAAAAGGTGCGAGGAGGTAAAAATAAGCGATTGGAATGAGCCCAGAGATTAGGACAGAGACCACAGAGATTTGGCCAGGAAACAAATGCCAATCCGCCAGTGCATCCCTGGCAGTAACTCATGGGAGATTTTCATCATTGTAGCCCCCACTATTAGGAAAAGGACAGTGTTTGATTAACTGAGTATTAGAATAATTTAGACATATTGCTAATTCAGCGTAGTATCAGTTTAGCAGTTTCCTCAAAGGATGTAGACTAGGTAAATTATATTCATGTAATGGAATGATCTTCATTTTTATTTTTATTTCTGAACTAATGCGACGCAGGTGACTGCAACAGCTTGAGCAGTTCGGTGCTTTCACAGCGCGATACAAAAGCAGGCTGTTCCCCCACAGGCCATTAATCTCTTCTTCAACTTTCTCTCTCTCTCTCTCTCTCTCACTCTCTGTCCGTTTCCTCCTCTATTCTCTCCCTTCCCCTGCCCCTTCATCTCTCCCCCGCCTGTTTCTCTCTGTCTGTCTCTCTCTCTCTCCCCGCCTGTTTGTCTCTCTCTGTCTGTCTCGCCCCACCTGTCTCTCTCTCTCTCTCTCTCTCTCTCTCTCTCCCCGCCTGTCTCTCTCTCTCTCTCTCTCTGTCGTTGCTCTGTTGTAGATGCGGGTGGTGAAAGCCTTCCGTAGCTCTCTGTACGACGGCATCGAGAAGCCCGAATCCAAGAACTCCATCCACGACTTCATGGCGTACCCCGAGTTTCTCATCAACGACATCATTCACAACATCCCCCTGATCGACGACACCGATGTGGACGAGGAATCGGAACTGTCCAAGCACAACCACATCCACCTCGCCCTCCGCCACCCCCCCGCACCCCCAGCCCCAGCCCCCGCCACCACAGCCCCCGCAGCCCTCGCAGCGCACTCGAACCCCACCCCGCCCGTACCGCCAGTACAGCCTCCCCCTCACCCCCAACCGCAACAACAACGCCATCGACAGTGGCGTGTTCCTCACTCCTACAGACACCAGTAAGTCCCCTTCCTCCAGCCCCGGTACCCCAGTCCACAGCCTGGAGACCTCTCTATAACTGCGCTGACCTGCGCATGCGCAGCCTGGAGACCTCTCTATGACTGCCCATGCACAGCCTGCAGACCTCTCTATGACTGCGCATGCGCAGCCTGGAGACCTCTCTATGACTGCCCATGCACAGCCTGGAGACCTCTCTGTGACTGTGCAGACCTGTGCATGCACAACCTGGAAACCTCTCTGACTGCGCAGACCTGTGCATGCACAGCCTGAAGACCTCTCTGTGACTTCGCAGACCTGTGTATGCACAGCCTGGAGACCTCTCTGTGACTGTGCAGACCTGCACATGCACAGCCTGAAGACCTCTCTGTGACTGCGCAGACCTGCGTATGCACAGCCTGGAGACCTCTCTGTGACTGTGCAGACCTGCGCATGCACAGCCTGGAAACCTCTCTGACTGCGCAGACCTGCCCATGCACAGCCTGAAGACCTCTCTGTGACTGCGCAGACCTGCGTATGCACAGCCTGGAGACCTCTCTGTGACTGTGCAGACCTGCGCATGCACAGCCTGGAAACCTCTCTGACTGCGCAGACCTGCGCATGCACAGCCTGAAGACCTCTCTGTGACTGCACAGACCTGCGCATGCACAGCCTGGAGACCTCTCTGTGACTGCGCAGACCTGTGCATGCAGAGCCTGGAGACCTCTCTGTGACTGCGCAGACCTGCGCATGCACAGCCTGGGGACCTCTATGACTGCGCAGACCTGCGCATGCACAGCCTGGAGATCTGTCTGTGACTGCGCAGACCTGCGCATGCACAGCCTGCAGAGCTCTCTATGACTGTGCACACACAGATTATATAACTGCGCATACGTAGAATAGAGAACTCTATGACTGCACATGCACAGAACAGGAGCCCTTCTGTAATGGACGTTACACACCATGGACATCTTGAACTGCAATTGAGCACCATTTTGAGGCACCAGTCTGTGTATGAGGGCACTTGGAGACCTCCCTGTAAGTGTAAACACCAGGCACATAGGGACCTCTCTGTGACTGATTCCACCAAGCGGAGCTCTCTTTTCAGCTGCAATGCCACATGGCAGTGCCCTCTCAAACCGGTGCCACTCATTCCAGAGGCTTCTCTGTAACTTTGGGGTGGGGGTGGGGGGGGTTGAAGTGTGGGTGGAGCACAAAGGACATGGATGTACCGGAGAATGACACGGAAGAGGAGAAAGAAAAGAAAGGGAGGGGGGAGAAATAGCTGAAGATAAAGAAGAAGAAACAGCTCCAGTTGGTGACTTCGTCTGAAGTCTCAAACAATCTCCCCCCTTCCACCCCCTCGCCCATCAGCACCACTCTACTCCCCTCCCCGTTCTTCAGCCGCGTGGCCATACAACCCCACCTTCAAGCCCCCCCCCCCCCCCCTCTCCGAGAGACTGCTCTGGCCCTTGATGGGGGCTTAATCTGACATGGTGAACTTTTGGATGAGCAGCACAGAGCAGTGTTTAAAGAAAAAGCAGGAATGGACTAGAATTGGACCGAATTTGGACTGGATTTGGACTTCTGACTTCAATAATGACAGACCTGGTAGATATATAATGGGGTCAATTCATTCTGCTATTTATTGATATTATTATTCATATTATTATTATTCTCGTTGTTGTTCAGATTATTATTACGGTTATTCCTGCTATATTTACTGCGACAACTATAACTATATTGCAGTTACCAATGCTTTAAGGATAAGCTTAATCTGTCCACTTTTTTCATTTCTGAATTTGTTTTTTCCGTTATTTCTGGTATTTCTCTGTTTCCACGTCCTTTCCTCTCTCTTTCTGTGTGTTCGTCTTTGTGTATGTCCTGAAAAACAGACAAAAAGAAACAAAAAAAACGTACAGTAAAAAAACGAACAAGGAAACAATAAAATTAAATATAATAGTAATAATATAGTGTGTCAGCTAAAACCAATTTTATTTAAAAAAGGAAAAAAATTAAACAGACATCACCGTTCAGCTTACTGCTTTAATCCAGCTTTTCCATCTCATTGACTCATTTGGTCATTTGTTTTTACCTCTTGTAAGTTTGGCCGGAAAAGCAGTAATCATTTAGGGTTACTTTGAAGCCAATGTCATTCAGAAATATTCATTGAAGTGCTGATCCTACGTCTGAAAAATGTACTTGTATATATATAATTTTAATTAATTAATTGGTTGATTAATTGATTGATTAATTAATTAATTAATTAATTAATGACAATTAATGGTGTTTATTTATTTATTTATTTATTTATTTATTTATTTATTTATAAGAATGGAAAAGGTTTAAACAATGTAAGCAACTTGTCCCTGTCGATCACTGTGTAGAACTCAGATGTATAAAAGCCAGTGCTTTGCACTTCTAACATGGATACAACCGTCTCTCAGCAAGTTTACTGCAGCCTGCACAGAACCAAACATTTAAACGAAGAGAAGCCAATGGTTCACTACGAAATGCCAAGAGGCTGAGGCTGAGGTTGGAGGACGATGAGGTTTTGTTCTGTTTTTTTTTTTTCAGATGGTGTAAGCTTATCTGTGTTTTTCTTCAGCATGTGCTCAGAATCCCAGACTCACATTCGAACCCGTGTTCCTACGTGTAAAAACAAGCTGCCGCCCAACATCAGGAGATAGCAAAAAACAGCAGTTTACAGATGTTTTTTTAGGAATGTTGGGAAAGGCTATTGGCTGCAACTGCAGCCAACAGCACATTACACCTATCACTGCATTACAGGACTACTACCCACAAGGCCGTGCTACGATCTGCCATGTGAAATAGACTTTAAATGTACATATAACATACGCTCTCTCTTTGTCTGTTGTAAAATACTTCCCCTGGTTTTATGGTGAGTTCCTGTAAATCAAGACATTGAAGGAGAATAATTCAGGTCCTGGCTGGATTTATTATAATACTGCACTATTTAATGCTAAGCGAAGCATGCGTTTATTAACATTCAGCTCCATGATAGCATTGCTTGACATATCCTTGTCTACGGACAGTTCGGTGTCACTTTCTCTCTCTTAACATAAGCAGTAGAGATTTTTACCCTCCACATATTAGCACTGTGTATTGTATTGTTGTATGTCAATGTTTCTGTCACCGTCATATCCACTTCCAGAGCTT
Organism: Anguilla japonica; assembly: GCA_025169545.1. Taxonomy (NCBI): domain Eukaryota; kingdom Metazoa; phylum Chordata; class Actinopteri; order Anguilliformes; family Anguillidae; genus Anguilla; species Anguilla japonica. The sequence goes on along the minus strand of CM045893.1, from coordinate 37,968,699 downwards.
GTATTATCCCCACTACCGCGTCTCCACCCCCCGGAGTCCTGCTGTAGCCCACCTCGCCACTCCCCCGTAGAGCGCTCAGTCTGTGGCCGCAGAAGCACAGCGTCCTTCGCTTCCGGTTACCGGCTCGATCGGGCGTTTCGTTTCGCCATTCCCGCACAGCGGTTTGAGTTCATTTCCGGCGACTGCTGAGCTCGTAAGAATGCGTAAGGATAAAAAAATAAATGAAATAAAAAAACAGTGACACCTGCTTAAGCTTGTTTACTGAAGTCGAGGACTCTGTGCTCATGGTGGTTAGACTGAATGCCCCTCCCCCTCAGTTTGATATTTTCACTGGAAATGTTTTGTGTGTTTCAAGACTATAATCCTCATATGCGTAAACGATGCAGACAATCCTGTTACTGATTGATTTGTGAAATGTTGCTTTCACACATATTTCACTGATTTCAGCAGACACATTTGAATAAAGGCTGATACTGAATCCAGACTGACTGCAGTGCTGCTTTATCACAGCCTCTAGGGGGCGCTCCTGTGTGCTCACTGCTCTCTGTGTCCACCTGCTAACCCACGACTCACAACCTATGGTACAAAACAATCAGAGGTGGAAAATCCAGGTTCAGAAAGGAAAAGTCCTCCCAGAATTTTTTTTTTCTGATCACCTGAATTTGCTAATTAGCACAATTCTTCAGGAGGTAGAAATAATTAGTGAAATCGGCTGGCTGAGTTCATGGGTGGAAGGAACCACATGGCAGGACGTTTACTTACTGACCCCTGAATTTACACCCCAAAAAAAATTCAGCAGAAATTTTTGCTCTTGCTGGAACAAAATAATTATGTGAAATGGCACATTATATGTAGGCATGTGGTGCAGTGGGTAGCTCTGTCGCCTCACTGCTAGAAGGTCTGTGGAGTTTGCTTGTTCTCCCCGTGTCTGCATGGGTTTCCTCCGGTTTCCTCCCACAGTCCAAAGACACGCAGGTAGGCTAATTGGACACTCTAAATTGCCCATAGGTATGAGTGTGCGAGTACATGGTGCGTGTGTCCTGCGATAGATTGACAGCCTGTCCAGGGTGTATTCCTGCCTCTCGCCCAATGCACGCTGGGATAGGCTCCAGCACCCCCCGCAACCCTGCCCAGGATAAGTCGGTATAGATGGTAAATGGATGGATGGATGGATGGATGGATGGACGGTACATTTTATATGCTTTTACCAAGGTACATAATGTGTAAGATTTCAGTTGGCAGTGTATTTGTGCCTAAATGTACTTTTTAATCTGAGTGCATTGTTATTTCAGATGTTTTCATTAAAGTTTTCAGTTAAGTCTTAAGATTGTGGAAAAATGCAACTGCAGTACTACTACTCCATTTTTTTAAAAATCATTACTGTTGATACTATGTAATATCAAATTACAGTTGTATACAGTTTTGTCTTTAGTCATCAAAGATGACAACAGCATCAAGAGAAGAAGAGAAGGGACCTGAAAGCTGTAAAGTGCATGCAGTTTATCCGCCTGTCACTTTACGCACAGAAAACCACACACAATATGAGAGAGAGAATCTGGGCTCGGGGCTGGAGTAAGAAAGGAAGGACAATTGTGGGTTCTGTTGTCTGTGTCACAGCGTTTGTGCCACTGTTTAGCCCAGAGAACCCCCCCCCCCATCCCCCCCCCCCCCCATCCCCCCCGTCCCCCCCGTTCCCCCCCGTCCCCCCGTCCACCAAAGGTCCTTGGAAGAGTCCCCAGAGGGCCTGAGCAACATAGTTTACAGGATTTTTGTTCATGTTTTAACCACATTTGGTGGCATATTATGTTTTTGCCTGGACCGCAACAGCGGGGCCAGCCCTACAAACGCGAATGTCTGTGAGTGACTGACTGAGTGATTAAGTTACACCATTGGTTGGCCGGATCACGTGTGTTACGTCCAGCCATATACTAGGTTTTAACCGGTCATGTTTTTTTATATATTAGAGGAGAGCATACTGTCAGCTTTCCTGGTGTGTTTTTGGGCTTTGTTCAGATGGAGAGAGAGAGCAGAGAGGGTAGCGGACAGAGAAGGAATCAGAGCTCAGAAGGCGTCATGGTGGACGATGAGCTCCACCATGGGGGGGGGGGGGGGGTGTGGTCGGGTGGGTGGGGGCCATGACTCGAGATGCTAGTACTCTCTGTGCCACACGCCTTACCGTTGCCTTGCTTTCAATCCTCATGGAAGTGCTCTGTCTGCCTGCTCCCCAACAACATGCTCTGGTATTAAACTAATGGCTGTGGTGCCGTGAATGTTAATAGTCTACGCATCAGTTTTGTAGCAATGTCCACGATTTTATATGTAGCATCTGTACAGCACTTTCATTAAAAAAAATTTTTTTTTAAATCATAATGCTATTATGGACCATGGATTTCAATTAATGATTTTATTTTTTATGGCAGTATATTCACATTTTTTTCTCAGAGTTTAACACAATGTTTTATTTACGCTGGCATAAATACGAATATGAATATCTTTCAGCACTGCTAAGGATAACAAAAGAGATAGAGAGAAGGGCAGAAATTCAGGCTCTCCTAAAAGGCACAGGGGTGCGTGGTTTTCAGTTGGGCCCAGGCGAAGGCACTTCCAAATCCGGCACAGGTTATTTACCTCAGCACAGTGGAGCACAACACTGCACACAGTAAAATCAACACAACACGTCTGCGTGTAACGTACAAGTGTTCGCCGTTTTGTACCGCTGCCACTTCAGCTCTGATCCATTTTAGGTGAGTTGCCAGTAAAAAAAAAAAAATAGAGATAAAATTACTTCAAATGAATTGCTCAAAGTTTAAGACAAGGCTTCACAGCTGAGCCTGAATACAATCCCCTCTCCTCCACCACCACAGTTCACTCATAGAAAGGTAGGACTGGAGAGGTAAAGACAGCCTTAAAGGTGTATAGTCTTTGTGCAGGTCTGGTTCCAGAGTCGTACAGGGTTAGCTGCCCTTCACTGAAGTCCAGCAAGATGCCCACACGTTTAGGTTGGCTGCTGGGGGTGATGGGAAAAGGGGGGTGGAGCCAGGCACGGTATCCTTTGCCAGGGCTGCAGGAGAGGGACCATACCCCCATTTCAGGGAAGGAGTCTCTACCCAACACTGCCTCCTTCTTCTTCACTCCCACCCTCCACTCGCTGGGGTCCCTCAGGGGCACCTCCCAGTAGTGGCTTCCTGAGGAGAGCTCTGGCCCTACGGAGCCTGGTGTCAAGAGGAAGATTTCTGGGAAGAGGAACACAGAGATGGAACAAAATAGAGGTGAACAGGAACACAGAGATGGAAAATGAACAGAGAGGGAACAGGGACGGGTCAAACGGGAATACAGAGGGTGAAATTTGAACAGAAATGGAACAGGAACACAGATGGAAAAGGAATAGAGGTGGACAGAAACACAGGTGGAACAGGAACAGAGATGGAAAATAAACAGATGGGGAACAGTAATGCAGAGATGGAAAAGGTAAAGGTGGAACAAGACCACAGGTGGAAAAGGAACAGGTGGAACAATGACAGGAGTGGAACAGGAACACAGGTAGAAAAGGAACAGGTGGAACAGGGACAGGAGTGGAACAGGAACACAGGTGGAAAAGGAAGAGGTGGAACAGGGACAGAAGTGGAACAGGAACACAGGTGGAAAAGGAAGAGGTGGAACAGGGACAGAAGTGGAACAGGAACACAGGTGGAAAAGGAACAGGTGGAACAGGGACAGGAGTGGAACAGGAACACAGGTGGAAAAGGAACAGGTGGAACAGGGACAGGAGTGGAACAGGAACACAGGGGGTAAAATCTGAACAGAGGTGGAACAAGAACATAGGGGATGGAAAAGGAACACAAAATGGAATAGGAACAGATATATAACAGGATGGGAAGTCTGAGACACAAATAACTATGTAACTGTACCCACTGGTCAGTAATATGGATTTAAACATGTCGCTCTGTCTCTTATGAAATAAGAATAAGGAACTGAGAATGGAGATGAGTCACTCACTTTTTCTTTTGCTCAGAACTCTTTTCCATTCTATATTTCCAGGAGAGAAACCACAATGTTACACACAGAATACCATTTTATCAATGAACGTTTCCATGTCTTCTGTTACTTCACTGCCATTGAGTGAATGGGCTTATGCAAAGCAAACGCAAGTGCAATAACTGATTTTAAATATAGTCATATTTTAGTCATATATAGACACAGTTTATGAAATGAGTCCAGCCAAAGCTATGTTAAAATAAAAATTAAATCTAAAAAAATCAGCAGATAGACTGTTTTATGAAATACTGTCTAATGTTTTGGGATGTTTTTGACAGGAAATACACCAGGAGGTGAAACCAGTACTTGTGAGGCTTGTGAAACCATCACGAGAGGGCAGGTTAGTAATATGACCCCGTGTGGGAGGCCTGCTCCCTGTATTGTTGTCATCTTCATACAATTAAACTATCCGTACACAAGAAAACCTGTGGAACCAGACCTCGTCTCTCTGTCTCTCTCTGTGGTTGATCAGCAAGTGTCTTATATTTAAATTCAAAACACAATAATGCGAAACCTTACGGGGAAAAGCTGCGGTCGCAGAAACTTAATTGCCGCAAACTTTTAGCGCAGAAGGCGGAGCGGACAGAGTAACCAGGGCCAATCGGAGGACTGGCGCCGTGGGAACGGAAACGGCCGTGTCTGTCTCTAGGCAGCTTTAGCGCGCACGTTACCTGAACTGTTGACCGCTCGGGCTCCAGCTGTGAGAACAAACGGAGTGCGTTAACATTAACACGAGCAAATAGTGACGCGTGAACGTTAACGTGTTCTAATACTGACTTCTGTGGCAGACAATCTGAACCATTTAAAGCCAGCGTTCCGTCCCTGATTCAGAAGCCTGTCTCAGCCATTTGCAGTTTGAACGTAAATCTAAAACACACAGCCTATGTATTCTCCTTTAGCCAGGAGCTTGCCATGTGACCAGCACTCAATCCCAACTGACCAATCAGCACATGACTAACATTCACTTGGATCTAATATTTTCGAAGTTTGAAGAAGTTTACTTCAGAAGCCTGGACAAATATTCACGATTTTTAAAATCTATTTCAGTCCATGGGGTGCACACTTTCCCCATCTACAGCGACCCCCGCAGGCCAAAAAGGGATAATGCAGTTACAGAAACAAAAGAAACAGGTGAGGCTCTGTACTTACACAGTTCTTTCTTTAGCTCTGCATATTCTGGGGGGGGGAGACAAATTTTTTTCAAGCTGTTTTCACACACATTTCAAACTTACAGGTACTTTGTACTTTTCTATTTCTTACTTCTTTAATTTAATTCTTTCGACATTTGAGTCCTTCGCTTTTGGTGTTTCCCTTCTTGTTGCAACCCCTCATTCGGGTGGTAACACAGTCTTTTAATCATACTAATGAATTTTCTAGAAATTAATTTTACAGAGCAACGCTAAGTTGAGTGCACGGACAGGCAATATCCATGTGAATTAATAACGGCGCAATCTCTGATTGATTGATGTAGATGAGAATTTTGTGTCATGATCAATAATTCATATTTCACATGCTTTTCTGTCTCTCGACAAAGTCGAAACAGTACAATGTCACAAACTGAAGACTCAGAACAATCCCTTCAATGTAAACAATAAATAATTGATAAAATGTTAACAGATCAACAATACATACCATCCTCGTTCATAAGAGGCTCACACTCTGTGATGATAAAATATTAACAAGCGTTATTACAATACAATGAAAATCACAAAGATAACTTTTCATAATAAGATACGAAGTAGGCAGTGTACAGGAGTCATTATGAGCGACAGGTCCCTGCACTACAGAGGCCTACAACTCACCAGCTTCCCGAGCTCGCCGCTCTGCGTCTGCATGGGAAGAGAGAGGCCGTTAGAATGTGCCACAGAGCCCCAATTCACTGTGCAGCCATTCGAATCGGGCCATTTGAATCGGTGCGGCCATTCGAATCGGGCCATTTGAATCGGCGCAGCCAATCGAATCAGTGCAGCTATTCGAACTGAGCCATTCGAATCGGTGCAGCCATTCGAATCGGGCCATCTGAATCGGTGCAGCCATTCGAATCAGTGCAGCCATTCGAATCGGGCCATTTGAATCGGTGCAGCCATTTGAATCGAGCCATTCGAAATGGCGCAGTGTGTCGCGGTATAGTTTGATCAAGTACAGCACAGAATGCAAAGCAGAGTAGAGAACTCAACTGAACAGAATGGCTAACTGAGTGGTTATTATTACTGATTTTGTCATATTAATTGCACAGGACACCATGCAGAGTGAAATGCGCTACTGTATGCCAGATGCTAACGGTATAGCCTACACACGGATGATGGTTTATGGCATATGATGTCATAGATACTGCAGGAAGAGAACAAAAAGCTGCACATGATCTGCGTCCATCTGCACACACACAGACTGGCAAAGGGAAAATGGCGAGAATCATAAAGCTCATGTTTTACTGATTAAAGGAGCCGAACTGAACAGGAGCCTGGCTGCGCCGGTACCTTTGATGGAGTCTCTCTTGCGCTTGAAGAAGTAGCCCATAATTCCGGCTGCCATGGCAACCAGCGGGGAAACCCCCCAGAAAGCGAGCAGCCAACGAGACGCATCCGGCGGAAAGTCACCTGAGGATTAGACAGATTCGTGATTCCGGCCTGCACTGTAAACACACGGATATGCACCTGCAGTGTTTTCACAGCGTCCGATAAGACCTGGAGCAGGCTGCAGGTGTGGATCGAAGGTGTGGTGTGTGCTCTTGATGTTTGACCCGCATTGCTACATTTCATCGTGTTCATCTGTGTGCTTACGGCAGCAGGAATATGGACTGTGTGTCCACTGTGAGCACTGTGCCTGTAAGGGTGTAATGTGCAGTAAATAAAACATACACTGATGATTAGAGCTTATCCTTACCTGGTTCCCGCTCAGTGTTCGAGCACAGCCTAGACAGCCCTGAGTGAGTCCTCAAGTCTCATCATGACTGTGACTGTGAGCATGACTGCGATTGCGAGCGTAACTGTGACTGTGTGAGCTTGACTGTGAGCATGACTGCGATTGTGAGCGTGACTGCGACTGCACTGACCTGTAATTGCGAAAATGAGCGAGTGTGTGACTGTTTGACTGTGACTGTAACTGTGCACTGTCCTGTGATTTTGAGAATGAGTGTGGCTGTGAGCGTGACTGTGCACTGACCTGTGATTGTGAGAATGAGTGTGACTGTGAATGTGACAGTGACTGTGTTTGACTGTGACTGTAACTGTGCACTCACCTGTGATTTTGAGAATGAGTGTGACTGTGAACATGACTGTGCACTGACCTGTGACTGTGAGAATGAGTGTGACTGTGAGCGTGACAGTTTTTGACTGTGACTGTGAGCGTGACTGTGTATGATTGTGCAAGAGCGTGACTGTGACTGAACGAACCTGTGATTGTGAACATGAGTGTGTGACTGTGACTGTGTGAGCGTGACTGTGAGAGTGACTGTGTGAGCGTGACTGTGAGAGTGACTGTGTGTGTGTGACTGTGAGCGTGACTGTGTGAGTGTGACTGTGAGAGTGACTGTGTGTGTGTGACTGTGAGCATGACTGTGTGTGTGTGACTGTGAGCATGACTGAGACTGCGCACTGACCTGTGACTGTGAGAATGAGTGTGACTGTGAGCGTGACAGTTTTTGACTGTGACTGTGAGCGTGACTGTGTATGATTGTGCAAGAGCGTGACTGTGACTGAACGAACCTGTGATTGTGAACATGAGTGTGTGACTGTGACTGTGTGAGCGTGACTGTGAGAGTGACTGTGTGAGCGTGACTGTGAGTGTGACTGTGAGAGTGACTGTGTGAGCGTGACTGTGTGTGTGTGACTGTGTGAGCGTGACTGTGAGAGTGACTGTGTGTGTGTGACTGTGAGCATGACTGTGTGTGTGTGACTGTGAACATGACTGAGACTGCGCACTGACCTGTGATTGTCAGCACTTCCTCAGACCGGGCCCGCAGGACAGGGTTCAGCACGGCGCAGGTGACATTTAGCCCGTCCCGCACAGCCAGCGTCACCCCGTCTCTAACGTCCGTCAGGACGGAGCGCCCCCGATCCGCAGCGTCCAGCGGCGCCCCCGCCAGGGCCTGCCCGTCGCTGCGGGTCCAGGAGACGACACGGGGACGGGGTACCAGCCCCGGGACACGCAGGACAGGGACAGCGAACGGCCTGACCTAAACCTGTCCACCAGTAACCGGGGGCGGGAGCCCAGGCCTGCACCAACCAGAGAGCGGGAAAGATATTAAACAAGCACATACCGGGGGGCCTCCAGTGGCGTGGCCCGTAGAGCGCTTTCCACATGCTCATTGCGAGCCGCGACGTCAGCGATTCGAGTCCGACCGCCGACCTTTGTCGCACGTCTCTCCCTCTCTCTCCTCCTAGCTCTTCCTGTCTCTCTACACTATCCTATCTAATAAAGCTGAAAAAAGCCCCAAAACACATACTGACCTGACCCTTTTTCGCTTTAACCCTTCTTTACATCAAACACTGTCGACTCCTTCGCATTCTGTTCTGTTAGGACGTGTCTCCGTTGAATTTTGATAGCGTTTTGATTTTTTTCTTAAATGGAAGAGAGATTTGCAGAATGGTTTTGGATCGATGATAAGAACAATTCATATTGATGAGCAATTATTATGTACGATACTTCTGGTTTCATGCCTCTGTTCAGTTGGCCGGTGAGTTTAAAAGTGAGTTTTGAGTGTATTCACATTTTATTTTCCTGTATATTACATTTCCAGCCTTAATATTAAATGTGTCTTTCTCACCCAATATTTCACTTTTGTATGTTACCACTGAGAATTGTTTTCCTTTGTTTAACTTTATACAGTGTGATATCATGTGGTATTCAATTAAGTGACAGTGCATTTTGTTATTTGTACACAAATGTGTTTGTCATGGTAGTAAAGTGAAGTTACATTTTTAAGGGAGGGAGAGAGGGGAGGGTGGAAAAATAAGACTAAGGGAGAATCAAGGGGAGAAGAATGCTGGAGAGAGCAGCACTCTCAATCATACACTCATACACTTTCTCTCAATCACATGCATACACACTCATTCACTTATTCACACACACACACACACTTTCTCTCAATCACATGCATACACACTCACTCACTTATTCACACACATTCACACACACACACACACTCTCTTTCAATCACACACACACACTCATTCATTTATTCACACACACCACACACACACACACACACACACACACACACTCTCCTTCAATCACATGCACACACACTCACTCACTTATTCACACCACACACACACACACACACACACACACACACACACACACACACACACACTCTCCTTCAATCACATGCACATGCACTCACTCACTTATTCACACAGACACACACATACACACACACACTCTCCTTCAATCACATGCACACACACTCATTCACTTATTCACACACACACACACACACACACACACACACACATACACTCTCTCTCTCTCTTTCTCTCAATCACATGCACACACTCACTCACACACTCACTCACTTATTCATACACACACAAACACACACACACACACACACTCACTCACACTCTCTCTCTCTCTCTCAATCACATGCACAAACACTCACTCACTTATTCACACATACACACACACTCTCTCTCTCTCTCTCAATCACATACACACACAAACACACACATTGTCTCTCTCTCGCAATCACACGCACACACACACACACACACACACACTGACAAACACACTCGCACTTCACACACGGTTAGCACACCACTGAACCCACCCCTGAACAGGTTAGGTTAGAGTCGAGCCAGACTCCGCCCGTCACACACTGCACTCACGGCCAAGTCTGAGCTCCACCCTGCCCGAGGCCCTCTCCACCTGGCAGGTGTAGTTCCCCTCATCCCGGGTGGAGCTGTTCGACAGCAGCAGGCTCACGTCTCCAGCGGCCAGCTGCGATTGGTCCAGGCTCGTCCTCCTTCGGAAGCCTGCAGCTGCACCCTCCTCGCCAGCTCGGTGGGGGTACACGGCCACGCCCTGGTCTTTGGTCCACACAACGGTCAGCGCTGGGGCCGAGTGCCCTCCAACGATCCGACACGGAAGCAAAACTCTTTCACCCAGGGAGCCGCGGACTATTGGACTGGTCTGCAGCTGGATATCTGCGTCAGAGGACGGGGGAAGGGGGGGGGGGGGCACGGGGAGAGGATATGTAACACTCACCTATGAGAAATCTGAATTCTTGCATTAGGCACAACTAAGCTGTCTGTCTGTTGTGCAGAAATGTGTATTGTACTAGAAAGCTGCTTGTCCTCAACACTGACACTCCGCAAAAGGTACAGGCAATACAAATAAAACAATCTTTGCAAGACAGATGGTGGAGGCATGACCTGCTACGTGTACCACACACTTCAAAAATGACAAAAGTTGCATTACACCCAGCTACTGCTACAAGTCCAGTTTTTGTACATGGTAAAATAAGAAAGGCTTTGGAAACACTTAAATACAGTATAGTCAGCAAAAGGTTTGTCACTGAATTAAAAAAAACTGAATAATCACCTTGTCGTGAAGATGAGAAAGCCACAAACAACACAAACAATACAATCTTCATTGTTCCTGTGAGAGAGATTAGTTTACCTGCAAACAAAAATATTCCTCAATTTTTTCACAGCGCGATTAGATTAAGTCGTTTATTTACTAGGCATGCCTCACCAATGACCTGCACTACGACGTGATTTTGCTAGCAACTAGAATTCACGAATAGAAAAAAGCCCAAACAAGCATAGGCTACATTACACAGAACGTGAGCACCTGTACATGACGCCATTGCGCACCAGCTGTTAAAACCGGATATTCTGGCTACTAGTCTCGCATAGCCAGACCTACCTCCACACTTCGTTGACTAAACAACAAAATTAGCGTTGAATACCTCATTTGGCTAATTAGCCTACTCCTCAAAGCGGAAATACGATGAAGTAAAAAGTTCTCTTTTCATGAAGTCAACAGAAAAAAGACAACATTTCCCTGAAACAAATGAAAGTTAAAAATTCGGACTTTAATTTGTTTCCCCCCTGCTTTTTCAAGTGTCCAGAGTACTACAGCCTAACATTACGCATCTGGAACTCACTGTAACTTCAACCCAATCTGGGGAACAATGTTAGAAAAAATGTCACGTAAATTGGAACATAAAATAAGAACGCTTCAAATGAAATTTACAGAACAATTCTGACCCGTACGTTACAGCCGAAAGTTGGCTGGCATATAGTCATCATGAATTAATTTGTTAATGTCGGGTTTACAGATCTGTTGGTTTGAAACGCGTGGAGCTGCTTATTACCACGGGCAGTCGGCGTTAAACCGAATGTTAACTCCTCCCTCCCGGCCCTCAATATAATTGACGCCATTAGACGACGAATACCTTGAACCTATGATAAAATGTTTTAAAGCTAAATTTTACATAGACAAATGTAACCAAATGTAACTTTATGTAAAAACTTGTGTATTTTTTAATGTCACTGTTGTTTTGTACTTTGTACTAACGTTGTAATAGAAAATACAACTGTGTCACACCATTATCAAGATGCCAGAGAGTAAAAACACAATACAGTACTTAATGCGTAAATATAGCCTATACAAAATATGGAATGTTTTCAAGAACCATTTGGCGCTCTCTAAATTGTGTAATTCCACAGTCGGGGTACTAGATGGCAGTAATGGGCTTATGTGGTGGTATCTCCTTTCGAAATACATTCGAGGCAGACCAACCCTTTTTTTCCCGTTCATCGATTGGCCCAGCCTTGGTACGTCACTTTTAAGGACAATCCATAACAGGATCCGACTGACGGTACTGACATATCCAAATCTGTTGTGTTGTGTTATTTAGCTAGCTTTGCGTGTCGCTGCTTCGCTATAGGTCGATATAGTTGACTGGTGCCGTGCAAACAGAATAAATTAGTGTCGAGTTGGGTGAGTATTTTTAACTTCTTGAGCAACTTTACGAACCACAGTATTGAGATCTCACCTTCATCTTACCAGTCTTGGCATTGTGTTTTGAAACGGGTAAACTACTATTCGCATTAGCTGGGTAGTTGTAGTTGTAAGCTACTGTGGGTCTGTTTAAAGCGAACTGCGTTTTAAAAATGAAGTTAACTGTATATTTTGCACTTAGTCTGGCGCGAGCACATTTTAAATAATTCGGTTCACGTGCGTGCATTGGCTAAGTAGCCAAGTAACTGAAAGACTCAAATAAGCTACGGATATCTCACCTGTTTTCATGTATGGAGATCAGACGCGAGACCAAAACAGCAAATTAGTTCAGTCAGTGATGGTTTGAAGGTATTGCGTTACTGTCTTTACGTAAATAGGCTACGCACTGTTTACAGCGTTTGGGCTGATGTGTGACGTCACGTAACCCTGATGAGATCCAAGTCAGGAGCCAAACTGTCATATTTTCTCAGGATGCTGACTGACGTCCTCATTCTGACGCTGGGTGAGTTATTACTTTACTTCTTATTGAACATGTAATTTGTTAAACTCTTTCACTTGGTGAGATGGATAAAGTCCCCCTCCTCTGTGTGTACCTCTTCCAGGCATCACCCTGGCCTTTGGAAATACGGTCAATATGTCCGGTAAGTACACACGAGGTGACTAGCGGAATATGAGTAAAAGCAGCCAGACAACCAGGTACACACCCAGTAAGAGGTAAGAGGAAGTAGTCTGGCTCACTGATGACACATCTAATTGGTTCCAGGTGCTGCTTATATGTTTAGTCTTAGTATTTTGCCATTTCTGAAAATGTACAGAGAGAAGGTTGTGGAATTTGAATCTGCAGGGTGTACGGTATTATACTTGGATTTATCACGACAAAAACCACTATGACCCCCTTTGGTTATCTGTTGTTGTTAGAGATTCTATTGGGTTTTTTTTCCTACATGGAAAGACAATTCCAGAACAGAAAAACAGAACAAACAGTATTATTTGCTGCATACTCCCCTTGAAAGTGTACAGCAGAACTTTGTTTTGCTTCAAATAATAATATTAATTAAAAAAAAAAATAATAATAATAATTTAAAAAAACCAAGGAGAGTTCACAGGCTTAGAGTGTTTCACATTAGCAGACATTAAGCCTTAAGCTCCCAATTTTCTTCTCAAATCATATTTCAGATTTTAAAGCCTGGTCTATCTGCCCTGTATCTTAGCACTTGAAGAATTGTTTGTTCCTCCCTGCATATCCTTCTCTTTAGCGTTCCTCTTTTTCCAGCTGTAATAAAAGCAATCTGAAATGTGCAGTGCTGTGACGTTCCCCAGAGATGCCTGGTGGCACTCTATGGCGAATTTGAAGGACATCCAACTGAGACTAGGGCTGTGTCCGAATAGTCAAAAAAATTACATCCCATGTCTTTTCCTAACCACTTTTCCTTGACCTCGATGGAAAACGTCACCTGGTTAAGGAAAGATGTGAAGGAGAATTCAGAAGGACTTAGGAAAAGACAGCCGCGGTGCTAAGAGAATCTGGCTGCACTTACACTAGGCTACATCATCATGCGATGGCTAATGTTATTAACGTGGGTCTGCCGTGGTGAAACTACAATGTTCCGAAGATGGACTACCAAAAGCGCATCTTAGATACTTTGCCCCGTGCGTTCTTACCATGTTGTTTCGGTGAAAAATATTACTTCATTACCATGGTTGGAATTGAAATAAAAAACGAATATTACATTACATTACATTACATTACATTACATTTATTTGGCAGACGCTTTTAACCAAAGCGACGTACAAAAAGTGCATTTCATGGTCATAGACAACTGCTAAACACAGGTTCAGTAAGGTACAATACTTATTTTGTACAGCTATTTCTAGCCAAGAACTCAGTTTAGTTCACACAGTGAACACTATTCAGACCTAACCTCTGCAAAGCCAACTAGGCAGAAGAATAAGCTATAGTATTAGAACAAAATCAAATTACCAAAATATAGGCTTTAAAAAAAATTTTTATTACCTGAATATAGGCTACCAGTCACAAAAGTGAAACGAAGTGGTTGTCACATTGAGAACGGTTTCTCACATTCATCCTCCTGTCCACTCATATCCACTCGACATGAATCCCAATCAGTATGATATGATCAGTATGACTGTATGAAGATAATTCATTAAATTTAATGCAAGATAGGCATAACATGTTAGGCCTACACATTTACTACTGTACATATCATCATTCATCAAGTTTCAAACACGTTGAATTAAAAACATAATCTGGCTTAAAACATCTCATATCCCTTTTTCTTGAAAGACAGACTTCTGTGTTATGGTTAATATGCTGATTATGATCTGATTATAAGCCTATGCATATAATAGCTTAAGAACCACCACACAACTCAGTCATGTTGATCGTTTGTTTTCGTGAACGGCCGAATGGTGCTTCGCTTTAAATGTTGCTGCCGTAAGGAATTGTGGGACGTCATTATCTCCTTTCCTTTCGTAAAGGACGGTCCAGTGTGCCCTATGCTAAAGGAGATAAGATAGGAAGCATTGAAGCACCTCTCCTTAGCATTTTGGAGAATTCGAACAGTTCTTATCATGGCTGCCACTTAGATACTTCCGGGTCATTTCACTCAGTTAGGAACCTTCCTAAGCAAAAAAGACTATTCGGACGCAGCCTAGATCCAGACTCACAGAGGGTGACAGTGGTTTAGCTTGCTGTGCGCCCTCTTGTGGTTCAGTGCGGCATTATCCAGTCATCTGTGCTTAAGGTTTTTGGAGATTCCTTCTGCATGACAGCAGTGCAGGCCATGAGTATTTGGACAGTGACACATTTTTAGATGTTTTGGCTCTGTACTCCAGCACAGTGGACTTGAAATACAATACTGAATATGAGGTTAAAATGCAGACTGTGCTTTAATTTGAGGGCATTTACATCCATATTGGGTGATCCGCGTAGTATATCACACCTATTTTAGGGGACCAAAAGTAATTGGACACATTAACTTAATCTTAAGCAGTCATCATATTTATATTTGGTTGCAAGTGCTTTGCATTCATTGACTGACTGAAATCTGCACCCCACAGACGTCACAGGACGCTGGGTATCTTCCCTGGTGATGCTCTGCCAGGCCTGTCCTGCAGCCATCTCTAGCTCCTGTGTTTTTTTGGGGGGTCTTTTTTAGGCTTCAGTCTTGTCTTCAGCAAGTGAAATGCATGGTGAATTACATTTGAGTCAGGTGATTGACTTGTCAAGTGGCCAGTCAAGAAAATCCCACTTTTTGGCCCTTAACTCCTTGGCTGGTTCAGCAGTATGTTTGGGAATCAGTGTCCTGCTGCAAGGAGAAGCCCTGTCCAAAGATTTTTTTAAATGCATTTTATGCATGTTGAGAGATAACAGCAACAGATTCCAAATCCAAATGTCATCCCTAGAATCAAACTTTTGTTGGCTTTCCTGTGCAAAGACATGTAGCTGGCCTAGAAACAGCCGAGCATGGTCCCCTAAAATGGGGGGACTATGTATAAAAAAGGCTAGAATTCCTACAAGGTTCCCCTAATATGGATGTAAATTCCCTCAAATTAAAGCTGCCGGTCTGCACTTTAACCTCATATTCATTGTTTCATTACGAATCATGTACGGTGGGGTACAGAGTCAACTCTACAAAAACAGTGTCACTGTCAAAATACTTACAGACCGCACTTTGTGCAGATAAGAATGTCTGTACGGCTATCCCGTGCTTATATTTCTTTCCCGTTCATAGTTTGCGTAGGGCAGCTGACAATGAGTGGGACAATTATGTTAATGGCTTTCTTTTTTAAGTGCATATTAATGAACCATATTTTGGTGCTAATTATGAAAATGTAAAGACGGAGTGGTGTGAAGGAGCGCTTGATGGAGGCTCCGTAGTGTCATGGATCGGGAGCTTGCATGTACCCTAAAGGTCGCAGGTTTGATTCACGGGTAGGACACTGCACTTGTACCCTTGAGCAAGGCACTTTACCTGCATTGCTTCAGTATGTATCCAGCTGTATATAAAAATGCTGTGTAGGTTACTGGTGTGAGTTGCTCTGGATAAGAGCGTCTGCTAAATGGCTGTGAAGTGATGACTGATTTTTATTTTTCGGTGTGGATGTTTTCCCTAGGCTCACTTCCTGTGAGGCTGGTGGACGGGGGGATGTGCTCCGGAAGGGTGGAGGTGTACCACGACCACCAGTGGGGGGCGGTGTGCGGGCACGGCTGGGGCCTGCGGGAGGCCGGCGTGGTGTGCCGGGACCTGGGGTGCGGCTCGGCCACGGGGGCGCGCCACGGCGCCGCGTCGGGGGGGCGCCACGGGGTCGTCTGGCACGCCGACGTCCAGTGCTCGGGCCAGGAGGAGGAGCTGGCCCAGTGCCGCGTCCTCAGCTCCTGGAGAGCGGCGGAGGGCGGCGGCTGCGCTTACCGCCACACCGCGGCGGCCAAGTGCTCAGGTAGGTGCGCTCCGGTTCGCTTCGTTCAGTGAGCTCGCAGGGTCGGTTAAACCTCAATCTCATCCAGAAAGGGCCGGTGTACATGCAGGCTTCTGTCTCAACCAAGCAGTAACACACCTGATTCTGCTAATTGAGGTTCTTGGCAAAGACTCTAGTGGTTGATTAGTAGGTGTGTTAATGCTTGGTTGGAACAAAAGTCTGCACCCACACCGGCCCTTTCTGGATAAGATTGAGGAGCCCTGGGTTAAACTGGCACTCACACGGCTCTGTGTGACGGGATCTTCAGACGCGTCAGGCGCTCAGCCAGTCAGTAGGTAGTAACTGGAAGCATTCTGCGTTTGACCAAAGCTGGTGGAAATCAGATATAAAGTAGCTGTGGGAGGAGTCACGCCCCCTTAAAGTGGCCAATCATAATTGCTATCACTATGGGTGAGTCATACCCTGCTATACAGCCAGCAGCCATTAGCATAGCTGTGGGTTAGCGGCATCAGCCTTCCTTGCACCAACCGGCCCGGAGCTGCACCGGCAGGGAGTTTCACTCTTAGCGTTGCCACGGGCACCACACGAGTCACATGACTCAGCCCACCTTAACCAGCTTCTGCGAGTTTTTACACGCAGCTTGTTATTTTCCCCGACGCGGTCTTTCGCATCGCCCTGGCTGTTTCTAAGACAACAGAAATGCAGCAGGAACCGCCTTCTGCAGCAGCACGCTAATGAAAGGGTTTTAAGTGCTCATTTATTCGCTTAGCAGCCCCTTTGTATCCAGGGTAACGGGCACAGCTTTGGCTGTTTTGCTGCATTATGGTCTGAGCGAAGGTTTGACGGAACGATGGTGGCGTGTCCCCCAAGCCCCTTCCCCCTCCCTCCCCCCGATAGCGGAGCTGCACACGCCCGAGATCTGGTACAACGTGTCCGTGGCGGCGCCGCCGTCCCGCGTGGTGCGGGGCCACGGCTTCAACGTGACGTGCTCCGTCCCGCACCGGTACGCGGGCAGCTCCGTCCGGCTGCGGCTGGTCCGCTCCAACGGCACGGTGCGCCAGGAGGTGCCCGCCCGCGGCCCGTCCGTCACCTTCGCCTTCGCCAGCGCCCAGGCCTCGCACGAGGGCTACTACTACTGCCTGTACCGCGTCCGGCTCGGGGGGCAGGTCTTCGCCTCCCGCGAGAGCCAGCCCCTCCCCCTCATCCTGGCAGGTGAGTGCGCCGTCGCCCGTCCCTCCCCTCCCCTCCCCTCCCCTCCCGTCGGCCGTCCTGCGGTCATGTGACCCGCGTGTCTGACCCGTCCGGCTGCAGAGCCGGAGCCGTTGCTAAGCGCCATGGAGCTGAGCTGGCTGGTGTCTGCGGTCATCTTCGTGGTGGCGGTGCTGGCGATCGTGGCGGTGGCGTGCAGTCTGCGGAAGAGGAGGCGGGACCCCAGCGAGCTGGAGAGACGCAGAAGGACCTGTGAGTAGCAGCCACACCCCCCTCGCCCCCCCGCCACTCCCGGACGTGCCTCTCGGTTCCCCTGGGTGCTCACCCACCTGTTCCTTGTCCGTAGGTGTGGAGAACACGTACACGGCCTTGCCAGTGAAGTAAGGCAAGGACCAGGCAGGCAGAAGCTCCACTGGTAAATCTACCTGTAAATCTACCTGCACACAGTGCAGTCACTCCCTTAACACAGCACTATCCCATTTCTACCACAGCACAGTGCTATCCCATTTCTACCATAGTACAGTGCTATCCCATTTCTACCATAGCACAGTGCTATCCCATTTCTACCTTAACAGTGCTATCCCATTTCTACCTTACACAGTGCTATCCCATTTCTACCTTAACACAGTGCTATCCCATTTTTACCTTAACACAGTGCTATCCCATTTCTACCTTAACACAGTGCTATCCCATTTCTACCAAGGCACAGTGCTATCCCATTTCTACCTTAACAGTGCTATACTATTTCTACCTTAACACAGTGCTATCCCATTTCTACCTTAACAGCACTATCCCATTTCTACCTTAACACAGTGCTATCCCATTTCTACCATAGCACAGTGCTATCCCATTTCTACCATAGCACAGTGCTATCCCATTTCTACCTTAACAGTGCTATCCCATTTCTACCTTAACACAGTGCTATCCCATTTCTACCTTAACAGTGCTATCCCATTTCTACCTTAACACAGTGCTATCCCATTTCTACCTTAACAGCACTATCCCATTTCTACCTTAACACAGTGCTATCCCATTTCTACCATAGCACAGTGCTATCCCATTTCTACCTTAACAGCACTATCCCATTTCTACCTTAACACAGTGCTATCCCATTTCTACCATAGCACAGTGCTATCCCATTTCTACCTTAACAGTGCTTTCCCATTTCTGCCTTAACACAGTGCTATCCCATTTCTACCTTAACACAGTGCTATCCCATTTCTACCTTAACAGTGCTATCCCATTTCTACCTTAACACAGTGCTATCCCATTTCTACCTTAACACAGTGCTATCCCATTTCTACCATAGCACAGTGCTATCCCATTTCTACCTTAACAGTGCTATTCTATTTCTACCTTGACACAGTGCTATCCCATTTCTGCCTTAACACAGCGCTATCCCATTTCTACCTTAACACAGCGCCATCCCATTTCTACCTTAACTCAGCGCTATCCCATTTCTGCCTTAACACAGCGCTATCCCATTTCTACCTTAACACAGCGCTATCCCATTTCTACCTTAACTCAGCGCTATCCCATTTCTACCTTAACACTGTGCTATCCCATTTCTACCTTAACACAGTGCTATCCCATTTCTACCTTAACGCAGCGCCATCCCATTTCTACCTTAACACAGCACTCTCCCATTTCTACCTTAACACAGCACTCTCCCATTTCTACCTTAACACAGCGCTATCCCATTTCTACCTTAACAGCACTCTCCCATTTCTACCTTAACAGTGCTATCTCGTTTCTACCTTAACACAGTGCTATCCCATTTCTACCTTAACAGTGCTATCTCGTTTCTACCTTAACACAGCGCTATCCCATTTCTACCTTAACACAGCGCTATCCCATTTCTACCTTAACACAGCGCTATCCCATTTCTACCTTAACACAGCGCTATCCCATTTCTACCTTAACTCAGCGCTATCCCATTTTTACCTTAACACAGTGCTATCCCATTTCTACCTTAACACAGCGCTATCCCATTTCTACCTTAACGCAGCGCTATCCCATTTCTACCTTAACGCAGTGATATCCCATTTCTACCTTAACGCAGCGCTATCCCATTTTTACCTTAACACAGTGCTATCCCATTTCTACCTTAACACAGTGCTATCCCATGTTTACCTTAACACAGTGCTATCCCATTTCTACCTTAACACAGCACTCTCCCATTTCTACCTTAACACAGCGCTATCCCATTTCTACCTTAACAGTGCTATCTCGTTTCTACCTCCACCCAGCATTATACCACCAACATGTTACTGTCCTGTGACCCTGGGTTCAGTAAGTATGGTGACTGGGAGTGTGTAAACGTGTAGAAACGCTCATGGCATGCCTGTGTGTGACTGTTCCACCATAGATCCCAGTCTGGTGTGAGGGCCAATGGGGCTGCAGGGTTATGTGATCCCGTAACCCATACTGAACTGTTAGCGGGCCAGGATGGAAGAGGACTACAATTCCCATAATGCACATCTCTTCGCCTAGGATGGAAAGAGGAACAGAACGTCCTCACATTGGAGATGACTATGGATGGACAAGGAAGAAAGAAATTCCATTGTTACCAGTGCTAAAGGCTGCACTGATCACTGAGCACAAAGCACAGTTTTGTCAATGACTTCGGTTTTTCCGAGACGAAACGGAAAGCTCATTGCACTCCGCCAGCTACTCCGCCCGATATTAGCCCAGCACAGCGACTAACCCGGGACAATAAAGGACTGTGGTTCCGCTGCGGCACCACGTTGGAACGCAGAAGCACTCCTAGTGACGGGCATTCCGCTGCGGCACCACGTTAGAACGCAGAAGCACTCCTAGTGACGGGCGTTCCGCTGCGGCACCACGTTGGAACGCAGAAGCACTCCTAGTGACGGGCGTTCGCAGAAGCACTGCTAGTGACGGGCGTTCAGCTGCGGCACCAGGTTAGAACGCAGAAGCGCTGCTAGTGACGGGCGTTCCGCTGCGGCTCCACGTTGGAACGCAGAAGCGCTGCTAGTGACGGGCGTTCCGCTGCGGCACCACGTTGGAACGCAGAAGCGCTGCTAGTTACGGGTGTTCCGCTGCGGACGTTTGCCCCAACAACACTCCTCCCTGGGACGAGATCTTTAAACCCTGGGTCCGCACACCAGTGAAGACCGAAACCATTGTCTTATTTATTTTATTAAACAGTGTGACAAACCTTTTCATCATTACACTTCATGAGCTTTTTATGCATGGGTAAATGTGTGTGTTTTGTGTGCTTACCTTCAGACCTGAGGTGTATTGGGCCATACAGTTCTTTCTAAGTGCTACTTTGTCTCTGAGCTCTTTGGATTTTGTTTTAATCTAGTTTTTTGAACACCAGTGAACAGATGAATTTGAAAACAGTCCAAATGTAACAGTCTTCAGTTTTGTGCAGAGATAACCTTATTATCTTGTTACTAAAATGTTTTATTTTCAATTTTAAAAATCTGAAATTTTCTTTCCATTCACTGAGCATATGTCCATATCCAAGAAAATCTGCATACTGTTACCTAGGTCTGAACAACCTACACTCCTGGGCAAAAAAATGGGCCATGCCCAAAATGGCAGAATATTAAGCTTTTAATGGTCTTAACAACAAATCATTGGAAAGAAAATTAGCAAGAATTAAACAAATGCACTCCTGAGACCTCCTGTGCCACCATTTGCTCATTTACTTTTGCTGCAGTGAACTGTTTGGGGAAAAGCTAGAAACAGGGAAATTCACTTATATAGTCTTCTTGTACGCAAAGGTAAAATCATGATAATGATTAAAATGTTCGATGTAAAATTCAAACTAACACATGTCTGGGTGTACAAAATTTTCCAAAAATATCTTCCGGGATGTTTTTCTTCATAAAAGGTTAGTCATTATTTGGTTATCTGCCATACCTGATGCAGCCCATCAAGGGCCTGATAACAAGCTCATAAATGGAACCAGGATTGATAGAGCATGGACAGATCTACAGTATGCAGCGTTGTGAGTCCCACAGTAAAAAAAAAAAAAAAAAAAAAAAAGCTAAATATGCAAGGGTTGCTGTCAGAAACCACATAGCTGGTCTTCGTCAGGCCAACTGTAGCTATTATGAAATTTGCAAGACCCTAAAGGCAGAGGAAATCCCTATTTCTCTATCAGCTATTAAGAGAATAGGTCAATGCTTTGAAACAACAGGTAATGTTGCCAAAAACAAAGGATCTGGAAGCCCAAAGCCTCATCATGCAGGGATGACCACCTGCTGAAATTTACAGTTCTCAAAGACAGGAAAAAAAAGCCTACAAAAACTGTCAGCAGAATTCAAGACCTCAGAAAACAAGACTGTTTTGAGAAGAACAATAACCTGAAGGTCATCTAATGCAGGTTTTGTGCCTAGAAGATGTGTTAAAAAGACATTGCTGTCTCAGAAAAACATCAAAGACAGAATTAAGTTTTTGGCAGAATATGGAAAGTTTGATTCAGAGTGGTTCAGCAGAGTTATGTGGAGTGATGAATCATGATTTGAATTGCATGGTGATGCTCCAGATAGGTGTCTTTGAAGATCTGGTGAAAAATACAATAGTGAATGCATCTCTATCACAGTTAAGCATGGAGGAAGAGGTGTTATGGTGTGGGGAGCCTTTTCAGCTGCTGGTACTGGTGAGCTGCTTCACTGTGAAAAGTCAATTAATGCTTTGGAATGCAGGAGAATATTGCAGAAAGGCTTGCTTCCCACAATTGAAAAGTTGTTTTCTAAAGAGGAATGATCATATGGTATTTTTCAACAAGACAATGCTCCTGCCCACACTGCAAAGACCACCAAAAAATGGCTTGAGAATAAGTCCATCAGGCTAATGTTTTGGCCTGGTCAGAGTCCAGATTTGAACCCTATAGAGAATATTTTGTCTCACATTAAACACAGACTAACCGGGAAACATTTTTCAACTACTCATGAACTGTTTGAAGCCATCAACATTGAATGGAACAACATTGACTCTTCTGCCCGCAAGTTTACCCACAAGACTTAAACTTTTAAAGAAAGCAAAGGGAAAAGCTATCCCATACTAAGTTACTTTATCTACTTGTTTAATTCTTGCTCATTTCCTGACCAATGATTTGTTGTTAAGACCATTAAGCCCAAACTGGCTTAATATTTTGCCAGTTTGGGCTTGGCCCATTTTTTTGCCCAGGAGTGTACACCTGGATGTTTGTCAAAGCAGCACAGGTACCCAACAGTGCCACGGGATGCATAGGCTGGGACACAATTTCAATTTGAGTACCGCAACTCCAAAAAGAATTTGTGACAGATTTTTTTTCAATTCAAACCGCCTTAACTATGAGGGTTCCTGGCTGCCCGCGACAACCGTCCTAACTGAGAGAACATTTAGGGCATGTAGCAGGAAAACGTAAACGTGTTAAAAGTGCTTGTCCCCTTGGAATCATTATATGCAGGGCCGTGCACAGACATTTTGGGGGGCAGGGGCTCAATTGAAAAAAAAAGGGCAACCTCCACCCCCCACGCACCATGCCCACTATTTTCATCCTGATATTGCCACACGACACCACGTTCATAATCACACACTATGTTTTGGGTCTTCTGGAACATAATTCCTTAAAGTAATACATCATTCATTTTTGGACCCAGTAAACTTATCCAGACATGTTCATGCTCTACAGATATCCCCCACAACACTACAACAGCATTTCACACAGACATCACATACTGTTTAGACTTCAATGTTTTTACCTTTATTCCAGGAACAGGAATAACTAAACACAAAACACTGTCACAAAGCACATGCAATATTATAAACAAATAAATAAAATAAATAAACATTAATAAATAAATATCAGACCTAATGGTAAACTTAATAAAACTCAGGGCTGCCTGCTGTAGCTCCCTTTCTTTCTTTTTTCTTAATCTCTCTTTTCTTGGCATTGCTCTGCAACCAGCTGATGAGCAAAATTTATTACTTGCATGTTCACCATTAACCGGACAAAAACAGCACCAAAGTATGAAATTTATTGACATGCATAGTGACCTGGAAGCAGTTTTACCTGTTTGGCTCCCTATGAATACAACTTATATTAAAAAGTAGACCAATGATGTTTTTTGTCTTTGTTTACATTTTATAAACTTCTGGTTTTTCAAAATGAAAGCAAGTTAATGAAAGTGCACTGTTCTGACCCGGAGCACAAAAAGATTAGGCTAAAAATGAATGGTGCACGTGCCTGATTATATGACAGGGATATTTTTCATTCTTACGGAAAAAAACCCCAAGGATTTGTAGTACGAGAATACAAACTATACCCAGACGTCGGACACCGTACCATATTCCCAGTTAGCATACTCCCCCTTCCAGTAACCAGCAGTAATCCGCATGTAACTGGGACATATCGGAGCGTGCAGGGTTTATAAACACCAACCTATATTTAATCATGAACTTGAGTTTGCAAACACTGCATTGGCCAGTGGGGTCTTACGACCAGGTTCATCAGCAAACTTCAACTCCACCCGGAGGCGGATATATTATATGCTAATTTTTTTAATTGTTGGTGTTTAGCTGAAATAACTTCTGTTAACATTCAATGTCCGCGCGGTCATGTCTAAATTATTAACGGGAAGAAATTATTCGCTCTCCTTCCATGCAATAATGCTCACAGACGTGACCAAAACACTGCATGAAGAAAGACACGTAGGATATTGCAGAAAATGTGAATTTGTAACAATGTGTTGCATGAACTGAATCACTACCACGTGTCCTGCCCTATTTAGCTGTGGTATAGCTTTAATTTTACGCGAAATGAAAATCCACGAATAATTCTTCCAGGAAGACAGGAGAAGAAAGGAAAGACTTTCGGGAAATGGTCCCTCCCTCTTTTTTTGTTTGAGAGACAACTCTACAATTGTGTCTGAGAGCCTGTATTAAGGAAATACCAACTAACCCCAGTCATAGGGTCTATGACTGGTGTTAGTTGGTGTGACATAGACCCCAATCCACGTTTTATTGGACCACTAAATCCCTACCTCCCGTAGATCGCTGTGTGCGAACTGTCAAATGCCCATGACGTGTCATTAGGAGAGAGAAAAAAACCATGTGTAGAATGGCCAAAATAATTTAGTTTGTGTTGCGCGTAAACTTTCTGTGTCGGCATTGTTGCTTCCATCGAACGGACTGTAGTAGTTTGTAACCCTTTCTTCTTCAAAACAATCTAATGTGTAAAATGTGGAACGGATTTCCGGAGCTAGCTGCTCGCTGTTGGAGAGAGACGTGACACACAGCTCGGCTCTACAGGGAAACTGGCTCAACTGAATGCGGCGTTGGAGAGGCCGGTACGTTTTCAAGTACTTAACCAGAGGACGGTTCAGGAACCGAAAAGCAATTTTGATTTTCAAGCTAATTAAAAAAATAAAAAAAAAACTCTGGCACAGAGTAAACTAAAACCAGTTAAGGACTGAGGCAAGAGTGTGGATGAACAGCAATGGCCCAAGTCACTTAAAGCCCTTTAAGGTTTAAGGTTACAAATATGTGATTAGAATGCTGAAGTAAAAATAACTACTGGTAACTGAGAGCTCTTGAGTTCTAGAACACTGACTTAAAATTTTGGAGGGAAAAAAAACATACTCTTCAAAGGGTTAACGTGCTTTCACAATTTCACCTTCACACAGTTCGCTATAACATTTTTAGCGCAATATATTTGGGCAATGTGATACTGGCATCCTTGATTCATTGCTATTGCTGTGTACATGTAGTTGCTGACTGCAGATTTCAGAGAAAGTGAAGGTAACCTTGTGAACACAATGTTGTGATATGAAGTATATGGATTGGATTTTGAGCGTTGCGCTTCATGGATGAGTTTCGTTTCTGGGTGTCTGTTGCTTGAGTTTCCACACGGGGGCAGCATATATTCAGATGCCCCAGACGGTCTCCAGAAGACAAGGCGTAATGTCAGATGCCACCATGGGTAATGCGTAATAGCGAGCTTCCGGACGCGTACAGTTATTCATTGGAGGAACGGGATGTGTGTGAGGACGGTGAAAAGTGCTTTTCTCCGTAAAATGCTCGTTTTGGTGGTGTGTACGACAGGAAGGCAGTCTCGTGTGCCCGTCATTAACACTGCTCTCTGTGTCACAGCTGAAGAAGCTTTTGCCTGTGATGTCCGAAACTCTGTCGAAAGCTCTTCTGATTTTCACTCTGAGTGAGTGTAGGTAACTGGGCGAGGGAGGGGTGGGTGGGTGTTTGGGAGGAACCTGTGGAATGTGACTATTTTAGTATTTTGGTAAAAATCAAACATCTGTGCATTGGGAGAGACCTTGGGAATAGCCTGAATATAAACTCTGAGAGCAGCAGTTGATTTCACACTTTTTAAATGAATAGACATGCATACCTCCCCGGAACCCCCCTCCCCTCCCACCCCCCGCACTGTGGCCCCGAGTATCTCATGCATCTCGTCCCTGTCTCATCACAGGCTCAGTGTTCGTCGCCGCAGGCACTGGTGAGCGCGTAAGATTTGATTATTGTTTTTGTTCTCTGAGGTTTATTGCTTTCTTCAGTTCATCGTACCGTGGGACGGCAGTCCTGTGTTCTCACCTCCCTGTGCGCCCCCCCCCCCCCCCCCCCTCCCCAGACAGTGCAGCGGCGGTGCGGCTGGTGGGGGGGCCGGGCCCCTGCTCCGGCCGGGTGGAGGTGCTCCACCTGGGCCAGTGGGGGACGGTGTGTGATGACATCTGGGACCTGGAGCACGCCCAGGTGGCGTGCCGCGAGCTGGGCTGCGGCCAGGCGGTGGCGGCCCGGAAACGGGCGCACTTCGGCAAGGGAGACGGCGCCATCTGGATCCTGGAGGCCCAGTGTCGGAAGAGCAAGGAGTCCCTGGCGGACTGTATATACACACCCCCAACCCCCAGGCACGTCAACTGCAAACACGAGGAGGATGCTGGCGTGGACTGTGTCCAAAGCTCCACTGGTAGGCATTGTTTTTGTTAACATTTTTTTTAAGGAAAACCCTGAAGGGTCATTCCGGGGGGGGGGAGATGGGCCCTTTTTATCCTTGAGCTCTTTGTGTTGCAGAGGGGGGCAGTGTCGTCCCACGCTGGCTGGTGGCTTTGCTGGTGATGCTGGTGCTGGTAATGGCGGTGTTGGGAACGTCCTGCTTGTTTTACAGACGCTACAAAATCCGCCAACTCCACAGCGGCCGAAGAGAGTGTGAGCTCCTGAGTTACTGCGTGTGTCTGTGTGTCTCTGGAAGAGTGTTTGCAGTTCTGAGTTACTGTGTGTCTGTGTGTGTCTGTGTCTCTGTGTCTCTGTGTGTCTGTGTGTGTGTGTGCGTGTGTGTGTGTGTCTATGTCTGTGTGTGTCTGTGTGTGTGTGTGTGTCTCTGGAAGTGTGTCTGCCGTTCTGAGTTACTGTGTGTGTGTGTGTGTGTGTGTGTGTCTCTGGAAGTGTGTCTGCCGTTCTGAGTTACTGTGTGTGTGTGTGTGTGTGTGTGTGTGTGTGTCTCTGGAAGTGTGTCTGCCGTTCGAGTTACTGTGTGTGTGTGTGTGTGTGTGTGTCTCTCTGGAAGTGTGTCTGCCGTTCTGAGTTACTGTGTGTGTGTGTGTGTCTCTGGAAGTGTGTCTGCCATTCTGAGTTACTGTGTGTGTGTGTGTGTGTGTGTGTGTGTGCGCTTGTGTGCTGCATCCAGAGGCGGAGCTAACTTCTTACCTGTCCTTTCACTCCAGGTGAGGCCAACGTCTACATCGATATGACGGTGCAGTAGGTGGAGGAATGCCACATTCGGGGTGGCAGGGGAGAGCCGGCCCACTGCACCCCCCACCGCCCCTTCCCCAAATCTGCAGAACTGGAGTCCACTCTGAGACCCCCCCCCCAAAGCCATGAGACGTAACTAGTATGGGACAGACAGACAGGCAGGCAGACGGACAGGCAGACAGGCTGGCAGACGGACAGGCAGGCACAAACACGTCCGCTTTAGAAATGTACTGTGGAGTTATTTAGGCACTGCCAGTCATACACCTTGCCTTGGATTAGCTCCTGTAATTCCACTTCTGTTCTAATCTAAAAGTAAAAGTCCCCTTTACTCCTGAAGTCTTCTGAATGTGAAAGCTGCCAAGCAGCATTAGGCCTTGTTGTGTGACTGAGAGGCGACGGCTTACGTCACACACTGGAACTGCTTATGGCACCACGTCTATGAATGTTGTGTTCATACATCGAGCTGGGCTGCGGCCGGGCGGCGTCAGCCCTGTAGAGGGCGCTCTTCGGCCAGGGAGACGGCGCCATCTGGTTTCGGGGGGGCGGAGTGTCGGAAGAATGACGAGTCCCTGGCAGACAGTATATACACACCCCCTCCGGGCACATCGGCTGCAAACCAGGGGCGTAGGACCCATCATATCTGAGGGGGACGTGTGTCCCCCCCCCCCCACTTTTCAAAAATGCTTATTTTTTCCCCCTTGATTTTGGTGGTTGTTTTCAAATGTCACCTTTCATTGTGCGCTAACAGATGTGATGTGGTTGCTAGCAAGGTTCAGTTGTTTACGTGTGTAGGAAAGGCCACGATAGGGACAAGAGACTGTCAGTATTCTAAGTCCCGCCCTGGAGAGTTTATGCCGCAAAGACTGTTGGGCAACCCCTTCAGTGCCCACAAGACGAGAAGAAGGTGGCAATCAGTATCCACTAGGCTCACATAGCTAGCTAGCTCCTCCACTCAAAGGGCCTTCCTGACATAAGCACCTATAAGATTTTATTATGTTGTTTTGATGGAGTGACACTACTAATTATAGTTTAGGAGCCATATGATGCTGGCTCTTGTGCTATCTAATGCTTCTTTATAGCTACCTGTACATATATTACTGATTTCTCAGTGAATGCGAAGGTTTTGTTACTTACTGGTCCATATTACAGTTGAATCAATATGTGTATGCTGTATCATTTACGTTGTCATTTGGAGCTGCTATTTGGCACATTATTTAGAGTGCCATTTTAATTCCTCCATCTTCTTTATTCTCATCTCCTTGTGTTTTCAGTCATTGCATGACTTGACTTAAAATAATGCAGCAAGTGAAAAGGAAGGGCCCAGACATTAGGCATTTCTTTGAAAAACAACCTTAAAGACAACTAAGTTGCAGGAGCTATCAGCATCATTCAGTTTATGATAAAATAATTCTAGCTCATAGGGGAATTGTTTTTGTTATTGACTTATCAATGATAGCATTATTAAGGCAATTATTACATGTTTAGTGTTGTTTGTCGACTTTGTAATAAAATCACTGCACGAAAGATATGTTTGCTGCGACTTACACCACTTTCCTACAGTACACTGGAAAACTGAACCATATCAATTCTTGATAATAATACAGATAGCGCTATGCCCTTTTTAACCTGGAGGTGTCCCGTGCAATAGCACTCTGGTCAGGAAAATGTGGGTGCATTCCAACCGCTTATTTTTTCTCCTTTGCTTTGTCTCCTTTCCAAGTATGGGAGGCCAAATGGGTCAAAAATATGTGAAATTTACATCTGGAATCACACTGCCTCAACGTCGGCTCATTCTGTTTGCTTGTTTTATCTTCTTGCTTCCTTTCATTGCTCCTAGCTCCACCCATCGGAGGACACAAGGAAAGGAAGCAAGGAACGGATGCGGGAAGGGAGGGATCAAGGAAACGTGTGTAAGGCAATAGGGACATCCTTGCTATATCTGAAAACACACATTCTAAAAAAATACGTCCGCAGAGGATACACTCCTAAGGGAAAGTCCACTGTTCTATGTTCTGTGATGCATTCATACTGAGAATGACTCAATTATTACTCATACTTTTGATACTTGGGTGATCTCTCTCTCAAGAATTATATGATGAGTCTTCCATGTCTTTCCTATGAGTGTAGTAGAAATTCATTGAACTCGCTCCAGCACAAATTATGTGGCAAAAGCTCACATTGTGGTAATCAACAGAAGCAGGCAATAACATGTAACATTTTTCCTGGATCCCAAAATTTTCTAGGTTGAAAAAATATGACCAAATATCACTATTGAGCTTGTAAGTCAAATTGCCTCTAGGGGGCGTCTGGTGCGTGACGTCAAAGCCCAATGTTAAAATCCTATTGACTTTTTAAAAATCATTGATTGTAAAATATCTATAGCGATTAAAAATAAAAGATTTCTCACGTTTTTTTGGGACCGTCATTCTCTACCGTAGCATGAGCTTGGTTATATTTATTTCAAACTCTGGAGGGAAAAAAACGGATTTATGTCCATTTACGATGTGCTGGTGGTCCTGAACTACACTAATCAATCAGTCGCACGAATATACGTCACAACCACGTGTACTTGCAAGTCTACCCGCCAAGTGCGGTGCCTTGGCTGCACCCCACCAAAAACCAAAAAAAAAAAAGCTGACTCTGGACTAGCGATAGCGCCAACTGCACCCCAACACCGGTGGCCCGCTGGCTCCCCCCCCCCCCCCCCCCCCCCCCCCCCCCCCCCCCCCCCCCCCCCCCCCCCCTTACACCATACAAAAAATGACCCACTAATAAACTTTATTTTTTTTTTAAAAAAAAAAAAAAAAAAAAAAAAAAAAAAAAAAAAAAAAAAAACCCCCCCCCCCCCCCCCAAAAAACCACACCAACCCCCCCCCAAAAAAACCCCCCCCCCCCCCCCCCCCCCCCAAAAAACCCCCAACACCCCCCCCCCCCCCCCCCCCGTTGGAGGGCATACAGGTATATATTAAATATTTTTTTTTTTTTAAAAAAATTATTTTTAAAATAAAAAAAAAAAAAAAAATTTTTTTTTCCCTTTTTTTATAAAAAAAAAATTTTTCTTCCCCCCCCCCAAAAAAAAAAAAAAAAAAAAAAAAAAAAAAAAAAAAAAAAAACAAAAAAAAAAAAAAAAAAAAAAAAAAAAAAAAAAAAAAAAAAAAAAAAAAAAAAAAATATTTTTTTTTTTTTTTTTTTTTTTTTTTATACGATGTGCTTGGTGGTACTTTATAGATCCCTGAAAGGAAATCCTGTTGTATCACTAATCCCGCAAGATTAAAAAAACAAAAACAACAACAACCCCCCCCCAAAAACCCCCCCCCCCCCCACCACCCCCCCCCCCCCCCCCCCCCCCCCCCCCCCCAAACCCCCCCCCCCCCCCCCCCCCCCCCCCCCCCCCCCCCCCCCCCCCCCCCCCCCCCCCCCCCCCCCCCCCCCCCCCCCCCCCCCCCCCCCCCCCCCCCCCCCTAGGCAAATTAGTTCGCTGACGTGTAAAATAGCGGCGTTGTCGTCGGTCCTTCTGTCCTATGTTTTCTTCTGTAACCCCACACTCCCCCGGGAGCCCCCGGGGGGTTTTTTTCTCCTCTTTTTTCCAACCGTCTCCCCATTTTTTTTTTTTTTTTTTTTTTTTTTTTTTTTTTTTTTTTTTTTTTTTTTTTTTTTTTTTTTTTTAAAAACCACCTGCCGTTTGGGCATATTTTACCGTTGTCAAGCAAAACTGTCGGTGGTAGTTGAACTTGGACCGTTGTTAGGCAACAAAAAGGATTATTATACAGGCCAATAGTCAGATTGTAATGTTTTTATATTTCCTCTCAAAACACATTCATTATGTTTTATGAGAACATTCACTTTTCATGTCTTGACATCCGAAAGCGACAGAATGCATTCACATTTCCAATACTGGCAGCAGCAAACAGCAGAAGAAAACATGCACACGTTGTAAACAATTTGCTGTTTGATTACTTTCTCATTGTCAGTTCCATAGAGGCTAATCGCAAAATGACAAGAATAGAACGAAAACTCGGACTGCGTGAAAATTTAAATAGCAGTGGTACAGCCACCGTTTGCTTTCCTTCGAAGTTACTGCTAGCCGAGCAGCGAAGTGTGCCATCCAGATGCGAAAACCATGCACCATAAATTAGTCCATAGTCTTCATGGTCTTTTTGTGGAATTTGAAGAATGCAGAGTAAAATTACGGCAGTCAGAATAAAGCTAAGACGCGACGATTACTAGAATTAAACTGTTATTTTTCTCTGACAAAAAGTGCGGAAGGTGATTCCAGTTTGCTTTTACTGTATCACCAATGGAATTACGCAGAACTAACCGCATACATCACATAACTGTATCAAACGTTTTGAGTCCAATTACAACGGGCTAACAAAGAAAATCCGGAAGAAAATATTCAGCAACCGAATTAATCAGTTTGAATGTTTTGGTACGTAATATGCTGTCCCAGCACGATATGCTTAGACATTTTTTTTGATAAAACGAATACTAAAGCAAGAAAAGAACAGAAGAGCACACGTTATAATTCCAAGACGTTGGCAGGCTATAACCTTGGCTGTCCCTTGACTAGGTGCACTGATCTCTGATTGGTTAAGAACAAAAGCAATGAGATTTGGAACAGGGTCATGAAACAATCATGGTAACTTCCAGCTTCATCAGGTGTTGGGGCCTATCTGCACAGTTGCTTTGTTTTCTTTCTAACTTGTTTGACTGCTTGGCGAGTAACTTCCTTGCTAACTAGCTTGATAGGCAGGCAAGTAGCTTCCTTGCTAACTAGCTTGATAGGCAGGCGAGTAGCTTCCTTGCTAACTAGCTTGATAGGCAGGCAAGTAGCTTCCTTGATAGCTAGGTGGGGAGTTTTGACATCTTAAGTTATTCATAATGTCTGTTGTCAGAGTAATTGTAGTTTCCGTTAAAATGTTAGTTACAACCCCAGTGCATTGCTGGACTACCGGCTTGGCCTTTGTGCTAGGCCTACCATACAGGCCTTTCAAAAGGGCTTTCTACATATCTCTTGCTTTAGCTAACTACTTAGCTTAGAATAAGCACATATTTTTCTTCAAAAATCTGGAGTCTGCTGTGTGTCTGTGCCTAGTTTTTTGTTGTTGCTTGTTACCATTCTCTGCAGCATCAGAAACCAGATTACTTAGTCCTGAGTAGGAAATGACATTTATGCACGGCTGGCATAGCATCTGGTGGGTTTTTTGGAGGTGAAATCAGATCTAAAACTTGAGAACAACATGCATTCTACGCTACTGCAGTCTGTATTGCATGCTTCTGACACCCATTCATTCTGACGAGGCAAAATTTCATTGGCGTTTCAAAGCCCATGGGAGATTTCTCAATCATCTGAGCAGTAGTTTTGAAACACTTTAGATTCTGTGTTTTACGGTCTCTGAATTGGCGACAGTTTAGTTGTCACCACTTTTGTGGTTTAAAAACACTTTAACAGTGCAAAACATGCTAGTAGCAGATTGCATTGTACAATACTGTATGTTACCTGGACATCACATAGCAAACTGCCATGAACACGCGTGTAACATAACATGTAAAGAGCTGCCATGAACATGCGTGTAATATGTAATATGAAGAGTAATATGGCAAGGCCTCAGCATGTAGCTGACCGCAGAAAGAGTTGTGCAAGTCACTTCTGGGAACACTGGCAGAACAGGAAGTAACGCAAGACTGTCAGGAATGATTAAAACCTTTATTATAACCATGAACTATGTGCTTGTTTTTGGTCCTTTTGGGTGTGTTATCACATATTAGACACATGCAATCATAGTCTCGTTCTTCATACCTGCAAACAAAGCGTTAACTATCATTTGCCATTGGAACCTATGATTTGTTATGGCTGTGAGTTTTTTCCTGAGCACATGACATGGGAAACATTTAACTTGTATTTCAGGGCTCATCCTCAAGAAATGATTGCAGGGACTCTGATAACTATAATCAGTGGTAAGCAGTCAAAGGAATGCAAGAAAAGACACAAGTTAGGACCGACCGACAGTACAGTGATGCAGGCGGGTAACCCAAGCTGATGAGATCAAGCTTATCTAAAAAGTGTTGGGGTGGGTGCAGGTTTGTACTATATCCAAGAATTGATACAGGGATTCTCAACACTGTAGTCGTGCTGGTTTTCATTCTTACTCTCTAATCAGGACTGATTTGAAGCTGGGACACCAAGTGAGTTAAATTTACAGCCAATTAGCGGCATTAATATTGGATCGATTAACTATCAGGTTGAAAACAAAACAAGCACTACTGGGCCAGATTTGAATATCCCTACACTAATGCGTCTAATTCAGCAAATCAAGCTCTTGATTAAAGAGTGCGATCTGTTTATTAATCAGACATAGTTTTTATATTGTTTTTTTTTTCAGACGTTGTAGCGCTTGGCTAGAACAAAAGTTGCACCCGCACAGACCCTTCTCCAAAAAAGGCTGGCCATCGCCGTGGCAACTGGATGATTAAATGAGACTACTGCGGTACCACAGTGCGCTGGGCTTCAGAAAGTCCTGTAGCAAACTCACATTGTTGGAGGATGGAGCTACAGGTTAACAAATGAACCAGGCAGAATGTATGGCCTTTCCTGTACTGTATGGGCCTTCCTGCACCTCCATAAGTGAACACAGTTATGGCCGTGCTCACTTATGGAACTTGCTGCAAGAGAAGTGATGCTATAGATGCTTTACAAACTCCCCCCGGATAAATTGGGCACCTGCAGCCTGCTTGCAGAAGCTGCCTCAGCTGCCTCAGCTGCGCAGTCTGGAGTGGCAGCAG
The DNA here is from genome assembly GCA_025169545.1 of Anguilla japonica. NCBI lineage: Eukaryota > Metazoa > Chordata > Actinopteri > Anguilliformes > Anguillidae > Anguilla > Anguilla japonica. The sequence continues at coordinate 37,934,538 of CM045893.1, read as the reverse complement.
CGCAGCTGGCTGCACGCATTTTGCACGCGATAACTGTGTCCGCCACAACTCACAGTACAGGACACTGCCACAGCTCACATACCTGACTTGGCTCTCTAAATCCTGAAAACTGTAAAAGCCTATGTGAACATAATTATACAAACGGGCAATAATAGAAAATAATTCATGACTGTTCAGATTCAGTGGATGATGCAATTCCGTGGAATTTGGCAGTTACAGATGGTTACACAGAAATGTTTGTAACGTCTTTTTCATTGTAATTTTGAGTATCGTTATGTAGTTGTGTCACAATAACATTTGAGCAGTTTCATGAAATGTTTTACAATTTCTGTCCGAAAAGGAAATATTCTACACATGGTATCTCTGCGTAATATATAAGAATGCATGCATGTAATATTCAAACACTAAAATTGACATTTCGTTTTGTGTAAGGTCTTAGTGGCTTGTGGTTTTGAGATGTGCTGAGAGGTCCTGCATTTCCTGTTATGGTCATTTAGCTTTGAGTTCCTCTTTAAAACACACTCCACATATCATGTGACAGGACAGAATTTTGTAGAATGCAGTGGTTTGCAGTGTTTTCATCATTGGTGCTGCTGTGCTCACTAGTTCGTAAGTATCCTTCAGTAAATTTATATTTATATGTTTTTATTTTACCATAGAACAAAATTATTATACATAATGTGCCAGATAACAGATAATTATCAAAAGTAACAAAAAAAATCAATAGTTGAAGTGTTGTTAACATTTACTGCAAGGAGGGATTTTCCACAATTTTTACACTTGTATGCTATTTGAAATGGATTACATTGTTCAAACAATTATCTATTGATTCAAATCAATGTTTTAGTTAAAAATAAAAAATAAAAATAAAAAAACGAAATAGAAACATTCTTTCCTCCGGGTTTGTTCCAAGCAGAACTACGCATTTTATTTCTGTTTCATGGCTCCCCGCAGCGTTCGTAAATCCAGTACAGTAACACTTAATCACACAGCCAGTTTGGAAACATTATCACTTCGGACACGCACCTTTCCTTACAAATGTTTCAAAATAAATAAAATCGTGTCATAAATTGATATACCCATTTTAGAAAGGCAATACTCCACTTAACGCTGTGCTGTATTAATGAAGAATTTGATGAGATAAGGAAACATTTGAGTACATCAGAAGTATTTCCGTAGTTTGTGCTGCAGAACGTGGTCTCAGGCAATCAGCATCTGGGATGGAAACAACCTTTTTTATAAAGAAGTTTTAAAAAGGAATATCCTCTTGATCTTGACAACATGTTAGCTAAACGTGTGTGTGTGCGTGTGCGAGCGCGCGCGTGTGTGTGTGTTACTCTGTCAGGCAGCAGGCAGCTGCGTCTGGTTGGCGGCTGGCGGAGAGGCGGCTGCTCGGGGCTGGTGGAGGTGCGTGACGGCGGCAGGTGGGGGCGGCTCTGCTTTGACCGCAGGAACCTGATTGTGGCCCGGCTGGCGTGCCTGGACGCCGGGTGCGGGGAGGTGGACCTCTTGCGCCCCAGGAGAGGAGACAGAGCTACGTCTGGGGTGCAGCTACTCTGTGAGGGCCAGGAGACCACCCTGCGAGACTGTCTCTGGAGAAGCCTAGACACGCCCTGTGACACTGAGCTAGACATGGTCTGCACAGGTAGGTGACAGGTGCTGGCCCGTCCCGGTCGCCATGCCAACTGATCATACTACCTGCACTCTATACAGCCAATCTTCATCATCATCATCATCATCATCATCATCATATTATTATTATTATTGTTGTTGTTTTTATTGCATGCACATTAAGAAGCAGAGAATTTTGAAGTGTGAATAAAAAATATGAAGTTTCAATTTTAAATAATTCAGCCGTATGAAATGCTGTTTGTGTGCCATCACTTTAGCCTTAACTTACAGACCAAAAGGACTGTGGTTACTCTTCAGTGCTGTTTTCACCATGGGCCTGTATCACAAAGCAGGATTACTGATGACCAGATGGATGACTGCGCTGAGCAAAACCTGGAACAGCTCTTTTTACTGCAGTCCATGTTCTAGATCTGGGAGGGTTCCGGGTTTTACACGGAGTGTAGCACAGTGGGTAAGGAACTGGGCTTGTAACCGAAAGGTCGCAGGTTCGATTCCCGGGTAGGACACTGCCGTTGTACCCTTGAGCAAGGTACTTAACCAAAATTGCTTCAGTATATATCCAGCTGTATAAATGGATACAATGTAAAATGCTATGTAAAAGTGGTGTAAGTCGCTCTGGATAAGAGCATCTGCTAAATGCCTGTAATGTAATGTAATGTAATACTCAGTGCAGCTATCCAGCTAAGTCAGTAATCCTGGCAATCCAGGCACCCATGATGACTCAGGGGGTTGTTGGTTCTCATGCTGAATTCCCTGGTGGTGGTATGTTCTTCTCAAGATGGTGTCCCGTCTGAGCCAGTGAGCACCAGCGACACACCTAGACAACAGCAACGCACACCTTCACTCACCTCTTCCAGTGAGTATGATCTCCTTTAGACTTTAGACCACGGCAGACTTTTGGGCAGAGTCAGTGTGTATGAAAACCTAGCTACGGCTGTGGTGCACCTTCTCCTTGTGATGACTGTACTTATGCTGCTTCGTCCCTCTCGTCCCCAGGCCTTCCGTGTTCCTTCGCCGCTGCCCCACCCCCAGGGCAGCTCTTCCCTGTGCTGTACGCGTCTCTGGTGCTCTGTGGCTTGGCCGTCATGGTGGCTGCCGTCCTGACCGTGGAAGTGGTGGCAAGGAGACGCAGAGGTTAGATCGGCCCGGCTCACGTGTGGCCCGCGTTCATGTTAATCTAGAGCCGTGTTTCCACCAAAAGTACCCGGAACTTTCAGTCCCAGGAACTACTTTTCAAGGAAGAAAAAGGTTCCTTCAGCCCATTGTTGTCTGCGTTTCCACCGCGGTCTAAAGTCCCGCGAAGATTAGGCAAATTAGCCCACTGACGTATGAAAAAGCAACGTTGTCGTTGGTCCATCTGTCCTATGATTTCTTCTGTAACCCCATACTACCACCGATAAAAATCAATAAATACAAAAGTAACCATATATAGTCATTGTTGGTAACCCGTTGTATATAAGTGGAATAAACCCCTCCGGGCTGTCCCAGTTATTAGAAAATAATGTAGGCTACTTCGGTGGTAGTATGTAGTATATGACTCATGAAATATAATATCAGCAGCACGATTGACCCATGAGAAGTACAAGGTACAACGTTGTGTACGTTTAGTACGCTTAGGAACTACACATACCGGTACTGTGCTCACGACGCACACTTAAGCCGCGTTTCCACCGCAGGAACTTTACCCCGGAACTAGGAACCACAGTGAAACTCAACTCTGATCATCTCTTCAGCTCTGTGGTCCTGAGTTATTGCAGTGCCTTTGCCACCATACACCACAGGTCCAGGGCCCCCTGTTGCACTGGATGAGGAACTGCACCCAAGTGTTTTTTTTTTGTTTGTTTTATAATTATTGTTTAATATGATGTGCATGGGGAAATTTCAAATCATAGACCAGAAGCTAAGCATTGAGAATGTGAATCGTGTATAATTCCATATTAAGATTCTCAGTGGTTACCAGGATCAAATATTTGAGTAATCAAATTAAATTCTTCCTCTTGGACTTCTGGATCTTTCTGTGTGGTGTACTGTTATTCACAAATTCAGGCTAAAATATCAGGGAATGCTTTTTGTACTCATAGACCTCTTTGTACATATCTATTGGGAAAAAATGTAATCATTATTTTTAAGAAGAGAAGTAATGATCCAAGTGACCAATTAGTAATATAACAGTTGAATATTAAAAATATTGAATATTGAAATGTTTTATTTTTCTATGAGGTATTTCTCTGACTATAACCTTTAAATAATGGATAATTATCCTGCAGCTTGTAACAATTGAATGTTGACTCAATATATATGTTGACTCTTAATAGAATAAATATGTTCTTTAATAGAATCTCCACTGCATTCCAATTTCAGATAATAGTTTTCAGAGTTTCTCAGTGTCTTAGCTTTGTTCTAATTGTGCTCAGCATCTGCCTTGATTAAAATCATTACTGTTGCCTTTCCATTCTTTTTTTGGTTTGTTTTTGTTTTTCTGATGAGAGTGAATTTGTGTATGTGTGTGTGTGTCAATATGTCCAGCCACTTTCCCATTTCAAAGCTGATAGCTTTCTCTTAGACAGCATTGTTTACAAGAATTTAGCAGACACTCTTATCCAGAGCGAATTACACAACTTTTTACATTTTTTCACATTTCTACTATTTACATCTAATGTCATTTTTTAATATATTAACTGTGAATGCTGTTTATTGGTCATTAAATTAATTAAAACACATTTTCACGCCATGCCTGAAAAGAGAAACTCTTCATCTTCTGCTAACACATTTCTGTTAAGCCTTGTTCGCGCAGTACCTAGAAAATTTATAATGTGCTTTCACCCCACAGTGTTAAAGTCATCTCCACACAGAGTGCTCATTCTGGACTGGAGTGCGTGCTGTTGGTAGTAAGCCATGGATTCTCAAATGTGAATCCGGCCCTGGTTTTCTTTTCTTCCAGGTAATTGACTTGACAATTAGGGTTTGAGTAAGTGGGTTGTGAAGCAGTGAGTCTGAGGTCTACGGTCAGTCAGTGAGTCAGTCGCTCAGAATGTATTTCTGCTCGGGCTGCTGGGTGGCTTATCATGTGAAAGCGCTGTTGTCGTGCCTGGCTTTTGGCCCCACGGTCTGATATGTGACCAAGCGATGGGACGGATTCAGTCGGCCGGGATGACTCTGCCTCATCGCACACCAGCGACCTTCATTTGCACCGCTCACCTATTCACCTGGTGAAGTGCACAAGAAAGGTCCTCCTTGGACTCCCCCCATCTGTGCAATCCGCAGTGTGTTAAGAAGTGGCAGGTGACATCGCCTGCTTCGAAGGAGAGCACAAGCTCGTCTCCACCTTCCTGAAGCGACAGCTGAGGTTGGGAAGACATGGCAGCGTACGCAATGCTGGGGAAGAGAAAGGGGAAAAACATTTTTGAAAGTATTTCCACATTTATACAATTGTTTGTTTGTTTTTTTTTTTTTTGGTAAAAGATTTGTAGAACAGCCATGCTGATTGTTCTTTGTTTCAAACTTCCTTTTTCTTTCCTGTCATTTTAATTTCACATCCATTTATTTTGTTACTCTACATTTAGTGATGACAAAGGACCATCGTTCCTACAATGGGCCATCCTGAAAAAACAAACAAACAAAATGGGATTTTTGTGAACAGGAGTCTTACTGTCACCATTTCTTCCTGAATATATGTCTATGTTATACGATGCTGCGCTTTTGTGCTTTCTTAAAATGCAGAAGCAAACTTAATCCACAATTCCAGCTTTGTTTTGTTCCCCCCTTCCCTGTATATTTTTGATATAACAACCATCAATGAATATACCAAGTGAGAAGTTACCGCCCTCCTTCAGAGTGGAATTTTCTTGAAATGTTCAGCACTGGAATACATTGGATGACATTTAACAATCTCATGTAATCCTTGCCTTTGGTTTGGGTCAAACTGACCTATTTTAACATTCAGCAAAAGAGGAATGATACTTTTGAGAGATGTATTTCATAACCAGTGACTACACCACTGTAAATTTGTTTCTTGTTTTATATGCTTCATTAAATATGAATAATCTACTACACTAATAATCCACCTTTTTAAAACAGGCTTTATACCCCCCCCCCTCCCCTTCATCATAGTGGATTGATATGAATCACAGCTTTGCCAGAAAATATGCTTGATTTAGACACAGTGCCGTGATCTTCCCGATATCTTATTATTGCATACTTTTGCACATTGAATGGTTTCAGATTTTTAGACAAAATGCAATATTAAACGGAAAATTAATAGGGATATCATAAGGGAACCTGAATAAACATCAAACACATTTTTAAAATTATTATTTCATGAAAAAAGCTTTATATTCAGAATTTTTTTGTATTTATACTAAATTAATATTTATATTACATGTATATTTTTGCATTTTTCGCTTTAAAATCCAAATAATATTCTGGGTATATCGGAATATTCTACATACCTGTAAAATACCCCAGAAACAAAATAGGTATGTTTTTGTGATATCTGTATCATCCAGTGACAATAGGATGTATCTTAATAGCCTAAACATGGTTTTACTGCCTTATTATGGATTAAATGTGCAATTATTATCATTATTATTATTATTATTATTATTATTATTATTATTATTATTAATAATAATAATAATAATAATAATAATAATAATAATAACAACAACAACAACACAACAACAACAACAACAACAACAATAATAATAATAATAATAATAATAATAATAATAATAAAACGTTAAACATTCCACAGAGGGAGAAAAGGAGAGAAAGCATACAGAAAACTTTTTTATTTTTTATTTTGGCCACCGAAATCATACATCTGCATAATCAATTGTATCAGACTTCTGGTTATTATCAGCTAGCAACTGAACAACACATTTTAAAGCTAGCAAGAGACAAAATGTTGACATTATAGTTCTTTAAGGTGTACATCTCTTGTTAAAAAGATACATTTTTTGTTGTGTGTGTTGCAGTTGGCTATTATGGGCAAGAACAGATACTGCGATTAATCAATGTGGGTTTGGTCGAAGTCGACATTAACCAGAATGAATAACTACAGGACTGGACACAGGAAAATAAAGGAGCTGAAGAGAAGGTCTAAATAAACCAGTTTGTATCTGTGCCTCAGAGTGCGAAAAAGTGCCCAACTCTCAGCACTAGGAATGGGGAACTAGTCTGCCATCTTACTGGTGATATTTCAGTGTCTCTTATTTGAAACCTGTGTGTAGGACTGTGTGAGCTTAAAGAATGCCCCGTTTATGAATGCATAATGGGCAGGTGATGGAATGGGACAGTTCCCCCTTGTTTTGAGGAAGTTCACGAGGGGAAATGACGGGAGTAAGGATGGAATGGCTGTGCGTGGAAGAGAAGAGTGTCAGGGAGAGCAGAGGGAGGGAAGGAGGAGGAGAGGAGGGGAGGAGGTGAGTCTGTGTGTCAGGTGAGGCATACAGGCATCACCACAAGAACAACATCCAAAGTTTTTTTTTTTTTTTTTTTTTGATGAGGCAGATTAATATCCTTCAGTGTTCAATGCAGGCTTTCATTAACCAGTAGCCCTGCCCCTCTGACCGATCACAGTACAAATAGGCTACTGGAGTCTCGGTGCTGTCACATTAACGCGGATGCAGGGGTGCCTACGTTACTCCCTGAAACATGAGGCTCCTCCTGGCCATCGCCGCCTTCACCCTGCAATTCCACACCAGTGAGTACCGCTCCCCTCCTGCACAGAGACAGTGCCGACCAAGGGCCACCTCCTTTCAAACCATTACATTCTGCTCGCTGCTAAACTGAATTAGTTCAAACTGACTAGTTTTGTCTCTCAGATATTTTTCCCTCGCTATGAAGTTATCCATGTGAAGTTGGACTCGTGTCACCACCAGATTTTAATAATTGTTAATTATCTCGAGAGTTTATAATGCGAGCGTTCTATTTGAATGATCTGACATAGGAATGCTTTTAGTTGTGCCCTTCCCTCTACAGCATCTGAAATTTAAGGTGCGCAGATTAAATGTTTTAACATTTAACATTAAATGTAAACATTTGTGCATGGTAGAACAGATACAATAAAACAATGTTAGGATACGGGACTTGAAAAGGGTAGGGAGATATTCCAATGTTAAATGATTGTAATGTTTGAACACAGGCAGAAAAATTTGACTGCATTTGTATCCCCTTGTATTTGTGTCCTCTTGTGTTTGTGTATTTGTGTCCCTTTGTGTTTGTGTGTTTGTGTTCTTCTGTGTTTGTGTATTTGTGTCCCTTTGTGTTTGTGTGTTTGTGTTCTTCTGTGTTTGTGTGTTTGTGTTCTTCTGTGTTTGTGTATTTGTGTTATTCTGTGTTTGTGTATTTGTGTTATTCTGTGTTTGTGTATTTGTGTTATTCTGTGTTTGTGTATTTGTGTCCCCTTGTGTTGGTGTTCTTCTGTGTTTGTGTATTTGTGTCCCCTTGTGTTGGTGTTCTTCTGTGTTTGTGTATTTGTGTCCCCTTGTGTTTTGTGTATTTGTGTCCTCTTGTGTTTGTGTATTTGTGTCCCTTTGTGTTTGTGTGTTTGTGTTTCTTCTGTGTTTGTGTGTTTGTGTTCTTCTGTGTTTGTGTATTTGTGTTATTCTGTGTTTGTGTATTTGTGTTATTCTGTGTTTGTGTATTTGTGTTATTCTGTGTTTGTGTATTTGTGTCCCTTTGTGTTTGTGTGTTTGTGTTCTTCTGTGTTTGTGTGTTTGTGTTCTTCTGTGTTTGTGTATTTGTGTTATTCTGTGTTTGTGTATTTGTGTTATTCTGTGTTTGTGTATTTGTGTTATTCTGTGTTTGTGTATTTGTGTCCCCTTGTGTTGGTGTTCTTCTGTGTTTGTGTATTTGTGTCCCCTTGTGTTTGTGTATTTGTGTCCCCTTGTGTTTGTGTTTGAATTCTTCTGTGTTTGCGTATTTCTGGTTTCCTGCTACATTGTTCATGGTTTATATTTCTGTTCTTGGGGCCTGTTATGGATGTAGTCTGAATGTGTTTGTTAGCTTGCTTAGCATTGTTAAAATGCACTGGTGTTTTAGTGACGTTGCTTCTCCCCCTGCTGGTGTGGAGATGCTGTTAGCCAAATCTAGCACTGTTGCTCATATTAATCAGGTGTTCTGTATCACTTAAGTTTCACCTATATAAGTTGTTCAGGATGAGATCATCTGCTAAGAGAATGTAAATATAATGTTTTCCTCTGTGTTTGTATGTTTGTTTTCTTTTGTCCAGGCAACAGCCAGAACTCTGTGGCCAGTTACAGTGAGTATTTCATGTTCGCTTTCCACTGATGAATCTCTCAAGCATCTCCATCGTTAAAATGGTAAAAAGCATGAAGATTATAGTGTTAAAATCAATTTCACAATATTTATAGGGGAATCATAATAATGATTCCACTCTGTGGCGCAAGCTAGACCTTGTACTATTCAGTGAGTGAGTTGGATTAATAAAGATAGATGGTGATTTGGTTTGCACCTTGAGAAGTCTCCATTACAGTACATCATACTGTGTTTTGTGAGAGCTTCAACCTCCACTACTGAAATGATTTGGGTGTGTTTAATGTGAAAGTGACATATGATCACAATGATGATTTCTAAAATAATTAAAAACCTCCATGTTTATACAAAGTCAACAATCATACCATCTCCCACTTCCGTGGAATGGTTAAAGCTAAGCAGGTGTGGGATTGGTTAGTACTTGGATGGGGATCTTCTGGCAAAAATAAGTTCCTGCTGGAAGTGTTGTTGATGGACTAATAGGGGATGACCGGTGCAAGCAAACACCAGTGCCCCGGTTCCGTGATGGGGACACTGCGTTGTAGGAAGCGCTGCCTTTGGAATGGAACGTTAGACGGAGACCCTGAATCAAAATCCCAAGGTGCTTATCATGAAGAGTAGAGGGTTCCCTGGTGTCCTGGCAGGATTCTCCAAACTGCCTTTCACAACCTGGACACCAGTTTAACTGGCTCAATCATTTCCTCCCACTCCAATGATGTGTAATGTGTAATGTGTTGTGAGCATTCTGACACAAAATGGTAGCCTTGCAATCACCCTGGCAGGCGCTGCACATTGGTGGTGATTCAGGTGAGTCTCTCCCCTTCTCTGTGAAGCTGCTATTATTATTATAATATGATAACATCTTTAGTTTAGGCTGACGGGATGCGGAGGCTAGGTGTGTTAACAGTCGTTACCTGTCTGTAACTTTATCTCTCCCCTACAGCAGGCCCAAGCGTGCGCCTGTCCAGTGGTCCCAACAACTGCACCGGACGAGTGGAGGTGTACCTGTCGGGGTACTGGGGCACGGTGTGCGATTACGGCTGGAACCTTCCGGACGCGCAGGTGGTGTGCAGGGAGCTGGGATGCGGGCACGCACGGTCCGCCAGTCTCCCCTGGTACTGGTACTGGTACTGGTACCTGATGGGTTCCGGAGGTCCGGTGTTAATGAATGGAGTGGCCTGCACGGGAAATGAAACTTCTCTCCACGACTGCCCCAGGGCCACCCCGCCGTCCCGGTGGTGGTGCTCACAGCTGTACCCCCCTGCTGTTGAATGCACCGGTAAACAGCGACAGGTCGCCGGATTTGACATTCCTGCTGATATATTTTAACTGTAAAATAACTATATTTTACACACATACCCATTGTAATTAGCCCATTTGGTTGTCACCAGTAATTTTATTTGCAATCAATTTTCTCTTCATCTATTTCTCGGGACTCTCAATCAGGTCTGGATCGAAGGCAAAGCGAGCTGCCCTTTGCGCTGCCTAATGAGGAAACAAAGATACTAACACCTCTATTCAATCAACTTTGGTCTTTAACTTTGCCTTAGGCTACAAATAAACTGTCACTTTACTTCTTTCAGTTTAGCGAGTTAGTTTTAGCGATCACTAAAATTGGCAAATTGTTCGTGGAGACGAAAAAATGACTTTTTAATCATTAGTCGAAGTGAAGAACAGCCGTTTATGGAATCCAGACTGTTCCACTTCAGCTGTATTCTCTTTTCCTGCTATGCAGTTGACAGTGTCCTGTGGCAAGCCCGTTGCGAATTATATTATATGAAATTAAATTAATAAAGAATGCATTGTTAAAATAAAGAATACTGATGCGCCGTTCTCCTGTTTCCGCAGGACCGGGATCAAGTGCAGAACTAAGTGAGTTCACGAAAATAACCACCTGTTACTGATGGCCAAAAATGTGGGAAAAAAGTAACAGAAAGTTTCAGATGTTAACGTTTAAAAATGTTCACGGTTTAAATGGCCTATGACGCGCTTGTTCCCCCGGCAGATGTGACGATGGCGAGAGTGGTGGGCGGGAGCAGTAACTGCGCGGGGAGGCTGGAGGTGTACAAGGGTGGCCACTGGGGCTCGGTGTGTGGGGACTACTGGGACCTGAACGACGCCGTGGTGGCGTGTCGGCAGTTGGGCTGCGCGGCTCCCGACCCAGGAATGCCCGCCTCGATCTTCGGTAACGGCTACGGCGTGATCCTCCTGGACGACGTGCAATGCACTGGCAACGAGTCGTCTCTCTTCGACTGCCCATCTCGAGGGTTGGGCGTGCACAACTGTGATCACACCAATGACGTCAGCGTTGCCTGCACAGGTAATTCAAATCATAAGACTTGTGGCTTGTATAGTTGAACCTCAGGGATATTGAAGCATTTACACATTTGTACAACCTATATATATATATATACACATATATATATATATGTATACTGCATATCATAAATGGCATCAATGAGGAATGGCTTCTGATTACCTCACTGGACTTGCACTGTTTCTACCACTGTTCAATACTGTCGGTGTGCCAAACAACAAATGAAAGCACGTGTTTTTGTACACAAGGCAATACCATTGCTTTCTATTGCTGTATGCTGTTTCCTTGGAAACCTTCTCCCATAGATTATGTATTGGATAATAAGGATATTGATAATGCATAATTGTTTTATATGCTGCTTCTGAGTTCATACCATGTTTGGTTGACCATTGATTCCCTAAATCTGAGATTCACATCACAGAGGTGGTAGTATATCATGGGATGTTGTTGTTGAAATCTACAGATATTAGTTTCAGTTTTTATTGTGGAGATCAGATGATCAGGGCTTAACCAACGAACATGTTTTTCTGTTTACGGTGATGAAGTATTTCACAGGCAGAAATCAGAGCAATTCTTTTTCCTCTCTTTCCGACAGGTTCAAACTCAGATGAATACAGTAAGTCCAAAAAGAGATGAGCGAATACAAATCCGATTCCAGTCATAGTATCACAGCCTGGTTGCTGACCTCTGACCTTTCGCTCCACGCCAGATGGAACTCGCGTCAGATTGGTAGACGGGGCGGACCAATGTCAAGGCCGGGTAGAGGTGTACCAGGCGGGACACTGGGGGACGGTGTGCGATGATTCCTGGGACATGATTGACGCTACGGTGGTCTGCAGAGAGCTGGGCTGTGGGGTGGCTCTGGGTGCTATGCTGTACGCTCACTTTGGCCAGGGCACCGGCTTCATCTTCCTGGATGACGTGCACTGCACTGGGAGTGAGCAGTCACTGCTCGACTGTCAGTCTAACGGACTGGGCTCCCACAACTGCATTCACTATGAAGATGCCGCCGTCATATGTGCAGGTAAGATGGCCATTACTATGGCTGAACTGTGAGGAATGTAACCAGTAACTTAACAGAAAGAGTATTCTTTTGGACACTGTTTTGCAATTTTTAACCTCATTTCCATGATTTATACCACTAGGCCACTTTTTTTATTTTTTTTTTACTATTCAACTATAAAACAAACGTCTCTTTTCTCTCCCACAGGTGTAAACACAACAGAATACAGTAAGTTCACGCAGAAATCAAAAAAATGTAAAATTAGTTTAATTACACATGCGATCTCATGATGTCATGTCAAAAAGAATTTGCTATGACATCATGGTGTGACATCATGTAACTAGTGCAGAAGCTGGGGACAGAGCAGAGATAGGGTACAGAAGAGGTTCTGTCTGTTTACACCAACAACATCTGTCTCCATCCTATTCTGATGACCCGTGTCTTAGAAACTAGCCTGAGGTATTGGATTCATTCAGGCAGGTGAGCATTGTTAGAGATCAGATTGCCTTTTCAGATCAGGAATATACAATGCATAAAAACGCTATATAAATGCAGTCCATTTACCAGATGTTGGCTTATTTTCGCTTGAATTAATAATGGTAGTAAGTACAATCTGTTATGTGTTATTTGTCACGTGAGGTTAGATTTATCTACTGTTAGGACTTGGTGAGGATTAGATGAGGGCTAGTTATGTCCTAATATGTAAAACCATAGAATATTAAAGAGGGTGCACTTGCTTTTGCACATCACTGTACGCATCTATTGCTGTGAAAAGTGATTTAATAGAGCGTGTGGTGGTATACGCTGCAACATCTCTAGGGCCTGGCTAGGTGTTCATTTCATCAAACTATTTTACAGGATATTAATGGATAGTCCTAATACTAAATGCTTTTGTCTAGACAATGCTAAATGGATAGTCCTAATACTACATGCTTTTGTCTAGACAATGCTAAATGGATAGTCCTAATACTAACTGCTTTTGTCTAGACAATGCTAAATAGATAGTTAATTATTATTGCTATCCTAGCTTGTTTTTTTTTACAGTAATATGCCTGTATATCTAGAGCAGAAATACTCCCTCACTAATTATATTGGGCTTTTCCCAGCACACATGCTGTCATTGTTTTTGTCTGACCATTGACTGATTTCCTTAGCAGCACACTAATTGACCTCACCCCTGACCCCTGACCTCTGACCTTTCCCCCCTCTCCCAGACGGCACCCGCGTGAGGCTGGTGAACGGGGTGAACGAGTGTCAAGGCCGGGTGGAGGTGTACCAGGCAGGACACTGGGGAACAGTATGTCAGGATAATTGGGACATGGTAGATGCTACGGTGGTCTGCAGAGAGCTGGGCTGTGGGGTGGCTCTGGGTGCTATGCTGTACGCTCACTTTGGCCAGGGCATCGGCTTCATCTTCCTGGATGACGTGCACTGCACTGGGAGTGAGCAGTCACTGCTTGACTGTCCGTCTAACGGACTGGGCTCCCACAACTGTTACCACTATTTAGATGCTGGGGTCGTATGTGCAGGTAAGATGGCCATTACTATAGCTGAACTGTGAGGAATGTAACCACTAACTTCACTGAAAGAGTATTCTTTTGGACACTGTTTTGCAATTTTTAACCTCATTTCCATGATTTATACCACTAGGCCACTTTTTTTTATTTTTTTTAACTATTCAACTATAAAACAAACGTCTCTTTTCTCTCCCACAGGTGTAAACACAACAGAATACAGTAAGTTCACGCAGAAAGCAAAAAAATGTAAAATTAGTTTAATTACACATGCGATCTCATGATGTCATGTCAAAAAGAATTTGCTATGACGTCATCGTGTGACATCATGTAACTAGTGCAGAAGCTGGGGACAGAGCAGAGATAGGGTACAGAAGAGGTTCTTTCTGTTTACACTAACAACATCTGTCTCCATCCTATTCTGATGACCCGTGTCTTAGAAACTAGCCTGAGGTATTGGATTCATTCAGGCAGGTGAGCATTGTTAGAGATCAGATTGCCTTTTCAGATCATGAATATACAATGCATAAAAACGCTATATAAATGCAGTCCATTTACCAGATGTTGGCTTATTTTTGCTTGAATAAATAATGGTAGTAAGTACAATCTGTTATGTGTTATTTGTCACGTGAGGTTAGATTTATCTACTGTTAGGACTTGGTGAGGATTAGATGAGGGTTAGTTATGTCCTAATATGTAAAACCATAGAATATTAAAGAGGGTGCACTTGCTTTTGCACATCACTGTACGCATCTATTGCTGTGAAAAGTGATTTAATAGAGCGCGTGGTGGTATACGCTGCAACATCTCTAGGGCCTGGCTAGGTGTTCATTTCATCAAACTATTTTACAGGATATTAATGGATAGTCCTAATACAAAATTCTTTTGTCTAGACAATGCTAAATGGATAGTCCTAATACTAAATGCTTTTGTCTAGACAATGCTAAATGGATAGTCCTAATACTACATGCTTTTGTCTAGACAATGCTAAATGGATAGTCCTAATACTAACTGCTTTTGTCTAGACAATGCTAAATAGATAGTTAATTATTATTGCTATCCTAGCTTGTTTTTTTTGTTTTTTTTTACAGTAATATGCCTGTATATCTAGAGCAGAAATACTCCCTCACTAATTATATTGGGCTTTTCCCAGCACACATGCTGTCATTGTTTTTGTCTGAGCATTGACTGATTTCCTTAGCAGCACACTAATTGACCTCACCCCTGACCCCTGACCTCTGACCTTTCCCCCTCTCTCCCAGACGGCACTCGCGTGAGGCTGGTGAACGGGGCGAACGAGTGTCAAGGTCGGGTGGAGGTGGAGTACGCAGGACACTGGGGGACGGTGTGCGATGATTCCTGGGACATGAATGACGCTACGGTGGTCTGCAGAGAGCTGGGCTGTGGGGTGGCTCTGGGTGCTATGCTGTACGCTCAGTTTGGCCAGGGCACCGGCTTCATCTTCCTGGATGACGTGCACTGCACTGGGAGTGAGCAGTCACTGCTTGACTGTCCGTCTAACGGACTGGGCTCCCACAACTGTTACCACTATTTAGATGCTGGGGTCGTATGTGCAGGTAAGATGGCCATTACTATGGCTGAACTGTGAGGAATGTAACCACTAACTTAACAGAAAGAGTATTCTTTTGAACACCGTTTTGTATTTGTAACCTCATTTCCATGATTTATCCACTGAAGCCACATTAGTGTCTTACGGTTTTATATTTTTCTGCTCTAACATGTGTAACTGATTTGCACTATAAAATAAACGTCTCTTTTCTGTCCCCACAGGTGTAAACACAACAGAATACAGTAAGTTCACACAGAGGGCAAAACACATGCTTATGAATCAAAATACAAATAATCTATGTAAGATTTGCTTTAATTATGATACATGTGATCTTTGTCAATTAGAATTTTACAGTGGTTCAGGTACAAGTGGTATGACATCATAGAACAGTTACATGGAGTTAGATGTTGTCACACGATGTTACATGAGCAGACTAAATCAGATAGGGTTAAGAAGAGGTTCTGTAAGTTTACACCACCAAAATCCATCTCAACCCTATTTAATGTTTATTTTGTTAAAATACACGTAAGTACATTGTTTGTTTTTAAAGTATATTTTTAAGTGCTTAACACTTAAGTGACCTATTAATGTACACTTTCTGCTAAATTGGCCCATTTTAAGTAAACTTAAAGTATTTCTTGGAACTATTAGTATACCATTCACAAACTACTTCTTGTACTTGTAGTCCATTTTTGTGTACTGAAAAAAAACTTCCATTCTACTCTCAATTCACTTTTCAAAGGCTAAAAAAGTACTAAATTGTTTACCTTTTTGGTCACGTATATGATTTACATGATTTTAAACATTTTAATATACCAAGGTTTACTGTCAGTTAATACAAGTACAGTATCTGTTGGGGGAAAACTTAGTATGAACTACTTAATTGTTGCGTGTGAGGGACAGTACCTGACTTGTTTGTATACTTAAGTTTGCATGCTGATGCTTAAAGTTTCTCCAGCTTATTCTAGTTATTTTTTAAAGACTTAAGGCACTAAACGTTATACACACTACAACAGTGTCACAATCCACCGCCCTCCACACACACACACACACACACACACACACACACACACAACAAAAGAAAAACATTACTGCAACACTAAAAACATTTTTAAGTCTATGTGTGGTTAAACTGCAGAACAAGCGAATCTACCTTTTCTAAGTCTGGTCATACATATATTTTTAACTTAACACAGGTTCACTTTGCTGTGACGCAGTCTAATGCTATATCCACGGGTGATCCGTTTGCACCATGGATCACGACTATTGAACTTTATTGAAAATGAATATTAAAAATGTATTTAAACTATTTATTTATTTGCAGCAATGGACCAGTCCAATCTTCTGGCCACTATCAAGGGCTATGTGTTGGTTCCATCAATTATTTATCAGGAATATTGTATTTGTGTATAGTTTAATACTAAATGTTATTCCCTAGAAGATGCTTAATGGATAATGAGTAATTAGTGCTATCCTAGCTTGTTTCGTTTTGCAGTAATATAGCTGATCTATCTGCCTATAGCAGGAAGGACTCCCTCTCAAATAATATTGGGCTTTCCCAGCTCACTCACAGTTGACCTGACCCCTAACCTCTGACCTTTCCCCCTCTCCCAGACGGCACTCGCGTGAGGGTGGTGAACGGAGCTCACTACTGTGAGGGTCGGGTGGAGGTCCACTACGCAGGACACTGGGGGACGGTGTGCGATGATTCCTGGGACATGACCGATGCTGCGGTGGTCTGCAGAGAGCTGGGCTGTGGAGCTGCTGTATCTGCTTTGCAATTCGCTCACTTTGGCCGGGGAACCGGATTCATCTTCCTGGATGACCTGCGCTGCACTGGGAGTGAGCAGTCACTGCTCGACTGTCCGTCTAACGGACTGGGCTCCCACAACTGCGGTCACTATGAAGATGCGGCGTCATATGTGCAGGTAAGATGGATTTTCAGCGGAGCTGTGCTATATGCAGCCCCTAATGACCCATATTGATATTACCTATAAAGTGGCAAACAGCTTCAGTCCACAAGAAGCTTACAGTTTGTTTTTTGTCTTTCTTTTTGTGCATTTCCAACCATTCCCCCTACCTGGCATTAAGATCCAAACAGTGAGTACCCATATTTCTGCACGATTATGATTCCCAGTGATCACGGTCATGCATGTTAACGTTCTTTTTCTGCCATGACGGACAGGCAGTGCCCAGGAGTCTGTGGTTCAAGCAGAAGCTTTACGTGGCTAATTAGCTTAGCGATTTGTCAATACACTGTTTGTGTGAAAAGGAAGCCCACGTGTTGCAAGTTTTCTGTTAGCCGTAACACACCAGGACAGTCTTATAAAGCGTGTGTGTAAGTGCTTTTTAAAAAAACGGGCACTTTCCCGTGGTTTGGATGTTAAAGTCCTCCGATCTCTCCCCATGGCCAGTGGGTCCGAAGGTGCGCCTGGTGTCGGGGCAGAACAGGTGTGCGGGGCGGGTGGAGTTCCGTTACTATGGCAGCTGGGGGACGGTGTGCGACGATGGCTGGGACCTGGACGATGGTCACGTGGTGTGCAGAGAGCTGGGGTGCGGCCCGCGCCCTGTCCGCCCTGGGGGGCGCGGCCTTCGGCCCGGGCCGGGGGCCCATTCTGCTGCACGACCTCCATTGCTATGGCAACGAGAGCACGCTGCAGGGCTGCGAGCCGGAGATCGGAATGGCCGGTCACTGCCACCACGACCAGGACGCTAGTGTCATCTGCTCAGGTACAGGTGTCCTGCTGCTCCTCCTGCTGCTCCTGTAGCTGCTCCTGCTGCTCCTCCTGTGGCTCCTGCTACTCCTCCTGCTGCTCCTCCTGTGGCTCCTGCTACTCCTCCTGCTGCTCCTCCTGTGGCTCCTGTTGCTGCTCCTCCTGCTTCTCCTGCTGCTGTTCCTCCTGCTGCTCCTCCTGGGGCTCCTGCTACTCCTCTTGCTGCTCCTCCTATGGCTCCTGCTACTCCTCCTGCTGCTCCTCCTGCTCCTCTTCCTGCTTCTCCTGCTGATTCTCCTGCTGCTCCTCCTGCTGCTCCTGCTGCTGCTCCTCCTTCGCGCAGATGAACCACAGCGCAGTTAATGACACGTTTGCGCGTGTTTGTCTCAGCGGGTTCCACGGTCCGGCTGGTGAACGGGCCCCACCGCTGCGCGGGACGGGTGGAGGTGCGTGCGGGGGGCAGGTGGGGCACCGTGTGCGACGACTACTGGGACATGCGCGACGCCCACGTGGTGTGCCGGGAGCTGGGGTGCGGGTACCCGCTGTTCGCCCCGCTCTGGGCCGCTTTCGGACAGGGCGCAGGGATCATAGCCCTGGACGACGTGGCGTGCCTGGGGTCGGAGACGTCGCTGCTGAGTTGCGGGCACCTGGGGCTCGGCCAGCACAACTGCTTCCACTACGAGGACGCCAGCGTAGTCTGCTCAGGTAAGGAGCTCAGCGTTCCCGCTCTGGGTCCAGACGAAGCTCCAGTGACCGGGAACCGTAAATCCAAAAAACCACAATATGACAGATCCATACCACTGCAGAACTATAGTGGGGCAGAATGATAACATCACGGAACGTTAATGCTTTACAACCATAACAAAGCGGAACCATAACCACAGAGCCTCAGAACTGTATACAAAACCATATAAACATACAGAACTGTAATGTTGCAGAACCATAATGGGACAGAACCAAACCACTACAGAAGCCTAACACTGCAGGAATGTACAGTAACGCTACAGAACCATAATACTATAGAACAGAACGCTGCAGAATCATAATGCTGTGGAACCATAGCGCTACAGAACATAAACACTACAGAACCATAGTAGCATAGATCCATAACACTGCAGAACATAACAGTGGCAGAACTGAAATGCTACAGAACCATAATGGAGCAGAACCACATGCTACAGAACCATAACACTGCAGAACCCTAATACAACAGAATCACAATATAACAGAACCAGTACACTGTAGAACCATAATATTATAGAACTATGACACTGCAGAACTGCAATCTTACAGAACCATAACACTGCAGAACCCTAATACAACAGAATCACAATATAACAGAACCAGTACACTGTAGAACCATAATATTATAGAACTATGACACTGCAGAACTGCAATCTTACAGAACCATAACACTGCAGAACCCTAATACAACAGAATCACAATATAACAGAACCAGTACACTGTAGAACCATACTATTATAGAACTATGACACTGCAGAACTGCAATCCTACAGAACCATAATGCTGCAGAGCCCTAATACAACAGAATCGTAATGCTGAAAAACTGTAATGCTTCGGAACCTGAATATTTGTTTCTGTTCGTTAAAACTGTAGGGGATACTCATGTGCATGACTGCATGTTTGCGTGTGTGTCTCAGAGCTGTTGTGTGAGCTGTGGCTGATCACCTTCTCTTCTGTTTCTCAGAGGCAGCAGAGGAACCTGAAGTCTACAGTAAGTAAAGCGCAGATAAGCCTGTTTCCATGTGGGGATTAGGACTGTGCTCACGACTATAGACGTGTGTACCGTGAAGTTTGCATCATCGGGTGTATGTTCCTGTGAATGCATGTGTTAGCATGACATGTTCTAATGTAGGGGTGGGCAATTCTGGTGCAGGTTTTTGTGTCCACCCTACCCTGACTTAATGAGCTAATTGGCTGTGTACACAAACGCTGG
This sequence comes from Anguilla japonica, assembly GCA_025169545.1. NCBI lineage: Eukaryota > Metazoa > Chordata > Actinopteri > Anguilliformes > Anguillidae > Anguilla > Anguilla japonica. Next base: position 37,914,553 of record CM045893.1, on the reverse strand, counting down.
TTTTATGTAGGGACACAATAGAGTGCTACAGTGATGACGTCTTTTTGTTGGCCAACCCGGACGTTTCTTCCGCCATGGGTTCCCTCGGCAGATTTCCAATGCTTTTTTCCCCATAGGGATTTAGTTTTCTGCCAAAAATAAGGTCTGTGGGTAACGTATGCCTAAGACGTTTCACGTTTTGTTCTACGAGATAAATTACACCCATTAATACCTCAACCGTGAACATTGAAACCATTATGCGCTTTAAAATAGTAAGTTGCTAACAAGTTGCTATGTTGAAACTACAGCGGTTGCCACGTGCAGACGGGACTAGTATGACAACTAGTGGCAGTGACACAAATGCGACCATTGTTGTAGTTCCGAGGGAACCCATGGCTCAAAAATGCGAACTTACTTCCGGGTTTTATGACTACAAACTGTCCCACTGTATAACAGTCTTCAGCTATCATTCGTACTGTATACACTCATCTAGAAATGAGGCTGAAATGTCAGATGGCGTAAATGTTGGGGGTAATTAAGTAATTAAGGCTGGAAGTGAAAATGAAAAGCAGACATGGGTGTGGCCCTCGTTGCCCACCCCTGTTCTAATGACAGTCTGAAGCTCACTTTATCGGGGCTTGCTAATGGGGTCGATCGTCAGCGCTGTTCATTCGCATCCTGTACGCGCCGCGTGTGTGTGCGTGTTCGTGCCCCTGTAACGCCCCCCATCCCCCCCCCCCCCCCAGCGGGCCCCCGTGTGCGTCTGGCCGGTGGGCAGAACGAATGCTCCGGGCGGGTGGAGGTGTACTATTCGGGAATGTGGGGGACGGTGTGCGACCACGACTGGGACCTGAACGACGCCATGGTGGTGTGCCAGGAGCTGGGCTGCGGGCGCGCCCGCCGGGCCCTCCCCTTCCACTACTTCGGAATGGGGGAGGGGCTCATCCTGCTGGACCACGTGAGTTGCCTGGGCAACGAGACGTCGCTGCTGTCCTGCTCGGCCGCGCAGATGGGGCTCCACGACTGCCACCACCTGGAGGACGCCAGCGTCATCTGCTCCGGTAAGCACGCGTACGCCCTGACCAATCAGAGCTCATCCGCGTACACCCTGACCAATCAGAGCTCATCGGTGTACGCTCTGACCAATCAGAGCTCATCCGCGTACACTCTGACCAATCAGAGCTCACTCGCTACGCTCTGGCCAATCAGAGCTCATCCGCATACCTGCTGACCAATCAGAGTTCATCCGCGTATACTCTGGCCAATCAGAGCTCACCTGCTACGCTCTGGCCAATCAGAGCTCATCCGCGTACGCTCTGACCAATCAGAGCTCATCCGTGTACGCCCTGACCATTCTCTCTCCCTCTCTTTCTCTCCTCTCTCCCTCCCTCTCTCTCCTCTCCCTCTTTCTCCGTCCTCTCTCTCCTCTCCCTCTCCCTCTCTGCGCTCTTTCTCTCCCCCCTCTCTCTCTCCCCCTGCAGGCCGGACCTCGGTGCGCTTGGTGGGCGGCAGCAGCCAGTGTGCGGGGCGTGTGGAGGTACACCACAACGGAACGTGGGGCACGGTGTGTGACCACGGCTGGGGCCTGGCCAACGCCGGCGTGGTGTGCCGGGAGCTGGGCTGCGGGCGGGCGCGCATAGCGGCCGGCGGCGCCACCTTCGGGCAGGGCGCGGGCCCGATCTGGCTGGACGACGTGTCCTGCACCGGCACCGAGCAGCACCTGACCGACTGCGCCAACCGGGGCTTCGGGAACCACAACTGCAACCACGGAAACGACGCGTCGGTGGTCTGCGCCGGGTATGAACCCCCCCCCCCCCCCCCCCCCCACCACACACACACACACACACACACAACTGCAACCACGGCAACGGCGTGTCGGTGGTCTGCTCCGAGTACGAAACCTCCCCCCCACCCCCACACACACACACACACACACAACTGCAACCACGGCAACGGCGTGTCGGTGGTCTGCTCCGAGTACGAAACCTCCCCCCCCCCCCCCCACACACACACACACACACAGACACAACTGCAACCACGGCAACGGCGCATCGGTGGTCTGCTCCGAGTACGAAACCTCCCCCCCACCCCCACACACACACACACACACACACAACTGCAACCATGGCAACGGCGCGTCGGTGGTCTGCTCCGGGTACACACGCATCCCCCCCACCCCTAATTTCGCCTGTGTGAAATGAACACGTTCATGGTGTTTGTACATGTGCGGGGACGCTAATTCTGCCTAATGAAAGCGCTCGCAAAACTCTTATATGCATGGGGGTGTTTCACTGCCTTGGAAGAATATGACTCAGACACTTGATGTAGTGCTCCAAAATTTTAGTTTTTATCTAACAGTTGTGTCAAGGATTAAAACTTTAATTTTGGAGCATCATATGAAGTGTCTTATTCTTCTGTAGTTTCTACTGTTTTTGACTATAAAGCCACATTTACCCACAATGCCCACACTTAAAAAAGAGCTCTGGGTTAGTTAAAGGCGGTGGCCTTTATATTTTGTTGGCTGTATATTTTGTTGCTTGATAACGTAGCTTGTGAAAGCAGTTTGAGTATCAGGACCGTCCTGAGGTGACTCCATTTTGTTTTTCAGGTAAGACAAATGAAAGATCTTCACAATCATTTTCTTCCTAATCAGTAAGTACCTTACAGGACTACAATTCATACCTGCATAGTTGGAATGAGAACTTAAACGTCTGCTTCGTGTCCATGAAGCCTTTTTCAGTCTGAAATGCATCTCTGAACATTTCCAACAAATGCAGCGTCCTTTATGCTTGTTTCGTCAGGTGGAGAGAGGGAGACGCCGGTCCCATTCGCTCCCAACGCTGCAGTGCTGGTGCCAATACCCCATCCTCGCTGCATTTAATCAAGACCCAACTGTCTATCAAAGTCTCTCACTCTTTAATTATGCATTTAAGCAAACTGTCTGAAAGCCTCATAAAGAATCATCCTGTCTCAGCCCTGTCTTCATAAATGACCCGTTTGTGATTTGCACTTCCCGTGATTAAATTACCACTGCGCGTGGAACGATCTGGTGAACTGTTTGGCCTCACTTCAACGGGCTCTCATTTCAACCCCAGAAGGAACGGACCCTTTTCCTCTGCAAACCACAGGGCGAATAGTCAATTCTGTCAATTTCTTTAACCCTATGAAGATTAGTTTTTTTTGTCTTTCAAAATTCTAAGTCAGTGTTCTAGAGCAGTGGTTTTCAAACTACATCCTGGGGGACCCCTATGTATGCTGGCTTTTGTTTTCAACCACAGTTGCAGTCCCAGAATTTTAACAAGTCGGTAATTTTTAAAAAGTCATTTACCTATTATTATTATTATTATTATTATTATTATTATTATAATATTATAATAATAATAATAATTACATTTATATAGCACTTTTCCAAATGCTCAAAGTGCTTTACAGTGAAGGGGAACTCACCTCACCCACCACCAATGTGTAGCACCCACCTGGGTGATGCACGGCAGCCAATTTGCGCCAGAATGCTCACCACACATTAGCGAAGGTGGAGAGGGAGAGAACATTTATTTAGCCAATTAAGCTGCATTATGTTAGAAATAGCTATGCATGCCAAAAAGAACAATAGTCCTATATTCCTTACTGTGCCAGATTGCAAATGAGATTACAGAGATGCATTTTTTAAAATCTGATCATATTAAATACAGATGAATTAACAGACTCTTAATTGGTCACTTGTGTGGACGTAGCCACTAAAAGTAGCCATTTGTTTTATAATTAAGAATTCAATTTTTAAAATTGTACAGAATGTGTAAAACTGTGTGTTCTGTGACAGGACAGGAATTGCCAATAGATTCACTGTGTAAAATACTTTCGAGTCACTCGCACACAAACCATTCTTAAGCCAAAGTCAGGCCACATCTAAAGAGCATCCCAGAGTCTTTAGGACTGGCGTTCAGGAAGAGGAATTCTAGGAGTAAAATTTAATCTGAATTTATTCAGGTGAAATACATATCACAATCAGCACCACAAAATGTTTTTTTTTTTTCCTGCCAAATGCTTTCTATAAAAGAAAATTCAGGATTATCACCCAATGCGTCAACATGAATACATCTGAAAAGCAAAGCATTCATATTCAGAGACGTTACATATACAGCTCAGAGTAGTGAGGAGTGCGGCACAGAGAAAAGCATGAAAATAAAACCAATATCATTGACCCCATTTTGGCCTCTAATTTAGCCAGGCGAATTTATTCTCCTTTCTGCAAAATAACAAGCAACATGGTTAGATTGCTGTAGACCAAGGGTAACGTGTGTTGAAGTACTTTAACACTTTGGATACCGGGAAAAATTTGAAAACAATCTAAATATAGATGTTTCTTTTAAATTGTCAGTCATCTGTGGGAATTTTAGCAGTGAAAGTACCCAGGTCTGGATGGGAACTGACCACAAAACACTGTCAAAAACGGCTGTGGAATTCTGGGACAAAGACCCTAAGGTGTCATTACAGCAACGATGTAAAGATGTAAATCTAATGCTGAAACAGAGAATTTGCAGAATACTACCTGCACCCAGATAAACAAAAAGGACATATGCATACAAAATGGAAAAAAACATATATAATCCAGGATAATGCTCAAGCATAATACATTACTACCAAAGACAAACGGCACCATACTAAGAACATAGACGATGGCTGCCCATCCGTTTTTTAAGACAAAGCAGCCTAAAGGCTAAGGCACAACCTTAAGAAGCTGTGGGAAAAGGGGGGGGGGGGGATCTGGGGCCCAGAGAGCCACTGTTCCTGGATCAGTTTGGGAGACAAGAGGCCCCAGGTCAACACCTTCTCGACATTAACGAGAGACAGATCCAGGTCCATGACAGGATGGGGTTTAGATTTTTTTTAAAAAAGCCTCAGAGACTGACAGTGACATCAGAAAGCCCTCTGTGCCTGAGAGCTAGCGGCCGATAAGCACGTGATGTCATCTACCGCGTAGAGTTAGCATTCCAAAACACCGCCAGCGTTGCGCTGCGAGCACCCAATCCCATCACTTAAAAATAAAGTGAACAATGTCAGTGTAATAAAATATCAAAATATAATTCATACACAGCGGCCTTAAAATTCATGTTTCAGCACACCCATTAAAATCCTGTACAGGCGCTGCGCAATCAGACTGACCGTCTTACGGCAGTTAAAAACTTTACAATGGAAAGGACTTATCGACTCATTACAACATTGGCTGCTATGGGGGAAAGTGTCTGCTTTGAATGTTCCGAGTATAAAAACTTGTTTAAAAACATATCAAAGGAACAAGAATGCCAGGGGGGCAAAAATAAAAGCAAAAATAAAAAGCGCTCATTCGACTCCTTTGAAGGGGTTGTTCTCGGGGGCCTCCATGCTGGTGAAGACGTAATACAGAAACGCCGCCACCACCAGGAAGACCAGGAACTGCAGCCAGAGCGGGATGAGGCGGCCGGAGCGAGAGCCGCTCTCCTTCTGGGGCGCGGCAGCGGGGGCGGACCTCGCGAGCGGCGGCTGGGCCTGCGAGACGTAGCGGTGGGACGCCTCGGACTGCGGGACGTAGCGGTGGGACGCCTCGGACTGCGAGACGTAGCGCTGGGACGCCTGGGACCGGTACACGCCGGGCCTGGGGGGCGGGGAGAGGTATGAACACACGCTCTGCGGGCCGGGACTACGGGCACAACATTCAGGTGCGGTGGAAATGCAGTGAGGACATCGAGGGGAGGCAACCAGATGGTTGCAGGTTCAAATCCCAAATGGGACACTGTGGTTATTCTCTTGAGAGTGGTACTTAACCTGAACAGCCCTTGTGAAATGAAAGTCCGGCTGCACAAATAGTTCATGTGAAAACATGCAAATGTATACACTCACATAAACCTGTAACAAGTAAGCACCCAGCTGTACTGTGTAAAATTAGAAGGCTGTGCACTCTGGATCAGGGGTATCTGCTAAGCAGATTTAAAAATGATGACAATAACTAGAGCAGTGGTCTCCAACCCTGGTCCTGGAGAGCTACAGGGTCTGTTGGTTTTCATAGTGACTCTGCACGTCATGAATCAATTAGAGCAGTTGATTACACAGTTATCTCAACTCACCTGGTGTCTTGGGTCTCAGTTGGGTACCTATTTTAAGGTGAAAACAAAAACCAGCAGACCCTGTAGCTCCCCAGGACTAGGGCTGGAGACCACAACTAGAGGCAATTTACCAATTCTGGCTTTGTCCAACCAAGCACTTTCCCATGGGTGTATACCCCCCCCTCCACCTTCTACACAGCCAAGTTGAGAGTGAAAACACAGATCATACAGACAGCACTTACTGATCTCCACTTTCATCTTCAGGCTCCCTGTAGTTAGCTGTGCTTGTATAATAGGACCTCCCACTGGCACAAAGAAAAGCAGCGCAACGTTAGTGCAACGTTCACGCAACGTTAGCACACACTTAGCACAACGTTAAAGCCACACTGCGGGTACAAATGAAAAGCAGGGGGTACGTACCTATCCACGACCGCCTCGCTCCTCAGCTGAAACAGGACAGAGAAAACACAGGCATGAGGGACACTGCCATTGTGGGGTCCGCTATGACATCATCACCCGCATAATTAATGCCCCTTCAGACATCATCACCCGCATAACAACCCCCCCCCCACCCCTTGAGACAAAACACAGCACAGGACACAACAATACGATACTTACTGGGACACGACGATGAACAAAAGTTATTTCCTCCTCTAGAAAAATGGAAGAAAAGTATACAAAATTAATTACATATTATCAATGAGTTTCAGGTTAAGAATTGACTAATGTTGCATAAAATGATTACCCAAGTTGTCTAGGTATCCCTTCACATACACTATATGACCAAAAGTACGTGGACACCCCTTGGTCTGGGGCTGTTTTTCATGGTTTGGGCTAGGCCCCTTAGTTCCAGTGAAGGTAAATCTAGACAGTCTAGATGATTCTGTGTTTCCAACTTTGTGGCAACAGTTTGGGGAAGGCCCTTTCCTGTTTCAGCATGACAATGCCTCCAGGCACACAACGAGATTCATACAGAAATGGTTGACGAGATCAGTGTGGAAGAACTTGACTGGCCTGCACAGAGCCCTGACCTCAACCCCATTCAACACCTTTGGGATAAATTAGAAAGCCAACTGCAAGCCAGGCCAAATGGCCCCATGACTGCACGACCAAATTCATGCTCTTCTGGCTGAACGGAAACAAATCCCAGCAGCAATGCTCCAGCATCTAGTGTAAAGCCTTTCTAGAAGAGTGGAGGTTGTTATAGCAGCAAAAGGTGGATCAACTCCATATTGATGCCCATAATTTTTGATTAGATGTTGGATGTCAGGCGTCCACATACTTTTGGTCACATAGAGCAGGTGACGTGAGTGCGCAGTGCAGTGCCTCTGACTCACCCTCCTCTAGGTAGTAAGTCTTATCAGATAATGGCTTTGCAGGTGTGTCCGCAGGTGAAGAGCGTGTGCAGTGCAGGTGAAGAACGTGTGCAGTGCAGTGCAGTGCAGGTGAAGAGTGTGTGCAGTGCAGGTTTAGAGTGTGTGCAGTGCAGGTGAAGAGCGTGTGCAGTGCAGTGCACGTGTGGAGCGTGTGCAGTGCAGGTGTAGAACGTGTGCAGTGCAGGTGAAGAGCATGTGCAGTGCAGGTTTAGAGTGTGTGAAGTGCAGTGCACGCGTGGAGCGTGTGCAGTGCAGGTGTAGAACGTGTGCAGTGCAGGTTTAGAGCATGTGTAGTGCAGTGCAGGTATGTAGCATGTGCAGTGCAGTGCAGCTATGGAGTGTGTGCAGTGCAGTTGTAGAGCGTGTGCAGTGCAGTGCAGGTGTGGAGCGTGTGCAGTGCAGTTGTAGAGCGTGTGCAGTGCAGTGCAGGTGTGGAGCGTGTGCAGTGCAGTTGTAGAGCGTGTGCAGTGCAGGGCTCTCTGACTCACCCTCCTCTCTGTAGTAGGTCTTATCAGATAATGGCTTCGCCGGAGTGTCCGCAGCCATGGCTGCCTTCAGCTTCTTCTCATAAAGGCCACGGGTGGAATCTGCACAGAAAGAGACACGGTGCTCTCAACACAAATGACAGGACTGTCATTATAAGATCACAGTGGAAGAAGCAAAACAGCATAAACGGATTTATATGCGCATAACATACAACATACAACCTTATTACTCCCAAAACAGCCTTCTCTGAAAGTGAAGTTAAACGCCCCAATTTTAATTAGAATATTTTTTTTGAAATGTTTACTTGGGACTACTACAGCCTTATAATTTTTTTTTAACAGGCTCTCACTTAGCAGTTATAAATTAACTCTAGAAATGAATTACCAATAATCAAACAAGTGCTAAGCTAGATTTTATTAGAACATTGACTTGGCAAAAGATACAACACAATAATACGCAATGTTATAGCAGCCTGTCTATAGGCTGTTATGACCACCCAGCTCAATTCAATTTAAACTGCTTTAAGAAGAGTTAATGAATTTGTTAGTCTGCTGACAAATTAAAAACATGCATTTTAATGCACAGCTGGCAGCTGGTCGGCCCATACAGATGTTTGTTTGACGCTATTATTGCCTGATGCAGATATGATCCAGATATCGCCGTCCATCCCCAGAATCTATGTACTGCAAAATAAGGAGCTTAAAGGAGGAGGAACTGCTTTTGCTACTTCAGTGTTCACAGCATTCATGATAATAAATTTTGCCTGTCCCCATGTCACACCCTGCTTGGCTGACCAGTCAATCGGTAACTCTTAGGATTTCAGCACCAAGATTATACTGTGTATAGAGTCTGTTCATTTAAAACTCTCCTCCCAGTTCATCCACTGTGGATAGCTTGCTTTTCCGAAACTCCAGAATTAAATGACACTGTGCATCAAGAAAAAACAATTAACATCTAGGGCACTTCAGCTACAGTATTGCCATCTACATGCAGTATGATGTTTATGTTACTTCAGTTCTCAACCTGGTAACACTTTACACAACTTCTTATTTAAGATTAATGATTCTGGAGCTGGAGGAGCCTCTTAACTCGCAAAAATACATTAAGAAACATGTGCTGTGGCCACCTAAGCCTAGTGGCTTAACTTTCTCAGGGGGTGGGCAAATCCCGTAATTAATCCGTTATTAATATCTCCACTTCCTGGTCGTTTCTCTCTCACAAGCACACACACAGTGAGAAGGGCGTCAAAGACTCACCGACAATTGGGCCGTGTTTAATGCCATAGTCGTCCAGTAAATCGCTGATTTCTTGAGCTGACTTGCTACTCAGGGCTGCCATGGTTGCAGCTAAGCGGATCTACAAAACGAACAGGGAAAGAGACGGGTTAGCGCGGCGGTCCCTTTCTTCTAACTCCAGTTAACGGAGAGTACATTGATTTAGACATAATTTACCTGACGTTAGCCCAGAAGTTGTTGGTTTGGTTAACATCAACACTAGCAACGAAATGAGCTGAGCGAAAACTTTCCAGAGGCAGAGCATTAACTAATACACTTATTGATACAGCTGAACGGACATGCTAACTAGACTAAATCTGTTGTTTACGATAAGATCACACAAAATGAAGATAGGATGATAATACCTGATTCTAGATACCTGGTAGCTAGACTACCTGCCAAACCAGCTTTCGCTAGCTCTAGCTAAAATTACATTACAGGCATTTGTCGGACGCTCATACCCAGAGCGACGCACAACAAAGTGTATAACCGTAACGAGGGACAAGCGTGTTGAAAACCCTAGGGAAGTACAGTTCCAAGTGCAGGAGGCGACCGCGTAGTATAACTTGGATAGATTGATGTTGGCTAGAGTAGCGCGCCAACTTGGCATTTGTAAACTGGCCGATTCAAAAAGAACACTGATTTTTATGTTAACGTTACAGGTTCGACAGCAGGTTGACTCACTAAACTAACTGAGCTCCCAAGTCAACTTGTTCAGCGCTAGTGATTAACTAATAAAATGCTAAAATCTGAATTAGTCAATGCTGTAGTGAGCACCAACCTAGGTTAGTAGGCTAAGCTAACTTTCGTTATTCTGGCTAGCTAGTAAGTTAGCTTAGAAAACTGGACTACTGCTAAGTTGGTCTAGCTTGCTAACACAATGAAATCTACAGAATAGCGTTAGACTAGCCAGTTACGGTGGCTGTGGATAGATCCAATGCAATACTAATGCTAATGTTATCTACCTAAACTAACTTATTTGATACAATATCATACTGCAGTTGTGACGCTATCGTTAGCTATATTATTGCCAACAAATATCAACCGGATGTTAATTCACAGCTAGCGATAAGTAGCTAGTCTACCGTCATTAAGTCATAGAGCTTGCTGGCTAGCTTTAGAACTTAATGACGGTAGCCATTTAGCTGTGAATTAACATCAGGTTGATATTTGCTAGCAGTACTCTAAACTAGCTAACGGTAGCATCATAACTAGTATGATATTGTATCGAAGAAGTTAGTTTAGCTAACATTAGCGGATCCAAATCCAAATGAAACGGTTGGTTAAGCTAGCTAGACCAACGTTAGCAATTTTCACTTACCTTTAGTTAGAAATGACTACCAAGTCTTTAAAATGGGCCTCGGGGATTTTGGCGGTTCAGCTACTTGGCAAACTACATTGAGCTGATAAAATCCCTACTTTTGGACCAACCCCTTTCGGTTTTGCAGTTAGCTAGCAGCTAACTGTAACTGTAAGTAAGTTACGTAGACTAGCTAACGTGCAAGTACGCGTCTTAGTTTTTCACTTACCGTCCAAGCAACGAGAGAAACGTTCCGGTTGATATGAAACTTCAAAGGGAGCACGGAAGTTCCTGCGAGTATGGAGCTTTCATTTAATCACGTAAATGGCCAATTTTGAAATAAAGTAACGTTTGATATCTTTGTTTGATTTTAAAATTTGTTACTTCTCTAATTTAACAGCAACCACGTGACTAAATACAAATCCCAGGGCGTGGCTGCAGAGCAGAACGAGCCATTGGAGCGGAGAGCAAACACAGATTGATCCGGTCTGCGCCGCCTGCAGGTTACGGCGTGCGGTAAAAGCTGGCCTTCACCGAATATGGGAAAATAGCATTTTTTAAAAAAACGTATGGAATGATTCAGAGCGTAGCAATGAGAGTGGGCGTTAGCTGCTTGTTTTGGTCGAAGGTACGTATTTCATGACTCCAGCCGCTCCACATGCAAAGTCATTGAATTCATCGAATGTGGACTATGACCGTCAGATTTAACCACCTCCACCTGAAACTACAATTGAAAATCTGCAATCAATAAATATTTAACAGATTTATTGGTCTTATTCACCGTGGAAATGTCTACAGTATAGAAATGTCCTCGAATGATTCATTTGTTGCCCATTCTGTTATACTAGGCCAACACACTCACACGCTCATCGCTAACTCATTATTTTAATATGCTTCATTTTTCTAACGTGCTTCATTTTTAATGTGCCAGTTTTTCGGTCTCATTGATTTCTGCGTGCGCATTACTGTAACGTGGTGGGAAATGTATATTTACTACCACAATGAAATGATCCATACCAGAAGAGCAATACACGCCCCATAGTTATAAATTCAAATTCTACATGTCCCTTTAGATTGGAAAGATTGCATGCCATTTTTTAATCAAATAAATTGTTCGTTCAGTTTCAATTTTAGATCAGAACAATGACAAATGGGTAAACTGTAGCTTCCAAAGGCGACTTTCTGCTACAAAATACTAGTTCCATGTTTGATGACATCATATTTTTTCTGTTGAGGAAGCAGCCAGCAATGCAAGAAAATCTGAGCCTGTATTCATAACAGGGTTCATACACTTTTTCACCAATGATTTTCAATGACTTTTCCATGACTTCTCCCAACCTTTAACTGAATTTCCATGACCAAAACAAATGACTTTATCTCAGCGGGACGATTTAAAATTATTTATTGTAACACTAAGTAAAATTAGGTCTGCATCTGAAACATATGGTGCCTCTCTAAAACAAATAAACACCAGATAGACACACTTAGATACATTCTCTCATATTTTAATTCGAATAGTTTAACATTTTTGTCAATGTCTCAAACAAGGCTCGAAATTGCGACCATTTTGGTCGCATATGCTCCCGAAATTTAATCTGTGCGACCTTGAAATATAATTGGGAGCATTTGTGCGAGTGCAAATAATTGTTCTGGTGCGACCTTTTTTTTTTCTTTTTCCAGTCGAACGACTCTTTCTCTGTACATTCACTGGTTAGTACCAGAGACTGTACACTCAGTATGTGCCTTGTGAGCTGACGGTGACCCTTCTAACCAATCGTGAGCTTGACATTCTTACCTTTAATGCTGATTTTAAATTGGTTAATATTAGCCTTCAATCACTCACTTCGCTGCACTCCACTGTCACGCGACACAGAGAGCTAACGCGTTAACTAATGTTACCTGAAGACAAAAGTTTATGTTCAATTTATTAGCGTTATCGAAAGCTGAAAATTGAAGTGGACGTTTTGTGTAGCGACCCGGTTGAAACAGCTAATTTCTCCGATGCAGTTTACTGTCTGTTGATTTAATTAGCGGTATTAATGTGACGAGAAGCGCTTTGTCGTTTGAATGCATAATAATGCATGATATATTATTGAAGCTGCACTCCCCTGGCATATTGTCGGCACAGTAGGGCCTACGTTTACTAACTGCTACATCAGCAGAGGCGTGCCTGTAAACAGACTAAGCCGGACCGAATTAACTTCTCACACCACCAGAATACAGCGAAGGTTACGTGCCAATTTACGTTTTATTAGCCTACTATACATACTATTTTTATGATTGGATTAATTAGTAATTATATTTGATGCAACTTTAGCTATATTTCCATTACTTTTCCAAAACTTTTCAAAAAATATTATTTTCCATAACTTTTTCCAGGGCCTGGAATTTGCATTTTAAATTTCAATGACTTTTCCAGGTTTTTCATGACCGTACGAACCCTGTCATAAAGTATCTCAGAACAGGACCAGGCTTCCACTGTCCATATGGTGACCAACTGCACACAAGGAGCCAAAATCCATTTCCCGCATTTTCCTTCATAAGCACTGTACAAATATGGACCTTGAATTACTGCACAAGGAAAAGTGTATAAAAACGGAAGAAAAAAAACTTTTCAAGCCGCAAATGGTATACATTTAGACAGGTTTATTGTGCATCAACATACTCCAATGGCTTAGCAGTTTAAGAACCCATCTCATAAAACATACATTTTTGCTTTTATTTTGACAGTCATTAAACAGTTACATTAAAAGAACATAAAAAGAGGGGTGGTGACTTCCTGCAAAATCAGAATTCTAATAACCTTACCATGCTTAAATTAAACCCATCGTAGCTCACAAACAAATCTCACCCTAATGTGATCTCCAATTTTATGATAAGTTTTCTTCTGTTAATTGCTACAATTCACCAATTAGCCGACAATTGTCCCTTCCTCATTCATCTATTGAATTTTAACAGAGATGAGAAGTGCAGGAAATAAACTTGTATTTTTAGAAACTTTTTCTCATGGTCAGTGACATTCACAACTTGAACCTTTAGCTAAAAATCACAGTTTGATCTGAGAAAGTGCATACTTGTCCCACCTCGCTCTCCTGTTATAGCTCTGGTAACGGAATATCAGTGTGAAACAATCTTTCAGATGCGCTGAACACACACACGTTAAAATTCGACATGCTTTTCTAGTGTTAGGGAGAAACTGAGCCATGCCCTAGCAGGTCATAACCAGCAAAATCTACATTAGCGTGTTAGTGAGTCCCTTTGGCCTAAATAAAGTGGTTTTAATGGTCTTCTCCTCTTCAAAACAATTTGAAAAACATTGAGGAAACCAAGTAGTTCTAGACAGTGCAGTAGATATTCAGTGAAAATGCACCTCCTCTCTCTCTCTCTGGTGAGTGAAATGAAAGGAAGGGTGAGATAAGGAGGGAAGGGGAAAAGGAAAGAGAGAGAGAGGGGTGTGGGGCTCCCGTGTCACACGGTGTGGTGGAAGAGGCTCCCTTAGGTGGGGGTGGGGTCACAAGGTGATGTGGAAGGGGCTCCCTTGGGGGTGGGGGGGGGGGGGGGGGGGGGGGGGGGAGTCACACGGTGATGTGGAAGGGGCTCCCTTGGGGGGTGGGGGGGGGGGGGGGGGGGGGGGGAGTCACACGGTGATGTGGAAGGGGCTCCCTTGGGGGTGGGGGGGGTCACACGGTGATGTGGAAGGGGCTCCCTTGGGGGGGGGGGGGGGGGGGGGGGGGGGGGGCGGGGGGAGTCACACGGTGATGTGGAAGGGGCTTCCTTGGGGGGGGGGGGGGGTGGGGGGCGGGGGGGGGGGTCACACGGTGATGTGGAAGGGGCTCCCTTGGGGGATGTGGGGGGGGGGGGGGGGGGGTCACACGGTGATGTGGAAGGGGCTTCCTTGGGTGGGGGTGGGGTCACACGGTGATGTGGAAGGGGCTCCCGGGGATGTGGTCGTCACCCCACTTCACCACCAGCGTGTACTCGCCCTTCTGCACCAGCTGGTACGTCACGTCGTACAGACGACTCCCCAGGTGTCTGATCACCACCTCCTCGCAGGGCACAGAGGGGCCCTCCACGCCCACCAGCAGCATGCCACGCCCTGAAAGCAGGAACAGGGGGCGGGGAGGACGCAGTCAGTCATTCGGTCTGGAAGGACACTACTGAGATTCTCATGCACAGTCATATAGATCAGTGGCCTCCAACCCTGGTCCTGGAGAGCTACAGGGTCTGCTGGTTTTTGTTTTCACCTTAATATCAGCACCCAGTTGAGACCCAAGACACCAGGTGAGTTGAGTTAACTGTGTAATCAACTGCTCTAATTGATTCATGAAGTGCAGAGTCACTATGAAAACCAGCAGACCCTGTAGCTCTCCAGGACCAGGGCTGGAGACCACTGATATAGATGAACCCCACTCATACAGTCAGTGGGCCTGCCAGGGTTTTCGAATATCTATGACTGATCTGGACCACTGTGTGAGGTTAACTAAAAACCCACAGCTTTTATCTCATTGGGAACTGTAAAGTCCACAATAATGCAAGGATTTGAGGAAAAAAAAAAAACATGATATGCTTGCTTAAACCTGATACTCCAAGACAACAGCAAAGAACATTGTGGTTAGATGATCTGGCCCTGGTCGCTGGCCATCCATATTGTGCAGGTTCAGTTTAACTTTAAGGGACCTCAGGCGCCCCCTGTTGTACATTACCCGCTTTGCTGCAGTCGACACTGAAGCTGTTCTTTTGGCCTACGGAGGCCTTTGACAGGCCCAACCCCTTGGCCACAGCACAGCTGGCATCGGAGGATGGCCACGATGACCCCTGCTGGCGCGCGGCGGTACTGCGCGAGAGGGCATCCACCAGCACTGAGGTAGTCTCATGCGTGCTGAGGCTGCTGACCAATCGGGAACCTGAAAGCGCAAATGGGCAGGTGGCTGATGATGCATTAACACACGGATTATCAGCAGTTCCGAAATGCAAGAAGATACAGGAAACTTAAATTTCCCTTTGGACAGCCATTAGTGTCATTATTAAACACTTGGTTGTGAATGGCTGGGTAGTGCAGTGTACAGGTGTATTGGAGATAAGCGATATATTGCAGCCACTGTCCCGCCCAGTCACAGAGTCATCACATTACAGGCATTTAGCAGACGCTCTTATCCAGAGCGACTTACATAACATTTTACATAGCATTTACATTGTACCCAATTATACAGCTGGATATATACTGAAGTAATGCAGGCTAAGTACCTTGCTCAAGGGTACAACGGCAGTGACCTTTAGGTTACAAGACAAACTCCTTACCCATTATACTACACTGCCACCCTGTCTTTGATCCAGCAGAGCTCTACCTACAGGCCTCTCCAAACTCAGTCCCTTCACGACCCTCACCAGTGACCTTGGCCTTGAAAGGGCTCCCCGCGATGTGGTAGGGCCCCCCGTATTTAATGGAGATCAGGTAGTTCCCGGGGGCCATGGGGGTGTAGGTGACCCTGTAGCCCTCCGGACACTCCTGGCAGTCCATCTTCACCTTGGAGGGGCCGTCGATGGTCACAGCCAGGGTGCCACGCCCGGCTGAGCCGGTGTTTATGGTGAACTCGCAGGGAGAGCCTGAGAGGAGAACACTGGGGTTAGAGCTGCCCCCCCCAGGGGGAAAACGTGGCTGCAACCCCCCCCCCCCAGGGGAAACATGGCTGCTGCCCCCCCAAGGAGAAAATATGGCTGCCCCTCCCCAGGGGAAATGTGGTTGCCCCCCAGGCAAAGACACACCCAGCAGGGCTTAAAGGCCATGGACACTAACACGGTGGTTCCCACGCTCGGTCCTGGGGGGCCTCTATATGTGCTGGTTTTCATTCCAACCACAGCTGCAATCCCAGAATTTTAACAAGCTGTTCACTTTCCTTAACTAGGTGTCTTTCATGTTTAGAGGGATTATTTCCCGCTTAAGCCACATTATGTCAGATAAAGATATGTATGCCATGAAGACCAAGTCCATTGTTCACATTGTGCTGTATCGCAAACAATTATCGAAAATAGGCAACAGGATTTTAACTGATCAAATTAGACCAAGGTGAATCAGCAGGTTTATAAATGGTGAACGTATGGACATGTGGCTGTGAAAATTATCTACCAAATAGTTAAGGATTCAAAGACAAAGCAAAATGATATTGAGCCACATCTGCTTTGTGTTAATGAACTTAAAGAAAAATTGAGTCAATAAATTAAAAAAGAAAATTAAGAAATTACAGCTTGCTAAAATTCTGGGATTGCAATTGTGGTTGGAATGAAAACCAGCAGACACATTTTGGGAAACAGTGCACTGACATAACACCCTGGGTAACGGAACATATCCTAAAAATAACACACCTGTAGTACCGCCCTCGAGCCCCGCCCCATAGGCGGACACCAAGCCCGGGTCCCCAGCCTGGCTGGCGTCGCCCACGCGGATCTTGAAGGGGCTGCCCGGGACGTGGGAGCCGTTAAACTTCACGTCGATGGCGTGGACTCCGTTCTCCCGCGGGAGGAAGCGCACTGCGCACTTGTCTGGAAAAGGGAGAAAACATTGTCTAGAACCCTGGCCTGAGCGGGTACATGACTGAGATTGTCTACTGCAGCCCTACTCCATCCTTACTCCAGGCCTACTCCAGCCCTACCCCAGTCCTACTCCAGGACTACTCCCGGCCTACTCTAATCTTACTCCAGGACCTACTCTAGCGCTGAAAATACAGTCTTCATTTAAGTGCGACTGCAAAGCAAAATGTACTTTTCACAAAAGAACACCTAAGCATTAGACCTGCAGGTGTATGTCTGAGGTTCAAGCTAACCAGGAAATGTACCAGAACAACAATGCACCAATTTGGTTGGTTACCTATCAACAATAAAATCAAATTGCATCAAAGAGAGCATTCTTCCTCTGTTGTATTAATTACCAAGTTACCGTACGCCCAGAAGACCCCACTCACCCTCATCGATCTGGGTGACACTGCAGTCCTCTAGGGCTCCCGAGGGGCTGCGGACTTTAGCATCTATGGTGCCTCGGGCACCGTTCAGACTCACTGAGAAGGAGGCCGGCTGGTTCACCTTCAGGCACGACTCCTACAGGGAATAACAGCTCAGTGACAAACAGCTCAAACCCCGCCCCTTCCCCTCCAAACTCCGCCCCAGAGGTCGTGGTTCACCTTCAGGCCCGACTCCTACAGGGAATAACAGATCAGTGACAACAGCTCAAACCCCACCCCTTCCCCTCCAAACCCCGCCCCTTCTCCTCCAAACTCCGCCCCGGAGGTCAGTGGTTCACCTTCAGGTCCAGCTCCTACAGGGAATAACAGCTCAGTGACAAATCCCGCCCCTTCCTCTCCAAAGTGCGCCCCCAGGGGTCAGAGAGTAAAAGTCCTGCCATGTGTTTCTTCCACCCGTGAACTCAACCAGCTGATTTCACTGATTAGATCTACCTCCTGAAGAGTTGTGCTAATTAGAAAATCCTGGTGACTGGAAAAAAATACTGGGGAGGAGTTTTACTTTCTGAACCTGGATTTTCCTCCTCTTATCTGAAGTGTCCCATTCTGCATGCGTGCACTTCCCAGTCATGTTTCCTATCTGTCCTGGCGCCACCCAGCTTTCCACTGCGGTCAGAACAGCAGGATCTATTACAGACTAAAGTAACCACCTGTCCAGAATCCACCACAGCTCCACTGCAGCCTTTGAATTTTGTAATTATTTTGGGTTAGTAGTGTCATAATGCTAATGCTATGGCTATATAAAGATGCATTAGCTGTGCAGTGGGTTTTTAAAATAATAATAATGGTTGGTTTGTTCAGCTAACTTCATTATTGATTGATTATAAATGGGCCTTCCGTGCCGCCGCGGTGATTCAGCACTTTCGTTTTCCCGAGACTAACGCCGCCGTTCACTGCTTTTGGAAGTCATGCTAAGTAAGAGCATCAGCTAAGTGATTATAATGTAATGTAAATGTAATGCGCCAAAAATCTCATTAGTTTGGGATTAAATGGAGTATTGTTTACAAGGCCATCTCCAGAAACCCCCCCCCGCCTTTTAACTGCCTGTTTCCCCAAACGCAGGGGCAGCCTGGCTTTCCTCCGTCCCCATCTGTCCAAGGTTTCCTGACGGGAGCCTTTAGGATGAGACACGCGTCCACGGGTCCTGACCCGCCCGGCCTGTGAGGGCCAGGGCCCACCGTGCTGTGGGCGGAGCCACGCTGTGGGAGGAGCCACACTGTGGGCAGGGTCTGTGCTGTGGGTGGAGCCATGCTGTGAGAGGAGCCACACTGTGGGTGGAGCCACACCGCACAAGCCTTTCCTGACGCCTCACCTGAAGGCTGGCGACTGTGAGGCGGCGGGCGTCCTCCGAGGGCGCGGTCACGGGCACCAGGAAGGGGCTGTCGGGAATCTGCTCCTCGTTGAACTTGACCGACACCTTGTAGTCTCCTGAGGGGGAGAGAGGAAACCGAACACATCTGGGTCCCCCGCCTGGAAAGAGTCGCTCAGCCAGTCTGTCCACAGGCAGGGATTCCTGCACCAGCATGAGTTTCTCTCAAACACATATCTGCATTTTCAAAGCTTTGTCGAACACTGGCCGTGGTTATCCCACACACACAACGGCATTAGGACACCGCAGTTATCCCACACACACAACGGCATTAGGACAGCACAGTTATCCCACACACACACACAACGGCATTAGGACACCGCAGTTATCCCACACACACAACGGCATTTGGACACCGCAGTTATCCCACACACACAACGGCATTAGGACAGCGTGGTTATCCCACACACACAACGGCATTAGGACAGCGTGGTTATCCCACACACAGAACGGCATTAGGACACCGCAGTTATCCCACACACACAACGGCATTAGGACACCGCAGTTATCCCACACACACAACGGCATTAGGACACCGCAGTTATCCCACACACACAACGGCATTAGTACACCACAGTTATCCCACACACACAATGGCATTAGGACAGCGTGGTTATCCCATACAGACAACGGCATTAGGACAGCGTGGTTATCCCACACACACAACGGCATTAGGACACCGCAGTTATCCCACACACACAACGGCATTAGGACAGCACAGTTATCCCACACACACAATGTCATTAGGGCACTGCGTCAGCATCATCTAGGTCAAACACACACTTCTATTCGATTCAAATCCTTTTCTGTGCTTTATTGGTCTTGCCTGCTGCAACCGAGCCTTGCCAAGAGCACCACAAGGCGGGATTTGCACTTTTTGAGAGCATTTCATTGGTCCCAGTACACCACACATGCCGAGTAGAGTACAGAAAAGTATTTTAATCCAAAACAAATACGTATTGGACCAAGGTCTGTTCAGCATGCTGTACCAGTTTTCTCTGCATTACGTGTTGCACTGCCTGCATCTTCTGTGTCACCTGTCGCCTGTGTTACATGTGTTGCCTGTGTTACCTGTGTTGCCGTGTTACCTGTGTCACTTGTGTTGCCTGTGTCACTTGTGTTATGCTGTTACGGTCACGTGTGTTACACGTGTCACTTGTGTTATCTGTGTCAGGTGTGTTACATGTGTCACCTGTGTCATCTGTGTTATCTGTGTTACCTGTGTTGCCCAGCACGCGCAGGCCTTACCTGGTTCCTGCACCACGTACGACACACCGCTGGACCCATCCTGGCGCTCTTGGAAGGCGATGTCCGCTTTGCCAGGTCCTTCCACTGAGATGGCCAGGCCCCCAGCCCCCGCCTCCCTGGTCCAAACACTGAACTCCGCTGGGGGGAGGGGCACATGGGGTCAGGGGTCAAATAGTAACCACACACACATACGTACATACACACACGCACACACACAGATGTGCACGTGTGCACACACACATACGCACATACACGCACACACACCGTTGCTGTTTACGGGCTTTCAGTACCTGGTGTTCCAGCCTCTGCCCTCTCTAGCCCGGGGCCCCCAGCTCGAACCTTGTGGGCCCCGCCCTCCCCCAGGGGCCCCACGGTGAACTGGAAGGGGCTCCCCGGCACGTGCAGGTCCTGGTACTTGACGCTGACGGAGTGCGTGCCCATCTCCGTGGGAACAAAGCGGATGCTGTGGGTGTGGTCATCCCTTTCTATGATCTCTGCTTTCTGGACCTTCCCCGAAGGCCCCGTCACCTGGGCAACCACGTCAGCCATGTTCATCTCTAGAGGGATTCAATAAATCAGACCCAAGTGATGTAAAAATGATGTCATGATAAACAAAAGATAAAAAATGAATACATTAACTGCTGTATGTATAAAAAAAGATGTTAGTATAGATGTATATATTTTGGTATAAATATTCATGTACATTTTTTACTGTAGCAGTGTGAACCCTAGACTGTAGAAAAAGTATGGACAAACTGACTGATGTCACCAATTGACTTCCACGGGCTTGTGAAAAGCCTTTAGGAATCGCAGAAGTGCAGCTGTCCTACTGCACCGGCACGTGGGGAGACGCCTAAAAGAACGCCTAATTCCAACTGCATGTCCTTGTGGGAAAAAATGATTGACTTTCTGACTGCACTGGTACCAGTGAGGCTTACATTGAAACAGGTGGCTGAAAGACCCATACAGGAGCCAACGGCACTGGCGCCAGAGAGCACGTCTCGCAACAGGAAATGAGTGTTTCTGGCCGCTCGGTCAGAGCCCGCAGCCTGGTTTCTGCTTTAGATGGTGCAGTAACACTGGTGTCCTGTGGGGGTGCTGTGCTACCTGGGATCTTGAGGCTGAGGTCACACGGGCTGCCCACATTGGCCACCGCGGCGGCGCTCCTGAGCCTGGTGATGCTCTCTGTGGTTCTGCCCTCGCCGGTCACCTTGGCCGTGAACGGGCTTCCTGCAGGGAAACACCCAGTGCTCAGGACTCCTGGGGTGCTTTGAGGGGCGCAGTGGAACCCTGTGCTGTGGGGGTTAGGGATGCAGTGGAACCCTGTGCTGTGGGGGTTTGGAGCACAGTGGGTACCTGTGCTGTGGGGGTTAGAGGCACAGTGGAACCCTGTGCTGTGGGGGCTAGAGGCACAGTGGAACCCTGTGCTGTGGGGGCTAGAGGCGCAGTGGAACCCTGTGTCTGTGGGGGTTTGAGGCGCAGTGGGTACCTGTGCTGTGGGGGTTAGAGGTGCAGTGGAACCCTGTGCTGTGGGGGCTAGAGGTACAGCGGAACCCTGTGCTGTGGGGGTTTGGAACACAGTGGGTACCTGTGCTGTGGGGGTTAGAAGCACAGTGGAACCCTGTGCTGTGGGGGTTAGAGGTACAGCGGAACCCTGTGCTGTGGGGGTTAGAGGCGCAGTGGAACCCTGTGCTGTGGGGGTTTGGAGCACAGTGGGTACCTGTGCTGTGGGGGTTAGGGGACAGTGGGACCCTGTGCTGTGGGGGGTTTGGAGCACAGTGGGTACCTGTGCTGTGGGGGTTAGGGGACAGTGGGACCCTGTGCTGTGGGGGTTAGGGACACAGTGGGACCCTGTGCTGTGGGGGTTAGGGGACAGTGGGACCCTGTGCTGTGGGGGTTAGGGGGCAGTGGAACCCTGTGCTGTGGGGGTTAGAGGCACAGTGGAACCCTGTGCTGTGGGGGTTTGGAGCACAGTGGAACCCTGTGCTGTGGGGGCTAGAAGGGCAGTGGGTACCTGGAACATGCTGGTCAGCAAACTTGACGGTGATGATGTAATTCCCTGGCTTGGTGGCGCAGTAGGTGACCTTGCACACCCCGTCCTCCTGGTCCTCCGTGTGGATGTCCACTTTACTGGGGCCTTCGATGGACAGACTGAGGCCTCCGTAACCTGGAGTGGACAGACAGACAGACACTGACGCACACAGCTCATGTGTTCCACAGAACTCCCTTAAAGTCATGCGACCTTTCTCCGATCCTCCCCCCGGCCTCCTCCCGTTCTTCCTCCTCTTCCCACCTCGGACCGCCCCCGCCCCCTCTCACCAGCCCGGGACGTGTCGATGGTGAATTCGGCGGGCTCGCACGTGCGCCCCTCGCTCAGTCCCCGCCCCGACACCTCCACCCGGCCCGCGTCTCCGAACTCGGACTGGCTGATGGTCACGGTGATGGGGCTCCGCGGAACATGGCTGCCGTCCTTCTTTATGTTGACCAGGTGGTCCCCGATCTCCCGGGGGACAAAGGACACCCCTGGGAGGACAGAGAGGCGGGGTCATGGGTCAAGGAATATGCCCAAAAACCGGGGTATGTATGTGTGCACCATCATGAACTGGTGACAGCTTCCGTTTCTGGGTTTCATGGATTCCTATGGGAGTTGCTCAATGGCGCATGAAGCCGATTCACGGAGGCAGCCATGTTTGACTATTGGGCTTTTGGCTCCAGAGCGTGCGCACTGGGTACCTAAAGGTGAAGGATCATGCAGTGTGGGTCTGGAGCCAGAGGCCTTACAGAACTGCAATACCTCCAGTAACCACTGGAGTTCGCGAGCTTCAGGGGGAAACAGGGTTCTCACCCATTTTAGGAAGTCATTTTCCAGGACTTTTCAAAGACAATTTCCATGATTTAGACTTACAGACATGAAACATGGACAATGGTAGCCCAAAGCAGGTGGTGGAGGTGGGGGGGGGGGGGGGGGGGGCAATGTGCAAGTACCATAACCATGCAAAACTTTGTGCTGCCGTGTAATCTCAGCAGCTAATAAAAATGAGAAAAGCGGAATAAAATACAGAAAAATACGCAATCTCAGCTCTAAATATACTGTTCAATAGCTTGACTTATAGCCTAGCCTACAATTTTCCAGGACCTTTCGTTAATTTTCTCATTTTCCAGGTGTCGTCCATGACTGGATGACTAGTCGATAAATTTCCAGGTTTTCAAGGTTCTCCAGGACGAGTGGGAACCCTGGGGGAAGTTGGGCTCCGGTGCGCTGGCCTGCGTGCGTGCGTCCGCACGTCTCACCCATGTGACCGTTGCGCAGCAGCTTGAAGGCGCAGGGCTCCTCGCGGCCAGAGGGCGTGGTCAGGGACACGGTCAGCTGGCTCGGGTCCAGCTCGCCGATGTCCAGCGGGATGTCGGCTGCGGAACCGACGGTCCTGCGCATGGACCCCTCCCCTGCGGGGAGAGAGAGAGGGGAACAGCACCGGGTTCAGCTCCACAGTTACACAGAACAACAGACCAGCGCCGAAACAAGCATTTATAAAAACCATTCTCTTCTGAGGAAGACTTTACTGACATGTCCTTTTTGTCTGGGCATGACTTGTCCTGTCCTGTTGAGTGTGCACGCTTGTGCGTGTGTGTGTGCGTGCGTGTGTGGGTGTGGGTGTGTGTATGTGCATGTGTGTGTGTGTGCGTGTGTGTGTGTCCTCCTTCACAGAGCACAGGGCCTGGGTCCGCGGGACTGACCGGTGATCTGGGCCCTGAAGGGGCTTCCTGGGACGTGCTGCTCGTTGTATTTGACGATGATGCTGTACGGTCCAGGTGTGATGGGCAGGTAGGACACGGTGCAGGTGCCGTCCTCGTTATCCACACAGCTGATGTCGGCTTTGGATGGGCCCTCGATGGCCAGAGACAGGCCGCCTGGGAGAGCAAAGATCACAGCAGAGGAGAGATACTTCAGTGCAGTGTCAGTCAGACTCATATTTCTTGGCGATGTATGTATGGGTAACTGGTTCTGGAGCTTTGGAGCAATTCAGAAAAATCAGTAAGAACCGAAGCCTGCAATCACATGACTGATGTCAATTAAGTGGTCTTGGGGGCGGAGTCCCAAGGGCGGAGGGGCGGGGCCTCGTCTCCGGGGGACGGAGCCCATGGTGAAAAGCAGCTCTACCTTCTCCTGCTTCTTTGGTGTCGACGGTGAATACGGCAGGCTTGCCAACCGTGCCGTGGATCAGCCCAGGGCCGTAAGCGGTCACATGACCGCTGTCCACATAGTCCACGTAGAACTGGAGGGGACTTCCTGTGCGCAGAGGAAGACAGATAGGGCTCACGCATGCACAAATGCTCCACCCATGGCAACCATGACAGACATCCCCACAGTATGATATCACACTGCTACAGCAATATGGCTGTGCTGGGGCACAGTGTCGGCAGAGTAGAGCAGCCTGTGTTTGATGTCTGGGTGTCCTGTTATGAGACCTGTGCTGTGCTGCGTTCTCTCTGTGTGCTGTGCTATTGGTGTGCTGTGTTCTCTGTGTGGCACTGTGCTCTCTCTGTGCGGCGCTGCGTTCTCTCTGTGTGCTGTGCTATCAGTGTGCTGTGTTCTGTGTGCTGTGTTCTCTCTGTGCTGTGCACTCAGCAGCGCATTGCAGTGACACAGTGATCTCTGTACACAGTTCAGTGCTGTGCCATGATACAGTTGGCGGGGCGTGGCTCAGTCACCTGGGATGTGGCTGTCGTTGGATCTGATGTCCATATGATGCAGACCCAGCTCAGTGGGGGCATACCGGACGGTCAGCGTGCCGTCTGCATTATCCACCATGTCCGGCCTGGACACCTGCCCCGACGGCATTCTCACCTCACCTGGAGAGTTTAAATCACACTCAACATTCAACACTGTGAGAGCCTGTCAGACTGAAATCACTCAACACTGAGGCTCTGTCATACTGAAATCACTCAACACTGTGAGGGCCTGTCATACTGAAATCACTCAACACTGAGGGTCTGTCAGACTGAAATCACTCAACACTGTGAGGGCCTGTCACACTGAAATCACTCAACACTGAGGGCCTGTCGGACTGAAATCACTCAACACTGAGGGCCTGTCAGACTGAAATCACTCAACACTGAGGGCCTGTCAGACTGAAATCACTCAACACTGAGGGCCTGTCGGACTGAAATCACTCAACACTGAGGGCCTGTCAGACTGAAATCACTCAACACTGAGGGCCTGTCAGACTGAAATCACTCAACACTGAGGGCCTGTCGGACTGAAATCACTCAACACTGAGGGCCTGTCAGACTGAAATCACTCAACACTGAGGGCCTGTCGGACTGAAATCACTCAACACTGAGGGCCTGTCAGACTGAAATCACTCAACACCGAGGGCCTGTCAGACTGAAATCACTCAACACCGAGGGCCTGTCAGACCGAAATCGCTCAACACTGTGAGGGCCTGGCATACTCAATTCAGCAGTTACGTGCAAGTACAGCCGATCATTGCTCATGAGTTTTTTTTTTTTAAATAATAATTTATGAAATTATTAAAAATAGATTTCATGCGCAGCAGTGGGAAACGATAGAAATAACATGAGCAACTAGTAACAATAACAAACAACAGCTCGAAGTTAAAAAAAAAAAGAAATCCAGTTGCCAGCTGCTAGGGAAAAATAGCCAACGAGTAAAGCACATTGATAGGCTGGTGCATTTAATCACTTAATTTGGTCCATAGCAGAAAGAAGGAGACTGATTTTTTACCTTTCATTTTACAGAACATTGTTCAAAATAGAGCATGATCCAACTGCATAACTAAAATAAAACATGGTTACCGTGTGTCCATTTTCACTTCTTTAAAGTTTGTTTTGGTGCAATATGCTGCACATTGCGAGGACTGGGTCTTTGATGGACGCCTGTTGTCACCGTGTTACGGTAACAGGGGAAGGAGCGCTGGGCATCGGCACTACTGACAGGGCCATCAAAAATCTGACCGTAATAGCTGAAAAGAATGGGAATCCTTATCCCAGAAAATCCCACAATCTGTATTCACATCGTCACACTTTGTTTCTACCAGTATTTGGCAACAGGCTATTGTTAAAATGTGTAGGCCTACACAAATAACACTGTAGGCTACATTAAGGGTGACACAGTTACCATCCAAAACTGTAAAGCAAAAAAAAAAAAAATCATACAAAGCAATAAAAAAAATGGGGGGAAAATCACAAAATTGCCTAAAAAAGACATTCTGTGACACCTGTGCTTCTGTGACAAACACCCAGCCTTCATCATTGCCTCTGAATGGTCACCATTTTACGTTACTGATTTAGCTGCAGTTCTCTTTCCAGCTGAACACACACTATGCTTCAGAAGTACTGAGCTCTGTCAGGCTGCCAGGGGGGGGGGGGGTAGGGTGGGGTATTTACCTGAGAGCTCTCCTTCCTGGGGGGCCAGAGGAATGACCAGGTCGAAAGGCCGGAGCCCAGACGCGTCCATCCCATTCACGCCGGCCGGCCTATCCACAGCCTACAAGCACAGGGTGAAAGGTCACCAAACCCGCGGGCCAATGGGCGGACGCGCTGGGCGGGCGGGCAGGCCGGTACTCACGGTGACGTGGAAGGGGCTGTTGGGGATGAGCTGGCCCCCGAACCGCACGCACACCGCGTAGTTTCCGGGCTGCTGCGCGGTGTAGCGGACGTCGAAGGTCCCGTCGCCGTTGTCCACCACGTCCACGTCCACCTCGGCGCCGTCCGGCGTGCGCACGCTGCAGGTCACCTGACCCGGCCCGGCCGCCCGCGCGTCCACCGTTATCACCGCCTGCTCGCCGATCTGGATGGTGGGGCCCACCCCCGCACCTGCAGCCACAGGGGGAGGGGTCTGTCAGTTTCACCAAACACAGGCTCACACACACACACACACACACACACAAATAAACATATACTCACAATCCCACACACCCACCCAGCACCACAACACTACACACAAAAACAAATACCTTCACACACTCCTTTAACCCCTCCCCACACACACACACAACACAACACACACCCGAACACACACCCACGCACTTAAATTAGTTACATGTTATCAGAGCTGCTTATGAACCACAACAAACACAGGACAACAGGAGTTGAGGAAAACATTTTTAAAACCATTTTAATCGAAATGGGGCGAAAATGCAAACTGACGGTCGGAACATGGAGAGCAGCCGGTGTCTGAGGGACCTCTGGAGTGTCACGGGGGTGCAGCCAGGAGACTCTCTGCCACAGTGTGGAATGTCGAGTAAATAACTGTGTGTGGGCATGTCAGTTTCCCAATCCTGGCTCCAGTATTAGTATTGTTTCCATAAATTCTACACAAATACATACAATGATTCCTCAAACATGTATAAGGGCCACTGTTGTAGGACACGGCACAGAGGGCTGTAATTACTCTTTAAACCACATAACAGCTCTGAGGGGAGGGGTCTGTACCAAGCACCCATGCTGTAGCCCAACACTGCTCCAATGGACTTATCCAATTACATCACCGGTGTTAAGCTTTAGAAAAAAATGAAGCTAATGTTGGAGACGAGATGACAAACCACACTTTCAAAAACAAATCGTTTGGCGGAAAATAAATATAACCGAAACGAAACAAAAGCAGGTAGTGTAATTAATACTGTACAAGAAAGCAGTTACGTCACCTGTAAGTTTGGATGAGCCATGAAGGGAAGATGCAATGTTAGGCATGAAAGAATGTTAAGAGGGAGAAATGCTCCTTCATGCAAAATAAGAGACTCCAAGGCCGTGTCCAAACCAGCTTACTACTGAGCATACAAGTTGAGTACACTGGATGAGAAAGCTAAGTAGGCTAAATTTTCTCTAAATGCAGTGTACTTAAAGCCCCCAGATGGCATACTTATTTCCAGGGGTTTTGCTGAATGTATTTGGGAGCACACTTTTCAGGAGGTAAACCATACTTTTTAGGAAGTTCCCAGAGAGAGGAAGAGGGTCCCATAAATCAGAGAGGAAGAGGCGGGGGCCTTTTTGATGTCTAACAACATTTCCGCAGTACCGTTGGAAAATAGTACGGAAGATATTTTTCGCATACTATCCATTGTCTGCTAAAAAATAGGCACTAGACAGTGCATGTTTAGTATACAGTGCATATCTTGAGGACACAGTAGTTAGGAGGGCATTTTGGACACGGCCCAACACTCCCATCCCATCTCCCATGCTTACCCAGACCATGTCCACCAATGGAGACTGAGAAGTCAAGCACACAAGGCCAAAACGTGAGATTTTCCTAATAATAATAATAATAATAATAATAATAATGATAATAAAAATAATAGCAGCAATAAAGCAAAGGAAAGCAAACCGTGATTAGAGTATATTGTACTGCTAACTGGAGCCTGTATCAGGAAGCAGGATTACAGAGTTAGCTGGATAACTGCACTAAGTAAAACCCGAAACCCTCCTAAATCTGGAACATGGACTGCAGTAAAAATAGCTGTTCCAGGTTTAACTCAGCGCAGTCATCCAGCTAACTCAGCATTCCTGCGTTGTGACACAGGCCCCAGGTGTATGTGTGCGAGAGTGCGAGTGTTTGCGCATGTCGCAATGTGCGTGAAAGCATGCGTGTGCGTGTACAGGGTTTGAAAACAGTGTTTATAGCGCATCACGGGCAGAGAGAGTACCATATCCCTACTGTGTGTTACGCTCCTGCAGTGAACACTGAACACACACATCCGCCTCTCTATCCCACCCTCACAGGCCTGTGAACGCTCGCTCTCTATCCCACTGAAATCTTTCACAGTTCGGCCCCACACCAGGCCAGCACCCTCCTCGACTCCAGCGCCCTGTAAAAAGCGGGTGGGTGCCTGCAGTACCTGTGACTGTACACTTGGTGGCGTCCCCCGTGGGCAGGGCCCGGATGCGGTACGGCGAGCAGGGGGTGACGTCCCCCCCGTATTTGAGGACGATGGTGTAGCGGCCCGTCGCGTCGGGCACGTAGGAGACCAGGAACGTCCCGTCGTGGTTGTCCTGAACATTGGTCTTTTTGGGTTTGCCCTCTGAATCCTGGGAGGGCAGAAGATTGCTTAACTCAAAATATTCTACTTCCCAAAAAACCAAATAGGCATCATAAATATGGACACCATGTGTTTGGTTTTTTATTTTTAATTATTATTTTTTTTAAAGAACCATGCTTGCAGGGACATCCATAGTGAGCAGACTGGTGGGCATATTGGGGATCTTTGACCAGTCCTCCATACAGAACATTGCAAGATCCCTCAGATCTTGGTCTTTGACTGCTCTTAGATTCCAACCAGAAATGTTCCTAATTGGGTTCAAGCCTGGAGACTGAGATGTGAGGGTGAGGTGAGAGAGGGGTTCATAAAAACGGTGGGAGGAGTTTCCATGCCGTCAACCGCCGTTGAACCAATCAAAGGACTGCTCGCCACAGGAAAACACTTTGTTTCGTTCAATGATAAACCCTGACAGTTCCTCCCATCAGAGAGACGGACACATTGGCCAGCCGTACGGCCGCATGCGTGGGTCCGCCCCTCACACGCCCCTCACACCCTGTGGCTCCGCCCCTCACACCTGTGGCTCCACCCTCACACCCCCTCACCCCCTGTGGCTCCGCCCATCACACCCCGTGGCTCCGCCCCTCACACCCACCGTGATCTGAACAGCCAGCAGTCCTTGGCCAGCATCCGTGGCGTCGATGGTGAACTCCACGGGCAGGCTGGCTGGCACCCCCCCCGCGTCCAGGCCGGGACCACTGGCCCGCACTTTACTGGCATCGTGTGTGGGCAGCGCCATCACGCTGTACGGGCTGGTAGGAGAGGGGGAGGAGAGGGGGAGAGTGAATCAGAGTGAACTTTCTGTTCAGCAGATAGAACATCTGAAAGTAGCGCTGAGCTCCTGCCCTGTGGTCTGTGATTATGGCTAGCCGCATCATTATTCCCTACGAACACTCGGGCCAGTGCTCAGAGAGATGCCCTCCGATTCTGAGGGAGAGAATGTTCTGGAAGCTGACCTGTGTGGGACGGCCTGGTCGCCGTACAGCACGCTGATGGAGTAGGGTCCCTCCCTGGAGGGGACGTAGCGGACAGCGTGCGTCTGGTCCCCGCTGTCCGTCACCTCTACCGGCTCCTGCACCCCTACACAGCAGAGAGAAGGGTTCCTCCTGCAGTTACTGCCTTCACCCACCTCCTGGCCCCGCCCCTGCCCCCGCCATCAGACCACACCCATCACACTGACCCCACCCCCACCCTCAGACACACCCCTCACACTGACCCCGCCCTCACCCTCAGACCACACCCCTCATGCTGACCCCACCCCCACCCAAACCTCAGACCACACCCCTCATACTGACCCCACCCCCACTCCACCCTCAGACCACACCCCTCACACTGACCCCACCCCCACCCTCAGACCACACCCTCACACTGACCCCACCCCTCCAACCCCGCCCAACCCTCAGACCACACCCCTCACACTGACCCCACCCCCCCGCCCTCACCCTCAGACCACACCCCTCACACTGACCCCACCCCCCACCCTCACCCTCAGACCCACCCCTCACACTGACCCCACCCCACTCCACCCTCACACTGACCCTGACCACACCCCACCCTCACCCTCAGACCACACCCCTCACACTGACCCCACCCCCACCCCAACCCTCAGACCACACCCCTCACACTGACCCCGCCCTCACCTTTGGGCCCCTGCACGGCCACCTGCAGGGGAGCCACTCCCCCGGCCCTGCTGGTATCCACGGTGAAGCTCTGGGGGACGTTGGCCCTGACTCCGGGGCCTAGGCCCACCCCCTCACAGCGGACCTTGGAGGAGTCCACCATGTCATACACCGGAACGGCGAAAGGGCTTCCTGTGGAGGGAAGGGGACAGGGCGTGAGCCACAGCACTCACTGAGCATGCTCTGTCTGGCCCTCTGAGTCACATGGTAAGCTGTAAGCAACCTGTTTGGCTAACAATAGCAGGCTAGCCGGTCAGATGGCTTGCTTGGTAGCTAGCAAACTAACATGACTAACAAACAAGAAAACTAGCAATAAAAATCCCCTGACGTACGCCCAGTTTGTTTGCATCTGGCACACCTGTTGTTTTCAGCAAAGCAATAAACACGAGCCAGGTCCACGAAAGCAGCTCGTTCCGGAAGTGCTCAAATGTAATGTTGCGGAGAGTGGGTTGTATGTTTTCTGTATGAACGAAGGGGCGTTAATGTATGTTTGTGAACTTTTGGCAAATGCTTTGTGAGGAAAGACAAACAGACACCGAGCCCAGACTGACCGGTGATGGGCTGGCCTCCGTAGGTGATGTTGAGGTTGTAGGTTCCAGGCTGGAAGGGGACGTACTCCACACTGCAGCTGCCATCTTTGTTGTCGACGCAGGACATCTTCGCTTCAGAAGGACCTTCCACCGCCAGACCCAGACCCCCTGTCCCTGCACCCCTGTGGAGACAGACACCTGCAGTGTGAGGACCACACACACACACACACACCTCACACACTCACTCGTACACACTCACACACACCTCACACACTCACACACCCTCCCCAGGGGCCCACCCCCTCTCACCGCGTTTCCACGGTGAACTTGTTTGGCATGTTGGTGATTCCCGACCGCAGTCCGGGGCCGTGGACTCGGACGCGTGTCGGATCGCAGCCCTCCGTCACCGGCACACGGAACGGGCTGCCGGTCACGGGTGCACCGCCATACATCACCGCCACACCGTGTACACCTAGAGGGGCACAACACGCATGCACGCACGTGCACACACACACCAGCGCATGAGAGCCAGACTGATCAGCTCAAAGCACATCAGAACCAGATTGATCAGCTCAAAGCGCATCAGATCCAGATTGATCAGCTCAAAGCACATCAGATCCAGATTGATCAGCTCAAAGCGCATCAGATCCAGATTGATCAGCTCAAAGCGCATCAGATCCAGATTGATCAGCACAAAGTGCATCAGATCCAGATTGATCAGCTCAAAGCACATTGGATCCAGATTGATCAGCTCAAAGCACATCAGAGCCAGACCACTGGAGGAACTCACCCTCCTCGTATGGTGTGTATTCCACCTGGTAGGTGCCATCCCCGCGGTCCCGAATCAGGGCGTCTGTGAGGCTGCCCGACGGGCTGCTGATGTGGGTCCTGACGTGCCCCCCACCACGGGGGCTCAGAGCGCGCGCGTCCACCGTGAACTCAGTGGTGGCCTCACAAAACACTCCTGCAGGGAGAAACCACAGCAGCGCACACATAAACATTCCCCAAACATTCCCCTACTGCAGACATAAACATTCCCACTGCAGACACAAACATTCCCCACGCAGACACAAACATTCCCTACCGCAGACACACACATTCCCTACCGCAGACACAAACATTCCCTACCGCAGACATAAACATTCCCTACTGCAGACACAAACATTCCCCACTGCAGACACAAACATTCCCTACCGCAGACATAAACATTCCCTACTGCAGACACAAACATTCCCCACCGCAGACACAAACATTCCCTACCGCAGACATAAACATTCCCTACTGCAGACACAAACATTCCCACCGCAGACACAAACATTCCCTACCGCAGACATAAACATTCCCTACTGCAGACATAAACATTCCGTAGCTCTGGGGGACGTTGATCTGGGGAGCGTTCCCTACTGCACAAATAAACATTCCCTACTGCAGACACAAACATTCCCTACTGCAAGGGCTGTCTCAGATTCAGGGCTAGTGTGCGCACACACGCACGCACAGACAGACAGACAAACAGACAGAGACAGACAGGCAGTCAGATGCAGACAGACACAGACACAGACAGACTCACACACAGGGAGACACACACAGACACAGACACACATAGACAGGCAGACACAGAGAGACACAGAGAGACAGATAGACAGACAGACAGATAGAGACAGACACAGGCAGACAGACAAAGAGGCATACACACACACACATAGACAGAGAGACACAGACACAGACAGACACACTTCATACCCTTGCCTTCCACTCCAGGTCCAAACACCTGGACCCCGCTGGAGTCTCCCGCAGGATCCACGTTGAGAGTAGCGGGGAAGTTTGGCACATCCTGGCCCCCGTAGCGGATGGTGAGGGTGTAGGCCCCGGGGTAGAGGGGGGTGTAGGTGATGGAGAAGGTGCCGTCGCCGTTGTCCTGAATGTGGACCTCCGCCTCCGTGCCGTTCTCGGAGATGATCTCTATGGTGAGCTCGGCCGGGCCGGCGCTGGTGCAGTCCACCACGAACTCGCCCGTCTCGCCCACCCTGGCCCGCTCCAAACCGGGGCCCGAGCACCGCACCTGCAGGAGGCGGGGCTAATTACCACCGTCCCCTTCCCACACCGCCTCGACTCTCACAGCAGGTGGACACCAGTCTCACAGCCTAACCCAGGGCCGCCCAACCCTAGTCCTGAAGACCTACCGGCGAGGAGGGTTTCATTTCAACCCTAATCTGGCACACCTGGTTCAACGACATCTCTAGCTGTTGAGTGAGGTGTGATTTGTTAGGGTTGGAGTGCAAACCTACAGGATGGTAGATCTGCAGTAACAGGGTTGGGCAGCCCTGCTCTAGCTGTTGAATGAGGTGTGATTTGTTAGGGTTGGAGTGAAAACCTACAGGATGGTAGATCTAACCTACGTGGATTTAATGCAAATCAACATCTGAGTTTTTTAATCTCGCACTCATTTCTCTGGAAATGCATCCCGGACACCCCCACCCCCCCCCACTCACCTTGGAAGGGTCCGGGGGGGGAACGGCGCGTGTGTGGAAGGGGGTGCCGGGGATGGGGGCGGAGTCGTACGTCAGATCCACTTGGTAGGGGCCGGGCTCCCGGGGAATGAAGCGGACCCGGCTGGTCTCGGGGTCTGGACCCCGCTCCACCGAGCTCGCTACGGGCCTGCCGCTTGGACCCATCACCTGGGCCTCCACTTTGCCCTGCCCTCCAGCCCCGGCAGTCTTCACCACAACCTCCTTATCTTTACCCACCGGCATCTCTGTGGAGAACGCCAACAGAGATGTCAGCAAAACATAACCAACATCCCCTGTCCCCCTGTAGAGCTGAACCAGGCTGGCTCATTATAGCCCTTTCCCACTGTAAAGCTGAACCAAGCTGGCTCATTATAGGCCTTTCCCCCATAGAACTGTGACCAGGCTGGCTCATTATAGCCCTTTCCCACTGTAAAGCTGAACCAGGCTGGCTCATTATAGCCCTTTCCCACTGTAGAGCTGAACCACGCTGGCTCATTATAGCCCTTTCCCACTGTACAGCTGAACCAGGCTGGCTCATTATAGCCCTTTCCCACTGTAGAGCTAAACCAGGCTGGCTCATTATAGCCCTTTCCCACTGTAGAGCTAAACCAGGCTGGCTTATTATAGCCCTTTCCCACTGTAGAGCTAAACTAGGCTGGCTCATTATAGCCCTTTCCCACTGTAGAGCTGAACCAGGCTGGCTCATTATAGCCCTTTCCCACTGTAGAGCTGAACCAGGCTGGCTCATTATAGCCCTTTCCCACTGTAGAGCTGAACCAGGCTGGCTCACACAAAGGTGATATGGCGGGTTAGAGCACTCACCATTTCCGAGGCCAGACACCTGGATCTTATTCAGGTCCAGTGAAGGGGCCACCGGGACAGAGAAGGGGCTTCTGGGAATGGAATCTCCCCCATAGGTCACATTCACGCCCATGTTACCCTGGCAGGAGAAAAACAGATTGCTTTATCCAATCAAATTCATTTTATTTGACTGACACTTTCAAACAGCCCCCCAAACAGCATTTGGGCTAAAAAAACTCCCCAGAGGAGAAAAGTCCTGAAACAACGGTGAGGAAAAACTCCCCAATGGGGAGAAACGTGGGTATAGACGGGGAGCCCCTCATCCACTGGTCAGCCTGGTGTAAAGGTAGAATTCTATCCAATCAGAAGTTTCCCCCACCGTACCATGACCCTGCACTCACCCTCTGCACGGGCGTGTATTTCACGGTGTATGTGTTGTCATGGTTACTGATGATGTCAAAGTCGCGGACGGCGTCGCCTTTGGCGGCTGCGCTGAACTGGACGTCCAGGTCGGCCTTGCCAGCGCCCCTGGTGGACACGGTGAAGTGGGTGGGGGTGTTCTGCTCCACACCTGTGAGCGGGAAGGGGGGGGGGGGGGGGTTCAGGGGTGGGGGAGGGAAATAGGCCATCAGCATTCATACCTTACGCCAACCACCTGATTAAATCATCACAGAAGAACTGACAGGAATGTCTTTTTAATGAACACCAAGTGACTCTCTTTTTTTCTTTAACCCTATATCTCTTATGTCCTATTATGTCTGTCCACCGGTCCTTCTGTTTGTGTTATGTGTCAACTGTTACACACTGTGCATTGTTGATTTGCCCCGTAAGGAACTGCCCCACGGTGGTGCAGTGGGTAGCCCTGTCACCTCACAGGTTTGAATCCTGGCCAGGGCCTGTCTGTGTGGAGTTTGCATGTTCTCCCCGTATCCGCGTGGGTTTCCTCCCACAGTCCAAAGACATGCAGGTTAGGTTAATTGGAGACTCTAAATTGCCCATAGGTATGAGTGTGTGAGTGAATGGTGTGTGTGCCCTGTGATAGTTTGGTGGCCTGTCCAGGGTGTATTCATGCCTCTCGCCCAATGCATGATGGGATAGTCTCCAGCACCCCCCGCAACCCTGCCCAGGATAAGTGGATATAGCTAATTGACAGACCCTGCCCAGGATAAGCGGATATAGATAATGGATGAACCCTGCCCAGGATAAGCTGGTATAAATAATGGATGGACCCAGCCCAGGATAAGCGGGTATAAATAATGGATGGACCCAGCCCAGGATAAGCAGGTATAAATAATGGATGGACCCTGCCCAGGATAAGCAGGTATAAATAATGGATGGACCCTGCCCAGGATAAACAGGTATAGATAATGGATGGACCCTGCCCAGGATAAACGGGGATAGATAATGGATGGATGGAACTGCCCCAAGGGGATAAATAAAGTTGAACCGTGCTGTATATGTATGTGGTCTGCGCTCACTCACTCTCTCCACATTAGAGCGCTGACTGCTGAAATGCCAGCAACTTGCAGGGAGAAACAAGGCAATGGCAGGTCTACCAGGCGGCTCCAGGGAAAGAGACCTTTCTGAATGAGCACAGAGAGCAGCTGAGAAGTTTATTTACCCCTCCTGCTCAGACCCGGACCCTCGGCCGTCACCCGGCTGGCGTCGTGAGAGGGATCCACCCTGATCCGGATGGGCGTCATGGGAACGGCCTGGAAAAGAAACCAATCAGCACAGCGCTTTCACACGCACGCACACACCTGTGCACCTAACAGTCACGACATGGTAACTTGCACCACTGACATTACAAACATCTGCGACGTCCAACCAATCACTTCCCCTGGGGTTGTCAGTCTGATCTTAGGCTAGCCATTTAGAAGCTTTACATGAGCGGTCCAGTTGGCTGTGGGTAAATGGTCTTGTTGAAAGCACAGACTCCGCCCCTCCAGCTAGCTGTGGGTAAATGGTCTTGCGGAAAGCACAGACTCCGCCCCTCCAGTTGTCTGGTGGGTAAATGGTCTTGGGCTAAGCACAGACTCCGCCCCTCCAGTTGTCTGGTGAGTAAATGGTATTGTGGAAAGCACAATCGCCCCCTCACCTGATCAGCGAACAGCACCATGATGGTGTAGCTGCCGGCCCCCGGGGGCGTGTACTTGACGGTGAAGGTGTCGTTGTCGTTCCGAATGATGTCAAAGTCGATGTCGGCCTCGGCAGGCCCCACCACACCGGGGGCGCATTTTATCCCAATGCTGATGTCCCCTGCAGAGGCACAGCCGCAGTTATCCCACAGTGCAATGCTCTCACCCAGACCACAGAACCTGAGTGGCATGAAATGGG
Source organism: Anguilla japonica (assembly GCA_025169545.1). Lineage (NCBI taxonomy): Eukaryota > Metazoa > Chordata > Actinopteri > Anguilliformes > Anguillidae > Anguilla > Anguilla japonica. The sequence goes on along the minus strand of CM045893.1, from coordinate 37,877,521 downwards.
TCTATAATGCTCCCCATCATTGGGCCAGGGTTAATTTAGCCCATTTTAATGGAGTTGATTTAGTCCATTTTCGCACTGGCACACGCCAAAGACTCCTCTATGCAGGAAACGCCCTGAATGAGCGGTTACCTGACCATCGAAATAATGGATTGGCAAAATGCCAGGGACTGCATCATAAGTAAAGCAGCACACGGTCCTGTAACTGGCAGATATTTTAACGCTGAGGTGGGCTAGGAGGGCCATATCAGGCTAGTTAATCAGCTCTAACATTTACACCATCTCACAATTTAGCAACATTTCCGGTAAGTGTGTCAATGACAGTGAAGGCTGCTCTAGTTTCTGCAAATGAAATGTTTTACTGTGATATCATCTACAAACAAACCACGGTTGGCGAGTTCAGCCCGTTAGCTCATTTAGCCTGGGTAACTGGTCGAAACAAAAACATGCGCACACACACCGGCCCTCCGGGACCGGAAATGCCCACCCTTGTTTTAAGGGACATAGAAAAGTTAACCGATTCCTCATAAATAATCCCATTGGCTCATTTCTCTGTCTGTGGTACCTTGGCCCGCCTCTGTGCAGTCCACGGTGAAGTAAGTAGGTTCAAAGGCTTTCAGTCCAGTCTTGGATACCCCGGGACCAAAAACCTTCACCTTGTTGGGGCGACACCCGGCTCCAACCTTCACCTGTAAAAGCAAACAGTCACAGAATTCAAAAGGCTGGTTTAGACACCCTCCTGTGGGCAACGAGGACCAGATCCGTTTCTGGTTTTCATGCCAACTTCTGGCCTTAATTACCTAATCAGCCCTAACATCTACACCACCTGACATTTTAGCTACATTTCTTTATGTAGCGCATGAATGAAAGCCAAAGACTGTTCTTCTGTGATCTAATCTACGAGTGAACCAGGGTAGGCACAAACAGCCAGTTAACCCATTAAGACCTGATGCAACATTTGCCTGCTTCTCCCTTTAGAGCCGGATTGACGTGAGCGTGTTTTAGATGCTGTCATCGTTTTCAAGACACGCGACCGATGAAATGCATCGTGACTCGCTGAAATACACATTGGGAAGGCGAAATGCATTATTCATTATTCGCCTCAGGCCTAAATAGGTTGAGCTCATTTAGCCTGGGTAACTGGTGGAAAGAAAAGCCTGCACACGCACCGGCCCTCGAGGACCGGAATGGCCCACATCGGACCTAGAACTTGGGGCTGCTGGCAGAGTGACCCGCTGGCACTGTTCTAGTGAACGGACGGGCCTCACGGTCTGGAATCTGGACCGCGCCAGTGCCGAAACTCTTCATACCCACTTATTCTCAGAAGGGGCTGTCAGGGATACTCACCCTGTAGGGGGTTGTCAGGGATACTCAGCCTGTAGGGGGTTGTCAAGTATACTCACCCTGTTGGGGGTCATCAGGGATACTCACATTATAGGGGGTTGTCAGGGATACTCACCCTGTTGGGGGTTATCAGGGATATTCACATTGTAGGGGGTTGTCAGGGATACTCACCCTGTTGGGGGTCATCAGGGATACTCACATTGTAGGGGGTTGTCAGGGATACTCACCCTGTTGGGGGTTATCAGGGATACTCACAGTGTAGGTGGTGGTCAGGGATACTCACAGTGTAGGGGGTTGTCAGGGATACTCACATTGTAGGTGGTGGTCAGGGATACTCACCCTGTAGGGGCTGTCAGGGATGTTGACCCCGCCCCAGGACACCAGGACCGTGTGTTTGAGTGGCTTGCGGGGGGTGTAGCTGCAGCTGTACGTTCCGTTCCCGTTATCCTTCACCTGCACATCCACTGGCCCCCCCTCGCCATCCTGGGGGGGGTGGGGGTCACAGATAACAGAACACAGGCTTTCCTCAGATAACAGTCAAAAAGACAGACTTCACCGCAGATAACAGGCTAAAACAAAGGCTTCACCCAAACAGCCAAAACCGGGAAGTGTTTCTGAAGCTCACTTCCTGGTCCTGTTGGGAGACGTTGCTCACAAGTGCCACTGTAGCTGGCCCCAGTATAGTTGTTTCAGCCACCCGTGGCAGTACCAATCAATGGTAACAATACAAAAAAATACAGTCAAAATATGAAGTCAATCATTTTTTCCCCATGCGCTGATTTGTTAAGTTGTTGCGTTATTTGGACAAAATGGTGGCGAGTCAGGGACAGTTTATGTCATTGCATCTCACACTTAGCAGATGACTGGACTTCATGCCCATATAAGGGTCCCCTTGTCCCTAATGCGCAGTCTCTGGCTCCAATGGTTACAACATGGCGGTGCTCACAAACTGCACTTCCTGGGCTTCAAAATTCTCTCCACCAAACCCAAGGAGAGTCAATAGGTGACATCATTATGCCTTGGTCCATATTTTTTCTACAGTCTATGCCTTCACTGCAGATAACAGTCAAAAACACAGGCTTCAACCTCAGTGAACGCAAAGAGAACACGGTTGCCATGGGAGACCCTGAATGCACCTCTCTCCCGTACCTGCACTTGTATCTTCAGGGGAGCTGTTCCTCCCTGTGTGGCATCCACAGTGAACTCAGTGGGTCTGTTCACCGCCACCCCACTGGCCTGCACCCCGGGACCATACGCCTTCACCTGGGGGGGAGATTTTGATTTTTAAAAGCCCTTTTATTGAGGCATTGTTCCAACACAAAAAAACAGGACTTCAAATACATAAAACAGCCCAAACAACAAAAAAAAACAAACCCATACACCCAGCACAGGCATAGAGCGAGAGAGCGAGACAGAGAGAGAGACAGAGACAGAGAGAGAGAGAGAGAGAGAGAGAGAGAGAGATGAAACAGACCAAAATCTCTTATCTGGAATATTGGGATAATGTAACCAAAACACAAAACAAACTAGATTGCTATCGGACCCTAAAAAGAGACTACAAATTGGCTGAGTATCTCTTCTCTGTCAGAGATACAAAGCAGAGGCAGATCCTGACCAAGTACAGGCTCAGTGACCACACACTTGCAATTGAAAAAGGCAGATACCGGAATGCATGGTTAACAAAAGAACAACGTATATGTGGTCACTGTAAGACAGGAGAGGTGGAAACAGAGATGCACTTTCTCCTACATTGTGAAAAATATTCAGAAATTAGGACACATTACTTCAACAAATTTTCTCTAATTATAAAGGACTTCCTTTCCCAAACAACTGAGAAAAAAATGCAAATCCTGCTAGGAGAAAGGCCAACAGCTCCACTAGCAGCAAAGTACATCTCAGCCTGCCATAATCTGAGGGACACTGGTTGACCACCATGAATATATTTATTTTAATTATTAATTCATTTCTATTTTTTTTTTTCCCCCACCATTTTCTTTTTCTACATTATTATTATTTACATTATTATTATTATTATTATATAGCCTACTTGCTGTGGCCATTACTACACTGTTAATTGCATTGTTGTCGTTACCACAATGTTGTTTGTATTTCATGTTGTTTGTATTCCTATTCCGGTTTCTGTGTGTACGCTTTGGCAATAAGTACAAATGTATTTCATGCCAATAAAGCATTTTGAATTTGAGAGAGAGAGAGAGAGAGAGAGAGAGAGAGAGAGAAAGAGCGAGAAGGATACTGAGACCACACCTCTTTTCAGCTGCTTTAAACAACAAACCATAAAATAACGTAAAACATAACATCTAACGAAGGAGGACATACCACTCAGCCCAACACTGCTCACCAGTTTCCGACCACAACGGGGTACCTAGTGCTCACTGTTGACCTACAAACTAGACAGCATCCTGCTCCGTATCAAACCTAGTCCTGAAAACCCCCAGAGTTTCTGTCTCTACTACATTCAAAAATACTGCTGGGCCGTGGGATTCACCTTCTCTGGGTGGAAGTCGGCGGGAGCCGGCTGGATGTCCGCCATGAAGGGACTGTGCAGGATGTCCTGGCTGTTGCAGAGGACGTGCACCGCGTACTCCCCGGATTCGGTCGGCCAGTACCGCACGTCACATGACCCGTCGCCCTTGTCGTCACACTCAATTTTGGCCTGAGAGGGACCTTCCACAGAGAAGCCTGGGGAACATCGAGGGGGACGGTCAGGCTGTGTGTGTGTGAGTGTGTGTGTGTGTGTGTGCGTGTGTATGTGCGTGTGTCTGTTTCTGTGCGTGTCTATTCCTGAGACTGAGGGCTCACCCAGAGTGCCGACATTTTCCCCGATGGCCTCCACCACAAAGTCAGCTGACCTGCCCACCACCCCGCTCTCCAGACCTGGACCCCACGCTCGCACTTTCTGGGGCCCCGCCTCCGTCCCCACCTTCACCTCAAACGGGCTGAGCCCAGGAGAACGCCAGAAATGGAAGGATGGAAAGAGGGAGGGATGGAGAGAGGAGGAGGAGTGAGAGAGAGAGAGAGAGAGAGAAAGAGAATGAGTGTAATGTTCAGAACAGCAGACAGGTAAAATACTGAAGAACTGTACTAACCACCATCTGGCTAAGTAAGAACAGAAGGTGCCTGTGCACCACAGGGCTGTCCATCTGAATGGACAAAGCGCTTTTACCTGCGATGCGCCTGCTCTTACCTGCGCGGTATGTGCTGTCCACCCCAGGTGATGGAGATGCTGTAGTTCCCAGGTGTGGTGGGGTAATACTCAAAGCCGTACACCCCATCGCCAAGATCTGCCCTCTTACAGGGTTCCTCCAGACCCTCTGGGACAGAAGAGAGACAATTATAGCAGAGTGCTAACAGGAGAGGCTAACACAGCACTTACAGTAACAGGAGGGAGGTGCTAACAGGAAAGAGGTGCTAACAGGAGAGGCTAACACAGCACTTAGAATAACAGGATAAAGGCTAACACAGCACTTACAGTAACAGGAGAGAGGTGCTAACAGGAAAGAGGTGCTAGCAGTTGTTACAGGGACAGGAGAGAGGCTAACAGCACATTCAGGGGCAATGATGATAACGCTATTACTCAGCAGTCATTATTGAGGTTTGACGGTCCGTTAGCAGGAGGCTGCAGGGTAGCGCTGTTAGCGGATCCATATATTGGTAATTAAGAGCAAACATCACTCACTTGGTCCTTTGATGGTGACCTTGAGTTCCCCGGTTCCAGCCCCTTTGGTGAACACCCTGAAATCGGCAGTCTCTCGCACCCGGACACCTTTGGGCTGCAGGCCCCTCCCCTTGGCCCGGCAGACACCGGGGTTACAGGCTGTGGGACAGGGACCAAGAGCAGGGCGTAACTTATCTGTTCACCAGAGCCTCACCTGTGCTAGGGAAAGCCCCAAGAGCAAGACCACAAGCGCACACCACACCGAGGGGGCGGAGCCTGCGGTTAATGTGGGAAAATGACAGCCTTGCCCAGTATGTCCATGCAGCAATAATAACCAGAAAACCAGTTCAGCAGAAAGGTGCAAATGTTTACAGAGGCGTTTACACGTGGTGAGTAAACTCATTACTAACCACCCACCTGGCCCAAAGCAATGAACACTCATATAGTCCATAACTCTGCTCCACAAGCCACCCATTTCATGAGCTCCACCACAAACAGCAGGCATAACACAGCAGTGTTGTAATGAATCTTTGAAATTTGAATATGAACTTCTGCTTCATCAAAGTTTTATTAAAAATGACTGAAAAACACAGAATGGGGCTGCTGGGTAGCTTGTCCTGTTGAGGCACGGCCCCAGTACAAGGTTGGGCCCCACAGCCAGGTTCTAAACCTGGCGGCCCCAGTATGAGGTTGGGCCCCACAGCCGGGTTCTAAACCTGGGGGCCCCAGTACGAGGTTGGGCCCCACAGCCGGGTTCTAAACCTGGCGGCCCCAGTACGAGGGGTTCTGAACTGGGCCGTGTCAGTGCCGAATGGGCTGACACTGGGAGGGTTTTAGTTGGCCGGTGTCTTGTTGCCCTGAAGCGACCCCCGCTGGTCGAAGTCTGCACGTGTAACTGCACACAAAATGTCATCCAACTCGTGTGTGTGAGAGCTGGACTCGCGAACTGCAGTGAGATTAGAATCAGCAGCGGACACCACACGCTTCTGAGGAGCACATGTGCCTGTCTGCAGTCTCCAGAATCAACAGTGAAAGTTGCAGCAATGAGAGTGAGTATACAGAGGAAACACATAGGTGCCATAAGTGAGGTACAGAACAGAGAAACCAGATGACAGGAAATGACATCAAAAGGAGAGAACCTGATCCAAAGAGACAGGATGTGACCTCAGGTGGAGGACAGGCCACCTGGCTAGCAGGAAGAGAGGGAGAAGTGGTTCAGGCCCAGAAAGGGAGCAGGCAGCCGAGACGAAGATAAAAACAGAGTGACATACGGCACAGTGACAAAGTCAGAGACCAAAAGCAACCAACAGGAACAGCACATCTGAAAGGCTTGTGAGGACCACACTGTGAGGAATGGACTGCATTTATATAGCGCTTTTATCCAAAGCGCTTTACAATTGATGCCTCTCATTCACCCATTCACACACCAACAGTGAAAGGCTGCCATGCAAGGTACCAATCAGCTCACACTGTGAGGAACACACCGTGCGGCCATTTTAACAACTGATATGCTGATTCAGGGGCCCTAAACATCTCTGGGCCAAAGGCATTCTTGTACTAAAGCACTTAGTCCTCACATTAGGAGCTTATCAATATTGCCTCTCCTCTTATCCTACGTCAAATGCCCCAGGCTAACCTCGTACCCCACACCAATAGCCCTGCCACGCCCATTTTGTTCTTCAGATGCCCCATGCCCTGCCCCTTACCTTCCCCCACAGTGACGGCATAGGGGCTCTTGGGAATCTGTGCCCCTGAGAAGGTGATGTAAATGGTGTGCGCCCCCTCCTGGGTGGGCCTGTAGGTGCAGCGGAAGCTGCTGCCGCCCTTGTCCTCCAGCTGGGACACCACCGTGTCCGTCCTCCCCCGGGGGTCTGTGATCTGCACCTGCACCTCGCCTTCCCCTGCACCTGCAGGAGCACACCGCCATTACCCACAATCCCCACACCACCTGCGATGTAGGTGTAGTACCTGCGGTGTAGATGTGGTGTAGGCGGTGTAGTACCTGCGGTGTAGATGTGGTGTAGAAGGTGTAGTACCTGTGGTGTAGATGTGGTGTAGGTGTATTACCTGTGGTGTAGATGTGGTGTAGGAGGTGTAGTACCTGCGGTATAGATGTGATGTAGGTGTAATACCTGCAGCGTAGATGTGGTGTAGGTGGTTTAGAACCTGCGGTATAGATGTTGTGTAGGTGTAGTACCTGCAGCATAGATGTGGTGTAGGTGGTGTAGTACCTGCGGTATAGATGTCAAAGTAGGTGGTTTTGTTAGCGATGATTCCTGTGGGCTCAAGGCCGGGACCCTGAGCCGTCACCTTGCTGGCGTCTCCCTGAGACACCCCAACATCCACCGAGAAGGGGCTCTTTGAGATGTGCACCCCTGCAAACAGCACCGTCACCTAGGAGACATGGAGGAGGCAGGGAGGAGGCGAGGAGGAAGCATGGAGGAGGGATGGATGAGTCATGGAGGAGATGGGGAGGAGGGATGGAGGAGGAAGCATGGAGGAGGCCGGGAGGCGGCGTGGAGGAGGACACGGGAGGAGGGAGGAGGAGGAGGAGGCATGGATAATCCCCATTTAGTTGCAATAATTCATAATTAAACATAATTCAATTTACAATACACATCATCTGCTCACAGGAGAGAAAAACAGTTATTTGCAGCAAATAAATAATATTTACAATAACCACATCCCAGTGAGTTGTGATGCATTACCTTGTGGGGCCCAGTGACTTTAGGGATGTAGAACACTGAGTAGGTGCGGTTCTTGTCATTGTTGGCCGTGACTTTAGCCTGAGGACAGATCGAGAGAGAGGTGAATTTTCAAGGGCACGACACGTGACAATGACCTCTATTCAACTCATCAGTGGGGATTCATAACCTCAAGATTAAGATCTGCAAACCTTTAACTGCATGACGAGTACAGTCACTCATGGCCAAATATCATAAACTTTGCAAGATATGCAAGCGGAAACTGCTCCCTCTCTCCCTCCCTGCTAACCCTCCTGACTAACTCGCCCTACTAACCCTCCCTGCTAATCCTCCTGACTAACCCGCCCTACTAACCCTCCCTGCTAACCCTCCTGACTAACCCGCCCTACTAACCCTCCCTGCTAACCCTCCTGACTAACCCGCCCTGAGACAGACAGTTTGATTAACCAATAGGGTAGCTGCCGCTGGCTCCCAGCAGCAGAGGCTCCTCCCTTTTGCCCCAGAAAGTGCATGCGTTCGTCCAGACTAAACCCGCCCTACTAACTCTCCTACTAACTCTCCTGACTAAACCCTCCTGACTAAACCCCCACTACTAAACCTCCAAAGGCTGACACTTTCCCCCTCCAAAGGAGATTGGTCAGCTCAGTTTAAGTAAGCTCTGCCATTGTTGTGATTTAATGATGGATTCAAGTGTTATAAGTTTTCTTTTATTTGAGCAACAGTTGATTTTATTGCTGTGAACAGCATCATCGGCATTGTTATGATCTTCCCTAGTTTTATTTTGGTTAATAAAACTTCAAGATATTCACCCCCCCCCCCCCCCCCCCCCCACCCACAGCCTCACCTCCTCACGGTGCCCAGCAGGGTCCTCCACGTACACCAGCACCTCCCCGTTCCCAGCACTGACCGTCTCCACGGTGAACACAGCCTTCTTCATCACCATATTACCAGTGGGCTCAATGCCTGGAGAGAACATCAGCATCATCATCATCATCACTACCCATACAAAAATGAACAAGCACACAGAAGCAACACAAATATGAACAAGTACACAGAAGCAACACAAATATGAACAGGCACACAGAAGCAACACAAATATGAGCACAGTGTAATTCTCGCAGGGGATTGCGCAAGTACGAGTGGGTCCTGTATGTGTACGGATTCGCGTGTGCATGTATGGAAGCATGTTTAAATGTCCAGGTGTTTCGGGGTGTTACCTGGGCCATAGGCTCGGGCCTTTTTGGGGTTGAGTTTGGGGCGCAGTGGGGCCCCAGGTTTCAGCTTGGCCTTGGGGAACTGGGACAGGTAGGTCATCACAGAGTGCTCGTCCACGTTGGGGTCCACGATCTCCGCCGGAGCGATGACCTGCAAGCGGGACGAGAGGGGTCAGACCCGGCGATGCTCGGAAACCATTTTGAACTCTCAGCGCCCCTGTCAGCCTGTTCCTGAGTGCCTTACAATGACAGCACAATCCTTCCTTCTTTGTTTTTTTATTTTATTTTTTTATTTATTTTTTTTTTTTTTCAGCTTCATTAGACAGGATAGTGTAGAGAACAGGAAGAACTAGGAGGAGAGAGAGAGAGGGAGAGACATGCGACAAAGGTCGGCGGTCGGACTCGACGTCGCGGCTCGTAATGAGCGTGTGGAAAGCGCCCCACAATCCTTCCTTCTTGCTTCACCAAACAGAGCGGCCATTAACAGCCTTGTTCACTGCACGCACGCACGCACCTTTTCACCCACAGCCGGGGTACATACTGTGTGAAGTAGGGCTGCACAATATCAAATCGCAGTTTTCTTCAAGTGTACTGAGACAAACCGGTGGCGTGGGGCGTATAGGCGATCTTTTGTCTTTTTTTCCCCCCCTTTAATCATACCTGGTCTGGTAGTAATCAACCAAGACTCAAAGGTCATGTGAAATGCTTTTGTGGAAAAAAAACAAACAAAAAAAAAAACATCACCACCGATATATATTGACTGATACATATTTGGTGTCGATAAGACAGCCAATCAGCAGCAAGGTCACACAGCATCTGTGATCATGTGATTTGCTTTTTCAATCACATGGAAGCTGCGAGGCCTCGCTGCTGATTGGCCGTCTTATCAGCACCCATTAGACATCAGTGATGTTTTTTTTTCCCCGAAAGCATTTCACAAGGCCTCTGATGTTTCATTGTTTACGACCGCGACAGGTATGATTAAAGAAAGAAAGAAAAGAAAAGGACAAAAGATTATTTATACATATGCTACATGGCGGTAATTGTTCTTACTACACTTTAATAAAAACTTATTCTATATATCATGCTGACCTAGTGCGCACTCTTCATTTTTTCTGAATTTTCACAGCTGATGAGATTTTCCTCATTCAGAGATGTCCTGAGTAGGGGACATGGCTGCACAACTAGGACCTGGGCAGTGAATAGTTTTGAGGAGACTCAAACTGGGGGCTTTGCGGTGCACTTTCAACCCCAGAGGGGCTAGAAAACCGGTACGTTCGTGTAATTAACAGAGCGGTGATGTCATCGGGCGGGGCGGTACCTGTGGGATTCCCAGCCAATCGTCCGCTTGCTGCATGGCCTCGCGGGCGTTGTCCACTGGTTTCTCCTTGTCCCAGGAGTCCCAGTCCGGACACAGCCCTTGAAGGGGGGGGGGAGGAGGAGGGGGCACATCACACTCAATATGCAGCGCTGAACTCACTACACACTCTCACAAGGGGCTCTGCTGTAAGCACTGACTCAGATTTCACCACTGCTCGTTGACCTTAGCCCCCATCAGTCCTCAGCCCTAGTGCTGCACACAAACAGAACAAACAGCCACCCCAGAATCTGCCCCAGCCATGCACACAAACAGTCCCGACAGAGTCAGCCCCAGTCATGTGCACACAGATTTCACTCTCAGCAGAGTCAGCCCCAGTCGCGCACACAGATTTCACTCTCAGCAGAGTCAGCCCCAGTCGCGCACACAGATTTTAGTCTCAGTCAGCCCCAGTCGTGCACATAGACAGACAGGGGCACCACTCACCTGGGGCACAGCTGTCCACGAGAGCGCCCAGGGCCTGGCCTGTCTGCCAGTCACGGCTGAAGTTGTTGATGGGCAGGTCTGGCACTTTGTTCTGGATCCATCCCAGCAGCCTCTGCTTCGGTGTCTTCTGCTTGCCCTCGTCCTCCTCCTGTTCCTCGTCCCACATGGGCATGGAGATGGAGTAGTGCAGGATCAGCGTCCATATCAGCCCCAGAATCAGCTTCAGATTCCCGTCAACGATTGCCTTCGAGTCTGAGAGAGAGACAGAGAGAGATAGAGAGAGATTATCTGAATTCTACAGAACATTAAACAATGTCCAAAACTAGATCACAAGGCTGTCTGGGCTGCATCTTGCTAAAGGACTGGTTCCTGCTAAAGTGGCAGACCTCTCAGTCTGATGTAGAATCCTGTCTCCTCCTGTGCTGGCAGTGAGTTGTGCTAGTAGTGGGCTGTGCTGGCAGTGAGGTCAGCAGCACTGCTGTGCTGTAGTGGGCTGTGCTGGCAGTGAGCTGTGCTGGCAGTGAGGTCAGCAGCACTGCTGTGCTGTAGTGGGCTGTGCTGGCAGTGAGCTGTACTGGCAGTGAGGTCAGCAGCACAGCTGTGCTGGCATTGAGCTCTGCTAGTAGTGGGCTGTGCTGGTAGTGGGCTTGCTGGCAGTGAGCTGTGCTGGCAGTGAGGTCAGCAGCACAGCTGTGCTGGTAGTGGGCTGTGCTGGCAGTGAGGTTGGCAGCACAGCTGTGCTGGTACTGTGGTCGGTAGTCGGCTGTGCTGGCAGTGAGCTGTGCTAGTAGTGGGCTGTGCTGGCAGTGAGGTCAGCAGCACAGCTGTGCTGGTAGTGGGCTGTGCTGGCAGTGAGGTTGGCAGCACAGCTGTGCTGGTACTGTGGTCGGTAGTCGGCTGTGCTGGCAGTGAGCTGTGCTAGTAGTGGGCTGTGCTGGCAGTGAGGTCAGCAGCACAGCTGTGCTGGTAGTGCGGGTGCTGCAGCACAGCAGGACAGTTCAGGACGGGCCACAGCATCTCCTAGGGAGGGAGGGAGGGCTGTGATTGGCCGGACTCTCCCCGGATAATTCTGAAAACGAACCTCCCCAGTAAGCCTGTGAATGAAGTGCATGTGCTTGCTGTGCAGCTGAGCTAGTGGGCAGCCGGGTGAAGGGAAGGGGTGACGGGTCATACACGCTCACGCACGTGACCTTCTGTGCCCTTCTGAACCGCGGGAGGACACCGTAGAACGGAAACAGGCCCAAAAATGTGATTGGGCATTCCAAATTTGAAGACTGAAAGGAATTGTGGGAAAGAACTAAATTTAAACAAAACAGTACCTCAGAGGGCTAATAAAACAGAATGTAAATCCACACACACACACACACACACACACACACACAAAAAGAAAACAAGACAACGTTCGAAAAATGCGCAGCTCTACCTCCCACAAGCTGAAGCCCCACTGCACTCCCACTCTGAGCCCCTCACAGCCGGACAGGGCCCTGTGGGATACAGCCCTCTGAGGGATAACTGCTGGAAAGTCCCCATTATTTGGGGTTTTGAGACTCCTCAGAAAGCATGGCAGGAAAACAAGAGGCCTGAGGGATACCCTGACTGCCACCGGCGACAGCCAATGGCGTTCCCCGACTCAGTCCCGCCCACACGGTTCACAAGAGGCAGCCCATCTGCAAATAGAGCCAGTGCAGTGCTGCTTTTAGCTGCCCAAACACACCCTCAGCTCACACACACCTCACACAGATCCTCACACACACCCTCAGCTCTCACACACCTCACACAGATCCTCACACACACCCTCAGCTCTCACCCACCTCACACAGATCCTCACACACACCCTCAGCTCTCACACACCTCACACAGATCCTCACACACACCCTCAGCTCTCACACACCTCACACAGATCCTCACACACACCCTCAGCTCTCACACACCTCACACAGATCCTCACACACACCCTCAGCTCTCACCCACCTCACACAGATCCTCACACACACCCTCAGCTCTCACACACCTCACACAGATCCTCACACACACCCTCAGCTCTCACACACCTCACACAGATCCTCACACACACCCTCAGCTCTCACACACCTCACACAGATCCTCACACACACCCTCAGCTCTCACACACCTCACACAGTTACCCTCACACACACACACACACACACACACACACACTCAACTCACACACAACTTGCACACAGTGCAACACCCCCCCCCCCCCCTTCCCCAGGTTAACAGGTCCCTTCCTGGTGGGATATAGGATATAGTCTCCAGTTGTCATATAAAATGTAAATGTCATCAGTGCACAATTTAACTTTACAGCTCACATCACATGAACAATTGGACCAACTGCTTAAACGCAGACGTTGGCCCTGTGGAAGACTGTGTATGCTAAGGGAATATTTTTAAACAATCACACGTGTGTGTGTGTGTGTGTGTGTGTGTCTGTTTGTTCTTCAGCAATTGAATAAAGTACTTTTGCCCAGCTGCTCTTTGCTTAAGAGCTGATTCAGCAGGAACTAGAAGAATATGTACATGGCTGGATCAATGTGGAATGTGATTAGTATACAGCTTTGCATTAAAATGCAGAGTGCTTTTTTTCTAGAGAGCATTGCACTGATGAACTGTGAATTCTCCACACTGTGTGTAAGAGAGAGAGTTATCACAGTGGCCATGAATTCAGAGTGTATTATTTTTCCCCAAACTCAACAGCCCAAACTCCAGGAACAGATATGGCTGATATAGCATTAGCTCCAGTAACCACACCACTCTGGGAAAGTGGGAGGATAACCACCCTCCACCAATCACACCCCACCCCCTGAGATCATCCATTTTCACAAAAGACCAAAACAATATTTGTGCATCAATTAACCCTTCCACCCGAAATCCCCCACAGCAAAAAGGACGAGTCTACAGCATGTAATTATGACCAAAAACATAATAAACCTACAGTATGTAATTATGACCAAAAACATAATAAACCTACAGCACATAATTATGACAAAGCCGCACAACTGCGAGTCAGAAAGTGATGCAAACCGTTGGACTGCGCGCGAGCAAAAGCTCGGTCCTGTGAGAAGCCCTTTCCCCGAAGGGGGCCAGCTCCACAGACACAATGATCACTGACAGAGTTCGGTGCTGATACAACACTGATGACGTCTCTCCCACGGCAGGGCGGAAATTATTATACCCATATACTACGAGCCATTATTATACCCATATACTACGAGCCATTATTATACCCATATAGCCTACTATGAGCCATTATTATAACCATATACTATTACCAGACATTATTATACCCATATACTACGAGCCATTGTTATACCCATAACCTACCAGCCATTGTCATACCCATATACTATTACCAGCCATTATTATACCCATATACTACCAGCTATTATTATACCCAGTTATTGTACAGAATATAGTTTACCAAAATGATTGAAAAAAAATGAATGACAGCAACAATAATACAAATTTATTATGTTGTTTAACCAAATGAAAGGGGCACATTGGGTATTTGGGGCAAAAGGGGCAAGTGCTTCGCTGGAGCCCCCCCCCCCGCACCTGCATCCTACATGCCTGCTCCACAGTAACAAAGAGGAGAGGAGGTGGAGACGGAGAAAGACAAAGCGACAGACAGCGGCGGAGACAGAAAGGGCGTGGCCAGGCCCACGCCGGAGACGGGCGCGCGACAGAGCCCCCCCGTCGACGCCTCCGTCGGCCGGGCGCGCGGAAAAGGGCGGGAGGCGCACAAAGGCGCTCTCTGACACTCGGGCACAAAGACGCGACTGTCGGAACCGGGGCGGCCCGCTCTGACCCGCAGTGAGCATGTGCAGCGGGGCGACCGCGCATTCCTGCTAAAGGTCACCGGCCCCAGTGGAAACACTTGCTCATCGGTCACGTGACAGATTCTGACATCACAGACCACAGCCGGGCAGCGCGAGCACGATGGGGCATTCTGGATTAGGGACAAACAGAGCAATTTCCTTCATCTGCATTCTCTGATTACATGTCCTTCAATCTGAATTCCCTACCTGAACATAGTGTGTTGGTAACTGTCTTAACAAGGGGTGAATCACAGAAAACACATCTACTCCTGAAGTGAGTCATGGGTGACGTTTGGGAACCTCTGGGGCACATGAAACAGAATGCCTCCCCACACAGAGTTACCCCGCTAGTCTTTGTCCAGAAAACAGCGCCCTCTGGTGGAACTGGAGTGTGCAGTAAGGACATGCACCCATTCCTTTAGGCGTAATGATGTCAATCACACCATTTCCAAGGCAACGTGAACGTAGATGTGAACAATGGAGGCCAATATATCCTTAGGAGAACCATCATCATCATCATCATCATCATATTCTTACCATCTCGATCACCATCAACATTGGTACCATCATCATCATATTCTTACCATCTCAATCACCATCTACACTGGTACCATTATCATCATCCTCCACCTCCTCATTGTTTCACTGGCATGTTCATTTGCAATACTGATAACTCTTGCAATACAAGCCATGTCCTGCTCTGAGACTGTAACCAGGGCTTATAAAGTCAGCATATCAATATCAGATTTTGACACACACACGCACGCACGCACGCACGCACACGCACACTCGCGCACGCACGACAGGAACCCAACAGCATTCCATTACAGGCATCCCACAGAGGATCAGGAAACATCCGGTCAGACCCTCTCTGAGCTTAAATGCTTTGCACTCCTCCAACAGTTTCAAGAGAAATTCCCAAGACTTGTTTCCATGTTTCTCACAGACCGGAACCAAGAGAGCCGTCCACCCCCCCACCCCCCCAACCAACTCCATCCCATTCCATTCCACTCCACTCCACTCCAATCCACCCCCCTCGGACACTCCTCACCCCTCGCTCATTGCAGTTTGGGGGTGGGGGGGGTGGGGGGGGGGGTTGAGTGACACAGAATGCCAAACGCAGCCAGTAGTTCAGCCAAATAAGACCAAACCACTCAAGCTGGACCTGACCCAAAGCACTGTCATTCACTCCCACTGACTGACATTTTCACACCAAAAGAAAGCAAACATCACAGTCCAGACCACTGCTAAATTTTTTTTCCACCCAGCACCAAAACTCATAAAACAGGAATTCTCTCATTTGGTACCAATAGAATCATGCAACAGCCGAACACAGGAAATGCAGCTGAAACTGATCCCAGGACAGGAAACAACATCCTGCCAGACATTCTGGCTCTAACGGCCTGGGTCCTGCCGGACATTTCGGCTCTAACAGCCTGGGTCCTGCCGGACATTTGGGCTCTAATGGCCTGGGTCCTGCCAGACATTTGGGCTCTAATGGCCTGGGTCCTGCCTAAATGAGAAAAGGTGTGTGGACACCCCTTCTAATTGGTGGGTTTGGCTAGTTTACATGCATTTATTTGGCAGACACTTTTGTCCAAAGTGACATACAATAAATGCATACCCAAGATCATTGGAACAACTACAAAACACAGGTCCGATAAGGTACAATACTCATTATGTAACAGTTATTCATAGCCATGCACACATTAAGTCCAGTTCACACAGTAAGCATAGGCTAGGTCAGAAAGTCATGGTAAGCCAAACTAGAAGGAGGCATGATGGCAAGCTACAAAATCGGTGATACAAGTACAATACAAGTGCTGGATGGAGATACACGTGTAACATGAAATGCTACAGGAACAAGCTGGAGATCTACCATCCTGTAGGTTTTCATTTCAACCCTAATTTGGCACACCTGACTCTACTAATTAGCAGCTCAACAAGATATCTAGCCGTTGAATAAGGTGCGCTGCTGTGTTAGGGTTAGAATGAAAAACCTACAGGACGATAGATCTCCAGGAACAGGGTTGGTTACCACCGGTCTAAAGAGATGCATCTTCAGAGCGCGGCGGAAAATGGGCGGGGCCAGAGTGGCTCGAGAGGAATGGGGAGTGTGTTCCACCACTGAGGAGCTAAAAGCTCTGTGGTCGGGACGCGAGAGAGCTGTTCACCCTGATGGTAGGAAGTGCAAGTCGCCCTGCTGCAGCAGCCACACCCATTGCTAACAGGTGGGTAAAATCAAGCATACAGCCGTGCAATCTCCATAGACAAACACTGGCAGTAGAACAGGTCATACTGAAGAGCTCAGTGACTTTTAACGTGGCGCTGTCATAGGATGCCACATTCCCAACGATTTCTGCTCTGCTAGAGCTGCCCCCGGTCAACTGTAAGTGCTGTTATTGTGAAGTGGAAACGTACAGGAGCAACAACAGCTCAGCCGCAAAGCGGTAGGCCACACAAGCTCACAGAACAGGACCGCTAAGTGCCGAAGCACGTAAAAATCAAATGTCCTCAGTTGCAACACTCACTACGAAGTTCCAGACTGCCTTTGGAAGCAAAGTCAGCACAACTGTTTGTCGGGAGCTTCATGAAATGAGTTTCCACGGTTGAGCAGCAGTACACAAGCCATGCATGATGTTAAGCGTCAGCTGGAGTGGTACAAAGCACACCTCCATTGGACTCTGGAGCAGTGGAAACATGTTTTCTGGTGTGATGAATCAGTTAACTATCTGGCAGTCTGACGAATGAATCTGGGTTTGGCGATTGCCAGAATGCTACCTGCCTGAATGCATGGTGCCATCTGTAAACTTTGGAGGAGGACGAGTAATGTGTGCTTGCAACCTTGGCAACGGTTTGGGGAAGGCCCTTTCCTATTTCAGCATAACAGTGCCCCAGTGCACAAAGCAAGGTCCATACAGAAATGGTTTGCCGAGTTTGGTGGGGAAGAACTTGACAGGCCTGCACAGAGCCCTGACCTCAACCCCATCAAATACCCTTGGGGATGAATTGGAACGCTGACTGCGAGCCAGGCCTTATCGACCAACATCGGTGCCCAGCCTCACTAATGCTCTTGTGGCTGAATGGAAACGAATCCCCGCAGCCATTTTCCAAAATCTACTGGAAAGCTTTGCCAGAAGAGTGGAGGCTGTTACAGCAGCAAAGGAGGGACCAACTCCATATTAATGCCCGTGACTTTTGGAATGAGATGTTCGACAAGCACATATGGGCTTGATGTTCGGGTGTCCAAATACTTTTGGCCATGTAGTGTACCATTCAATGCCCATTTACAACATTTTCATATCAGCAGATTGTATATTTGCCCATAGATTAAATGCCGATTACATTCTCCCACTATGTAAGGAGGTGCCTGTTGACCAAACCACTACTTTTAGGCTTTTTAATACTTAATGTTTCATACTTTATTTTTATATCTTATTATATGACATGTGCGCTTGATTCTGTTACCGTATATTGTCTTGAAACGGTGTAAAACACTTAAGCCCGGGGATCAGTAAAGTTTTAATATATCCATCAACCAATCAGATGCCAGTGCATACTGATCAATGATGAGCAATTCATGCAAACACTATAATGACATTACCAGTGGCATCTAATGCTAATGACATCATAGCCGACATCAAACGCAATGACATCACCGTTGACATCAGCCATAGATTCGTCTCCGTCAAGCCAAATTTTTACAGCAGCTGCTTTGAAATCACATCGGAACCAATCGCAGGCCTCTCTCCCCACGGGCGTGGCCCGTGTATGAATATTAGCTGTGATGACTGTTAGCCAGATGGTGTTTATCAGCTAGAACCGATTCAGCGGAGCGAGCCAACCCGAATCACGCAGCAGGACAGCTGTGGAACGCCACGGAGCACATCACCCCAGCACACAGACCTGCCCCCCCCCCCCCCCCGCCTCCCCCCCCCCACCCCAGTACGCAGAAGAGCAGCCATACATGCAGCCACCGCGTGTGCAACGGGTGGTTCTGCGCGGTTCTGCCACCGCGGCTAACAAACTGAGGAGAAGTTTCTGTTCTCGCCCCCGCGGCCCCCACTCCCAGCACCCTCGGTACCGCTGCAGTCGTTCCGCAGGGGGGGAACAACATGCTCCATTTCAGCCGCTTTTCGATGTGGACGTTACTGCACAGGAAAGACATAATAACAGGAAACGTGAGCGTCACAGAGGCCTTGGGTCAACCACCCAACCACAGGAAGTGAGATAATACGGCAAATCTCCTGGGATTGGAGGGAGGCAAAGCTTTGCCATTGCTGGGACTACCACCCACCAACCACCCCACACCCTCCCCCCACCCCTCCACAAAAACCCAACAGAAAGAAACAATACTCTAAAAACAATGATCTTCGTCACCAAGACCAAATAGGTCAGACTCCACATTGCTGGCTGTGGCCATCTCAAACTGCCCCACAGAACAGCACTGGCTAAAGACTGCAATGTAAATGAAATGACCTCATCTTCCTCAGGGTGTCTCTCCAGCAGTCAGACACAGATCAGAGCACTGCTACTATCAGGCTGTGCGGAAGCTTCCAGCACGTGGCTGTCGGTCTCGGAGAAAGACAGAAACGAAAAGAAACGCAAGCAGACAAACGTTTGTTGCCGCGGCAGCTTCTGGACGTTACCACTGAGGCACTCGAATACATTACAGGTCCAAAAGTACGTGGACACCTGAACGCCACACCCATGAGTGCCTGTTGAACATCTCAATCCAAAACCATGGGCATTAATATGGAGTTGGTCGCTCCTTTGCTGCTATAACAGCCTCCACTCTTCTGGGAAGGCTTTCCAGTAGATTTTGGAACGTGGCTGCGGGAACTGGTTTCCATTCGGCCACAAGCGCATTAGTGAGGCTGGGCACCGATGTTGGGCGTAAGGCCTGGTTCATGCTGAAACAGGAAAGGGCCTTCCCCAAACCACTGCCACAAAGATGCAAGAACATAACTCTCTAGTAATGTGATTGTATGCTGTAGCATTAATATTTCCCTTTACTGGAACTTAAGGGGCCTAGCTCAAACCATGAAAAACCATCCAAGACCATTGAGCCCTGCTCCACCAAACTTTAGTTGGCACTATGCATTCGGGCAGGTAGCGTTCTCCTGGCATTCGCCAAACCCAGACTCGTCTGTCAGACTGCCAGACAGTGAAGTGCAACTCCAGAGAACGTGCTTATCCTGTTCCGGAGTCCAATGTCGGTGTGCTTCACACCATTCCAGAGCACGCTTGGCATTGCGCATGGTGGTCTTAGGCTTGTGCGTGGCTGCTCAACCATGAAAACTCATTTCATGACGCTCCCGATGAACAGTTGTTGTGCTGACGTTGCTTCCAGAGGCAGTCTGGAACTCGGTAGTGAGCGTTGTAACCGAGGACAGATGATTTTTGCACGCTACGTGCTTCAGCGCTCAGAGGTCCCATTCTGTGAGCTTGTGTGGCCTACCGTTGCTGCTTTTCCACTTCACAATAACAGCACTCACAGGTGACTGGGGCAGCTCTAGAAGAGCAGAAATTTGACAAACTGACTTGCTGGAAAGGTGGCATCCTATGACAGTGCCACATTTAAAGTCACTGAGCTCTTCAGTACGACCTATTCTAAGGCCGATGTTTGTCAATGGAGATTGCATGGCTGCATACTTGATTTTATGCACCTGTTAGCAATGGGTGTGGCTGAAGTAGCTGAACCCACTCATTTGAAGGGGTATCCACATACTTTCGACCATGTAGTGTATTTCAGAACAAAGGAAACTCCCCCGCCCCCCCGCCAACAAAAACAAAAAGGAAAAAAAAGACCCTAACTCCTTAAATTCTATAGCCCCTTAATTTTACAAAACCCTTAATACTCTAAACCTAAAAACACAACAGCCTATATGCCAACACCCGAAACCTTTTCAACCTGTCCTCCATCCAAGGCCTCTCTCCACATGGCAAACGATCTCCAATATCAAAATGAGAGATAAAACAAGGATATTAACATATCCATGATTCAAATTTTATTTTGCATAACACATTACAAATAGACTAACACGATACGGATAATGTAGCGACAATGCGCGTTAGCACATGTATAAGCATAAATATACAATAACGCTGGTGTCAGAGTATTTGAATGGTTTGGTTTACACTTGTTTTAGTTCGATGCTTCATGACTGATGTGTAGCTAGTTATTGCGCACTGATCTTGCAATTCCTACGACCTACACTGTGTGAAAAACTGCGAAAACCTTTCATTCTCAGCGTAAGACACGTCGCCTATCTGCCTAATGTTCCCATCATTTCGTATTCACTCTACAAACATAAAAAACTCCATTCTTTGACAAAGCTTAAATTTAAATCATACTCAAAACATAAATGCAAACACTTGCTTAACTTTTTCCAGCTGAAAACTATTCCAAAGCAGAATGAAAAGTAGGGTAAACACACGCAATCAGCTGTACACAAAGCAAGCAGACAAACGGGACTTTAATATAACTTCACATCAAACCAAAATCGAACAGCTAAATCAAGACAAAAAAACCGAGAAGATTTACAAATATACCACAACACAGCGTGAAATCCAGTCAAATATAATTAAACACTACTTCTGAAATATAATTGTAAAACTACTCACCGATTGAAACGAGTTTGATATTCTCTTTCTCCAGGAATTCGAGCGCCACCGAGACGTTCTCCAGCTGCATCTGTCGGAAGGTCGGGCGCTGGTTGTACTTTCGGAACATCTTCCTTTGACTCAGTACTTCGATGAGCCCGATCAGCCGCAGCCCATCGCTCAGGTCCGTCTGCAGGTTGGCGATCCGCTTGTTGATGCATTTCAGGTGCTCGTTACACCAGCGAGTGAAGGTGTTCTGCTGAATCTTCTTCCAAGGAGCGTCTTCTGCAAGGTCCTTCTCCGTGGCCGGCATTTCTGCGTCCTTGTCCGGGTCGAGAGAGGAACTGGAGACTGGAGACGCGGCGGCAGCGCCTGACTGATTGAATTGTGGGTGTGGATAACTCATTTTGACCCTGCTTCCTCGCGCACGGTCTAGTTTTCAGGGTGGGGTCAACAACACGGGTTTTTATTGTTCCACGGGTCACCTCTTCCTTGGTATGATACTTTTGTCTGGAAACAAGAAAAATAATAAATATTTGAATAAAAATTGAATCTCATTAAGGAATTACATTTTATTATCAGATGAACGGGAATTTTATTTCAAACAGATAATGGTCAGCACGTGACCGCCTGGGCGGTCCATACCTGAGTTTGGTTTGCTTTTTTGTGAATGGGGAAGTGGTTTCAAAAGATGTGATTTATCTCATCTATATATTTTTAACCCAATCCAATACAAAATGTCTCACAATGTTTCTGAAATGTTTTGTCAATGTTATAACACTGGCAGTACGTGGCAGCAACATTGTGAAAACATTTTGTTTGAGCTGGGATGCGTTTGTCATGCTAGATGCAAACTTGGGATACTAGAGATTTTGCACCAGACATTGTTGAAGTTGGTAAGTGGTGCTGTTCCTGCACTTTCTGTCCTCGGCCACAAGCCATGTCCAAGCAGCACAGAATCTAGTGTGACATACACAGCAAGTCCACATCAGGGTTCATAAGCTCAGCTCTCAGTTACATCTGTAATCTGTCTGCCAAAGAAGCAAAATAATGTGATGTCACTCACCTAACACAATAACCACTGCCCTCAATGGCACTCATTCTTGAAAAATCCAAAAAATTACTATCAACAGGCTTCTAACGACAAGCTATCCATTAAAGGGTTACTCCCCTTTCACTGAAGGATTCAAACACACCCACCACCCAGAAATCACATTACCATATACTCTCCAATTTCCCACAGTCCGCCATCTTGGTCCCACGGTACTACTCTCAGGTTGGTGTTTCTTTAATGAACATCCTGAGCTAATTCTGAACACCTGGTAGAGTGGTCTGTCAGCTCAACTGGAGTATGATATTATCAAAGTATAATATTTTTTTAAAATTATTATTGCTCACAGAGCAATAATAATTGCTTATGAAACAGAAAGTGCTGGTGTGACACAATGCAAATTAAGCTTGGTTTGCCCCTGCCACAAGATAGCCTGTACAGTGAGGTACTCCTCTGGTCATGTGACTATCACCATGACAGCCTGTACAGTGTGATATTCCTCTGGTCATGTGACTATCACCATGACAGCCTGTACAGTGTGATATTCCTCTGGCCATGTGACTATTACCATGACAGCCTGTACAGTGTGATATTCCTCTGGTCATGTGGCTATCACCATGACAGCCTGTACAGTGTGATATTCCTCTGGCCATGTGACCATGACAGCCTGTACAGTGTGATATTCCTCTGGTCATGTGACTATCACCATGACAGCCTGTACAGCGTGATATTCCTTTGGTCATGTGACTATCACCAGGACAGCCTGTACAGTGTGATATTCCTCTGGTCATGTGGCTATCACCATGACAGCCTGTACAGTGTGATATTCCTCTGGTCATGTGACTATGACCATGACAGCCTGTACAGGATGATATTCCTCTGGTCATGTGACTATGACCATGACAGCCTGTACAGGATGAAATTCCTCTGGTCATGTGGCCCCGGCACGAAGGCAACCTTTGAAGTATGATATACCCTATTTTCCCACTATGATATACCTCTGGTTGGAGCTGTCTCCTGTGGAGCATGTGCCTCACAGTTAGTGACTCTTATTGGCTGCTGCTGTAGCTAATCAGCAAACAGGGACACATTACAAATGTAGTTGTATGAAGTGTATGCAGCTGCAAACACACAATATGAACTATTTTTTTAGTTGACATTGACAAAACACAGCTTTTGGAACCAGTCCCTGTTAGTAGGTTCTCGGGATAAAGATATGGAAATTATAGTTGAAATACAGTCATCCCAAAACAGCTCACCATAATAATTTTACTTTATAGTAAAGTAAAAAAATTAATTGACACATCTTTGCATATCAACAACTTTTCTGTTGCTATACACCTCACGGCAGTACAATTTTCAGTCTAAACAATACACAGTTAAAACTGCACAACAAGTGTAATTTTGTGGAGCTATCAATTTGCTGTTGAGGTATTTTTGCCGTAAAGGTCACCAACCTGTAGAATGGAGTCACGGATCTGTGAATCCATTCTACAGATTTGTGACTTTTACAACAAAATACTTAAATATTGTCGTGGAAGAGATTCATTTTTCAGTCACAAAATCTAACGGAACCATATACAGTAGGCAGCAGAGTCAGCGATGGGCCTGGGCCTTACAGGGAGTAACCCCGACTGCACTCGACATCCAAAACCAGCTGTCAGGACACAGATAATTTTTATTTAGGGATTTATGGATTCGTTAGGGAGTTCGGGTTCAGGTCTTGGTCCATCTCGGCTATACGTGCAGCGCTGTGAACAGTAAGCTATCCAGTAAACGCTGATCTCGTCCAATAAGAGCTCACAAGAGCCACTTTCACTGAAAATAAGTCATGAATAAGAATTAAGTGAAATTAAACAAAATTAAATTCAATGCAAACTGTCATTATTATTGACTACAAGTTATATCAATGTAAAGTTGCGCAAATACTCCATGCCATAGCTGTGCGACTAGCGTTCTTTCCTGTGTTTCACAACGAAATAGCAAGGCTGCTAAATGTAGCTTGGTCTCAATTTTTACAGAAGAAAAATACACACAATAAGTTACTGTTCTATATACGTCATGGACCAAAAAAACAAACGTATTTTTGTAAATGTTACCTCAACATCTCCACACAGTCCAAAACTTTTACATAGGCAATACGTGCCCTCTCAGATTTGACTCGATCGTTGATTGATTGGTCGCCTAAAGCGCCTAACGACGTAACATTCGCTTATAACCGACACGAACAATTAAGCATGCAAAAAACTCAAAAATGACACAAATATGGAAATATATGTGAAACGAACTCGCATTTACACAAAATATTTCGTTTCAATTAAACCATAACATATCTTACATCCGTCCAATAGGGAACACGTCCTTTATCCAAGTAGCCTACAACGTATTCCATCAATGTTTATTCACCACTCACCAACCAGAAATATAAGCTATTTCGCTTTACGCGTTGAGTATGTATGCGTTAAATATTACACGAACATGACAACTGATTATTCTTTTTACAAAACTTTTTGCAGTGGTTCCGCTGATACAAGACGGGTCCGTTACTCTGAGGTAGCTATCGATTCCTCACACCGTACTGTCCGTTAGACCTCTAATCAGTTTATAACAGGTATCAAAAGAGTTCCAAACTTACTTCGTTATGAAGCCCACTTTGTTTCTGTTGTGTTTTTTATTGGGACTCGCGGACACCAAATCCTCCGACTGTCTCCAGCATAAAGCCCAAGTACAGAAAACAAACTTCGAGTGTGGCTATGACACTGCACCACCCACCCGGCGCGTTCTGCCTCTGGGGGAAGCCCTTACGCACCAGAGAAGAAAGAGAGTACCGTGACAGCAGCTGATCTCTGTGCTCGGCCTTAATTGGTCAGACAGATACACCCTGAGCAAAGGGGCTTTACTCCCATGAAATATGTTTCAGAAAAAAAACACAAATGTTGACGCAATATAGGTTACCACGCCTTCAGATTTTTAAGTATGATGTCACCCTCTCCAGCTCGCAATCACATACATGAGCTCCAAGATTCGGTCCTGAGGGGGGTCAGTTTTCACTACTTATGTTTTTGTTTTCTTTTTTCTTTCTTTACAATGTTTTATTTACACCCCCCCCCCCCCCCCCCCCCCCCCCAAAAAAAAAAAAAAAAAAAAAAACACATTGTGTGCATGTGCACTCTCTCTCTCACAAGGACACACAAGGACATTTCTGCAATTAGAAGGTTAGCTTTTCTCGTGTCATACGCATTCAAATTTTGTAAAATTAATAACTGGATCAGTGTTATCATTTTTGGAATTCAGGCTCAGGGGGAATCATTAAAATGTTCAGACTGCATTTGCAAAAAGATGTATGATGCACAGAGTACTGTACTGTACACATGTTTAATGTTCACAAATGGACTGCATTTATATAGCGCTTTTATCTAAAGCGCTTTACAATTGATGCCTCTCATTCACCCATTCACACACACACCAACGGTGAAAGGCTGCCATGCAAGGTACCAATCAGCTCATTGGGAGTAATTAGGGGTTAGATGTCTTGCTCAGGGATACTTCGACATGCCAGGGCGGGGGATCGAACCGGCAACCCTCCGACTGCCAGACAACCGCTCTTACCTCCTGAGCTATGTCGCCCCACACGAAAAACAAGTCAAAAGAATTTGAGTATAATTTAGTTGATTAATACAATTTTTTATTTATCCAAATGTGTACCATTGTTTTAATACAGTTACGTAACATTACATGACTGTGATAAATGACACAAACTACGTGTTAACACACTACACCAGAAAGCAATATTGAGAAGCAAAATGAGTGAAGGAAAGATTAAAGGGCAGCTTTAACTCTGAATAAAAATGCATAGTTTAGTTGTTTAGAAAATACTGCAGATAAGCTGTATACAAGAAATCTTTAAGTATTTGTCTGATTTTGCGTGTGTGTGTTGTATGTGAATGTATGAGCGTGCCCGTGTGAGTGTACCTACTGGAGTGGGTGAGTGTGAGTGTGTGCATCTGTATATATTAAAGTGTGTGAGTGTATGCGAGTGTGCATATTTGAGTCTGTCACTGTGTGTGTGTGTGTGTGGGTTTGTGTGTGACAGAACTATCAGCTATGGTCAGTAGTTGTGCCTATCCCTACCCCAGAGTGGTACCATTTTATATCCTTAATTATGAATAATGAAAGAATTATGAATTATTATGCCACAAAATTTCAAGAAAATTAATGGCATCCATGTCTATATCAGCAGGCATTGCAAAGTATTTTGTAATACGTTATTAAAATGTAAATGCAATAAGTACAAACATATATCTCTTTTTTCTTTTTTTAAAAAATACAACGGTATAAAAATATATGATTTGAAAACATTAAAATATAAATGGAAGAAAAAGGCAGGCTCACAAGAAAATGTGATGCCACGTTTGTGGCTCAAAATGGCGTACGGTTTACCTGTGCTCTTACGAACATAATTAATATTCTCACGCTCTCTTATCTTTGGCACAGAGCCCCCTTCCCCCCAGTCCCCACGCTGCCGTCTGAGGACACGCGAGAGCGCCAGGCCACGGTGAGAGGGGGTGCGATCAGGTGTTCCAGTCCGGCCCGGCCCAGTCCAGCTGGCCGGTTGCCCACCAGAACATGGCAACTCCGAGCACAGACACCAGGCTCATTTTCAGGGCGGACCTCAGCACGCGGAGCACCTACGGACAGGCGGGAAGAACACGGGAAGGTCACGCGTGTGCTGAGTCACAACAGTCGCACACGCGGCGTTTACCTGGGGCCATCTTTAGAGTACAGAGGAGAAACATGGTGTTTACCTGGGGCCATCTTTAGAGTACAGAGGAGAAACATGGTGTTTACCTGGGGCCATCTTTAGAGTACAGAGGAGAAACATGTTGTTTACCTGGGGCCATCTTTAGAGTACAGAGGAGAAACATGGTGTTTACCTGGGGCCATCTTTAGAGTACAGAGGGGAAACATGGTGTTTACCTGGGGCCATCTTTAGAGTACAGAGGAGAAACATGGTGTTTACCTGGGGCCATCTTTAGAGGACAGAGGGGAAACATGGTGTTTACCTGGGGCCATCTTTAGAGTACAGAGGAGAAACATGGTGTTTACCTGGGGCCATCTTTAGAGGACAGAGGGGAAACATGGTGTTTACCTGGGGCCATCTTTAGAGTACAGAGGAGAAACATGGTGTTTACCTGGGGCCATCTTTAGAGGACAGAGGGGAAGTCCCTCAAACCCTAAAACAAATGCTACTTAAGGAAATGTAATGGAGAATGTCATTAATTAAGATTTTCATATCAAATCAAATTTTTATTGATTGATTGATTGATTATTCTGGGCAGAAAAATGCCTTTTTACAAGACATTTTAGAAGATATGAAATGGGGGAATGCCAGTGGTGGAATAACACAAAAGAAAAATGTTGTTAAATTACAAAGATGTGAGCGTATGAAAAAGGTTGAGAGGAGCTGCAGTTGAGATCGGATCCAGAGTTTAACTGAGCTAGACAGCAGGGCTGAGGGCTGCGTATTAATAACAGGCCGTGGTAAACAGGAACTTGTGACCAGTAAGGAAATGTCCATAACGCTGTTATTTTGATGAATACTTGTAGTTATTCTGACACGGGGCTAACCCGAACAGCCGAAGGGAAATGCAAACAGGATGAGAAGAGAACGAGAGAATGAAGTAGATGAAAAGAGAACAGATGAAGGAGGACAGAAGAAAGAGAGAGAGAAGGGAAATGTTTGTCCTAAAGAGCAGTGGAGTGGGGCGGCTCTGGTCTGCTCTGCTGTCTGTTTCCGCAGGATGCTGTGTGGGCAGATGGGGGGCTGTGGAGTGACCACAACAGCCCTGAGGACAGTGCTCATCCTGACGAGCAGCGGACTGGAATGAACACTGCAGAGGAACAGTGCTGAGAACAGTGCTCATCCTGAAGAGCAGCGGACTGGAATGAACACTACGGAGGAACAGCCCTGAGAACAGTGCTCATCCTGAAGAGCAGCGGACTGGAATGAACAATACGGAAGAACAGCACTGAGAACAGTGCTCATCCTGAAGAGGAGTGGACTGTAATGAACACTACGGAGGAACAGCCCTGAGAACAGTGCTCATCCTGACGAGCAGCGGACTGTAATGAACACTACGGAGGAACAGCCCTGAGAACAGTGCTCATCCTGACGAGCAGCGGACTGTAATGAACACTACGGAGGAACAGCCCTGAGAACAGTGCTCATCCTGACGAGCAGCGGACTGGAATGAACACTACGGAGGAACAGCGCTGAGAACAGTGCTCATCCTGAAGAGCAGCAGACTGGAATGAACACTGCAGAGGAACAGCGCTGAGAACAGTGTTCATCCTGAAGAGCAGTGGACTGGAATGAACACTACAGAGGAACAGCGCTGAGAACAGTGCTCATCCTGAAGAGCAGCGGACTGGAATGAACACTATGGAGGAACAGCACTGAGAACAGTGTTCATCCTGAAGAGCAGCGGACTGGAATGAACACTACGGAGGAACAGCGCTGAGAACAGTGTGTGTGTGTGCGCGTGTGTGTATGTTCGTGTGTGTGTGTGTTAGTGTGGTGTGTAGTGTGTATGTGTGTATGTCTGTGTGTATGTGCGCGTTACTGTGATGTGTAGTGTGTGTATGTGTGTGTGTGCGCGTGTGCGTGTGGGGTATGTGTGTACATACCTCACGTGCCTCTGTTCTCATTTGCTATCTCTTGCTATACCTTTACTCTCCCTTTTCCCCTTCTCTTCTTTATTTCATCTTCTCTCCCTCCCTTTCCTCCCTCTCCTCCCACCCTCTCTTCTCCTTCCTCCCTCCCTCCCTGTCTTGCCCTGGCCTTCATGTGTCAGTAGGAGCTTGTGTCCTCTTTAGGAAATTCAGCTGAAGACAGATGGGGTACCGAGAGTGAGGTCGCTGTTCTCATGGGAGCGTGTCTGGCTGGGATTCGGAAACCCCAGCCAGTGGTAGATGAGTGGCAGTCGGGGGGAGGACAAGAAATGGAGGGACAGGAAGTGAAGGAGGAAGAGGAGGAAGTGGTGGGTGGAGCATGACAGTGAGGTTCCAGGTCAAAGATTTCAGGACAGTACCAGAGGTTAGGGGTTAAAGGGGAGGGGCCTGTTTGAAATAAACAGCCAGTTGCTATGGTTCCTTTCATTCAGTAATCAATCCTTCCTCTAATATACAGGCTCACAATGTCTGAAATATCTGACCCTCGCAGGTTAGACTCATATAGGGCGGGACTTTGTGTTATGGCACAGGTCCTGCCAACAGTAACTGGCTTCAAAATGGCTGTCAACATTGTGTAAGAAAATATTATTTTAATTTTTCATTCAAAATCAAAAATGTTAAATTGATTGTGAGAGTAAAGGCATCACCAGGGACATTGCTGTCTTTAGTGCCACTCTCTCTCTCTCACACACACACATACACACACACACACACACACACGCATTCACTCACACACACACACATGCACACACTCACACACTCAAACACACACACACATGCACTCAAACACATGCTCACCCATACATACACATTCACACACACACACACACACACTCACATACACTCACACACACACATGCACACACTCACACACTCAAACACACCCACACCCACACACACGCACACACACAGACATACCGCACTTCATTAAACACATAACCTAGAACAGGTAGTGTGAAAAGAAGTGGAACCACCACAAGGACAGATGTGTGGAAACACGTTCCCACGGGCACTCAACACTTGAGGGCGACAGACATTGTGTCCAGGTACTGAATCACACCCACACCTGAGAACCTAATTTCTCCTAATGCATCTTCCCGTAATGCACTGCCCATGGCTACCTCTCCCTTCCTCTGTCTTTCCAAAGTTAGAGAGGATTTACAGACGCTCCCCTGTGCCTTCAGTGCAACCCGGACCAAGCCATTTAAGGCAAAGCTTGTGTGCCACTATGTCTCAGCCTGTTCCAAGGACACAAGCAGGCATTCCCACTGAAGACTGCAGGACAAAATTACAGCAGAATACCACATTTATCCTGCGGGTATCAGAAAATGTGTGCTATTTGTGCATTCCCTGAGAGATGCTGCAATCCCTTGAGTCTGTATGTTACAGTGGGCTATAGTGCTGCAGCGTGCTACAGTGTATTATGTGGTGCTGCAGTGTGTTGCAGTCTGTTAGGGTGCATTACGTGGTCCTGCGATGTGCTATAGTTTGTTAGGTTGCATTACATGGTGCAGCAGTGTGCTACAGTTTGTTAGGGTGCATTACACTGTGCTACAGTCTGTTAGCGTGCATTACACATTGTTACAGTGTGTTACAGTCTGTTAGGGTGCATTACGCTGTGCTACAGTCTGTTAGCATGCATTACACGGTGTTACAGTGTGTTACAGTCTGTTAGGGTGCATTACGCTGTGCTACAGCCTGTTAGCGTGCATTACACGGTGTTACAGTGTGTTACAGTCTGTTAGGGTACATTACACTGTGCTACAGTCTGTTAGCATGCATTACACTGTGTTACAGTGTGTTACAGTCTGTTAGGGTACATTACACTGTGCTACAGTCTGTTAGCATGCATTACACGGTGTTACAGTATGTTACAGTCTGTTAGGGTACATTACGCTGTGCTACAGTCTGTTAGCGTGCATTACACGGTGTTACAGTCTGTTAGCGTGTGGTCCTTACCCTGTTCCCCTGGTGTTGGGCCTTCAGCTCGACACTCAGCTTCTTCAGCTCCGCTTGTGTGACCTGACTCTCCTGCAGAAGGAGAGAGAGCTTCTCCTGACAGCTCTCACTATTACCGCCCTGAAACACACAAACGCACATGCACACACACACACACACACAAACACGCACACACACGCACGCA
Organism: Anguilla japonica; assembly: GCA_025169545.1. Taxonomy (NCBI): domain Eukaryota; kingdom Metazoa; phylum Chordata; class Actinopteri; order Anguilliformes; family Anguillidae; genus Anguilla; species Anguilla japonica. The sequence goes on along the minus strand of CM045893.1, from coordinate 37,846,413 downwards.
CGCACGCACGGACACACACACATTTATTCATACTGGTTTACATATTGATTTATTTGTGCTGTGGTCATTGTGGTTGTTCTGTCTGGGGCCAAGACTACCTACCTCTGTTCTCATTGGCATCCAGGTCCCTACACCAGGTACCTCACCGGCTACGTCACCGGCTACTGAACTGGTCCCTGTGCTGGTCCCTGTGCTGGTCACTGCGCTGGTCACTGCGCTGGGTACTGCGCTGGGTACTGTGGAGTCTGAGTCCTCTGCACCCCCTGAGGAGCTGCTAACCCTGTCCGTGTCACTGCTGGAAAGATGAAAGACAGCACAGACACAGATCATGTCCAGCAGTCCGACGCCCCCCCCCGCCTCCCCCCCGTCTCTCTCTGTCACATACAGGCCAGAGTATTAGCCAGAGGACAGCAGCCTAACCCCCCCGCCCCCCCCCCCCCCCCCCCCCCCCCCCCCCCCCCTACTGTAACACACAGTGTCAGTACACTAGCATACTGTAACACACACTGTCAGAACACTAGCTGACTGCAACATACACTGTCAGTACACTAGCATACTGTAACACACACTGTCAGTGTATTAATACAAACTAACAGACACTGTCAGTGCATTAACATACTTTATCACAAACTCTCAGTATAATAACTCACTCAGACAAGGTCAGTGCATTAACATACTGTAAAACACTGTCAGTAAACCCATATGCTGTCAGTACACTAACACAGTGTAATAAAAACTGTCACTTAATAAGACTCCGTTGGTAGAGAAATTGACAAATGACACAATCTGGACAAGGTCTCATAAGTAAAGCAGATGTATTTGACACATCACACCAGCAATGAGGAGAAAACAGTCCTTTTCTGTCCTCAATTAAAGATGAGGCATTATTATTGCTACCATATTTGAGGTGGTGTCTCACCCATATGTGCACATTTCAGTGACGGATACGGAAATGTGAACAAAGATAAAAACATCATTCAGACTGTGGCATTCCCTGCCAACATGTGGAACAATCAGCCCCTGACAAACAATGTCTCAGCACAGACGTGACCCCACGAGAGATTAAGATAACAAACTGCGAGGTGTTGTTCTGTTGTTAACAGGAAAGGTTACCACGGAGAACATGAGAGGTTCTGTCATGGTATATAAACTTGTCTGCATATTTACACCAGACCTGAGTGTGCGTGTGTGTGTGTGTGTGTGTGTGTGTGTGTGTGTGTGTGTGCGTGCGTGTGTGTGTGTGTGTTTGTTTTTGTGAGTGTGTGTGTGTGTGTTTGTGTGTGTGAGTTTGTGTGCATGTGTGTGTGTCTTTTAGTCTTTTGGAATACACAGAATGCAGTGGCATATCACAAGCTTGTTAAAACAGTGATGAGAAAAATGTCAACTGGCATAAGAAAGTCACAACACTGTCTGGGCTCATTCACTAAAAATTATTTAAACACATAAATGATGACATCACACGAGACCCAAGCATGTTGGCCATCAGTCTGTTCTAACTAAAACAAGGCAATGAGTACTTGTCTGAAACCATGCCCGTCACATTCCAAAGATTTCTCCAAAACAAAAAAAATTGGTTCTGTTCACTGAAATACAAACAGTGAGACAATACAGTAAAGATACGGTGAGAGATGGAATGAGAGAGTATGTGTTATTTGTTCTGTATTATGGATATTTCAGATATTTAAATGGCTTATTTTCTTGGAAAGTGTTTTCATACCTTTCAAGAGTAATGAAAATATCAGTTGTGGTATCGTGCTTAACTTCACTTATTTGTTTATAAAGCTTGGAAATAGTATTGACTTCCAGAAAAGCATCTGAACTTGAAAGTTGTGAGATTTATACTGATCGAGAAAAGACGGAGGGGAGAGAGTGGGGGAGGGCGAGAAAAAGAAACAGGGACAGAGAGAGAAAGAGAAATAGTGAGGTGGGGGTTGCCCCCAGTGACAGGATATCCTAACCCTGGAACATCTAATCCCTTCTGTAAACCTACTTGTGTCTGAACTCAGATAACCTTCACAGAAAAAACAGAGCCAAAAAATAATTTGCCTCGGGCTCTAGTCTGAACCCTGGTTGAGTTCTTTCGTTTTGCTTGTTTTTGAATGTTCACGGATGCTCATGTTCTGGAAGCAAATTCAAACTATTTTCTAAAATACATGCTCAAAAAAGGTGAGTATGGGAGGGTGTGGTATGGGGTGTGTGAGGGTGTCATTGTGGGTGTGTCAGGGTGTGGTTAGTCGTGTGTGAGGGTGTGGTTAAATGTGTGAGGGTGTCGTTGGGGGTGTGTCAGGGTGTGGTTAGTCGTGTGTCAGGGTGTGGTTAAATGTGTGAGGGTGTCGTTGGGGGTGTGTCAGGGTGTGGTTAGCCATGTGTGGATTGTGGTTAAGTGTGTGAGGGTGTCGTTGGGGGTGTGTCAGGGTGTGGTTAGCCATGTGTGAGGGTGTGGATAAGTGTGTGAGAGTGTCGTTGGGGGTGTGTCAGGGTGTGGTTAATCATGTGTGAGGGTGTGGTTAAGTGTGTGAGGGTATCGTTGGGGGTGTGTGAGGGTGTGGTTAAATGTGTGAGGGTGTCGTTGGGGGTGTGTCAGGGTGTGGTTAGCCATGTGTGAGGATGTGGTTAAGTGTGTGAGGGTGTCGTTGGGGGTGTGTCAGGGTGTGGTTAGTCGTGTGTGAGGGTGTGGTTAGCCATGTGTGAGGGTATCGTTGGGGGTGTGTGAGGGTGTGGTTAAATGTGTGAGGGTGTCGTTTTTTTTTGGGGGTGTGTCAGGGTGTGGTTAGCCATGTGTGAGGATGTGGTTAAGTGTGTGAGGGTGTCGTTGGGGGTGTGTCAGGGTGTGGTTAAGTGTGTGAGGGTGTCATTGGGGGTGTGTCAGGGTGTAGTTAGTTGTGTGTCAGGGTGTGGTTAGCCATGTGTGAGGGTGTGGTTAAGTGTGTGAGGGTGTCGTTGAGGGTGTGTCAGGGTGTGGTTAGTCGTGTGTGAGGGTGTGGTTAGGCATGTGTGAGGGTATAGTTGGGGTGTATGAGTGTGTGGTTAGGGGTGTGTGAGGGTGTGGTATAGTTGGGGTGTATGAGGGTGTGGTTAGGGGTGTGTGAGCGTATAGTTGGGGGTGTATGAGGGTGTGGTTGAGGTGTGTGAGGTGTGGTTAAGTGTGTGAGGGTGTGCTTAGGCATGAGTGAGGGTGTGGTTGGGAGTATGTGAGAGTGTGGTTAAGTGTGTGAGGGTGTGGTTAGGGGCGCATGAGGGTGTGGTTGAGGTGTGTGAGGTGTGGTTAAGTGTGTGAGGGTGTGGTTGGGGGTATGTGAGAGTGTGGTTAAGTGTGAGGGTGTGCTTACGCATGTGTGAGGGTGTGGTTGGGGGTTTGTGAGGGTGTGGTTAGGCATGTGTGAGGGTGTGGTTAGGGGTGTGTGAGGGTGTAGTTGGGGGTGTATGAGGGTGTGGTTGAGGTGTGTGATGTGTGGTGAAGTGTGTGAGGGCGTGGTTAGGGGTGTGTGAGGGTGTAATTGGGGGTGTATGAGGGTGTGGTTGAGGTGTGTGAGGTGGGGTTAAGTGTGTGAGGGTGTGGTTGGGGGTATGTGAGAGTGTGGTTAAGTGCGTGAGGGTGTGGTTAGGCATGTGTGAGGGTGTGGTTGGGCATGAGTGAGGGTGTGATTAAGTGTGTGAAGGTGTGGTTGGGCGTATGTGAGGGTGTGGTTAAGTGTGTTGGGGTATGGGATGGAGGAGGGGTCAGAGATTGTGAATGGGACTTGCCTGTCGGAGTCTCGCTGGATAGGGAGAGAGTCCAGGCAGAACCGGACCATGTGCTTCCTGCTGGAGTGTTCCTGACCTGAGAAAACAGGGTCAAAGGATTTACTTCCTGCTGGAGTGCCGCTGGCCTGAGAAAACAGGGTCAAAGGATTTACTTCCTGCTGGAGTGCCCCTGGCCTGAGAAAACAGGGTCAAAGGATTTACTTCCTGCTGGAGTGCCCCTGGCCTGAGAAAACAGGGGGCTTTATCGTTTACTGTTAAAAGGGTTAACCTCTGGGTATGTCTGCAGATGTTCAGTGGGTAATGCACTGGATGTTCTTCAGTGCTAGAGGGGAATTTATTATTTTAGTACTTTTTCATGAGGCACTATAAACGTAAACATCACTGTTTCTGAAACAGTCAGTGAGAGTCAATAAGACTGGCCATCCAGCACAGGGGTTTTAAGAATCAGACACACAATAACAGTTGCAGGTTTCACTTCTGTATGCCAAGCAGCAGTTACGTGCACTTGAACCTGATCGATCAGTTACCGGACATCTGTCTAGCTGTTTAAATATACATGGAAATATAGAGTGCATTTTGAATAAAATATATACAAGTAGAAATAATTTACAGTAAAGCAAGTGGTAATATGAGGTTTAACAGAAACTGTAATGATAAAATGTACAATACTATAAAACAATGCATGTTGCAATATCAAGTGAGTCACAGTTAGACATAGTTGTGTTCAGTTGTAGTAGTAGTATTAGTAAGCTGTAGTAGTAGCAGCAGCCGCAGTAGTAGTAGTAATAGAAGCCATAGTAGCAGTAAGTTGTACAAACAATTCACATTTGTATTGACATTTGCACTCTGGCCTTTTCATTCTCACTCTCTTCTCCCCTCATTCTCTCTCTCTTTTCTTCATTCTCCCTCCCTCCCTCTCTCATTCTATTTCCCCCCATTCTCTCTCCATTGTACTCTCCCTCTCCCTAAAAGGTAAAAGATGGGCCTAGCACTCGAGAAAGTGACACGTGAGCTCATGGGATTACCCACAGAGCCTCCTCATTCAAAACAGCGTCTGTCTCTCCAGCTTTTCACAAATTTCCTGATTTGCAACCTTTCCAGTTAAACTGGATCCCAGGCCAGAGTGTGCTGAGGCTCAGGCTGCTGCGTTAGCTTGTTGACAGCCGTCTCCATGGCAACACTGAGTTTCAGGAGCACGACAGAACCAGTTTTTCAAAAACTCGGCAAAAGCATGTTGCTTTCAGGACTAGCTGCTGTGGATCCGACTGAAATAGCACACTGCAGAGCATTACAATGCAGAACCTTGCAGTATAGAACCTGGCACTGCAGAACCTTGCAGTTCAGAGTCTTGCAGTACAGAATCTCGCAGTACAGAACCTGGCACTGTAGAACCTGGAAGTGCATAGTTGCAGTACAGAATCTTGCACTGCAGAACCTTGCAGTACAGAATCTTGCAGTACAGGGCATTTCAGTGCAGAACCTGGCAGTGCATAACTTGCAGTGTAGAACCTTAATGTACAGAATCTTGTAGTGCAGTCTTGTAGTACAGAACCTAGCTGTACAGAACCTTGCAGTGCAGAACCTGGCCGTGCATAATCTTGCAGTGTAGAACCTTGCATTTGGTTATTTGTTTGTTTAGTTGGATCCCCATTAGCTGATGCAACTTCCACAAGCAGCAGCTACTATGCAAGTGTATGTATCTGTGTGTGAGTGTATGTACGTTTGAAATAGAATTTTCCTTTCCAAGCATGTGTGTGAAAACCTGGCTGAGAGTGCATATGTACATGTTTTGGAAGGTGCGTAGATGCATATGTGTATATGTGTTTTTTTATGTGGGCCTGCATTTATACATATACTCTTTTATTTGTATGCATTTGCGTGTGTGTTTCTCCTGGTTGCCGAGATACAGTGCGTTGGCTGAGAGAATGAGGGTGTAAACACACAGTCTAAAAGAATCTCAAGCAGCTTCACAAACGTAAACACTGTCAGAGAAACAGAGGACTAGAAAAATGACCCAGAGCTTAATAAATCTATTATTTTCCCTTTCTCCTTCTTCCCTGTCTCCTTGTTTCTCTCCCTCCCCTCTCTCCATTCCTGTCCCATTCTCAGCACCCTTCCATCTGTCATTCTTCCTCCTTCTCGGTTTGAGTGACAGGCTCAGCTCAGCCGGCCGGTCTGACTTCCTGTCCTGGAGTTCTGCTCCATAGGGCTGAATATTTACTTTCACAGTCACGCTCTTCCTCTGAAAGCGGTTTCCTAACGTCGCGCACTACTCACCCTCTCGCCTCGCGCCGTAGTCTTCCTCTTCATCATCATAGTAGCGGTAGAATGCCTGAATCCTCGCTCTTTCTTGATCCCAGTTCCCGTCACCCTCCTCGTCCTCGTCCTCGTCGTCCTCCTCCTCCTCCACCGCTTCCTCGTTGGCAAACTCTGCTGCCTCTGGCCTGGGGACTCTGTGAGCATGAGCGGCTGAGGGGAGCTCGGTGGCGCCCCCTGTCTGTGACTGTGACCCTGCCTGCAGGGGTCCAGCGCTCGGGCCCCTGGGGGTTGGAGGATGCCCAGTGCAGGGAGGCCAGGGCTCTGAATCGCTGGAGCTGCTGCTGCAGTCTGAGGCTGAAGGGGACAGAGGGGCCGGTCCTGGAACCCAGCCTCCCCAAACATCGCCAGGGCAACCTGCACGACTCACTCCAGAGCCTCCATCCACGCTTCCTTTCTCATTTTCCACAAGGCAGACATCCTCTTCATCGACAGGCTCCAGTGTGAGAACAGAAAGAGCTTTCTCTTCACCCTTACTGGGCTGATCCAGTGTGAGGACAGATAGAGCTTTCTCTTCACCCTTACTGGTCTGATCCAGTGTGAGGACAGATAGAGCTTTCTCTTCACCCTTACTGGTCTGATCCAGTGTGAGGACAGATAGAGCTTTCTGTTCACCCTTACTGGTCTGATCCAGTGTGAGGACAGATAGAGCTTTCTCTTCACCCTTACTCGTCTGATCCAGTGTGAGGACAGATAGAGCTTTCTCTCCATCCTTACTGCTCTGCACTGGTGTGATGCTGTGAATGAAGCCCTCTTCATCAGCAGATGACTCCTCCTGTCTGACATCATCTTCTCTCCCAGAGTCCCACTCTTCTCCAGTCCATTTCATTTCGCGTGTAATTTCATCGTAGCCGTCATCGTCTGCCTTTCCTTCACTGAAAGGGTAACCTGCGTCAGTCCCCAGATCTTCCATCCAGTTCAGACTACTTTTCCCATGAGCACCCTCCAACCCAGGCTTGCTGCTATTATTCTGCACTTCAGCATCTCCCTCAGAAGAATCGGAAACCTCCATTTCCTCCTCTTGATCCAAACCCACATCATCCATCTCTTTATGGCCTCCTTTCCTCCCGTCCTCCTCTCTTCCTCTCTCCGAGCCCTCTCCTTTCCTCCCGTCCTCCTCTCCCGCTCCCTGTAAGCCCTCTCCTTCCTCGGCCCCTCCCTCCATCAGCTCCCACTCAAACAGTTCTGCTCTGGTTTGGGGGATCCAGGTTCCCGAGAGCTGCCCCGACCCCCTCCCGGACTTCTCCTCTTCGTCCTTGCGCTCCTCCTCCTCGTCAGATGGGTATTCCGCGTACCCCTCTCCGATGGACCCACAGTCTGCCTCCGAGAACTCCTTCAACTCCCCACTGAAGGAGTCTGTGGGGACCTGCAGGAAGTCCTCCAGCGATTCCTCCCTCGCTGAGTAACAGCGCTCTTCTGTGAACCCGCTGACCCGCTTGTCTGCGTCTGCGTCCGCAACCGAACCTGTGGCCGAACCTGCAGCCTCCTCTGCACCTGGAGCCACGTCTGCCACTATGTCTATTACCATGTCTCTGTCTGCCACAGCGTCTACGTCTGCATCTGCTTCTCCATCTGAATCTGTGTCTGAACCTATATTTCCGTAGCCTAGGCATTCCTCTTCTCCTGCCTCTTTTTTGAATGAAGGGAGTTCAGACAAACTCCTTCCATCCGTCAGGCCTATCAGAACCTCTTCCTCTTCCTCGCCCCCTGAATCCGATCCTGAGAGTGGACCATCTCCTCGAGGGCATTCCACTGCCCATTGGGCTGACGACTCATTCTCCTTCCCCAGGTCTCGGGTTCGTTCCCCACTTCCTGCATTCTCTCCACTCCCTGTCTGATCGCCTTCCAAACATCCTCTTCTCAAACCGATCATCTCTGACATGTCAGGCAAGGAGCTCAATCCTCCTGCATCCTCGTCATCTACTAAAGTCTCGTCCTCAGCACCAATCTTGTACTTGTCCTCCACTTCCTGTTCCCGGAGGTCAACGATGTCACCCCAGTCCCCGCCCTGAGGAAACCCAGACCTGCTGCAGCGTGGTTCCTTCTCTGACATGCCCACGGACACACACCTTGTGTCTTCGTCCTCCTCTGGGTCATCATCCTCATCTACCTCAGTGAGTGCTGGCAGCCGCTCAAACTCCTCAGTGCTGTTCCCATTCCCATCATCCTCCTGCAGATTCAGAGACTCAAAGTCCAGTTCTCCCTCCTGATAACATGGTAGAGACATATCTGGAAAAACAAAAAAATTGTTTTTTTTTTTAACCCTCCACTATGGTTTTGAAGTCTGTGCCCTGCTTTGTACAAACAGGTGCATTGTGTAATAGTGAAACTATGTAACATCAACGACCAGCTGAACAAGGGAAATCTAAATCTTTATGAAACAATTCAGAAAAATAGAAAAGACATGTTATGATATTGCATTTCAACTGCGATGACAAAATACTATAGCCTAAAACACTTTACGTCAAGAGCCTCATGTTTATGTTTTCTGTGTGTGCTTTTGGTAAATTGCTATGGTTACAGCTGAAGAGAGAATAAACACCGAGACATGAAAAGAGACAACAGGAAGTGAATGATTCAGTGTTGGGTTCATTTTTTTTATCCAGATTTGTTTTCAGAAACACACGCAGCACCTTTTCACTGTCCCTGAATACACAAAGAGTCATGAGAAGAGCAATTCTACGGAGGCTTCTATGGAATCCATCTTCTATGGAGTGTGTTATTTTTAGATTGTGTGTGATGTTATCATCTACCTTCAGTGAAGCTCACTCTGTGAGTGAATATCTTTCAAAAGTATACAGTCTTTCTTTCCATTGTGTATTCATGCTGGTGGGGCATATTATCTTGCCATTTTTGGACTTTGGATCAGACTGAAAGTCATTTTTGTGGTACTACACTGTGGATTTCCCCCAGTGTAGTATAATGAATTTTAATAAAATGGTTAGGGGACTTCCTGCCTCTCACCCAATGTACGTTGAGATAGGCTCCAGCACCCCCTCGACCCTGACCAGGAATAATCGGGTATAGAAAATTGATGGATGGGTGGATAGTTAGGGGACTGGGCTTGTAACCTAAAGGTTGCAGGTTTGAATCTCAGGAAGGACACTGGCATTGTACCCTATTTAACCTTAACTGTCTATGCATGTATCCAGCTGTAATAAATGGATGTAAAAATGCTAAGTTGTGTAAGTCGATCTTGTTAAAAGCATCTACTCAATGCCAGTAATGTGAACGGATTAAAAACTGAATAACTGAATGAATTAAAAATAGAACTTGCACATAAATTAATTCCTTCATAAAAATTCTGGCCCCAGCTTCTGTGCACATTAAAGGTGGTCAGAATACAATCTTTAAAAACGTTTCTGCTCTATAAAAAGGCCAGACACAACACAAAACTACTGACTACCAACCCATGATGACACAAGCATGGTAATATGTGAGGTTTAACCCATTTCAAGGTCTTTATTTGGAAAATGAAATTAAAAGTGACTCAGACTGGCATCAAGTTTTGTTTTGGTTCATTGAGTTAAGGAAATCTTTGCTGATAAATACTTGAAACAAACATTGTTTAATAATTATGTTCCCTATGCAAAATTGTCCATCCATTTAATATAAATGTACAAATGCATGTTAAATATTTTCCCCGGTGTTAGACAATGTCAGTTTGGACCACAGCATGATTCATGTAATACAAATACTTCTCCCTTTTAAGAACATTGTCTTCTTGAAATTAGGCCTTGAAACTAAAAGCATAGGAATTCCTGTCACATTGTAGGTCTACTGCAGGAGAGAGCTGCAGCTGCAGCAGCTAAGAACCTTAACCAGTGAATTGTGCTCAACTTAAAACACCCTCCTCTGCTCTACGTGACAGCAGAAGTACAAAATCCAAGCGCCCGTAACACAAAAAAAAAATTGCTGACTTTAATGTTGTTTGCGAGAGTACTGCCTTTGCAGTTGCTCGTAAATATAGTCATACAGTTCCATATCTTTCCAGAATAAAATCGATTTGCGGGAATGCGGGGCGCGGACCACGTGCACATCTTGATAAAGACCGTTAAGTATCTGCAGCAAGTCTGGATCATGATGACGGATTCCTGAAATTCCAATATAACTCCTCTGCATAATGTATTTGTTCTGCATTATCTTATGAGGAGAGGTGATAATGCAGACCGAAAATGTACAATCATACAATGTATTTTTTCAAGAATACACAGCGCCGTCTTGAGTTTGTGTTACGTATCGCAACAATGTTATGACTTCAACACGGAGCAGTACGGCGATCTGCTCCGCGCAACGTAAGAAGCGTTCGTGCTGATGTTAGTCCAAGACGAGGGGAACGAAATATAGCGAGAAGCAAGCGAAACTTACCTGAAAATGCATCAGTTAATAAGTCTGCAAAACTGTGTTCCATGTTCTGAATACAGGAGAAAAATGAAAGAAAGAAAAAACAGACATAGTCAAATTACACCCGTTTATCATATTTTTGTGAATTTCAGAAAACTTCTTTTATACACTCTCTTTGACATTTTATGGTTTCAAAAGCCATATTTTTTTTCAACAAAAATGCGAAAATACACACAATAAATAGGTTCAATTAAAGATTGTACAATTGTACATTCAGTGAATGTAGCTAATTTGCTGGATACCTACCCTCTCAGCAAAATGTAAACAGTATGGAGGTGATTGGAGATGACAGGCCAGAAACACTCTGACACAGAAAAACCACCTCCAGAGAAGCCTGCTGAGGTAAAGCCTGGATTACTGTAAACATTCAGACTGTTTATCTGACAGGTAGACAAATTCAGTGCTGCTTCCAGAGCCCTGCTTAGTGAAGTAAGTCATTCCAAGTCTCCTGTATGCACCGTTCTCTTCAGAGTGAGAGGAACAGAGAGGCTTCCTACCTGTGCTGCTGCTTGTGGTGGCTTCCTGTCAAACTGGAGCACAGAAAAAAAATTTTTTTTTTAATTAAGCGCTAAAAAGATTCACGGTCCGGCCCAGAAGTCTTCCAGAACGGCTAATAAAGAGAGAGGGTAAAAACACAGCACTCAAAACAAACTTCTGATTTGTTGCCAGTTGCACTTTAATGGTTAAAAGAGAAAAAAATGGCTCTTTGTTGATGCACTTAGGTACAGACGCAAAAGACATCACCCACGGTGTGGTTTTCGGTTCCTCCACCCCTCCCCCTCAACGTCTCTTGCTTTCATGCACTTTCAAATGAGCGCCTCTCCAGGCACTGCATGGCCTATCAGTGCATGTCAGCGTTAGTTAATTTGCTGCTGCACGTTTTGAACATTTCCCCCCCCCCCCACTACAAACGAGCAGTCGGCACAGTGCTAGAGCAGAGAACCCATGAGTGGATGCTTCCTTCCTGGTTTCAGAGCATGTAGAATGCAGTGCGGAACCCTAAGAGAACATTCTGTCAACGTTGAAGGTTCTTCTCGCGGAGTTCTTCTGCACGCGTGTACCACTGCACTCTGATAAACTGCTGAACTAAACACGGGACTATTTATGTAACAAAATGAAGTGAATAATCTCAAAAGATGGAGTCTTTTTTTGCAATCAAATGCTTTTTTTGTGTCTTCACAAACTTGAAAAAGCAAATTAATTCAAATGACAAAGTGTAACTAGCAACATTTCTGTAGCTTTATAGATTAGGTAAATAAGCGACAAAGGTTTATATACGATAGAGATCATATCAGTGCATAACACATTTGGCAGCTTCTAGAAGTTTTGCACCAAACATTAAAACATCCCCTATGGCAAGAAGAGAACAGCGATAAACTGTTGAGTAAAACATTGAATAAAAAGCAAAACTAAAAATCTGAAATCTGTTGTTCTGGTTTTTACTTCCCCAATGCAAGGCCATCTTTCTTGTTTTTATTGCCATGGTTTGAGCTGAATAGCACAGATAACACAGCATTTCCCAGGACCCCCAGCTGCATATCTATTTCTATTTAGAAATTGAACATTTAGTGGTTCTATTTTCCAGTAGTTACATTATGGGTTTCGACTGCCCTGGTTGTTCTTTTTTTGGAACCCAGTTAGACACGGAACACAATGACAAAATATGCGTTGTGTGAAACCGGGATCAACAAAACTGGACACAGAATTTCTAGAAGCTACCGAAGGTGTTAAGTCATGCACTGATAATTTTCAATATGCTGCTTCTAAAAAGTTTTGTCCTTTTTTTGGCTCCCAATTTGGCACAGAACATGGCAACAAAATAAGTGTACCTTAAGTTAAAGGAGTTTATTAGCCATGTGGTGATACCTCTCTCCTTCGGTCTCCCTGGCCTTATTCCCAGATGACGGTTTAGATGAATTCCTCATGCAGATGTACACAGATGCATGTATATTGCTTCACGGTAGCAGATGTTGCAGACGCAGTTCCAAATGAATATATAATATACTCAAGAATGGATACTACACGTAAATATGTTCAGTGTTAACTCAACTATGAGAGTTTACAGCCCACAAGTCCCATGGGATCACAGATGCTATATCAGAGAAAGAATGTACTGTAACGCTTAATATTCTACTGCATACACTGACCCACTGTGTATGTTAAACAATATAACTTGTAACACGAGTCTACTTCAGTAAGCAGTGAAATATCGTTAAATGAGTTAAATTAAATGAGCCTCAGGGCTCTGCAGACCAATCAACAGTGCCATACACCACACAAAAACCCAGATTTAAGAAAACGGATGCAATGCAAATTTAAGTAAGATATTTTGGGGTACACAAGCGTCTGACAGCACTGGGCACCAGCTTCCCAGCGCATAGCAAACACATTACCTTATGAAAGATCGGTACGTAAAAGTTTTATTAAGTATGCTTAAATGCATCTATTTTATTTTTACTTTATAAAATACTTTATAAAACCAAATTGGTCCATTTTAAGTTGGCCTATACTTACCTGGAACTACTGTATACCTGAATTGGTAGACCTCCGGTATTTTAAATCATGATTTAAGTTTAACTCTGATAAAGTAATGTGTAATCGCATTTTAAGTATACTACATGGCTTTTAGTTTAGTACAGTTGTTCCCTAACTCGGTTCTGGAGCCCCCAGAGTATGTTGGTATTCATTCCAACCAGTCGCAATCCCAGAATGTTAACAAGCTGTTACACTTTCTTAACTAGGTATTTTCACATTTAGAGGGATTATTAACCCGCTTAAGCCACATTACGTCAGAAACAACTATGAATGCCATAAAGAATAACATTCCCATGTTCATATTGTGCTTATTGTGTTATATTGCAAACAACTGCACAAAGAGGTAAAACTTCAAATTAAAGACTGAGGTGAATCAATAGGCTCCTAATTGATGAAAGGGTGGACACCTGGCCACTAAAACTAACCATCTGGAAGATAATCAAGAATCCAAAGACAAAGAAAATGATAATGAATCAAACGTGCATTGTGTTAATAAGTTTAAAGAACAAATATGAAAGAAATGAAACGCATGCCAAACAACCTCAATAGGAGCCAATTGATTTGCCTTGTCTTTCATTTGATCAAAAAACTCACATCGTTTGTAACTGTTTGTTTGCAGTGTAGCACAATAAGGCCAATATAGCACAATATCAACATGGGAATTTTATTCTTTGTGGAATGCAAGGATATTTCAGACATAAAAGAGGTTAAATAATCCATCTAAACCTGAAAAGCACCTAATTATGAAATATTTGCAGTTTGTTAAAATTATGGGATTGTGATTGGGATTGGAACAAAAACCAGCATACACAGAGGGGCCAGAGCTGAGTTTGGGAACCATTGGTTTAAAAAAGTATACTTAAGGCATACTTTTAGACATTTATTTTTTTTGTAAGGGTGCAACTTTGATGCTTTGTTCAGTTGTACAAACAGTCTATAGTTATACAGCTATGTATAATTAATGGGGCTGACATATTTGCCTTTTTATGTCGGCATATATGATATGCTTTTTACCTTAATCAAGGCACTGTACTGCTAGCAAAAACAAAACAAAATTATTTGTTTTCAAGACATGCGTGACAGGAAATTGTACAAACTAAGATGCAGATGGAACAATTTAGATTTTCTTTAATCAGAATCCCTCTTTTCCGCTGGATACATAAGGGACCAGTCAGGAAACAAATTACACCCCCACAGAAGCACCCATCTCTTTAGTCAAACTTTGGCATATTGGGTTGTTTTTCACTTTTCTAAAAACTTTATCGACATAATGCTCATATTACAGATGAACATGCAGTAAACATTCAGCAGAGCCAGGGGGACAAAAAAAAATTTAAAAAACAGAAAGAGGCTCAAATATATTTACACAAAAATATTCTGTTAACAGAATGAATGTCTTTTATGCAGCTTTTTTGTTATATGATGTGGAGATTAGCCTTCATATAAGAGGCCATGTAGTTAAAGACACAAGGCACAGATTTTGATTCGTAAACTTACACTTGTGTAAAAATATATTTGCCCTGTAGGATAAAAGGATGAATTAAAAAGTAGTATCTTTACAATAGTCGTGAATTCCAAAAATCAAGTGTAAAATTATTCCCCAAAAAAAGTCAGAAATTAAATTTCTAAAGGTGAAACCACAGACATCCTCACAGAAGGCACAACTGGTATTGTCAAAGCTCTTAAATTCTCCAAGGAAACATTTAGTGGGGTAACATTTATGAATTATATTGTAAGACTAATGTTTTACCTAGTTGTTGGAGAAAAAAATCATTCCAATACCAGATAGTATTAGAAACAGAAACATATCTTTGAAACAAAGTGCAAATTTTCTTAGCTTTAGTCTCTTCGGTTTTCCATATAATGTCTCAGTCAATTAACTTTAAAGATGTTATTAAGAGTATGATTATCTAGGAAGTTAACTCCACCCTGATCATAACTGCTAATCACAACAGCGATCGCTTTTCACTCGGCAAGTTACTGGAATTATAATGCCACACGTGTGGACCAATCAACTGCAAGTATGTTTGTGCGCGAAGAGAAAATGTACTCACTCTCATTAAGAGTTTTTCCAAATAAAAGTACATACATTTTAATTGCACGTTTTCTATCACATTGTTAACATAACAAACGAAAGACAAATAAACACATAATGAATATAATTCCGTTACATTTTCGGTATTTGAGATCAGAGGAAGTGACGTAACGCAGCGGAAGCAGGGTTCGTTCTCTTTCTACCATTAGGTGAGTGCGTGTGCGGAATGCCGCTGTTGGTGCTCCGCTGGAAAGTCAGATTTTATACCAGAAATTGTTAGTTTAATACATACAGATTTTCACATTTTGTCACTTAACGTTTCCATTTGTGTGTTGTTATAGATTTCAACCATGGGGCGCCGACCAGCGCGTTGGTAAGTCATTTTGCCTGGGTGTTGCTAGAGCAAGTTAGCAAGGTCTGAAAATGGCCGCCAGCACGCCAGCAAGTGTTCTTTCCACAGGACCATGTGCAGTACCATTTGTATGTAAAATCGATGCAGTATAAGTGTCAATCTGTTGTAACAGGAAGTAACTTGGTGGTGATACTAAAATAATAAATAAATGTATATGTTTAAAATTTCTCAGATTACTAGCTATCAATCCCGTTAACGTTTGACGTTAGGTGGCTAGGCTAGCCGTAGTTAACGTAGGCCTAATAGGGTAAGTGAACGTTAAAGAGTAAGAGTGATTACAAGCCGAAGCTTGCTAACTTACCTGAAGACTTATGCGACGTTAGCTGTAATACAGGTGATTTGCGTCATTACTGGTTAGGGAATGTCCGGTGTATTATCAGGTTTTACGCCTACACCGGCTATTTCGAACAACCTCTTTGGCAGTATTTCAGCAAGTTGCAGTATTTCAGCATCTGTGCTGATGGTTAGATATTAGTGTACAACTGGGTCCGGATCACGTTGTGTGTGAACTGAAGGGGCTAAATCCTCCGCCAGCGCTGGCAAAATCTTACCGGCGGCAGTGTGCTTCTTATCCGGCCTTACGTCTCTATTCGTGTCAACATAGACCTTATATTCTGCATTTCTGAACACGTGCAGTCCAATAAGCTGACCAGACGGGGTGTTGTACTGCTCTGGTGTGCAATGGCTGCTGACAGTGACGTCTCTGGTTGTGTATGCGCGTGGCTGGCGGTGCAACGTGCTCCAAGGGACCTCTGAGACATTTCATTAATATTTCGGTAGCCACTGGTGCGTGTGTATCGTTACTTTTAAGATGCAGATTGATACCGGTGGAAAATAGTCTCCAATTATTTTGCTAGTTCGCTAGTCACGTACAAAGTCACCAGGACTCTCTGCAGCCTGGCAGTTAACAGGGAAATGCTAGCGCTGACCATTATGGATGGCGATCTGAATTGGTTGATATTAAGGGTCATCACTCAACCTTGGTCATGGAGAGCCACAGGGCTCATCTTCAAACCAGACCCTTTGGGCCAAGAAACCAGATGAGGTGACTTCAGTGTCATTAACTGTTTTCATTGGTCAGTCTGAGCAGCGAGTGAAAACTACAGACCCTGTGGCTCTCCAGTCCAAATGTCTCCAGTCCAAATGTTGGGCGCACTATATTGGAGTTTAACTGACTAGTCAGCAAGCTGCTTTGTCAATGACCTAAATGTAAAACAGTCGTGTTTGGCTCATTTCCACTTGCATCTAACATTTGTTACAGCTAATCAAAGACTGCAGATCTATCACTTTAGTAACCAGGATGTTGCTGGTAGATTTCTGTCTGTACTATGCAGCTTTTAATGAGAAATGTCTGTGTTCAGTTACAGATACTGTAAGAACAAGCCTTACCCCAAGTCCAGGTTCTGTCGTGGTGTGCCCGGTGAGTCTAATCTTCCCAGCCTGCATTGGAATAGGGCTGTATGGAGTGTAAGGGCTTGCTCCAGTCGCTCATTTTCCCCCCTTGCGTCTCTTCCTCGCGCCCTTTCCTCACTCCTCAACTCCTCCCAGCAGAGGACGCGAGAACGGAGTTATCTAGGCAACGTGTATTAGTCAAATGGAACATCCTTGCTCAGTCAGGCGTTAGTTTGAAGCCACGTCAATTACAGATGTCATACGTGGAGAGGCGGATCCACAGGTCAGTCATTTATCCGACCTGCATTCTGAAAAGCTTGCGCGAAGGATGCATTCGTGTGTCCTTGCTGAAGCATCATCCAGAAGCCTCCTCGCTCCTCCAAGGAGCATTTTAGCGGGTTGGAATGTCCTTAAAGATGGCGTCCTGCGCTCAGTTTCCAGGTCCGGCGGGGACCGAGGATTCTGGGACTGATAAAATAAGCGATTGGAATGAGCCCTGAGTCTATATGAACCCCGCCCCTCCTGTGGAGCGCTGCATGGAACTACTGCTCCAGTGCTGGCCTTAGACCCACACGTGCTATATGTCACACTGAGGGAAAACTCTAAATTACAGGCATTTAGCAGACGCTCTTATCCAGAGCGACTTACACAACTTTTTGTTTAACATCCATTTATTCAACTGGATATATACTGAAGGTTAAGTACCTTGCTCAAGAGTACAACAGCAGTGTCCTATCCAGGAATCGAACCTATGACCTTTCGGCTACAAGCCCGGTTCCTTACCCACTGTGCTACACTGCCGCTAAATGATGTGTCTGTGTAATGCAGTTAAGTGTGAGGAGTCTCCTGGCTCTGTGTGTTAGTTTGGGACACCAGTAGCGGGATGGCTGGCCGTTCTTCATTACAGCCTCCCTGAGGTCTACAGGCAGTGGGGTAAAATGCCGACTCATGTCTTTCCGCTCCCCGTGTTCCAGACCCCAAGATCAGGATCTTCGACCTGGGCAGGAAGAAGGCCAAGGTGGACGAGTTCCCGCTATGCGGTCACATGGTGTCTGACGAGTACGAGCAGCTGTCCTCCGAAGGTGAGACCCCCCCCCCCCCCACCCCCATTTCGGTGGAGCGTTTTGTGTTTCCCCCCCCCTTGTTTATCTGAGTGTGTGCAGTCCAATAAGCTGACCAGGCGGGGGCGCTGTACTGCCCTGGTGTGCAATGGCTGCTGACAGTGACGTCTCTGGTTGTGTATGCGCGTGGCTGGGCGGTGCGGCGTGCTCTAAGGGACCTCTGAGACATTTCCCATTGGGGCAGCGCGCTGACGTTTGTGCGTCGCACTCCTCAGTGCGTCGTGCTCCTCGTGCCAGTGAGATCTTCGTATTTAATTCGTCTGGACTGCAGCAGTCATTTGGGACCTGAGTTTCTGTGGGCTCTATTCAGTGGGGGAGGGGGGGGGTTGATGTGATTTGGGGGAGGGGCCACAGTCACGTGACACACTCTCTCTCTGTGTGCAGCCCTGGAGGCCGCTCGTATTTGCGCCAACAAGTACATGGTGAAGACGTGCGGGAAGGACGGCTTCCACATCCGCGTGCGGCTGCACCCCTTCCACGTCATCCGCATCAACAAGATGTTGTCCTGCGCTGGGGCTGATAGGTCAGTTTTCCCCCGGCACGCCGATTCTGCCCCCCACCCCCCACTTCCCCCGAGCGTAACGGTGGACGCCGCAGCGGTGGGGCTGGCTTGAATTTACAACTGGACTTTCCCATTTTGGGGAAAATTGGAATAATGCGGATATAGTTATTTCCCAACCTCCCCCCACAAAACATTGAATGGTGTTAGGCCACCATTTTTTACACTATGGGTCGGGACCGTGTAACAGGGTGGATCCTGGAATGAGTCTAGTCCACTAGGCTGTTCTCTTTGAGAGGTCCCTGAAAGGTACTGTGTTTCAAATTTGGGTCCCGACGTTAAAAAGTTCAGAGCCAGTGGGTGCAGGCTGTGTTGAACTTGTGACCTCACAGGGTATGACATCACGTGCTGTGCTTTACTCCTGCCACCTGTTGTGACGTCACAGGGGTATCCCAGCGACCGTATGTATGTAAATGAGGTGATGCGTGACCCCGCCCCCTGTGCTCTCTCCCCCTTGCAGGCTCCAGACCGGGATGCGTGGTGCTTTTGGGAAGCCCCAGGGCACCGTGGCGCGCGTCCACATCGGCCAGGTGATCATGTCCGTGCGCACCAAGGCCCAGAACAAGGAGCACGTGGTCGAGGCTCTGCGCCGTGCCAAGTTCAAGTTCCCCGGCCGTCAGAAGGTACGGCCCCCCCCGTCTGTCCGTTCCCGCCGTCCACCCCCTGCCCCGCCCCGTCCAGCGCAGGGTCGAGAGGCCCCGTTCTGGCCGTGCGCTTGGGGGCGGGGAATCGTACTGCGTGCCTATTGGCCACCAAACCAGCTTTCAGCTTCTACTGTGGTTTTCTGAGCGCGTGCAGTCCAATAAGCTGACCAGGCGGGGGCGCTGTACTGCCCTGGTGTGCAATGGCTGCTGACAGTGACGTCTCTGGTTGTGTATGCGCGTGGCCGTGCGGTGCGGCGTGCTCTAAGGGACCTCTGAGACAGAAGCGCCGTGGCCTTCGCCTGTCGCCCCGGTTTACACCGGCTCAAGCGGCCGTGTGAATCCTTCGCCGGGTTGTAACTTTTTTTTTTTTTTTTTGTTCGTAATCCGTGTTCCGCGTGGCCGTCGGCCCTGAATTTGGCGCGGGTTTTTAGAGTGACGCGAACGTGACCCTCTCTTGCCCCGCCCCCTCAGATCCACATCTCCAAGAAGTACGGCTTCACCAAGTTCAACGCCTCCGACTTCGACGACATGATGCAGGAGAAGCGGCTGATCCCGGACGGCTGCGGGGTGAAGTACATCCCCAACCGTGGGCCGCTGGCCCGCTGGAGGGCTCTGCACGCTGCGTAGGCTCTGCTGTAACCAGGGCAACGGGCCAATAAACGTTTCAGTAATAAACCGTCACGCCCCCGTGTGCTGTTATTGTGTGTGTGACAGATCATATCCCTGTGTGTGTGTGTGAGAGAAATCATTCTCCTGTGTGTTAGTGTGTGTGAGAGGTCATATCCCTGTGTGTGTGTGTGAGAAATCACACTCGTGTGTGCCGTTACTGTGTGTGTGTGTGTGTGTGTGTGTGTGAGAGAAATCAGGCTCCTGGGTGCTGTGTGTGTGTGTGTGAGAGATATCCGTGCGTGTGTGTGTGAAATCATGCTCCTGTATGCTGTTAGTGTGTGAGATCATATCCCTGTGTGTGTGTGTGTGTGAGAGAGAGAGATCGTGTGTGTGTGCGTGAGAAATCAGGCTCGTGTGCCGTTACTGCATGTGTGAGAAATCTTGCTCCTGTGTGATGTTTGTGGGTGTACACTCAGTGGCCACTATTAGGTACACTTGCTCATTAATGCAAATAGCCTGCTCATTAAATTGCGATTCATGCGGTTGCAATTCAAAATATAAAGCATGCAGGAGGCCTGCAGAGGTTTATTTTTCGTTCGACTAAACAGAAGGATTAAGACACATGATCTAACGGACTTTGACGGCGGTATGATTGTTGGCGCCAGCATCTCGGAAATGGCTGCCCTCCTGGGTTTGTGTGAGGGGGGGCCAGGGTACCCTTTGGTTTTTTTTCCCCCAACCTGTAACTAGCTTAATTTTCTAAACTGCAGCCTTTGCCATTGCTGGTTCACTGATGCACAGCACAAGGCCACAGGAAGTTTAATCAAAGTTGCACATGCATCCAGATGAGGCTCATGACATTCTCCAAAAGGTGAGTCCAAATAAGATTGAGCTAAAGTGTTCTGGGGCCTCATTTATAAAAATGTTCTTAGATTTATACTTGAACTTAGTCTTAAGATCATTTCCGGCGGTGTGCTTACGTTCGATTCATAAAAGATACTGAGCATAAAAAACCTTGCTAAGATGCCCATTTGTAACTTACACACCTGTGATCTATAAATATCAAATTAACTTAAAATTGACAGCACCTGAACGTGCCTTACAATCAGCGAATTCCCCTTGTATAATGCTAGTACAAATGAGGGTTTAGTCAGGAATAACCATGGACCAAAAGAGAAGTTAACTTTTTAGAAGTTCATCATGAGCAAAAGTCTTTCCGGTCTCTGAAAACTCTCTCCCTTCTAAAAGCATGGTTTTCAATGTCTTCCAGTAACGCAAGAACAGCCATGGTTACTTTTTCTAATTTGACACTATTTATAGAACATCGCATCCTGTTTTTAATTCAAAACACCTTGCGTCTGGCAATTAATTCCTCACACTTTTAATTGATCATTCCTATCAAATTGTTCATAAAGCTAATGCAAATTCACCACAGGCTTGGACGCATACGCGTCCCAAACTGCAATACCCCTACATAACCAGCAGGAAAATCACTTGCATCAAGCCTATATTTTGAGTAGAGATAAGATCATTTCCACGTCAAAGTAAGGTTTTATAAATAACTACTTATACGTGGTTTTCTGCGTAAGTCATACTTAAGATCAAAATTGATCGTAAGTCCGTTCTATAAATGAGGCCCCTGGTGCTGTCAGATACAAGAATTTGGGACAGAAATTAGGTTATTTTTCCAGTCCCTAAAATCCTAAAAATGTGAGGGGTAAGATTTTGATCTCAATGAGAATCTTTATGAATAAAGGATAAAGAAAAAGTGGAACTTGGCATAAAATCCTAAATTGGTTCTGCTCTTCTGTCCTGGTGTAATGTAGACATGGTGTTGGGCTTGTGTCTGATCTGTGGTGTGCTATCCTGTTCAGCACGCATCTGACCAGTATTCAAACAGTATTTGTTTAAAACTCACTATTGTTGATACTCTGTTCACAAACTCAGTTTGGTGAGATCTGGCGATTGCTGAACTTGTTTTTTCAGTTTTTATTAGATCCCAGTTACTGACTCAGTAACTTAATTTATTCAGGTTGACTGGAGTTCAAATACATATATTTCCTTAGATCAGACTGGCCAATCATGTTCCTGGAGATATACTGTCCTATATGTTTTCATTTCAATCTGAATTTGGCACACCTGATTCTACTAATTAGCAGCTCAATGAGATCTCTAGCTGTTGAATGTGCTTTGGTAGGGTTGGAGGGGAAACCTGCAGGACAGTAGATCTCCAGAAAGAGGATCGGGCAGTCCTGCCTTGTATCAACACGACAATTGCCTTTGCAGTCCGATTAGCATTTTAGGTTTCACATTTCAACTCTGTACAGTGTCATTTGAATTCAAGAATCTGAAAATGGTAGTCCAACTGATCAAATGTCAAAGTGTGATACTAAGTTTTAAGAGTGCCAAATGGGTGCATCATAGTTTATTGAATTTAAAAATAATAATTTTTATAAAATTCCTCAGTCCAGATTGGAGGTCCATCCTGCGGAATTAGGCCGGGGGTCAGAGTTCATGGCGCAGAAGGTACCGGTGGCTGGGTTTCAGGTCCACTTCCACTGGGTAATGATCGCTGACCTCCAGAGCCTGAGCACAGTTTGGCAGAGTTTAAAATGGCGAACGCAGCGCCCGATACATCCATTCTCATACGTCAGATAGTTTTTTACCTCCTCTTCGGTGAGCTGGTACTCTCTTTTGAAGTTGAAGGGCCGGGCGGAGTTCGGCACGATCCCCGACAGGAGCTCTTTCCCGTGGACCACGATCCTGAGTCCAAGAGCGTGAGAAACATTTACATTCTGTACGTGTCGTAGAATTTATTCCCAATAATACAAGCTATATTGCATTAGCAATAAGAACCCGTTTCATGTGTAGCACGAGTGGGTATCTTGCCTTGAGTTTTAGCGGGTACGTTACCAGTCGTAGGCACATAGCCTCAGCAGGTAGCTTGCTTGGCTCATGCATGTAGCTTCAATATTTCCCCCTACCTTATTTCCTCTGATAATGCATATTTTCACACTGACATGGTTGTGTAACGATTTGAAACTATTGTGACAAATATGCAGTAATAGAGGAAATCAGAAAGGGGGCAAAAATGTTTTTACAGCACTGTAGCCTTGGCGTCTTTGCCTCAGGCATTCAGCTTTAGCATGAAGCTTACCTGTAATGTACACAAAGTGTTATCAGGTATCTTGTATGCACATAGCCTTAGCGGGTAGCTTATTTACCATAGCTTTATCATGAGGCTTACCTGTAATTTACGCAGTGTTATCAGGTATCTTACTTGTTGTACGCACATAGCCTTAGCGGGTAGCTGATTTACCATAGCTTTATCATGAGGCTTACCTGTAATTTACGCAGTGTTATCAGGTATCTTACTTGTTGTACGCACATAGCCTTAGTGGGTAGCTTATTTGCTGTAGCTTTAGCAGGAGGCTTACCGGTCACGTACACAAAGGGTTAGCGGGTATCTTACCTGTCGTAGGCGCAGTGTGTTTTCTCACGGACGGTGGTGTCTTCTTTGTCCCCGATCAGCCAGTGGAATTTGGGGTCACTCCTCAGTCGGACTGCACCCCAGCCTTTAATGGTAACGTACCCGCAGGCTGCATTCAGGTCCCCCAGGAACATCACGTTCTGGACACCCACAAACGCAGGGAAGAATCTGACATGGAGCTTAACCCCACCTCTACCTCACCTAGTACTGAACTACCACTACATCTACACCTCGTATATGTAAGATAATGTATCACACCTACTACATAAATATCTCACCTGTTACCCAGGTACCACCCTTACTACTAAACTACTATACCTACCAAAGGAGGAGGAATGGTTATCATTAGAGATTTTTTTTCCAATTCTGTTGAATTTTATATCGATACAGATTAAACAGCATACAATATAAATATCATCATGTGTCTCTGTACTGGAGTCCAGTTTATCTGCTGGGTTTAAGCTCCACCTACATCTAGAGCAGCTCACAGATTGCACTGTGTACGCAGTGCACTGTGAGATTTCAAATCACATTAAACTGGAGTCTTCGATCAGACGAGGAGATTATATCTGAGTCATTGTACTGGACCTCGGTCTTCCAGGTCCTGCGGACGGCCTGGAACACCGTGTAGAGTTCGTCCATCTCCCGCATGGCGTTTTTGGGGCAGGTGTGCTGGCCCACCAGGACGAAATTCTTCACCACTGTCGCAGGTAGCCGCGGAGAAGAGGAGAGACAGGGTTGGTCACTTGATACGTACGTGAGAGGAGATTCTGGCGTTTGGTGCTCGTGCCCAAACGCCACTCGTCAGCAGGATGGCTCTACTGGCTTAAGTTTGTTTAGTGCTGCACATTGAGGGCACTTCTGCAGAAGAATGAGACACTGCGGTTGGGTCGCGAGACTCACGGGTGTTGGGGGAGTGGAAACGCACGATGAAGGGTTCGCGGGAAAACACGTCCGTGTCATTGGCCACGCCCTCAGCGGGCCGCTGGTATTCAAAGTGCTCCTGAACCTGCAGCATGTCAGTCCTGGGAACACGGCGAGAAGGATCTGGAATAATTTCTCACGAAAATAAATAACTTTATAATTATTTAGCATCTTTCAACTACCCAAGGTAACTCCACCGAGCACAGTAATGCACATATAGTTCAGTACAAACAAAGATTATACTTTAGCAACTGGAAAGTAGAAACATCACTGCACAGGGACATTGGCATTGCCAGCTCTGAAGAGTAGAGCAGCCCCTGCTGGCCACCAACTTCACTTCAAGCAGCAGCCTCTTTTTCCCAGGAGATGGTCTCTCATTTAAACACCAACCAAGCCTGGTCCTGCTTAGCTTCAGTACTAACCAAGCGTGGTCCTGCTTGGCTTCAGTACTAACAAAGCCTGGTCCTGCTTAGCTTCAATACTGACCAAGCCCAGCCCTTAGCTTCAGTACTGACCAAGCCCAGTCCTTAGCTTCAGTACTGCCCAAGCCCAGTCCTTAGCTTCAGTACTGACCAAGCCCAGTCCTTAGCTTCAGTACTGACCAAGCCTGGTCCTGCTTAGCTTCAGTACTAATCAAGCCCAGCCCTGCTTAATTTCAGTAGTAATCAAGCCCATCCTTGCTTAGCTTCAGCGATAATAATAATATATGGAGGCTACCTGTAGATGTAGACATACTGCTCCTTATAGGTCTTCCTCCCTAGCCTCTTGCTGTCCACATGGGAGTAGGAATGTGATTTATCCAGGCTGTGATTAGATTGGAGAACAAAGGCCCGTTTTGGTAAGTTAGACAAGGGGGGAAGGTGGGGGTTGCACAACCATTTGATTCATTTGAACAGTTGATGAGAAACAGAACAGGAACACTCAGAACAGATTTAAATCAAAAGCAAATCCCCCCCAAAAAGTTTACATGCCCCCCAAACCAAAAAAGAAACAGCATTATCACCCGAGGCTTAAGCCCCAATAGCCCCCTTTACATTATGGGCCAAAAGCCTAGGAACCTAAGCCTAGGAACTCAAGCCTGGAACCAAAGCACTAGGGCTGGAGTTCTCCTAGCATTTCCACTGGGATTCAGCCAGGCTGTGGTAGCCCAGCTTGTAGCCATGGCTATCAAGCTAGGTACCTTGTTATGTTTTGTGTATTGAGACAGCTAGATAGCTAGATTTAAAAAATGGTTAAAAAGACAGCTGATGGGTTGTTTGAGCGTTAAAAAATGTTGAAGCAGAGTGTATTGACGCAAGCACTAGGGCTTACAGCTGCAGCCCTGACCAATGGAGAGAGCTGGTAGCAGGGCTCAAGCTCCTGGATAAGCCCTGTCTGAGCCTAGCCCAATGCAGTGGAGGGTTGGTAGCAGGACTAGAGTTCCTGGATAAGCCCTGTCTGAGCCCAGCCCAATGCAGTGGAGGGTTGGTAGCAGGGCTGGAGTTCCTGGGTAAGCCCTGTCTGAGCCTAGCCCAATGCAGTGGAGGGTTGGTAGCAGGGCTGGAGTTCCTGGGTAAGCCCTGTCTGAGCCTAGCCCAATGCAGTGGAGGGTTGGTAGCAGGGCTGGAGTTCCTGGGTAAGCCCTGTCTGAGCCTAGCCCAATGCAGTGGAGGGTTGGTATCAGGGCTTGAGTTCCCAGATAAGCCCTGTCTAAGCCTAGCCCAATGCAGTGGAGGGTTGGTATCAGGACTAGAGTTCCTGGATAAGCCCTGTCTAAGCCTAGCCCAATGCAGTGGAGGGTTGGTATCAGGGCTTGCGTTCCCAGATAAGCCCTGTCTAAGCCTAGCCCAATGCAGTGGAGGGTTGGCATCAGGGCTTGAGTTCCCAGATAAGCCCTGTCTAAGCCTAGCCCAATGCAGTGGAGGGTTGGCATCAGGGCTTGAGTTCCCAGATAAGCCCTGTCTAAGCCTAGCCCAATGCAGTGGAGGGTTGGTATTAGGGCTTGAGTTCCCAGATAAGCCCTGTCTAAGCCTAGCCCAATGCAGTGGAGGGTTGGTAGCAGGACTAGAGTTCCTGGATAAGCCCTGTCTGAGCCTAGCCCAATGCAGTGGAGGGTTGGTAGCAGGACTAGAGTTCCCAGATAAGCCCTGTCTAAGCCTAGCCCAATGCAGTGGAGGGTTGGTATTAGGGCTTGAGTTCCCAGATAAGCCCTGTCTAAGCCTAGCCCAATGCAGTGGAGGGTTGGTAGCAGGACTAGAGTTCCTGGATAAGCCCTGTCTGAGCCTAGCCCAATGCAGTGGAGGGTTGGTAGCAGGACTAGAGTTCCTGGATAAGCCCTGTCTGAGCCTAGCCCAATGCAGTGGAGGGTTGGTAGCAGGACTAGAGTTCCTGGATAAGCCCTGTCTGAGCCTAGCCCAATGCAGTGGAGGGTTGGTAGCAGGACTAGAGTTCCTGGATAAGCCCTGTCTGAGCCCAGCCCAACATTGTGGAAAGGGCCCGGGAACGGTAGAGCTAAGTTAAAGCACTGTGTTTGGCCCACAGTGCAAAGGGGGCTAATGTCACACATCCTGTTGTGTACCTGTTTACCTGTTCAGTTCCCTCACCAGTGTTGGAATGGCTGTGCCCTTTGAGTCTCGCACTTCCTGAACCAAACACAGGTCACAGCGAGCGATGATCTGACAAGGGAAAACGGCAGAGACGAGGTGGGAAACGATCACAGTCACTCAAAGACAGAGATACAGTCACAGTCACTCAGAGACAGAGATATAGTCACAAACTGCTGAAGTAACACAAACAGTAAACTCAATCTTAAACATAAATATAAAAGAAAATATAATCAGTGTGTGATGTTTTAATTTCATATTTCAACGGTATGTACACGTACATTTAAACTGAACATTTCATGTAGTTAAATCGACAGAGAAGTGCAGAATCTGAACAGAATATCTGCAGTTCTGAGACATTTTTAGACAGAAGTGCTGTGTGGCTTTTGTTGGTTGTTGCCGTTAGACGTAGGTAGTGTTGCGTTACCTGTATCAGCAGGGCCATGACTCTCCTGTTGCTGGCCTTGGCCTCTCCGAAGCTGCGGACGTTGAAGGCGCAGATTCTGAGGGAGAGGGAGCTGGCCAGCAGACACAGTCCCAGCAGACTGAACAGGAGAAGAGGTGGCCTCATCTTGCTCTTCAGAACCGTCCCCTGAATTATTTCACTGTAATTAAAAAAAACAAAAATGAAAGTTCAGTACTCTTAAACACGACTACAGATACAGTCCCCATTTTAGGACCAAATGGACAGCAGCACCAGAGCCATCGGCAGCAGAACCGCTGCAAGGCTAGTAGGCTCCCGCCTAAATATGCAGTCCATATTCAGGAGACCATCAGAGGCATGTTATTTATGTTCCTATAGGCCTAACATGGCTGAAAAATTCAGTATGATTTCTAATTCTTTCTTATTTTAGGAGTGCAGGATGTCCTTCAGGTGTAGTGTAAGTCCGTCCCTCACCCTTAGTGGCAGTGTGCCCGGAGCTCCATGTCCCAGATGAGAGGAGTCCTCTGTGGGGGGATTTTGGGGACAGACAGGTATTGAGAGAGAGCCAGGGGGTGGGGGTGGGGGTGGAGGGGATGGGAGGTGGGCCCTTTAAATGATTTGCTGTGTCAGTGTTCAGTCAGCATGGAGCTCCATCTAGAACGTGAAAAGACTGAACGCGCACCGCACACAATGGGACCAGGCCATTCACAGACACAAACCTGGAGCTGCTCACACACATTCACACACTCTCTCACGCACGCACACACACACACACACACACACACACACACACACGCACACAACGGGACCAGGCTATTCACAGACACAAACCTGGAGCTGTTCACACACATTCACACGGAAAACACACACACACTCTCACACACACACACACACACACACACATGGGACCAGGCCATTCACAGATACGAACCTGGAGCTGCTCACACACATTCACACGCTAACACACACACACTGTTGCACACACGCTAACACACACACACAGGTGGACACAATCTCCCTCACGTGCATGCACACATACAAGCACACACACACACACACACGCTAACACACACACACACGCTCACTCTCACACAGGTGGACACAATCTCCCTCACGTGTGTGCACACATACACACATACTTTCACACGCTAACACACACACACACGCTCACACCGCACACAATGGGACCAGGCCATTCACAGACGCGAACCTGGAGCTGTTCACACACATTCAAACGCTAACACACGCAAACACACACACACACGCTCACTCTCACACACGCTCACTCTCACAGGCAGACACAATCATGGTCACGTGTGTGCACACATTCACACACACTCCGACAACATGATCTCGCGCACACTCATTCTCTGACACACACTTACACATTCCCCCACAGACGCACATTAATAATCACATGTCCACACACTCAAACATCACGCGCACTCACACACAAACAGAAAAGCACAGCTCAATGCTGACTAACAAGACATTAGGAGGACCCACCATAGAATAAACATCATTAAATATGCATGTTGACAAGACTGGAGCAGGTTCTGCAGAGCCTAACAGACTCACTGGAAACCAAGCACACATTTTAACTCTTTTTACAATAGGGCTGGGCATGGAATGATTCCTACACAGAATAAAGAAAAGCCTGCTTATTAATCAGAGTTTAGGCTGGGATTCAATCAACATTTGTCCTTTGACTAACTAAAAGCACTAAAGCAGTATTTTTTTCTTCACCAAGTTTGGTGAATTCAGTAGCCGCTAAAACTAATTTATCAAAGTGAGCTACTGTCCAAATCAAAGTTAAGGACAAATGTTGACTGAATCCAGCTGCAGATGGAGACATGTACACTTTCTGACCGCATGAGTGTCTATACTCCTGCATGAGAATATAAGGGGTATACTATATGCTATAGCTGCTTATAATGGGTTTACTGCTATGTGCTAGTAGATACCACTTCTGACTGCACGTGACTTGATGTTTTTACGTTTCAAAAGAACAAATACACTTCAGACCTTTGTGTTTCATGGACATATTTTATTTTAACTCGCAACATTATTTTAATTATCAACAGTCCCAGCACATCTTGACACAAGCAACACAAAAGTTTAAACAGCATTAAAAAAAATCTCAATAATTTAAATCTTCCTTTTTCTGCGATAGAATGTCTTAATTTCATTTGAACACAAAAGTAATTACAACTTTTGACTCGAGGGTTTTTATCTATAGTTATCTTCAGAGTCGTGTTTTTCCTTTCATTAATGAGAGAGGAGTTAAAGGCCCTGTGGTAAAACATACTAGACTGTGCCGACATGGAATCGGTTATGATTCCCCCAGAGAGAGAGAGCAGCTCTACGAACAGCCTTGAGAAATACACTCATCTTAATGCGCCTGGGACTGAAACGGTTTCCTCAGTTATCTTTCAAACGACAGTGTAAACCTG
Organism: Anguilla japonica; assembly: GCA_025169545.1. Lineage (NCBI taxonomy): Eukaryota > Metazoa > Chordata > Actinopteri > Anguilliformes > Anguillidae > Anguilla > Anguilla japonica. The sequence continues at coordinate 37,816,769 of CM045893.1, read as the reverse complement.
GCTAAGTCGTTGGCATTATGAACCCTGCACAAAAAAATACAACCTGATTCAATGGCATTCTGAGTTTGGGGAGACGTACGTTTTTTGTGCGCACACGTCAGACCAGCCCAGAGGAAGAAGGCTAATAAATACTATTTTATACGAGTGCTTCTGTCCTCATATATACAGAACGATCTCTGAGCATCGCAGCTCTCACACCACCACACTGTACAGGCTCTAATTCTCACGTGCCCATCAGATTTGGAAACTACTTTGGTTTGGGGGGTGAGGAGGTCAAAGCTCGTATGGCATTCAGCTGGGTGTCCCGATATTGGGGGGGGGGGGGGGGGGGGGGGCAATAAAGGAAATATTTCTCAAGTATTTAAATTCTTAACAAGCTTCCCGTGTCTGTGGGAAACCCGTACACAGGCACGCGCACGCAGACACACTTTCCATTAGTAAAGTTTAAGGCAGTGGTAACCAACCCTGTTCCTGGAGATCTACTGTCCTGTAGGTTTTCACTCCAACCCTAGCAGAGCACACCAGATTCAACAGCTAGAGATCTCGTCAAGCTGCTAATTAGTTTGAATCAGGTGTGCCATATTAGGGTTGGAGTGAAAACCTACAGGATGGTAGATCTCCAGGAACTGGGTTGGGCGGCCCTGGTTTAAAGAATACAGGTGTGTAAGGAAGGACAGGTGATGTAGGAGAGAACGCTGCCCCTTGTGGAGAGGCGGGGAATAAAACAGCAGTGCAGAGTGAACGGCACTACTATGTGCTGCCAATCGAAAGACAGTGGAGCACTATGATTGGTTAAATCAATGAGTCGATGATGTATGTAGGTCAGCTGAACCTGTCGTGATGTTTGTGAAGCCTCGTTTCCCCCATCAAGACCACCCTGGGAGTGAATGGCTGCCCTTTGCGTCAGGAGCCAATCAGCTCTGGCTTTTCATCAGGAGCCAATCAACTCTGGCTTTTCCTCAGATGCCAATCAGCTCTGGCTTTTCCTCAGATGCCAATCAGCTCTGGCTTTTCCTCAGGAGCCAATAAGCTTTGGATCTGCCATGCTGCAGTGTTTGGGAGTCCACTCCCTCTCGCACAAAAAGGCCATAAACTTTGCAGAAGCGTGGAATGTACCGGTTGCTGTATAATGATTATTAATTTTTTTTTTTTTTTTTTAAACACAAGGGGATAATGGAACACGCATGTAGTTTGAAAATGAGAGACACAGAAAGGGAAGGTCGGTGGAATGTAGCAGGTTCCAGTGAGCTAAGTGTGGGGGGCGGGGGGGAGCAGCATGGGGGGGGGGGGGGGGGGGTGGGGGAGGTCAGTCATTCAGGGGCACGGAGATGGCGGGCCCTTTGGGGTCGTCGAAGCGGTCCATGGTCCGGAGCTGCGTGATCATGTGCAGGCCGTAGGTCAGGATCAGCAGCATGAGCAGGGTTACGAGCAGGCCCATCCAGATGCCCGGCGTGAAGAAGCTGGCGCAGTCGCTGGCGTAGCTAAACCTGGGGCCCGCTACGCTGAAGCCCTGGATCTGAGGGAGGGCGCACGGGGGGGAGAGACAGAGAGGGAGAAATTAACGTGTGTGTGTGTGAATCAGTGAGTGAATGAATGTGTGTGAGAGTCTGAAATGTTGGTCGTGTTTGTCTAATAAATATTTAAAAGAAGATCCGTGTGCTGCAGTGCCTTTCTCTGGGTAAGTCCTTTTAAATGAAGTTACCCAGAGTGCCTTTGCTAATGCCGAGGTAATGTCTGGGAATGGACAGGTCGGGTTGTCAGTGCTGCTGGTGGCGCGGGTGAGGTAGTCGCAGTGCTAATGGTGCAGGTGAGGTAGTCAGAGTGCTAATGGTGCGGGTGAGGTAGTCGCAGTGCTTGAGGTGCAGGTGAGGTAGTCACAGTGCTAATGGTGCGGGTGAGGTAGTCACAGTGCTAATGGTGTGGGTGAGGTAATCACAGTGCTAATGGTGTGGGTGAGGTAATCACAGTGCTGGTGGTGCGGGTGAGGAAAGGGGCAGTACCTGGAAGTCAGTGAAACTCAACCGCCATTGGCCGCTCTCCGCGGGGTCGAAGGGCACCAGCAGCGCGTGGCCGAAGCTGGTGACGGACGCGCAGTGGTAGGAGTACTCCGCGGGGGCGTTGAGGTCGCGGCTGCCGTTGAAGAACGCCGTCTGCCCGTCGTACTCCAGCTCCACTCCGTCCAGCGTGAACCACTCGCGCGCAGACACCGGGTAGAAGCGCCGGCTCATGGTGAAACTGCGGGCGGAGATGTTGGGAGCGTCGAGCTTTCAGAACGGCCGCAGACACAGACTGGGATTTAAAGGGCCAGAACCACACTGACACAGGCTGGGATTTAAAGGGCCAGAACCACACTGACACAGGCTGGGATTTAAAGGGCCAGAACCACACTGACACAGGCTGGGATTTAAAGGGCCAGAACCGCACTGACACAGACTGGGATTTAAAGGGCCAGAACCGCACTGACACAGACTGGGATTTAAAGGGCCAGAACTGCACTGACACAGACTGGGATTTAAAGGGCCAGAACCACACAGACACAGGCTGGGATTTAAAGGGCCAGAACCGCACTGACACAGACTGGGATTTAAAGGGCCAGAACCACACTGACACAGGCTGGGATTTAAAGGGCCAGAACCACACTGACACAGGCTGGGATTTAAAGGGCCAGAACCGCACTGACACAGACTGGGATTTAAAGGGCCAGAACCACACTGACACAGGCTGGGATTTAAAGGGCCAGAACCGCACTGACACAGACTGGGATTTAAAGGGCCAGAACCACACAGACACAGGCTGGGTTTTAAAGGGCCAGAACCGCACTGACACAGACTGGGATTTAAAGGGCCAGAAACACACAGACACAGACTGGGATTTAAAGGGCCAGAACGGCCGCAGACACAGACTGGGATTTAAAGGGCCAGAACCGCACTGACACAGACTGGGATTTAAAGGGCCAGAACCGCACTGACACAGGCTGGGATTTAAAGGGCCAGAACCGCACTGACACAGGCTGGGATTTAAAGGGCCAGAACCACACAGACTGGGATTTAAAGGGCCAGAACCGCACTGACACAGGCTGGGATTTAAAGGGCCAGAACTGCACTGACACAGACTGGGATTTAAAGGGCCAGAACCGCACAGACACAGACTGGGATTTAAAGGGCCAGAACGGCCGCAGACACAGACTGGGATTTAAAGGGCCAGAACCGCACTGACACAGACTGGGATTTAAAGGGCCAGAACGGCCGCAGACACAGACTGGGATTTAAAGGGCCAGAACCGCACTGCGCCCTCACAGGGTTAGAGAATTGGCTGCAGCGTACGATCGTCAGCCAACTGGCAGCAAAAGGTCTCGTCCCAGAAGACGCCGTTTATCTGGCGTTGTGCACATGTTCTCCAGTTCAGATTTGTAGGAACGTGCACAGAGAAAGCAGACATTTTAACGTTCGATGCGAGCTGCATAACTGTATGGTATAAAACGCAGGTATGGGGAGATGACCGTATGAAAGAAGGGGGCTGTTAGTGAACTGCACGGTACTCACGTCAGGCTGAATTTCCGGAAGCCCAGAACGTTCGCGTAATTGAGGACGAGCCTGTAAAACAAGAGGACAGAACAACCAATCAGAGAGCTTCTCACAACCACACCAGTCATTAAGGCCTATTAGGTTTAGTCTTACTAGAATAATTCGGCAGGCAACACTAAATAGGCATCACTGGATAAACTGTGTAAATGCCCGAGGAAACAGGCGGAGAACTTAGCACAGTGACTAGCCATATTCTGCCAGGGTTTCATCGCTCAGAACGGCGTTCCAAGCAGCGCGAGATTTTTTTCGGCCAATCGCAGTCCTTCCCTGAGCCCCGCCCTCACCGGGACTCCGCCTGTGCGGCACCGCAGGTTGAGTTGGCGAGCGTGACGTTGGGGTTGGTGACGTTGAGGCTGGTGCTGAAGGTCTCTGGTGCCAGATCGTAGGTCTGCCACGTCTTGTTAAACATGCTGACTTCCAGGCTCTCCGCCCACAGCAGGATGCAGGCCGTCCCATTCACAGAGTACTGTAGAGGAGCCAGAGTTCCCGCGGGGGCCTGCAGCAGGGAGCGGCCAACCGACTGCACGCCCTCGGACAGGTCCTCTGCCACCTGCTGCGGAGGGAGCAGAGAGATCAGCACAGCTACAGGAACACACTTCAGCTCTACAGGAACACACAAGCAAAACTACAGGGCTACAGGAACACACAAGCAATGCTACAGGGCTACAGGAACACACAAGCAATGGTACAGAGCTACAGGAACACACTGCAGATCTACAGGAACACACAAGCAATGCTACAGAGCTACAGAAACATATTGCAGAGCTACAGGAACACACTGCAGATCTACAGGAACATACTGCAGAGCTACAGGAACACACAAGCAATGCTACAGATCTACAGGAACACACTGGAGAGCTACAGGAACACACTGCAGATCTACAGGAACACACAAGCAATGCTACAGATCTACACGAACACAATGCAGAGCTACAGGAACACACAAGCAATGCTACAGATCTACAGGAACACACAAGCAATGCTACAGATCTACACGAACACAATGCAGAGCTACAGGAACACACAAGCAATGCTACAGAAATACACAATCAATGCTACAAAGCTACAGGAACACACTGCAGATCTATAGGAACACACACGCAATGCTACAGAGCTACAGAAACATATTGCAGAGCTACAGGAACACACTGCAGATCTACAGGAACATACTGCAGAGCTACAGATCTACAGGAACACACTGCAGAGCTACAGGAACACACTGCAGATCTACAGGAACACACAAGCAATGCTACACAGAACACAGAAGGAGAAGCACAGCGACACATCACACAAAAACAAATGTATGCACACACTCTCCTACATGCACGCACACACACACACACACACATGTACACGCACAAGCATGCGCACACGCACGCACACAAACACGACTTACCCGTGAAGGTTTGAATGCCGTGTAGATGGCGGTGTATGGTACAGCCTGGGCCTTCATGATCTCCAGAACTTGACCAATCACTGCATCTGGAGCAGGAGAGGAGGCTCGATGTCACTTCCTGTATACTTCAGTCACTCTGTACACACATCCTGTTCTTTTCTTACAAACCCTAGCGAATATGCGAATAACTAAACTGGAGTGAATTTGGGAAGTAGGAAAGAGCCTGGGGTATAGCCCTGTGCTAAAGCCTCCTCCCATCTCTGGGTTATTTGTGGTTTAAGGAAGTGAAACTGGCAGCTGAAGGAAGTTGAGATCAGCTGGGTTCAGCCTGCATTTCCCCTCACCGTTTCCACTGAGCGCCTCTCTGGAAGACTCCGGGCCAGAGCTGGGAAAGAACAAGCGATAAAAACGCTTTAGAGTTTACAGCACCGCCGTACAGAAGCATCCTTATTCCCCACCATTACAGCCACACGTTACTCGCAGAGCTCCAATCAGAGCGACGGGCTGTAAACCACAGAGCTCCAATCAGAGCGACGGGCTGTAAACCCCAGAGCTCCAATCAGAGAGACGGGCTGTAAACCCCAGAGCTCCAATCAGAGCGACGGGCTGTAAACCCCAGAGCTCCAATCAGAGCGACGGGCTGTAAACCCCAGAGCTCCAATCAGAGCGACGGGCTGTTACCCCAGAGCTCCAATCAGAGCGACGGGCTGTTACCCCAGAGCTCCAATCAGAGCGACGGGCTGTAAACCACAGAGCTCCAATCAGAGCGACGGGCTGTAAACCCCAGAGCTCCAATCAGAGTGACGGGCTGTAAACCCCAGAGCTCCAATCAGAGCGACGGGCTGTTACCCCAGAGCTCCAATCAGAGCGACGGGCTGTAAACCCCAGAGCTCCAATCAGAGCGACGGGCTGTTACCCCAGAGCTCCAATCAGAGCGACGGGCTGTAAACCCCAGAGCTCCAATCAGAGCGACGGGCTGTTACCCCAGAGCTCCAATCAGAGCGACGGGCTGCCTTATCTCCCCACACCAGACAGAACGTAAATGCCTCCCTCCCAGTACACAAAGCACTGTTATTTTTCTATAATACTTAACATAGTCAAGAAACAGCACATAAAATATTAGATTCCATATAGAGATTATAGGTTATGAAGTAGCCTACGTGAGAAACACAATGGACACCGATTACACATAGTATTAATAATAGTAATAATAATAATGACATTGATCATGCTATTATAATAGAGACACCACCACATTTAGCAGTACTGATGGTAATGTGTGAACATGTGTGTTACCCAGCTTTGTAGGGCAGGCGAATGACCAACAGGGCGGCGACGGAGGCATTGAGGCGCAGCTGGGTCAGGCTTGGGGGGTCCAGGTAGAGAGGGGGGGTGCCGAGGTGCTGCTGCAGCAGGGGCAGGACTGCGCTGGACCCCCCCCAGGACAGAGCCGGCAGCACCAGGGGGGACGAGGACGCCTTCAGTGCAGACTGGGGGAGAGAGACACAGTCAGCACAGAGCCAGGGAATGCACACACACACACACACACACGCACACACAACACATGCACACACACACTACACAACACATATACACACACACACACACACTACACACGCACACACACATAACACACACCCACATACGCGCGCACACACTCATACGCACACACACACACACACACACAAAGTGGTAAAGTTGACAACCAAGAACACTCAATCACCATGTTCAGCTCATTTGCACATAATGTTTGAAAATTAAGGGATGAGCCTGTCCACCCGCTAGCTACAGACAAACCCAGAAAGCATGTACCCACGTTAATGGTTGTACATGGCAACACAGACAAGCACATCATTGTGAATCCTACTGCAACTGTTGAACATGGCTACTCTCTAATGATTTGAAAAGAGCATGGAAAATTGTATCATTGCCGTGTTTTTGCATCACTTCATTAGTTATAAAAATGAACCGAGATGTACAAGTTGGAATCTGTTTTATTCCACACTGAGAAAAGCGTGAGAATCTTTATAGTTACCTCACAAGTTACCGTGACGCAGGATTTTTTTTGTTTCAAATCCACTTTTAGCAAGATTATTGGGAACGATGATGATGAGATGCTTCATAGAAGACAGGCCTGCCCATAATGAGTGTGTGAAAGGGGGTGGTTGGGCTGTTTGATTGGGATCCATAAGAACCACAGCTGACTTCAAATTATGAGTCAAATTATGGGTGTGTGTGGGGGGGGTTACCTCCAGGTGAGGGAACACGCTGTCCTCCTTGTTCCCAAAAACACCTCCGAAAACGGTGAAGTCATCCACGCTCAACTAAAAAAAATAAAATCACAGAAAAACAAATCTTTGCCGATTTCTGCTGTAGGTCCCATCGATTAAGGAACAGAAAAGCGTGAAATCCTTTGAAAGGAGAGAGGGAGAGAAGTGGCCGTTCGGGAGTCTGACCTCGTCCTGGAGGAAGAGTAGCGTGTTCCGCGGTGCGGCGGCCAGGACTGAGCTGAGGTAGGAGTCCAGCTCCGCTGCCGACACGACATGTCCCGCTGGAGGCGGAGTCTGCCGGGAACAGGATGCCTGGACACGCAGGACACACACACGCGCAGGACACACACACGCAGGACACACACACACACACGCAGGAAACACACACGCAGAACACACACACACACGCAGGAAACACACACGCAGGACACACACACACGCAGGACACACACGCAGGAAACACACATGCAGGACACACACACACGCAGGAAACACACATGCAGGACACACACACACGCAGGACACACGCGCACAGGACACACGCACAGGACACACACGCACAGGACACACACGCACGCAGGACACACACACACGCAGGACACACACACGCGCAGGACACACACATGCGCAGGACACACGCACGCAGGACACACGCACAGGACACACACACACGCAGGACACACACGCACAGGACACACACACGCGCAGGACACACGCACGCGCAGGACACACGCACGCGCAGGACACACGCACGCAGGACACACACGCACGCAGGACACACACGCACAGGACACACACACACGCAGGACACACACACGCACAGGACACACACACACGCAGGACACACACACACGCAGGACACACACGCACAGGACACACACACGCACAGGACACACACACGCGCAGGACACACGCGCACAGGACACACACACGCAGGACACACGCGCACAGGACACACACGCAGGACACGCACGCAGGACACGCACATGCAAGACACACACAACAACCATTTTAAAACTGATCAGATCATTCAGGAACTATGAGCTGTGTCATGTTACAAACAAGATATCCTCCTAACACCCGGCAATTCATTTTTGTCCCGTGTAAGGGGACATGAGTCTCTGGCATTAATCTCAAAGGCATATGCTATGCTGAAACCTACACTACAAGGGACAAGTAATATTTTTTAAAAAATATTTTCAGTGCATGTTCATGCAGTTCATTCAGTTCATGTTTTTGTCATCCAAGACCTGTCAGGAGGATACGAGAGAACACTCATTTCTTGGGTATTTTATATATGTACATCCATCCGGGAAGGATTGAACACTTCTGTGGTCATATTCTGTGGTGATTCTTAGGTTTGTCAGGCGTCGCCAATTTTAGATTTCGTATCGTCTCACTTCCCCCCTGGAATTCCTTGCTCAAAACGGTCGCCCTCAGTGTTGTTCACTCTTCCCCGTATGCAGCCACAGAATCTACAGGTTTTAAGCGACTCCAAGCTATACCAAAGATGGTATACCAAAATGAGCAAACTTAAGGCTGAACCAACAGACCAGCAGTAGACCACCTTAACCATTAATCCACCATTGATCACCGGCATTTTTTATACTAAAATTTAAGCTGGTTATATACCCAATAGTTAGGCTATTCATAACCTCTTGGCATTGCGGTTTCTGCCAAAACCATCAGATTCAGCTGCGATGGTAACAAAAGCAGATAAAATGGCAGGCGTAACTCTCCATTTAACACTGGTGTGTCTGTTCCGCTTTGGTATGTCGCATCTCATTGTCATGTAATTAGACTGAAGTTGGCAGCGCATTTCATAACTAATAAAAAGAAATCGAGAACACGAGATACATACTGAAGGCACACGGAGTCAGAGTGAATATCAGGTTATCAGATGCAATGGGCGGGTGATATTCCTTCTAAAGGTAAAAATGTGGTGTTGGAACGTAAGGTTTCGTTCTGCCGACTAACCAGTTATGCTAAACTTCTAGCTGCCAAGTAAAAGCTACACGCCTGACCCACTAGTCTAGGTAACTTAACGTACGTTTAAAATAATAAACAAACAACAACAATAGATTTACCCTTCGCTGGACCACAGTACAAGTGGCACCTGGCCGCCGCAGCTCCCTGTCGACAGTATAGCAGATAAAAAGAGAAGAAATGCCATTACCACAGGAGCAGCTGACACACACGAAACGGCCATTTTGTGTTTTCACACAAGCGACGAGGTCACGTGGCTACCAATCAGCTGACAGTCATGTGAGCGGAGCACTTCCTCGAGCCAGAATGAGCAATGCAATCTAGCGCTGTAATTTCGGTATTTTTACGGTGTTGCTAAACTGAGATGTTTTTTTTCTACTGTGTTTCAGTTGTTTTCCCCTCATGTTGGCTGTTGTTGTGTCACATTCCCGTATCTGTTCCGACTTTACCTCAACTAGATTGCTCGCTGGGGCCAATAAATATATTGCCTACTTAAGTGCGTTTACTTCAATTCATCGTCCTTATATTTGGTTTATAGTTCCATGTATGGCGCACCAGGTGTGAGCAAGCGGTCATTCGAGTTGGACTTGGGCCTGTGCAGCACTGGGCGACTCCTGTATCTTCTATTCACGAAGAGAAGAGTGTAGAGAAATGTAGATAGGTTTTCTTCCTATATAAATCAATAAATTGGTCCATAATTGAGTACTTCTACTACTACATTTTGAAATAATTAAATAATTGACACCTCATGATTGTCCTTTTCGCAATAACGTGATCATATTTAATTTCATAATAAATGTTATTTTCTAATGTCTTTTTTTAAATTTAAAATGGCACTTTTCCCAGTTACTTATTTCCAAAAGCTTTTTTTTTTATTTCCGAACTCCCTTTTTTAATTTCACAATGAGACTCATGAGTTATAACGAAATCTTTGAACGGGACACCTGAGGAATGCCACTTCACCACAGTCCATCCAGTTGAGAATGTGAGTGCCCTGAGTTCTGCTGAAAGAGGAACTGGATTTAGAAGATTACGCCCTATGAGTTTATATCAACCTGAATTTATAAAGAAATTACGATTACTAGAAATGAAACAATATACACCTTTCTTCTTTGCATTTGTACTTTATTTACAAGGTCGCTCCATTGAAATAAATTATCTATATTACAAAAGACAATGACAGCAGCACAAGTTTACGGTTTCAGAGAATATGCAACAAAAAATGTATAGCATGACTGCACAATTACAATATTTACAAAATAATATTCCCAAACCTAAAGGTCTGATGTTTACACTGTCAGATGCTTAATACAGAATCGGCAGAAGTTATAGATTTACAAGTGTCTGTGCAAAGCATTTTGCCTAAAGAGGAAAAGGTGTGGATCATATTGCCTGGTTGCGAGCAGAAATTAATAGGGTTTCCATACAGTCTATGGTTTCCACATTAAGTGGAAATGTTGTTGAATAACAGTGGAGGAGTGCATGAAACTGAAGAGCCACTAGAGGGCACCACTGGGCATGAGGACAAAATCTGTTGCGCGCAACAGTACAGGGTAACTATTAGTTCAAATGCATCCACTGCTGGTGTAAAGGTAAAGCAGACTGGGCTTCTCTGAAAGCCAAGGCTGTGGCTTTAGAGAAGAAACTCCTCATATGAAAGAGTCCCCACTGAGAACAAGGAGGGAAAAGCGAGCAAGGTGCAAATATGCACAGCTGGATTTTACCAAAGGACCGCTCATGTTTTGCAAAAGCAGAATAACATAACTAAAATTTTGGGAAAACAATAAGAACATATAGTGTTCAGTGATGAGCGAGGATCCTATTCAATACACTGAGGGTAAATCAGACATGGTGCAAGGTAGGCCTTTCTATATATTGCACCATACAAGTGGACAGTAAAGGGGACCACTTGTTAGAGGATGCTTGCATATGGACTAAGCAAGTGTATTGAGAGAGGAAGGTGACAGCTTGCATGGTATGTTGGTAAAGAAATGGAAACAGTCCTGCACTGCACTGAGGTCCTCAGATCAGATGTATGTCTGTGAGGTCCAGAGCCCTGAAGCACAGTGTTTGCAGGCTCACAGTACTCACCATTTGGTTCTCCCACAAAAAACAGGATCTCCGTTCCACTCTGGATGGCAGAGGGCCAGAGAGTACGGACACTTCCCTGCCAGTGCAAGGGAGCAGTGGGGTCAGGGGTCAGAGGTCAAGAGCCTTTGATGGAAAATGCATTCTTTTTCCATACTGGGGGCATTTTCCAGCATGTTCCCTGTAGTATAGTGACTACTCCAGAATGGGTAATGTGTATATTTCAATATGTGTAGTGTAATGCACTTACCTTGAGTTTAGTAGTCCCCACCAAAGAGGGTGCTGTGGGTGTTTCCTTTCCTCAGGACTCCGGAACTAACCTGCAGAAGAAGAGATGTAGCATTTGACTGTTCGTAGCACTGTAGCTTAGCGAAGGCACAGTTGGGTATTCCTGTCATGTCTATGCTCACAATTAAAGTGCAATATATATAATAAGACTTGGACATCTCATTTCAAGCAGAGGACTCACCGGAAGAGCTGGTCGTTGTGAATGGATCCCACGTGGGGTACGTGGTTGAGTGCTGGCACTAAATGGTCCCTGGTGTGAGGACTGTCTGGTGTCATTTGTAAGATTTGTATTTGTAATAGGCTCATTTTGTTTATATAGCACTGTGCATTAAAATGGGCGTAGATTGTATGCAATGTAAATAGTAGTTATAGTATGATTATGTATTTTAGACTGTGGTAAGAATCTTTGTATGTCGCATTGTTCTTTTGAAGCCTGGTATTATCTTGCTATGGCTGATGGAACATCAGGGACCACGTGGAAATAAGACCAGGACTTTTTCGTGTTGTCCTTGACAATTTCTTCAACCCAGAGAATCTTGTAGATTTTTAGAGCTTGGGGGCATTTATCTGAGGGGTAAAGAAAAAGGTGTTTAAGGAAGCAGGTAACACTCATCTCCTTAGAGCTAAAACTGTGATCTTCTAAAATGCAACCTAAACCTCCCTGCTTTAAGTGTACCATGGTGACAGGGTTGAGAAGGTGCATGTTCAGAGGACGGCTGTATTTTTGAAGGCCAGACTAGTGTCATAAACTGGGAATGATTTCGGAAGTGATGATAGATGGACATACTCACCTCCCTCAGAGAGTGGCACATCTTGGCACAAGTGGCTGTGAATCTTGGCTCAGAGGCGGCCTTCTCAAAGATGATGGCTCCGATGGCGCCGAGACGCTCTGGAACTCGCTTACGTGTTTCATCAGGTGGCCAAAAATCTCGGGGGTGAGCTTATGTGGGACATGTGCATGTTCCTGTACAGCTCCTGGGTCCTGGATGTCTCCAGCCCCTCCTCTCTCTCGTCCCGGACCGCTTCAGACAGCCACTTCACAGCTGGCCTCCACACATGCTCCTCCTTCAGAAGCTCCTCCTTCAGGGGGCAGGCTGAGTGTGGCTCCACTGGGTGGTTGGATGAAGCTCCAGACTGGGTGTGGCTCCAGGCTGGGTGAGGCTCCAGGTGGGTGGGGCTCCAGACTGGGTGAGGCTCTAAGCTGTGTCCGGCTCCAGGCTGGTTGGGGCTCCAGACTGGGTGTGGCTCCAGGCTGGGTGCGGCTCCAGGTTGGGTGTGGCTCCATGCTGGGTGTGGCTCCAGGTAGGTGGGGCTCCAGACTGGGTGAGGCTCCAGGTGGGTGGGGCTCCAGACTGGGTGAGACTCTAGGCTGTGTCCGGCTCCAGGCTGGGTGTGGCTCCAGGCTGGTTGGGGCTCCAGGCTGGGTGTGGCTCCAGGCTGGGTGAGGCTCCAGGTGGGTGGGGCTCCAGGCTGGGTGTGGCTCCAGGCTGGTTGGGGCTCCAGGCTGGGTGCGGTTCCAGACTGGGTGAGGCTCTAGGCTGTGTCCGGCTCCAGGCTGGGTTGGGGCTCCAGGCAGGGTGAGGCTCCAGGCTGGATGGGGCTCCAGACTGGGTGTGGCTCCAGGCTGGGTGAGGCTCCAGACTGGGTGAGGCTCTAGGCTGTGTCTGGCTCCAGGCTGGGTGTGGCTCCAGACTGGGTGAGGATCTTCATGGACCCATTCCAGTTGGATGGTCTTAGTCCTGCCTGTGAACGTGTCAGATGGTCTTAGTCCTGCCTGTGAACGTGTCGGATGGTCTTAGTCCTGCCTGTGAACCTGTCAGATGGTCTTAGTCCTGCCTGTGAACCTGACGGATGGTCTTAGTCCTGCCTGTGAACCTGACGGATGGTCTTAGTCCTGCCTGTGAACCTGACGGATGGTCTTAGTCCTGCCTGTGAACGTGTCGGATGGTCTTAGTCCTGCCTGTGAACGTGTCGGATGGTCTTAGTCCTGCCTGTGAACCTGACGGATGGTCTTAGTCCTGCCTGTGAACGTGTCGGATGGTCTTAGTCCTGCCTGTGAACGTGTCGGATGGTCTTAGTCCTGCCTGTGAACCTGACGGATGGTCTTAGTCCTGCCTGTGAACCTGACGGATGGTCTTAGTCCTGCCTGTGAACGTGTCGGATGGTCTTAGGCCCCTGCTCACATCTCCTACAGAGCCAGTTACTCTGGAACAGACAGTGGGAACATTCCAAAGGGTCCTTTTTGCTATTTTTCACAAACAACTAGACATGGGTGCTGAGACAAAGGAGGACAACATTTTCCTTTTACATTTTTCTGAGATTTCTTTTGAAGGGAATGAGTCATTTTTTCTAGGCAGTTGGGACTGGAAATGAACACAAACGGGTGGGAGAGATGGTGACAGAAAGAGGAGGTGGCTCCACACATAATTAAGCAGTGCCTTTCAGCACACCCTGTTCACTCACGGGACGCGGTCCGTTTGCACAGCTGATAAAAAACATTCATTTGTACTTGGGTCATGAAAAATATTGTTTAAACTATTTTTAGCTGCGACCGCAGCTCTATAGCTCTGTCTGTCGGTCGGTCGGTTGGTTAGTCGGTTGGTCCACAAAAGTGTCCCACCCCGTAGCTGAAATTTGGCATGGAGGTTGGTCATGACCGAAGGTAGAGCTGAGTAACTTTCAGGCCGATTGACAAAATCACAAAAAGGCACATAACTCCCGAATGGATTCACAGATTTGCACAAGATTTTGTGGAAAGGTTATTCATGAGCCAAAGAAGAGGTTACGTGTTTGTGTGAGGGTATGTGTGTGGATGCATGCACACATGAATGCATGCGCGTGTGCGGTTGCAGCTATTGCAGATTCGCGCTTGTTGAAACGTGTCTTAATATTGCCTTCAAACACGCCACATAAGCACTCATTAAAAGGTAGTCAATTACCACAAAAATAAAGGCTGTGTTATATCACCACTGATCCAGTAAGTGACATTACCACGACATACCAAGTGACACATTATATGTTTGCAGTCAATGACAAAACCATATATAAAGTCTTATGACATAATTACGTGGGTCTTATGGATCATAGAGGGTTATCAGATACTTTCTATTCACTGAGGTCAGCTAGGCTGACACATTGTTTAGCTTTTGCTGTTTTACAAAATATTGCTAGACAGAGGCGACCACTCACATTCCATGTAACACCTCATTTTGTCCCCTTACTGGATGATTTAAGGAACAAAGACGCTGTGATTGAAACTGTCCAAAAAAAAAAAAAAAAAAAAAAACAAACAAATAAAAAAAAAAACAATAAACCCACTGTCAAGGCAACATGGTGTGTTATGAAATGTACACAAAACAGCTTTTTCTACTGGTATAGTACAGCTCACTGTTGCTAAGAAGATTTATAAAACTTGTTGAATCCCTGTCATGTTTTATTTTCCTTGCTATGTACAGACATTACTATAATACCTGAAAATGGAAAATATTAATTTCCCTGCTGTGCAAAACGCTGCTCTATTAGTCTATGTTATTTATTTAATTTTAATTAATTAATTATTTCATTAATTATGAGTCCTAAAATGTATTGAATCCCTTTTGGGAGTCACTGCCACATGTGAGAGAAGTATTTAAGCTTACCTGTGTTCCTCCAAGAGAACGAAGAATGCAAATGTGTATCCCATCACAGTCAGCAGTGAATGTAGCAAAAGCAGGTTTTCTCAAGCTTGATAAGTTTTGACAGAACGATAATTTCTTTACCAAAACCAACAACGAATGAGCAATCTCCAGTATGTAGTTACATTTAAGTGCAACATACGTCATTGTTTAATAATAGCATAGAACACACAGTTGATTCGGAATCTATAGCCTACGTCATAGATAAGTTAAGCATTCAATGTGCGACACAGACATCTGCAAATTGTTCTGTGTGGACTGTGACGCTTCTGGACAATATCAATGTCAAACAATAACAAACAATGCGCAAAAAAAGTGTTTAAACAGTATTTTTATGAACTCACTTACAATAACATGATTTCTTCCCTGTTGATTCCAATGTAGGGGAGAGCGGGGAAATAACTAACGGTTTTCGTATTTGGCTCAATTCTGAAGATATTACTGGAGATAGATTCATAATCATTAGTAGGCCTTGACTAGTAAGAACGATAATTAAAAATATTACCAAATATATTTTGAAAGTCAAAATCATAGGTCAAAATACATTTTAAGACATATATAATGACGTCACAAATCGTCATTCGACTCGTCACACATACCGAATGATATTACAGATATCTGTAATTCCGTTTGACTAGTCAAAAATATATTATTAGATATCTGAATTAGAATTAATCATAGTCAAATTAAGCGTTCCGTTGTTTGTTTTCTCTGTTTTACAAAGTGCGTGGCGATTTGAATCCAGTTCAAAACACTCTGCAGCACTGTGTCCGACGGAAAATGAGACCGCACGCGCAGAAATGGTGGTCTCGGTTTTTGGGTCGCACACACGAAACAGTTTCAGGGTTCGACACATGGTCGAACTGGCCACAGTTGTTTTAGGCTTGTTAAAGATGTGAGGACATTTTCATTTGTACATAACCTACCTTCTATAAATAAACAGTGAAACAATAGTGTCTTGTTTTGTAAAAAAAAGTGGGTCAAAGTGTCGAAAAAGGACTTGGTCTGATCAGATTTTTAGTGTAATCGGTCTATTCGGAGGTACGTATGAAATCTTTATTTTATCAGTGAAATGTCTGCCCCCTCTCCCCGGAAGCAATCAACGGTACAATACAGCGCAAAATATTTCTTTTTGTAGCAGAAAACTTGTCTCAATAAAATGGCTTTGTTTTTATGATGGACCTCAAGGCTAAAACTTTGATCTCCCACCGATGTCCACATTTTACAACTTTTAGCCACAAAAATATGAGTTTGTCACTCCAACAGTAAATGTGAGTTCTTTGATAGGTTTTCGGTTAATGATCTGAGCTGAACTAGATATCTGGGCAGTAATTTAAAAAAATGCTGCCTGATATAGGTATTGAGCTGCATTAAGCAGTATATTGTTGAGCTTCATAAACGTGTTGGATATGTAAGTGCTTCCTGTAAATAGCCTTTCTCTGTGCTGCTGTCTTTGGGTGAAGAATCGATGCATCTCCACTAAAGGAGCAATAATAATTTGGTGAGTGGCTCACTGGTTAATGAGGAAACCTGCTTATATCAGATGATGGCAGGGTTAAATTAACCAAAACAAATTTCTATAGGGAACATGAACATACACTTCATTGTGTATGCCTGGCTGTGAACCATTATTTTATTGTTAGTTTTGAGGTAAGAAATGATGCAAGTCAACACTGCTCATGTGGGCCTAAGCACGATGACTTTGTTTTTAGTTAACGCTTTATCTTTAAACTGATTCTTTAGTTCATTTTGGTTAGAGGAGCAGATGTCCGACTAGAAGCGGCAGAAGATCCGCATACGCGTGGCTGTGTGGCTGCATGCGGGGGGGGGGGGGGGGGGGGGGCACGAGGTACGGAGACTCAATAGAAATCTTCAGATAAAGAAACGGAGAAGGCGTTTTTAGAAAGCATGGTCCTGATAGTTGATCGATGCATCTTCGTCTCTTTTTATCCAGTGACTGCATCCCAGCTTCAGACACCTGTAGGACCCATGAAAGTTGGAAAAGTTTGGAGAGTTACTGTAAACTACTCAAGCCCCAAATTGAGCCAACGGTTCTTCCTAAAAACTCAGTTATCGTACCCCGAACAATGCCCGGTATTTCCTAATCTGAAAATACGTTTTCAGCATACAAATGGTAAGATGAAAAAACAACACCTGAAATAATTTAGAAAACATTCTGTAGCATTGCTTTGGAATACAGCTTGTTTAATTTGTGTGAGCTAAGATTGCCAATCTTGTTTTTTGTAACTTGGCATAATTTTGATATCAATAGGCTACTTTTTATGGCAGGCCTAAATTTTGCAAGTTTGAATTCATTATAGACAGTGCTTTGTATGTGTGAGTAGCTTGGCATTTTTGTACATTGAAAACATTTTTTTTCTTCAGATATAATTTATTTGTGTACTGTGTTTGTTATGAGTAAGTAGTAATAGCAATGTATATAACTGTAGGCTATAAGAGACATGCATACACATAAATACATGCAAACACACATTCGTTCTAGCTGAAAGAAATGCATAAGCATGGATTCAGTCATTTTTCCTTTACCATGAATGACAAAGATATTAAAGTGTTTGTCATATTTTTTAATGGAGGTGTTTTGATGGGGAAGTGTACATGATTGTGTGTATGTCAGTAGAGTATTTATTGGGCTAGCTAACATTAATTTAGAAATGTGGCTTTGGATGGTAGCTACAGTAGCCTAGTTAAAAAGTAATTACGAGTGCAGGCACAGAGTTGAATTTGACCATTATGACTTCAAGAAAATCGATGCACATGCCGTGAAGAAGTCATTATACTGAGACGCTTTGGGAATTCTGTCTATTTACCTGAGGTCAGAAGGTACAGAAGTTAGTGTTCTTAAGGGCTGCAAGTACGTGGTCATTGTGATTATTTCTGTATGTAGGAAACCATGAAAAGTGTCGAACTCTCCGTGCTGTATAGGTATGGGGCATGACGCATCGCCAGTGTGTCACTTGGCAATGACATGCCTGCCATCCCAATTACGACAGGGAAACACACAGGGACCAATGCTGCTGTATTTGTTTTTCAGATTGGCAACCGTTCGTTGCACCATCGCCATTAGAGGGGAGTGTTGCGCTAAACTGGGCCTAAAGTGTTCGCGTATCTGCACTGTAATATGGCAGCTGGTTGACTGCGGAAGCGTAGTGGTGTATTTTCTCTCAGATCTTGGCCACGCAGGAGCTTTTACTGCGAACGATATCAATCTACATTTAAGTAATTTTATTTTTAATCCACAAAAAGAAGCATGAACTAATTTAGGACAACGCTAAACCTCTATAGGCTAAGTCAGAAATAAACAACGGTGGGCCAATCAACTAATTATCATTATTTAATGTTATTTCTATATGCAACTGGAAACTATTATTTCAAATCATATTCATGAAACTATCCATTCATCAAATGTTCTTATTTAACGTGGGCCGTGTGTTTTAAATAGCCTAGCCTAGTTTAGCCAACAAGACTTCAGCCAGAACGAGGAAGTAAATGATGAACCAAATGGAACTATAGGTTACCTATTTGTTGCGGGCTCTGTCTATACAGTGATAATAACCATAATTACGCATATGTGCTGCATTATGAGCTGTTAGCTGTTCTTCAGTAATCTGCATTATTTTCTATTTCCATTGGCCTAAATGTAGATCAATTGAACACAAATGTGTGGCGCCGGTCGTTCGCATTGTCTGCTATCGCTAATATCTCAGCTGGATGTCAAAACGAGATTTGTCCTGTTACGCACCAAATGTCACATTTGTAGTTTGTACCAAACCATGGCCACAGCTTCCCATGCGGGAGCCGAAGAACCCCGGGGATATGAAGAGGGTCATATTGGCTAAGCTACCGGAAAACCGCGCCTTGCCGCATTTCTACATCCTTTCTGTTTCCACAAGCGACAGCGCCCAACTGCTTCACATTCACCGAAAAAAAGAGTCTCCAACCTTGTGCTATGTTTCTGTACTACTATGAAAGCCTGCTTGTCGGCTGCAGCAGTCATATCGTCTGCCACTGGCCGCCGCCTTGCAGCGCACATTTTTATTGCGCTCAACATTATTACAAGCACTGAGCACGTTTGCTTTCTCATCCACTCCACATAATGAAAGGTGACCATGACAACGATGGAGCAGCGATTTCTTTCGAGAGCTATTGGGGCAACGCGCAGCAGCCTTGTTCGGCACCAAAAACTACGAGTCACTCATTAACCCATAACTCGGCTGCTCTCCGTGGTGCTGGAAATCGAACCTGTGTACCCCGCCTGTGGTGCTATCCATGGTACCGTGGTCGAACCCTCTGCTGATTCTGCTGTGTATCTGGGAGTCTGAACGAGCAAATAGACCGGCCAGTTATTTTGACTGCTAACACTACACCCACCCCCCCCCCCCCCCCCCCCCCCCCCCCCCCCCCCCACCCCCCTCCATGAACAACCCGCTTTAATAAGTCATTCGCTTGTCATTTTACGAAAATAAAAATATGTTATTCAGTTGTAGAGGGCGTCTGTATGTTCACAAGATGCAGATGGACCCATTTCAACCATTAAAATATTAATTATTGGTGATGTGATTTAAGAGTTTTTGGTTCGTCGCTTGTGCCCGAGCATATTAATATTGTCTGGAGAGCCTATGCGTCTTTGCGTGCTGATAGCACTTTATCGTGCTGCCGTCCGTCTCTCCGCGGCACCCGAACCATGGCCGTATCACTGAGGTATCGATTCCCGCACGGCGAGGAGCGACGCAGCCGGCGGAGGAATACTGCAGCCTCCGCACCAAGGTCACAGACTGCACCGTCTCCAGCAGTGGGGTTGTAGAATATAAAATTGCAATTGTGAAAATAATACAACAAAATTATAAGGTGTGTTAAGCATTAAACCTAAATACGTAGGCTACGTGCATCACGGAACTACAAATTTTGGATTGTCCACGTACCGCCTTGGGGTGGGCGGGGATAGCGGAAATGTTGAATTATTCTATTGCAGGGAGGGGGGGTGGGGTGACGTTGGACGGGCAGGGAGGGGGCAGGACTATTTCCTGACGCGGACGTATCCGGGATGGGAGGAAGAGTTCCACGGACAGGGCCATCTTTGGTCGTTCTCGCCGGGTGCAATACTCACTCCTGGAATCGTTTTGAATACACGATTGTATAAGTAAAATTTAGCGACATCTCGTTTACCACAATCAAGCGCAAGTGATAATCTGGTGAAATTAGTGCATTTACGTATTCGTTTCTATTCTGGTACATTTGCGTGCATTTCAAAAGGCAGTTGCAGGACCGGAGCAGCGGTGATACGACATGGATGAGGAATACGATGTGATCGTACTAGGCACCGGACTCACAGTGAGTATCTGGATGGGATCTGCAATAATGCGAATGTTTTGGGATGTTTCCCCGGATCATTATAGGATCCATGGTCTCTAAAAAGGTGAAAAGAAAGACCATTTTAAAAGGCGGTTCCAGAAAGAATTACAGGGTGACAGAGTCGCGTTGTCTGTTTCACTGTCATCCGGCATCACTGGCACTTTCAATACAGGAATTTGCAATAGTAGCCTACATTGCATGATAATGCAGCATTCAAGCTACAAGATACTTTAGCCAACCAAATGCTAACAATGCCTTTACGAAGGGCCCGCATGCGTACTTATGCCACCGATTTGTATACACAGGGTGGATTATATTTCAAGAAGCATATTTATCCTAAGCGTCATTGTGGCAAAGGTGTCCCTTTTGAAAGATTATGACTCGTTCCCTCGGTTAATATGTGGCATTCAAATGCACCAGTCATGGACCTAGGCCTAGTGGGTACACCGTATTCGATTGAGACAGGCCCGAGGTCGACGGAGAGGAAAAAAAACGTTTTGAATTATTGATCGCGAGAGCGTTTCTGGTCGCCCCTGTATAATGTTCCGCCGAGGGTCTCCAGTTAACACGCCCTGTTGTGCGTCTGTCTTGAGGCATGAAAAGGCACAGAGATTCTCTGTAGAATATCACTCTTTTTCACGATATTCCCATGTCTACGGGCCAAAATCATATAATCATGTGCAGATCATTATAGGCTATTAAAATTACACTGGCGTTAACCGATGGTTACATACGAAATTTTTCTGGTGTAGGCTACAGGTAATTACCAGGGTTTCAGTCGCGTCAAAATAGTAGCCTAAAGCAAATTATTTCAGCATGTCAAATACGTAGGCTACGTAATTCGCAAACTATTATTATTTACAGATTATTATTATTATTGTTGTTTTTGTTGTTGACTGCTGTTATCATCTAAAACAATAATAGCAAAATGATCATAACAATAGCCTAATACTACTACTACTATTAATAATAATAATAATAATAATAATAATAATAATAATAATAATAGTAATATCACAACTAATTAGTAAGACCAGCATACACACATTTACACAACACATCACATCACACAATGCTAGTGTTACATAACACTACAATACAGCATCCATGTGACGTCACAGACGTCCTGAGGCCTCTTAATATTGTAAAATCAAGACCATATTGGACAGCAATCGTTGAGTATCATATAATGTAACTACGAGAATCCGATTTTGTATCAGTTTTATTGATTCTACGATTTTAGCGAACATTTCTTTCTGCCGAAGTGCATATAAGTAAGTAGAGAAGAAATTATATATTTGTATTTTTTTCTGTATTTGCCACACATATTGAAATAACGGCTTGAATCTATTCGTTTCTCTATGTGTTCCCGAGTACCGGTCACTGCGAGTCGGTGCATAATAGCGCGTGCCATTTTTACTAGCTGCTGCAAACCGTGTGTGCATTGGGTGGGGTTTTGGAAGACCGGGATATCCCAGCGTGCCCTGCACTTCGGAGCAGTGGTAGAGGCTGCGAGGATGAATGATTCTGCGCAGACGGGATAAAGGAGAACTGGGTGCGGAGGGAGGAGGGAAATCAGTGATGTGTAAAAAAAAAAGAACATATCGTTGGACGAAATGCAATGCGTGTTATTGCCCAAAAGCGACGGCTGACACTTAAATTGCAATCGAGGGAGTTTCAGTTCTGTAATTCCCCGGTCACTGTACATATAAAACGGTAACAGTGTAACATTGCTGAATAACACTATTCGGGATGCAATGATGTGTTTTTCATTTTGTGTCTTCCTTTGCGACGGCAAGTTAGTATTTATTTCCAATAAAACTAAACGATGAGAATGTCTGATTGTAAATTTCGCTGATTGTAAACTCCCAGTTGCACACGCTATACCATTTGAACGTGTTAAGCAAGCGGAACTGCAGAGGGTGTTAACACGGAAAGTGCTAATGAAGCCACGCGTATTTAACACCTTTTCTAGTGCAGGTGTAACGAGTAAGTGCGGAAGACATTGATGCTGACGTCGATTATGTTCTATGGAGATTAACATTCACTCCGGCTCCTGCCATTGTGTGTCTGTATTTCATCTTTCTTCTCTGCGTGAATAAGCTAACATTGGTACACGCGCAGCATTTGGTCGTCTTTGCATCATAAGAATATGCGCGCATGTATTTATTTGTATAATGCCTTTGTACTGTATAATAACCTGAACTAATTTTATGGGCATTACATCGAGAAGGTTTAATTTGCTGTGCAGTGTTTAAAGTGTAACTGTTACTGTGCCTTCCGTGAGTTGGACTGTCTGTGTGTCTGTAGGAATGCATTCTGTCCGGGATCATGTCTGTCAACGGGAAAAAAGTGCTTCACATGGACCGGAACCCGTATTACGGTGGTGAAAGTTCCTCTATCACTCCACTGGAGGAGGTAAGGAGGCAGAGGACGCAAATCTCATAATGACGCAGGATGGGTCATTTTTGACCATGTGGACATAGGGTGCATGCATAATATGAAGACATCACAAGGGTTAAATCCTGAAATCCCCTTTTAATTTTTTTCCACCATAAAATTACCTATCAGCAATCAACTTCTTTTGACTTCATGGTGTCTTAAAGTCACTGATTCATACAGTCACTGATGTTTTGTGCAATACTCAATATCTAGAAGTTCCTCCTGGTAAACATAAACTCTATTCAATTCTTTTCATTTGGCAAGAGTTATATCTGAAGCTTTTTTATTATGAAAAAGAGGTTGTTGTATTTCATTTAAAACCCTTTTTTAGGAGGAAATTATGTGATTGTAAAATGCAGTACAGTAATGCGTCATCATGAGATGTAATTCAGTAATCATCTGCTAATGTCAGATCCTGGTGTAACTCATCAGGGTTTGTTGATTGTGTAAAGCTGGCTCAGGATGGTTGGTGACGTGAAGGTCAGTTCATTGGCTTTCCAACCTTTAGCTCTCTCTCTCTCTCTCTGAAATGATGTTCCTTCCTGCACTCCTCTCTTTCTCGATCTCTTTCTCTTCCTTTTGGCTCTTCCAGCTGCTCTCTGCTTTCTCTTTGTCACTCTTCTTCACTCTGTACTATTGTTCCGCTGAGGCAGCCGTGTTCGGACGGTTGTCATGTGAGCTGCTGTGTCACATGACCTCCTGTTGTGTTTCCTGTCTCAGCTCTACAAGCGCTTTGGCCTTCCTGACACCCCCCCAGAATCCATGGGCCGAGGGAGGGACTGGAATGTCGACCTCATTCCCAAATTTCTCATGGCCAACGGTTAGCACTCTCTGTCTCTCATTGTTTCCCATTGTTGTGTGTGTGTGCGTGTGTGTGTGTGTGTGTGTGTGTGCATGTATGTATGTATCTATGTGGGAGCTTGTGTGTCCAATTTGTGACACACATTGTATTTGTGTGTTTTCATATATGCATTTGTGTGTGTTTACGTGTATGTACACCTCTTGGTGATGCTGGTTCTGTGTGGGTGTGGTTGGTGATAGCTGATTCTGTGTGGGTATGGTTGGTGATAGCTGATTCTGTGTGGGTGTGGTTGGTGATAGCTGATTCTGTGTGGGTGTGGTTGGTGATAGCTGATTCTGTGCGGGTGTGGTTGGTGATAGCTGATTAATGTGTGGGTGTGGTTGGTGATAGCTGATTCTGTGTGGGTGTGGTTGGTGATAGCTGATTCTGTGTGGGTGTGGTTGGTGATAGCTGATTCTGTGTGGGTGTGGTTGGTGATAGCTGATTCTGTGTGGGTGTGGTTGGTGATAGCTGATTCTGTGTGGGTGTGGTTGGTGATAGCTGATAATGTGTGGGTGTGGTTGGTGATAGCTGATTCTGTGTGGGTGTGGTTGGTGATAGCTGATAATGTGGGTGTGGTTGGTGATAGCTGATAATGTGGGTGTGGTTGGTGATAGCTGATAATGTGGGTGTGGTTGGTGATAGCTGATAATGTGGGTGTGGTTGGTGATAGCTGATAATGTGGGGTGTGGTTGGTGATAGCTGATAATGTGGGTGTGGTTGGTGATAGCTGATTCTGTGTGGGTGTGGTTGTTGGTGATAGCTGATAATGTGGGTGTGGTTGGTGATAGCTGATTCTGTGTGGGTGTGGTTGGTGATAGCTGATAATGGGTGTGGGTGTGGTTGGTGATAGCTGATTCTGTGTGGGTGTGGTTGGTGATAGCTGATTCTGTGGGGTGTGGTTGGTGATAGCTGATTCTGTGTGGGTGTGGTTGGTGATAGCTGATTCTGTGTGGGTGTGGTTGGTGATAGCTGATAATGTGGGTGTGGTTGGTGATAGCTGATAATGTGGGTGTGGTTGGTGATAGCTGATAATGTGGGTGTGGTTGGTGATAGCTGATTCTGTGTGGGTGTGGTTGGTGATAGCTGATTCTGTGTGGGTGTGGTTGGTGATAGCTGATTCTGTGTGGGTGTGGTTGGTGATAGCTGATTCTGTGTGGGTGTGGTTGGTGATAGCTGATGATAGCTGATTCTGTGTGGGTGTGGTTGGTGATAGCTGATTCTGTGTGGGTGTGGTTGGTGATAGCTGATTCTGTGTGGGTGTGGTTGGTGATAGCTGATTCTGTGTGGGTGTGGTTGTAATGAGGAGCGTATCATGTGTGTTCTCCAGGCCAGCTGGTGAAGATGCTGCTGTACACAGAGGTGACCCGGTACCTGGACTTCAAGGTGGTGGAGGGCAGCTTTGTGTACAAGGGAGGGAAGATTTACAAAGTCCCCTCCACGGAGACCGAAGCGCTTGCCTCAAGTAAGGGAGCGTCTCAGAAGTGCCGTACAAGCTTCTGAAGAGTGTACTGAAAGGGTGTAGGTTGTGCCATACCTCCGTTACATTTCTCTGCCTGTCAGGAGACCAGTAAGACTGTGTTTTATGTGCAGGGGTAAAAATGGAGGGCCAGAAAGAGAGAGAGGCCCTCTTCAGAAAGAGTGCCCCGAGCAGACAAGATGACGACTGCGATAGAGTTACTAAACTGTCATGCACCGGGCGGTGCACTCTGGTCCTGTTTGCCTGTGGTCATTGTGTGTGGGTGTAGCCGTAGAGGAGAGCTGTGTTGCTGCTGTTCCAACCAAACAGGCCTATCCACATTTAACACCACGCCTTCAAATAAACTGAGATAATTCCAAGAGTCAGTTACAGTAACCACGCACTGGGAGCTCCTGCTTCCAGCGGTTGTTTATTTTATCACTGTTGGAGAAAGGAGTTCATGTTTATGTTACTTTCAATTCAGTTTGGGTTTTTTTTGTATAATAGCTTCTGTACGGAGAACTGTCACAAAGACACTTTAGAGATTAGCAAGAAGGCAAGAAGACAGAGAAAAAAGAGCGAACACCAGACGCCTGAACCTTTCAAGTAGCAAGAACGTGAGGTAAAAACTCCCAGTGGGGAGAAAACCCTCAAAATGGTGGCGAAGAGTCGTTCCCCTGATTCCTGCACTGCCATTTTAGATCTCATGGGGATGTTTGAGAAGAGGAGATTCAGGAAGTTCCTGGTGTTTGTGGCCAACTTTGACGAGAACGACCCGAAGACGTTTGAGGGCGTGGACCCCAAACTCACCACCATGAGGGATGTGTACAAGAAGTTTGACCTGGGCCAGGATGTCATCGACTTCACCGGTCATGCCCTGGCCCTCTACAGGACAGATGAGTAAGTGCAGGCATAGTTCTTCTGCTCCTCAGATCATTGACCCGAGGAAGACCCAAGCTTAAATACCTGATCTAAAAACGTTTACATTATTGTAGGACGAATAAACACAAAATTAAATCTAGATTTTTAAAAAATCCAGTCGTGTCTTTCGCCCTCCATGCCATTTCCACTTTGTCTTTAATGTTTTTTTTTTGTTCAGCGTTACCTCTTAATGAGAAACAGTAATGATTTCAGAAAATGTGTTATTTTGCATCTGGATGACATCAAAACAAAGACATGTTCACATATTCCCTTTTTTTGCACTTTGAATCAAAGAGGCATTTATTCACATTTTCTGCATTGAAGCAAAGCTTCCCTCTTTTTCTCTCCATCTCTCTCTTCCCCTTTTTGTCTGTCTCTCTCTCCTTCCCCCCACTTTTTCTCTTGCTGTTTTGATTTGTTTGCCTGCCATTTATGCAGAAGTGTTTCTAAAGCAGGAAACAGCAGCACTATACCAGTACGAGGGAAATGTTTCGATATTACATTGGAGTGAATGATGAGAATAAGAACAACAACAAAAGTTAAATATAACATCTTTAACTAAAGTTAAATATAAAAGTTAAACATAATATCTTTAACAGAAGTTAAGTATAATGCCTTGTTTCTGTCTTTTCCCTCTGCTCAGTTACCTGGACCAGCCGTGCTTGGAGACGATTAATCGGATTAAGCTGTACAGCGAGTCCCTGGCTCGCTATGGGAAGAGTCCGTACCTGTACCCCCTGTACGGCCTGGGAGAGCTCCCCCAGGGGTTTGCCAGGTCCGCACGCTCACGCTCATACACACAGCCTCAGGGTGGCGCTGTAGAGCATGCTGATGTTGCTGGCCTCACTCTAGCTTTGTATATCTGTTTTGTTTGAATGCATGCATCTGCCTTTTTGCATTGTACCAAACTGAACAATTCTGAATACATTTTGTGTTTCTATTTTACTCCCTCTCTCTCAGGTTAAGTGCTATATACGGAGGGACTTACATGCTGAACAAGCCCGTGGAGGAGATTGTGATGGAGGATGGTCATGTGGTCGGAGTGAAATCTGAGGGGGAGGTAAAAACACACAAATCAGGGGAAGCGCTCTCTTTCTGTTTCCCTGTTACTTGCGTTTGTTACAGTGTTTGTTAGAGTTCTCTTTACAACACTTTTTAAGTTTCTCGTTAATGTACTGGTAAAGGCTCTAGTTAATGTGCTTGTTAAGGTTCTAGTTATGGTTCTCATTAATGTGCTTGTTAAGGTTCTCTTTATGGTTCTCATTAATCTGCTTGTTAAGGTTCTCCTTAATGTACTCGTTAAGGCTCTCGTTAATGTGCTCGTTAAGGTTCTCCTTAATGTGCTTGTTAAGGTTCTCGTTAATGTGCTCATTAAGGTTCTCGTTAATGTGCTCGTTAAGGTTCTCGTTAATGTGCTCGTTAAGGGTCTTGTTAATGTGCTCGTTAAGGTTCTCGTTAACGTGCTCGTTAAGGTTCTTGTTAATGTGCTCGTTAAGGTTCTCATCAATGTGGTCGTTAAGGTTCTTGTTAAGGCCATCTCACTCACAGTTGTCCTCGTGGTAGGTGGCTCGCTGTAAGCAGCTCATCTGTGACCCAAGCTACATCCAGGACCGCGTCAGGAAGGCGGGTCAGGTGATCCGGGTCATCTGCATCCTCAGCCACCCCATCAAGAACACCAATGATGCCAACTCCTGCCAGATCATCATCCCCCAGAACCAGGTCAACCGCAAGTCAGGTGCGTCCTGCTTCAGTCATTGTGGTACCCGAGGTAGGGATTAGTCACCAGAGGGCAGTACTAATGTAGCCTGGGATCAGTGAGAGCTGTACCGAGGTAGGGATTAGTCACCAGAGGGCAGTACTAATGTAGCTTGGGATCAGTGAGAGCTGTACCGAGGTAGGGATTAGTCACCAGAGGGCAGTACTAATGTTGCCTGGGATAAGTGAGAGCTGTACTGAGGTAGGGATTAGTCACCAGAGGGCAGTACTAATGTAGCCTGGGATAAGTGAGAGCTGTACTGAGGTAGGGATTAGTCACCAGAGGGCCGTACTAATGTAGCCTGGGATAAGTGAGAGCTGTACTGAGGTAGGGATTAGTCACCAGGGGGCAGTACTAATGTAGCCTGGGATAAGTGAGAGCTGTACTGAGGTAGGGATTAGTCAGCAGCAGGCAGTACTAATGTAGCCTGGGATCAGCGAGAGCTGTCCTGAGGTAGGGATTAGTCAGCAGCAGGCAGTATTAATGTAGCCTGGGATCAGTGAAAGCTGAAGTTGCTCCTTATTATTCGGATTTGGGGAAAAAAAGTCAGCTCCATGTTGAGTTCTCATAGCCTCTATCTAACGTTACACTGGCAGAGAGAGAGAGTATCTGGAACTTCAGCACATAGCAGCTGCCTCGTGACGGTGAACCTATCATAAAGCAAGCTGGCATTCAAAACCCGTTTCAGAGGGTCTTAGAAAGACCTTATGTCTACACTGCGTGACCACACCATTTAAAAAGCAAGACAGTGCTAGGGAGATGAATTTGATTGACTTATGGTTTTATGCAGTTTTATTAAATAATGTAATGACAAAAAATGAATGGTACATGGTATAAACTAATTGTATGGTGTAAAACAAGAAGGAACTATTTTTTCTTGATAGAATCATTGTTTTCATAGAATTAACTATCAGAGGTTTTTGCTTAACAATGGTGCAAATAGAACTACCAACCAGAGTGTTTGCATAACAACGGTCCAAATAGAACTACCAACTGAGTTTTGCTTGACAACGGTAAAATAATATGCCCAAATGCCGGCAGGAGAATATTTCACTTTCAGCTGATTAAATCTATAAAAATCAATACATATAAAAGTAACCATATAGCTATAATCATTGTTGGTAACCCATATAAGTGGAATAAACCTCTCCGGGCTGTCCCGTTATTGTAAAATAATTTGCTCCGCGGCATGGTTAAGCGCATCACCACCCCCGTCGTACACGTAAAGAATAAACCACGACCGGCTGTCCCGTTATTGGAAAACCCTCTGAAACGGGTTTTGAATGCCAGCTAGCTTTATAATAGTGTGACGTCCGGGGGCTGTTCCGGCAGGCTGCGCCGGCAGCTCCCAGAATGTACGACGCGCGGACTTTTGTAAATAGTTTGTGCTGGACTGTAAATTGTAAATACGTGTAAAAAGTGAATTTATCGTGTGTAAATATGTGTTCTTGTGCTAGCTGAATTGTGTTTGTTGCTTTTAGTTTAGTTTAAAAAAACTAGGTGTTGGAATAAATATAAATAGGCTTCTCTGCTGTTTGCTATGGCGAAGTCTGAATCTGAGGATTGTCTTACTTCCTATTTTGTTTCTCAATAAAGTTTCATTGAGCTTTGAACTGCCTGAGCAGCTTCCTGATAGAGCATTGTCTCGCTACAACAGCTTCAGCCTCACTTGTTACCTATCCTATATTAAAATTTTTGGTTTTAGGTCAGAAAGGTCTCAAGGCATGCTTGCTGTCCCGGCTAGCTAGCTAGCTAGCTGAGTATTGAATTGTCTTCAAAACAGTGGTTACTATAAACGCAATCGTTCACAAAAATACGGATGAAAATGCGTCCCGTAGCCATGAGTTAAATCAATGCCTATTCTATTGTCAAAATAAGGGACAATTCCGATGTGCGGGATGCGTAAATAAAGCTAGCACCATTAACTAGAAATGTGATTCAACGTTGCCATCAATTGTGATATTGGATATTGAAAAGGGGAGGGGATGTAACAACAATTCAAAAGCGAAAGAATAATGTTGCTGTTTAAACTGCTTTAGAATGCTGGATTTTGTAGCGCATTGATTTTAAAAGGCCGAGGTATCCCTTTTCTGAGAAATAATGCCCACCCTTGGACCAATCAGAATCGAGTATTCAGCCAAGCCGTTGTGTAATTTCCAATAACGGGACAGCCCGTTGTGTTTATTCCTTACATAACACCTTTAACAAAACGACATTAACAAATCGCTGCAAGCGATGACATTCCGTTTTTATCAACATCAGAGATTACAAAAGGGCGCATGCCACTGCACCGTCCAAAATGTAGAGCCAGGGCAAGATGAATTATCAGAGTTGCACGGAAAGGTAGCCTGCGTGTAACTGTTGTGAATGTCAAACGTTGCAAGGTAATGAAAAAGCATTGCGAGGGAACACAAAAGTAGCTCAAAAAAAAAAAGATCCCCACAATGAGCCTTAGGGGACTCCGTATTTTTTTCATCCAGTCTAGGTTTTTTTTCTTCCAGTCCAGTTTTTTTTTCTTAATTCCAGTCCAGGTTTTTTTCCCTTCCAGTCCAGTTTTTTTTTTCTTCCACTCCAGGTTTTTTTCCCTTCCAGTCCAGTTTTTTTTTTCTTCCACTCCAGGTTTTTTTTCATCCAGTCCAGTTTTTTTAAATTCCAGTCCCGGTTTTTTTTCTTCTTCCAGTCCAGTTTTTTTAAACTCCAGTCCATTTTTTTTTAAAAATTCCAGTCCTGGTTTTTTAAAAATCCAGTCCAGTTTTTTTTTTTTTTTTTAACCTCGCAACAAGTTATTTCTCAGTAAAGGGACACCTCTGCCTTTTAACAGTTCTAAAATCAATGCGTTACAAAATCCAGCGTTCTAAAGCAGTTTAAGGGGAGGTACCAAAAACGATGATTTTGGTCCCATATGCCGATTTTGATATATTTGATATTTTGCTTCTATAACTTCTATAGCTTCATAAAATGAACAAACTAAAGGTAAATAATAGTTAATAAATAGTTAAATAAATAGTTAATTTAGATGATAATATAACACCATCGTCAAGTACACAAAGCATAAAATGAGCTTATGATAGCATCTTTTATGATTAAATGCCTCTGCGGTTTTAAAACTGACCTGGTTGAATCATATATTGTTAAAAAGCTTGTTTCCTGGAGCGTACTGCTAGAATGACCATAGGTTCAGACAGTTCATAAAACTTAGTTTAGTTAAAAATTAAAAAGAGAGATGAAAAGTACAGCATGAGGATGTGGAAATATAGTTCATAATTATTTATATGCCAATATTAAATCAATTTGATGCTTTGAAGGCACAACAATTGCATTACCAATGAATATTAGGTTAGAAAATACAATGTTTGCCCGATTTAACGGGACTTTCGTATAAAACCACACCCACGTCCAGTCTTCTGTCCGAATACAGATACACAGACAGATAATTTTGTTGGTTGAACAGATACAGATACAGATAATGACACCTCTGCACACCCCTACTGTCTAAATCACTATACTGCTGTCTAAATCACTATACTGCTGTCTATATCACTATACTGCTGTCCATATCACTATACTGCTGTCTATATCACTATACTGCTCTCTATATCACTATACAGCTGTCTATATCACTATACAGCTGTCTATATCACTATACTACTGTCTATATCACTATACTGCTGTGTATATCACTATACTGCTGTCTATATCACTATACAGCTGTCTATATCAGTATACTGCTGTCTATATCACTATACAGCTGTCTATATCACTATACAGCTGTCTATATCACTATACTGCTGTCTATATCACTATACTGCTGTCTATATCACTATACTGCTGTCTATATCACTATACAGCTGTCCATATCACTGTACAGCTGTCTATATCACTGTACTGCTGTCTATATCACTATACTGCTGTCTATATCACTATACAGCTGTCTATATCACTATACAGCTGTCTATATCACTATACTGCTGTCTATATCACTATACTGCTGTCTATATCACTGTACAGCTGTCTAAGTCGCTGTCCCAGCCCTCACTTTTCGTTATCCGTGCTTATGGCTGTTCATTTATTTTCGGAATGCCTGATCATGCTCACATTCATCGCGTACATCGCACATGTGATTCCGGAGAGCGCAGACGCGAGTGTCGAGCCCGATTGGCGGGTTGTTTGGCCGAGCTGACGAGGCTCCGCCCTCTCGCGCAGATATCTACGTGTGCATGATCTCGTACGCGCACAACGTGGCGGCGCAGGGGAAGTACATCGCCATCGTCAGCACCACGGTGGAGACGGCCGAACCCGAGGCCGAGATCGAGCCCGCGCTGGAGCTGCTGGAGCCCATCGACCAGAAGTCAGTCCACCCCCCCCCCCCCCCCCCCCCCCCCCCCATTTCTGCCTGTCTGTTCGTCTGTCCGTCTGCTCGTCCGCCTGCCTGCCTGTCTGTCTGTCTGTCTGGTTGTCTGTCTGCATGCCTGCCTGTCTGCCTCTGTCTGTCTGCCTGTCTGCCTGTCTGCCCGTCCGTCCGCCTGCCTGCCTATCTGTCTGTCTGTCTGCCTGCCTGTCTTTCTGCCTGCCTGCCTGTCTGTCTGTCTGCCTGCCTGTCGGTCTGTCTGTCTGTCTGTCTGCCTGTGTGCTGATGCTCCCATGCTCCTGGCAGAAAATTCCTTTTCGGGGCAGTGCAGGCCTGCCCCCTGGTGATGAGCTGTAATAGTGTGACCTGACGTGACTGTCTCTCTCTACAGGTTTGTGGCCATCAGTGACCTTTTTGAGCCCACTGATGATGGCACAGAGAGCCAGGTAACGCACACACACACACACACACACACACACACATACGCACAAACACACACATACGCACACACACACACATACTGCATACAGACACACGCACACACTCACTCTCTCTCACACACGCACACACTCTCTCAAACACAGAGATACTTGCTCACACAGACTCTCACACTCACCCACACACACAGACACACACATTTTCACACACACACACACATTCTCACACACAGACAGACACTATCTCTCTTACACTCACCCACACACACACGCACGCACACACACAGACACACACATTTTCACACACAGACACACATACTCTCACACACACACACACACACACACATACTCACACACAGACACACACTCTCTCACACACACACACAAGGTTAATTGTGTAAAACGTAGTGAAGGGGTTTGATTGACGCGTGTGGTGTTGGCCGTCTGTGATTCGCAGATCTTCGCCTCCCGGGCGTACGATGCCACCACCCACTTCGAGACCACCTGCAACGACATCAAGGACATCTACAAGCGCATGACGGGCAGCGACTTCGACTTCGAGAACATGAAGCGCAAACAAAACGACGTGTTCGGAGAGGAGGAGCAGTGAGGCGGGCGGGGCTTCTGAGAGAGGGGGCGGGGCTGCTGGGAAAGGGCGGGACAGGCACGATCGGGATCGGGAGAGGGGCGGAGTTCAGGATGTACGGAGAGAGGGCGTGGATTTGGGCACAAGCTGATATTACCGCAAACATTATCATGCTTGCCCAACATCTCACCCTCCCTCCAACTCCCCACACACACACACACACAAACGCACACACACACCACACGCCCATGCTTACCCACATCCCACACAAACACTCACACATTCACACAGGCTGAGACACATGTACGTACACATATGCGTGCACGCAAACGCAAGCACGCATGTGCGCACACACACACGCACGCACGCACACACAAACACACACACTCTCTCTCTCTTCATTACCCAGCAGCCTAAGCAGGGTTGACACTTCCGAAGGGTTTTTCATTCCATTATTAAAAGCATAATCTAAACGTTATTTCTGCCCGCTACTATCGCAAAGAGCACGTACTGTCGTGACATTTTCAACACTTGTGCAGGAACAGTTTGCGTTGATCTCCATGTGGTTCTATCTTTGTTTTGCTGCTCAGTGCTTTCTGTCGGTGTCTTTGAAGCTTTGCATTGCAATCTGCACAAACAGTCTGACCTACACACACTCATACACAGGCACACACATGCACGCGCGCACACACACACACGTACAAACACACCACACACTCCTGAATTCTGAATCACCAACTGTACTTCATTTCAGTTCAGTATGTATTAACTGTTAAAGAAATATTAAGGCAACTGTTCAACCAAGGAAACTACCAACATTCCCTCTGTGACCCACGTTAGCAGCTATATGAGGAAAGTGAGAGGTTTAATTCAGCAGAAGTCAGAACTGTGTTAGAGTTGGAAACGCACACCGTCTCATTAATGAGCATGCCTATCGCACACACTCAGTGTCACAGGTGTACTATGACAGTGTACTGCAGTGGGAGGGGCTAAATGGAGGGCCAATCAGAAGCCAGGATCATCCTCCCATCACTGTGTTCTCTTAGCACAGCTTCTGTTGATCATGTATATGTCAACCCTGCTGATTTCTCTCCCTCTCTCTCTGTCTCCCACTCTCTCCCGCTCTCTTTCTCTCTATCTCCCTCTCTCTCTATCTCCATCTCTCGTCTTCTTCTCCCTGTTATTTGAACATGTGCCCTGCTTCCTTTCTAAAAACAAAACTCTAGGCCAGTGGACACGGTGTAAAAAAAAGTTAAAATATAAATAGATTACTAGACTGCGCCCTGGCCCCTCCCTCACCCCCCTTCCCCCTCCCCCTCCCCCTCAGAACCCACAGGCTAACTCTTCTCCCACAACCCTCTGCTTCTTCTGTTTGAGTGAGTGGCGCCAGTGTTTTGCTTTTGTGCTATAATTTCAGGAAGTAGCTTATTCGTACTGCAGCAGGGTGTGAGGGTGCAGATGAGATCATGTCCTTCACTCGCCAGGCTTATGAAGTTACCTGGAGGAGAACGGAAAGTAGCTTTGAGACTCTGAACTGACACTTTAAAGGGGACGGTGAAAGAGAGGAGAGGGTGAAAGAGGAGGGAGAGGGTGAAAGAGGAGGGAGAGGGTGAAAGAGAGGAGAGAGATTGTTGAGAGAGGGATAGGCGTGAGGGTGGTGGGCTGTTGGTTTCAAGGGGAGGAGTGATTTTGGGCGTGGAAGGAAGGGAGTTCAAGGGGAGAAAAGGGAGGAGTTTATGATGCGACGAGGTC
The DNA here is from genome assembly GCA_025169545.1 of Anguilla japonica. Classification (NCBI taxonomy): domain Eukaryota; kingdom Metazoa; phylum Chordata; class Actinopteri; order Anguilliformes; family Anguillidae; genus Anguilla; species Anguilla japonica. The sequence continues at coordinate 37,781,571 of CM045893.1, read as the reverse complement.
ATGTGGTGGTCATGTGCTTTAAGAGGAAGTTGGAAAAAAGTCTTTCGTCAGTTTTTCATCTTTGTAAAGAATGCAGACTGAGGTCTCAGCTGGTGAATAAGGGCTGGAGCGTGGCGTCGGGTTCGAGTCCTGTGTTACACCTGTGTCAGACTGACCAGCCACCGGTTACTAAAAACTTACTGTTTGGTTTCTCATGTTTTATGTGTAGAACAGTGAGAGATTGGGTGCAGTTAACTGCTGATCAGTAATTGAAGGATGGTAAAATTGTAAGTTGTCCTTTGGAGAGTGGTTTCTGGAAGGTGACGACAGTGGCATTTAGCTGAAATGTGGTGCCTGTTCTGTAGGAGGGTGAACTAAATAATTACACCCCAGTTAACACTGCAATGAGGCCTTTGACCCAAAAAAGAAGGTGCCAATTTTTGAAGGCTTGCCATTCGCTGGTCACTGAGCGAGTCCGGGCCTTAGATTCCTCTTCACTTCCCCTGTTTTTAATTGCCCCAGCGCAAGGCGCCCCTTCGGGTAAAGCTTGGATGGAAATCCTTTCGCTCTGAAAAAAAACAAAAAAAAAAAAACTGCGCGTCAAAATTCAAGTAATCTTGAGCTACAGATGGTTCCTGTGCAATATAGTTCAGTGGAATCCTGCTGCCTGAATGTGGGCGTGTCTCCGCCGATCCAGCCCTGGGCAGTATGTACGAATTAGCGCACTTGCCTACTATTGAGTATACAACTTGCATACTCAATAGTAGGCAAGTGTGTTGAGTCAGACACAGCCCAGGTCTCTGAATCCTAAGTCCTGCCAACATCCTTACTCAACACCTCTCCCTCCTCCTGCACCGGAGACAAGAAGTGTCTGTCAAGATTCAGTTTGTTTATTGGTTAAAGACTGGTCTATGAGGTGCTGTTTGATTGGTCAGAAAGACAAGATGGCCTCTGTGAATTTTAGTATGTTGACCAGATGTTGTCTGGGAGTTGTAATTTGAATGGTCAAAAAGACAGGAAGTGCTCTGTCACGTGCAGTTTGATTGGCCAGGCACTTGTCCCTCAGCCCCTCCCCTCCAAACGGAGCCCAGGCATTGGCTGCCCCTCTTCTCGTCACTCTTGCCAGCTGTGTGGTGTGTCTTAGAGCTCTAATCTATTCCTGTTGTGCTGATTCAAACGTTTGGTGGAAGGGAGGGTAAAAGTGGAATGGCCTCTGCTGTCATCTCTTATTTTGACTTAGTAAAGCTGAAACACAGTCGGACCGATATCATACATGCAATCTGTAGTTAGTTTTTTTCATTTTGTGGTTTTCCTAGCAAAGTGTACAGATGATTTCATTGTTACTTGTGATTATGAGTTCTGATTAGACGGTCGCTACGCTAAAAGTCTAACGTTAGCCTCGGCATAGTCTGAGAAATGTGTGGGTAGAGCTGGACCGGGCAGTTGTAATGAAAGATGAAGTGAGCTAAAAGCTATTTTAGGAAAAGGATTTTAAGGTCGGCTCGAAAGACCGCTGCTCTTTGGTTTTTGCGTGTGTCTAAAATGAACTAATTATGTTTACATCGTTAGATTCCACATATTTACTGTGTCATCTCACAGGTCGCTCTTCTTGAAGGAGAGGGGGCTCTGTAAGGGTGTGGGTTCAGGGTCATGACCCATCCAAAGACCAATAGTGACAGCAGTCAACGGACACTCAAGACAGTGTACCGAAGTGACAAGATGCTTCTCTCCGCTGTGTCGCTGCATTGTGGAAGCTGAAAGGCTCATGATGATGTCCGGAGCCTGTGAGCTCGCGTACGAGTCTACTCAGTGCGGCTGTGTTTACAATCTTCCGCAATCATTCGCAACACTAATACATTCCAAATTTTGCCTGCTTATGAATATTCATAGAGTGTGGCTATCGCCAGAACTGTGCAATCGGTAGAGCGGAACTCTTTGGCCGGGACAGGAAGGAGTGTAGAGTGTGGGATCTTGCCAGTGAATAACTGTCGTCATCACTGAGGAAGAGGCAGCCCCCAGCCTCGGAAGCCCACCATGATTCCCTAATTGGGTATCGTGGAGCTACTGTACCTGACCAGGCGAAAGACACAGTGAGAGTTCATCCAGATACACACAAGACGGAGTGAGAACCTGTCTCACCTTATCCACTTCCCTCCTGCACAGATACACACACCCACACCTGCCCACTCACACCACCACACACCTACCTGGACCAGGCCACCTTTGAATTGAAGCTCTTAGTTTTTGGTTCTCTGTTGGTCAGTGGAATAATTCTGAAGTGGCAGATCTGTACTGTACTGTGCAATTTTAATGTTTTCAGTGACTTGTGTGGGGCTCCTGCTGTGGGACTGGAGTAGTTATGCCTTTATTTAACGAGCAGAGCAAAGTTTTGGGATTGTCCTTCTTGTTCACTAACGTATCTTTTCCCTGATCACATTTATTTATTTGATTTTTTTTTTTTTTTTAAATATTTGTTTTTGTATTTTAGTATGATTTTATTTTTGCTCTTTTGAAGGATAATGCAGAAAACATCAACAACAGACGTATCTCTTTACACTGTCGTAACTTATTATTCGGACTGACAAGTAGCTGGCTTGTGGTCAATTATTCCAACACTAGTATGTGAACAGTACCTAATGTCTTGTGCGAAAAAGAAATTTAAAAAAATGGAAAAAGAAATAAAAATGAAATAAAAAGGCACATGGCAAAAATGTCAAAGAGAGAGGACAGAGTTTGTGTGAGGTGTGTGTGTGTGTGTGTGTGTGAGGCGTGTATGTGAATGTGTCTGTATGTACACTACACGGCCAAAAGTGTGTGAAGTATGTGGACACCTGACATCCAACATCTCATCCAAAATTATGGGCATTAATGTGGGATCGGTCCACCCGTTGCTGCTATAACAACCTCCACTCATCTGGGAAGGCTTTATGCCAGATGCTGGAGCATTGCTGCAGGGATTTGCTTCCATTCAGCCAGAAGAGCATTAGTGAGGTTGGGAACTGATTTGGCGATAAGGCCTGGCTCGCAGTTGGCAATTCCAATTGATCCCAAAGGTGCTGCATGGGGTCAGGGCTCTGTGAGTCAAATTCTTTCGCGCCAATCTCGACAAAACCATTTCTACACCGACCTCACTGCGTGCACTTTGGCATTGTCATGCTGAAACTGGAAAGGCCCAAACTGTTGCCACGAAGTTGGCAACAAAGCATGAAAAACAGCCCCAGACCAAGGGCTGACCTCGTACTTTTGGTCATCTAGTTTATGTTAGTATGTGTATGTGCACGTGAAGTGAGTTTGTGTACGTGTGTTTGTGCAAACACCGCTTCTCAAATGAGAAAATTTAAACTTTTTCACCGCCTGAAAGCAGATCTATCTTCTTCCGTTGTTCAAAAATAGAGATGTCTGGCAAAATTGCAATTTCCAATTAGGAAAGACGAACATTATTATTGCTGAATACATTATAAATGTGACGCGGTGATGACCTCGGCACAGATGTACATCTCTGTGTCAACAATAAAGTTTGACGGCTCAAACGCGCAACCTTTAGGAATGGCATACTAGGTTCTGAATGCATTTTCTGTTGTTGTGAAGCGGCTTGTGATCAAGCGTCTGCTCCTACACCAGAGGCTTCTTGGCTCGGTGCCCGGCTGAGTCATACCAGGCTTTGACAATGGCCCTCTTGTGTTCTGGGCCCAGCGAGGGCCGGGCAGGAGTAGCCTAGCAGCGTCACGCGGGGTTCTGCGGGATTGGGCACAGAGACAGCTCAGCTCTCAGCTCAGCTCTCAGCTCAGCTCAGCTCGGGGCGATATAGCTCAGGAGGTAAGACCGATTGTCTGGCAGTCGGAGGGTTGCCGGTTCTTGAGCAAGACACCTAACCCCTAACCTCACTGTCTGGCAAATGAGAGGCATCAATTGTAAAGCGCTTTGGATAAAAGCGCTATATAAATGCAGTCCATTTACCATCCATTTACAGCTCAGCTCTCAGTTCAGCTCTCAGTTCTGCTCAGTTCAGCTCACAGCTCAGCTCACAGTTCAGCTCTCAGTTCTGCTCAGTTCTTCTCAGCTCAGCTCTCAGTTCTGCTCAGCTCAGCTCTCAGTTCTGCTCAGTTCAGCTCTCAGCTCAGCTCTCAGTTCTGCTCAGCTCAGCTCTCAGTTCTGCTCAGTTCAGCTCTCAGCTCAGCTCTCAGTTCTTCTAAGCTCAGCTCTCCGCTCAGCTCTCAGTTCTGCTCAGTTCAGCTCTCAGCTCAGCTCTCAGTTCTTCTCAGCTCAGCTCTCAGTTCAGCTCTCAGTTCTGTTCAGTTCAGCTCTCAGCTCAGCTCTCAGTTCTGCTCAGCTCAGCTCTCAGTTCTGCTCAGTTCAGCTCTCAGTTCTTCTCAGCTCAGCTCTCAGTTCTGCTCAGTTCAGCTCTCAGCTCAGCTCTCAATTCTGCTCAGTTCAGCTCTCAGCTCAGCTCTCAGTTTTTCTCAGCTCAGCTCTCAGTTCTGCTCAGTTCAGCTCTCAGTTCAGCTCTCAGTTCTGCTCAGTTCAGCTTTCACAGATGGATGTAGGCCTGTTCTTCATCAAACTTCCTTGTGCAACAGAAAACGGGGTCATTTTAAAATCTGCTCCCAGACATATTCTAGTGATTAGATGTTTGCATTGCAGTTCAGTGGATGGTGAAAGCATCCCAAATTACATAATTTGTGATATTTTATTAGAGTAGATTGATAAAAATGTCTTTATTAAGTAAAATACATATATACACTTTTACTCTACAATGTAAAATGTAACTGACAAAAAAATGTAATAGCCTGGTTGGATTTTCTGAAGATAGCACATACCATTGTGTCTTTTCACGACACACACCATGCTCATCTTTTTCTTAAAAAAAAATCTTATTAAAAAATAAACAAAAAAGTATAAAAATAAACGACAACGGAAACGATTGGCGTGTGCGGGGTCGAGTGTGTAATCAAGGCCCACGTGTGCCAGAGAGAAGCGAAACACACACACACACACACACACACACAGTGCTGTCCAAACACAGGGTGTAACACTCGAGTGTATACTTAAGGCATTTGGACTTGAGATCAACAGATGAACATGAGACGAAGATACAATCAGCTTTTATTTCATAGTGTTCACATGTGTATATGTTTTACCTTTTCACGGAAACAGTGGTTTTTGTGTTTTTTCTTCACAGCTCTTAGGATATTTCTGACATCAGCTGCAGCTGTCTTCCTTGGCGACCGGTACAGTGTTAATTTCTCAGTCCACCAGTGGTTTTTTTCTTTTTCAAGTTTTTCCAAACTGCTGTACTTGATATACCCAGTTGCTGTGCTATCCGTCTTCATAGATTCTTCTGACCTCAGTTTACAGATTAGTTGTTTTTCAGCCATTGTTAGTCCACTGGTCTTCACGATTGAGTACGCCTCTGAATCCAAATGCAGTCTCCACAGATGAAAACAAAGGCTAAAACCACGACTAGATACTCAGCTGCTCTTTACGTGTGAACCATCCATGCAAAAGGAAACACCTGAGCAACACCTGTCCGTCATCCATTCACTCACTTTTGCACTGCTGAAAATGTGGGGACTCGACACAAAAACAGCTGTTTCTGTAAAATGGTAGAACATATACTCATGAAAATACCACGAAATAAAAGCATATTTGCGTTTTGATCTTAAATCCAAGTGATTTAAGTGGAAAACAAAAATAACAAATTTCACTCTACTGTTAAAATACTTTTGGATATATATATATGGGGAGCTATGCATAAAAGGTGCTGTGATTTCTACATGATGAAACCAAATTACTCCAAATAAAAGCTGAGCATCTGCACTTCAACCACATGTGAATTATTTGATAAAATTGTGGAGTACAGCAGCAAATTAAAAAAAGAAGAGTCTTTGTCCCAAACATTATGGAGCTCACTGTATTTACAGGTTAGATTTATACACTATATGACCAAAAGTATCTGGACACTCCATGGTCTGGGGCTGTTTTTTGTGGTTTGGGTTAGGCCTCTTAGTTCCAGTGAAGGTAAATCTTAATGCTACAGCATACAATCACATTCTACACCATTCTGTGCTTCCCCAACAGTTTGGGGAAGGCCCTTTCCTGTTTCAGCACGACAATGCACTCACGCACACAGCAAGGTCCATATAGAAATGGTTTTGTCAAGAACAGTGTAGAAGAACTTAACTGGCTTGCATTTCAAAATAACAGCATTTACAGTTGACTGGGACAGCTCTAGCAGGGCTGAAATTTGGCGTGCTGACTTGTTGGAAAGGTGGCATCCTATGACAGTGCCACGTTGAAAGTGACTGAGCTGTACAGTACGATCCATTCCACTGCCAATGTTTGTCAATGGCGATTGTTTATGCACCTGTTAACAATGGGTGTGGCTGAGAAGGCAGATTAGAAGGGGTGTCCACATACTTTTGGAAATGTAGTGTGTGTATATATATATATATATATATATATAAGCAGGTTGTGGCTACTGCAGGGGAGTAGTCACATGTTCACATGTACAGAGGCAGGAGTGTAGTGACCCCAAATCACGCTGCCAGTTCCTCTCTCTCTCTTTCTCTCTCTCTCTCTCTCTCTCTCTCTCTCTCTCTCTCTCTCTCTCTCTCTCTCTCTCTCTCTCTCTCTCTCTCTCTCTCTCTCTCAGACGTGATCCACCACATAGCTCTCATAAGAGTGGCCCAGGATGGCCTCCACCTGTGCCTTGGGCACCACCCAGCAGGTGCCCAGGTGGCGCTTGTGCACACTGTCCTTCAGGTGCTTCTCCTGCAGGCTGACGGGCACGTGCGCTCTCCCGCGCACCCCCCCGATCCGCAGCACACCCTCCGCCAGGTGCCTCCCCCCAGTGTCCTGGGCCGGGGGGGCCAAGCCCACAGAACGAACATTGGTGACCTCTATGTCAGCATGCTGGAACTGGCCTGAGGGTGGGGCAGGAAAGAACAGCATGAGGCATGCTGGGAAATGCAGTTTTTAACCTTGTGGAAACAATGTGGAAGGGGGATGAGTGGCTAGGAGAGCACATTTAGAAAGCACTAGATTTGCTTAATTAGCATTACCGTAAATTATAATAAAAGTTTATTACTATAGAGAGGTTTAATAAATCATGATGGTGTGAGTGTAAATGGGTGGTCGGAATGCAGATTACCCAGAAGCCCCTGTGTGAGGGGGGACAGTCCCCGCCCATCGGCCACGTAGAAGCCCACGTGAGCGATCTGGAGGTAGGTGGGGTGCTTGTAGTGGTGGAAGAGGATGAGGAAACGCAGGCCCCAGCCCAGTTCCACCCAGCAGCGCAGGTGGTCGTCCACGGCAACCCTCAGGCCCTGCCTCGCTACTGAACCCGGCCTATCCGTGGGCAGCAGCTCCCGCCCCTCCCCCTCCAGCACCACGGAGTCGAGCGTCACCCTGACGACCACGCCCCCGCCTGTGGGGACGGAGATGGTGAGCTGGTCGAAGTAGGTGCGGCTCTGGTCTTCGAACCCGTGCTTTGAGGGCGCGTATGTCAGGTGGCCGTCCACAATAATGCCTGCAGAGAAAGCCAGGGTCAGTCAGTCTCTCAGGAGCACTTCAGCCACCTAAGGCCCATTCATGTGTGTACACAAACTGCACCACTCAGCAAAATGAGTTTGATGCTGATTGATGCTGCCATTGAAATACCTAAAACATCCAGACTGTGAATAGGGCATGTGACAGCGCACTTCAGCTCAATGACATTTTCTAACAATTAAATGCAAAAAGCAGCATTCCTTTCGTTTTTGAATCTTAAATTGCTTTCCTAAATGCCACAATTTCTGTGAAACACAAGATCAAGGCTGAAAACGATCCTTGCTGATCTTTTGCGTGTGTACACATAAAACAAAAAACATACACAAAACATAAAATTTAGATTTTTGGGTTTTGAAACATAACCATCGGGCAAAACTATCGCAGATGTATTCAGGAGCACAACATAGTAGTACGTGCAGAATTTAAGAGCAGAAGTTGCATCACGTCTGAAAGACATGCTCATGCATGCACTACATGACATCACTGTGACGACATGACATCACTGGCACAGCATGACGTCACTGCGATATCACCTTTCTCTGGGTCCTCCAGCAGGCGCAGCACGTCATTGGCTCGTCCGTCCACGGTGAAGCACAGGCTCTCATCCAATTGGGGGATCCAGACCACAAAGTGGGGGTCTCCATCCACTGAGAAACGCAAGAGCAGATCATTCACACAGGGCTGGATTCACACATTCACATCTGAGCCATTTAGCAAACGCGCGTATCCAGTCACTGACAGTCATAACAGGGGCCCAGCAGGAACTCAAACCCACCTACGAGGAGTATTTCCCTAAACCTTATGCTACACAAACGCACGCTAACAACTGCACCAACCCATAATCAAAGGCGGACAGGCCTGACCACCTGATCACCCAGGAGGAGACAAACATGGATCCCACAGAACTTATTAGAGACACCAGCACAATCAGTCAAGCGCACAGACCCCGTAACGAACAGGTAAAAAACAAACGCGGGGAAATCCCCTCGCTGCACGTTTGGGATTGGGGGGTGGGGAGGGAGCCGCTTACCTGAGGAGGCAAAGATTTTCTGGGAGGCCAAGGGTTGGCTGTCGGCTGGAGGAAGAATGATTTTTACAAAATCAGACCTGTTCCTCTACACCCCATTCCTAACACACCCCCGCACCGAACAACATCCCCCCCCCCCCCCCCCCCCCCCCCCCCCCCCCCCCCCCCCACACATCCTTTAATAAGGAAAAAGGCATCAGGGGTCACATGCCAGAAACAGACCGGACAGTGGTCAGAGAAACAGGCTGAACAGTGGTCAGAGAAATAGGCCGAACAGCGGTGAGAGAAACAGGCCGAACAGTGGTCAGAGAAACAGACCGAACACTGGCGACAGAAACAGGCCGAACAGTGGTCAGAGAAACAGGCCGAACAGCGGTGAGAGAAACAGGCCCAACAGTGGTCAGAGAAACAGACTGAACACTGGCGACAGAAACAGGCCGAACAGTGGTCAGAGAAACAGACCGAACAGAGGTGAGAGAAACAGGCCGAACAGTGTTCAGAGAAACAGGCCGAACAGTGTTCAGAGAAACAGGCCGAACAGTGGTCAGAGAAACAGGCCAAACAGTGGTCACAGAAACAGGCCGAACAGTGGTCAGAGAAACAGGCCGAACAGTGGTCAGAGAAACAGGCCGAACAGTGTTCAGAGAAACAGGCCGAACAGTGTTCAGAGAAACAGGCCGAACAGTGGTGAGAGAAACAGGCCGAACAGTGGTGAGAGAAACAGGCTGAACAGTGGTGAGAGAAACAGGCCGAACAGTGGTCAGAGAAACAGACCGAACAGTGGCGACAGAAACAGGCCGAACAGTGGTCAGAGAAACAGACCGAACACTGGCGACAGAAACAGGCCGAACAGTGGTCAGAGAAACAGGCCGAACAGCGGTGAGAGAAACAGGCCCAACAGTGGTCAGAGAAACAGACTGAACACTGGCGACAGAAACAGGCCGAACAGTGGTCAGAGAAACAGACCGAACAGAGGTGAGAGAAACAGGCCGAACAGTGTTCAGAGAAACAGGCCGAACAGTGTTCAGAGAAACAGGCCGAACAGTGGTCAGAGAAACAGGCCAAACAGTGGTCACAGAAACAGGCCGAACAGTGGTCAGAGAAACAGGCCGAACAGTGGTCAGAGAAACAGGCCGAACAGTGTTCAGAGAAACAGGCCGAACAGTGTTCAGAGAAACAGGCCGAACAGTGGTGAGAGAAACAGGCCGAACAGTGGTGAGAGAAACAGGCTGAACAGTGGTGAGAGAAACAGGCCGAACAGTGGTCAGAGAAACAGGCCGAACAGTGGTCAGAGAAACAGACCGAACAGTGGTCAGAGAAACAGGCCGAACAGCGGCGACAGAAACAGAGAGAGGTCTGAACTGTAAACTCCTAAAATGTGGAAGACTGCAAAGCAGCAGGAGATTGCGGGGAGCAATACGCTCAAAGCTAATTATTCTGTTCCTGTTCCATAGCACAGGTCTGCGCTCAAAGCTCATTATTTTGCTCCTGTTCACATAGCACAGGTCTGCGTTCAAAGCTAATTATTCTGTTCCTGTTCGCATAGCACAGGTCTGCCTTGCTATGGTGTTTCTAGTCAATTAAAGAAAAAAACATTAAAGGGCAAATATCCTTTCGCTATTTGCCCTTTAACTTACCGGTGGCATAACTGATGTCATAGTCGTACTCATAGTTTGCTTCATAATCTGAAAAAATCAAATCACAGAGGATTAAAGTGCTGTTTAGTCCTGAAAATATATCACTTGCTACCTGTATCGCCTACTTTATAGCTGTATAATTTTACTGCTACCTTCATTACCCACCTGTATCACCTGTCTGTGGCCAATATTACATTCCTATATATAGTACCTGTATTACCTGTCAGCAATGCGTATCATGTACCTGATGCCTGTACCCGCTGCCAAAATTCTGCTTCACCCATCTGTAATTACCCACATTCCCTGTAATTACTCATAGTCAATATCGAGGGCTAATGATTTTAAAAAACAAACGTGGGGAAATCCCCTCGCTGCACGTTTGGGATTGGGGGGTGGGGAGGGAGCCGCTTACCTGAGGAGGCAAAGATTTTCCGGGAGACCAAGGGTTGGCTGTCGGCTGGAGGAAGAATGATTTTTACCAAATCTGAAAAAATCAAATCACAGAGGATTAAAGTGCTGTTTAGTCCTGAAAATATATCACTTGCTACCTGTATCGCCTACTTTATAGCTGTATACTTTTACTGCTACCTTCATTACCCACCTGTATCACCTGTCTATGGCCAATATTACATTCCTGTATGTAGTACCTGTATTACCTGTCAGCAATGCGTATCATGTACCTGATGCCTGTACCCGCTGCCAAAATTCTGCTTCACCCATCTGTAATTACCCACATTCCCTGTAATTACTCATAGTCAATATCGAGGGCTAATGATTTTAAAAAACAAACGTGGGGAAATCCCCTCACTGCACTTTTGGGATGGGGGGGTGGGGGGGAGCCGCTTACCTGAGGAGTCAACGACTTTCACGGAGGCCGTCTTGAATTGGCTGTCAACTGGAGGAAGAATGATTTTTAAAAAATCAGACCTGTTACTCTACACCCCATTCCTAACACACCCCCACACCGATCACATTTCCTTTAACAACTCCCCTGCACCTATCACATTTCCTTTATCAACATTCCCCCCCCCCCACACCCATCACAATTTTTTTAGTTTACTTCAAAATCTGAAAAAATCAAATCACAGAGGATTAAAGTGCTGTTTAGTCCTGAAAATATATCACTTGCTACCTGTATCGCCTACTTTATAGCTGTATACTTTTACTGCTACCTTCATTACCCACCTGTATCACCTGTCTGTGGCCAATATTACATTCCTGTATATAGTACCTGTATTACCTGTCAGCAATGCGTATCATGTACCTGATGCCTGTACCCGCTGCCAAAATTCTGCTTCACCCATCTGTAATTACCCACATTCCCTGTAATTACTCATAGTCAATATCGAGGGCTAATGATTTTAAAAAACAAACGTGGGGAAATCCCCTCGCTGCACGTTTGGGATGGGGGGGTGGGGGGGAGCCGCTTACCTGAGGAGTCAACAACTTTCACAAAGGTCGTCCTGAATTGGCTGTCGACTGGAGGAAGAATGATTTTTAAAAAATCAGACCTGTTACTCTACACCCCATTCCTAACACACCCCCACACCGATCACATTTCCTTTAACAACTCCCCTGCACCTATCACATTTCCTTTAACAACATCCCCCCCCCCCCCACACCCATCACAATATTTTTAGTTTACTTCAAAATCTGAAAAAATCAAATCACAGAGGATTAAAGTGCTGTTTAGTCCTGAAAATATATCACTTGCTACCTGTATCGCCTACTTTATAGCTGTATACTTTTACTGCTACCTTCATTACCCACCTGTATCACCTGTCTGTGGCCAATATTACATTCCTGTATATAGTACCTGTATTACCTGTCAGCAATGCGTATCATGTACCTGATGCCTGTACCCGCTGCCAAAATTCTGCTTCACTCATCTGTAATTACCCACATTCCCTGTAATTACTCATAGTCAATATCGAGGGCTAATGATTTTAAAAAACAAACGGGGGAAATCCCCTCACTGCACTTTTGGGGGGGGGGGGGGGGGGGGGAGCCGCTTACCTGAGGAGTCAACGACTTTCACGGAGGCCGTCTTGAATTGGCTGTCAACTGGAGGAAGAATGATTTTTAAAAAATCAGACCTGTTACTCTACACCCCATTCCTAACACACCCCCACACCGATCACATTTCCTTTAACAACTCCCCTGCACCTATCACATTTCCTTTAACAACATTCCCCCCCCCTCACACCCATCACAATTTTTTTAGTTTACTTCAAAATCTGAAAAAATCAAATCACAGAGGATTAAAGTGCTGTTTAGTCCTGAAAATATATCACTTGCTACCTGTATCGCCTACTTTATAGCTGTATACTTTTACTGCTACCTTCATTACCCACCTGTATCACCTGTCTATGGCCAATATTACATTCCTGTATATAGTAACTGTATTACCTGTCAGCAATGCGTATCATGTACCTGATGCCTGTACCCGCTGCCAAAATTCTGCTTCACCCATCTGTAATTACCCACATTCCCTGTAATTACTTATAGTCACTTACACACACAGTGAGTGTGTGAGGGAGAGACTGACAGGTCTGTCAGGACTGACCCGGCGTTTAAAAGAGGCCTCCTCCACTGTTTGCTCAACAGACGTTCAGTGGGAGAGGAGGGTGTGTGCCATCCTTTAATAAGGAAAAGGCATCAGGGGTCACATGCCAGAAACAGACCGAACAGTGGTCAGAGAAACAGACCGAACAGTGATGAGAGAAACAGGCCGAACAGTGGTCAGAGAAACAGGCCGAACAGTCAGAAACAGGCCGAACCAGAAACAGGCCGAACAGTGGTCAGAGAAACAGGCCGAACAGTGGCGACAGAAACAGGCCGAACAGTGGTCAGAGAAACAGGCCGAACAGTGGCGACAGAAACAAGCCGAACAGTGGTCAGAGAAACAGACCGAACAGTGGTCAGAGAAACAGGCCGAACAGTGGTCAGAGAAACAGGCCAATCAGAGAATCAGGTGTATGTGGGTATGGGTGTGGGGGTGGGTGGGTGTGCGTGGGTGTGGGTGAGGGGGTGGGTGTGTGTGTGGGTATGGGTGTGGGGGTGGGTGGGTGTGCGTGGGTGTGGGTGAGGGGGTGGGTGCGTGTGTGGGTATGGGTGGGTGTGCGTGTGGGTGTGTGTGGGTGAGGGGGGGGTGTGTGTGTGGGTATGGGTGTGGGTGCATGTGTGTGTGGGTGTGTGTGTGGGTGCGTGTGTGTGTGGGTATGGGTGTGGGTGCGTGTGTGTGTGGGTATGGGTGTGGGTGCGTGTGTGTGTGGCTGTGTGTGGGTGCAGGTGCAGGTGCGTGTGCGGGAGCGGGCGCAGCAGGTCTCACCCGGCAGCCCGGCTGCCTCCCATGGTTTGGGGGGTTCGGTGGCCCCCGGCATGGGCACGAAGGTGCCGCTGATCAGAGTGGCGACCTCGGCGGTCCCGGGATCGGCGTCGGGCAGGGGCGTGGCCGGGGCGTGGCCGGAGAGGACCAGCGTGGTGAGATGGGCGTGCCGGGCGTCGGTGGGGGACGCGGTCCCGTCTTCGGGCTGAGGGGAGGACGGGATGGGGGGAAGCACAGCAGGGGTTGGGGGGGTGGTTTTAGCAGAACTGGGGGGAGGGGGCACTGTTTTGACAGAGCTGGGGGGTGGGGTGGAGGTTTTCCCAGAGATGGGTGAAGCAGCAGTTCTGACGGACGCAGGAGGAGGGGCGGCCGTGCTTTTTTTGGGCAGTGGGGGAGCAGCGGCTTTGCCGGTACTGGGGGTGGTGGAAAGCCTGCCGGAATGGGGGGGCTGCAGGGGGCGCCCCGTGGTGTGAATCCCACTGGGGGGGGCGTGGGGGGGCCGTTTGGTGTTGGGGCCGCTCCCCTGTTTGGTTTTGCGGGGCCGGGGGCCGGAGGTGGAGGCGGGCTTTTTGGGGGGGGCGTGGGCAGGGGCTGCCGTGGTGGTGGTCGTGCCGGAGGTGGTGGTGGCGATGGTGGGGGCTGCCGTGGTGGTGGTTCTGCCAGAGGTGGTGGTGGTGGTGTGGGTGATGGGGGCCGCGGTCGTCACGGCGATGGTGGTGGTGTGGGTGGTGGGGGCCGGGGTCGTGGCGGCGGTGGAGGAGGGACTGGGGGTGGAGCTGGGGGTGGAGCTGGGGGTCACCTCGTCGGCATCCGGCTTCACCACCACCAGGGAGGTGACGGGGGTGACGAAGTTGTACTTGAGGGAGAGGTTGGTGGCCTTCTCCCCCAGGAGGCGCTGCGTGGGGGGGTCGGTGCTGTTGAGCTTGGCCTGGAGGAGCTCTTTGATGGTGAAGTAGGCCCACAGGCGGCGCACGAAGCTGGAGATGCCGTCGGCGCCGCCGGGGCAGGCCAGCCAGTCGGCCGTGCCGTTTCCCCCGGGCCCGCCGCCGCCTGCCGCCGCCACGTCGTTCTCCAGCCGCAGCCTGCGGGTGGAGTCGCTGGCCGTCAGCGACACCTTCAGGTCCCGCACCCCCGGCTTGACCCGGCCCGCCACCACCAGCTCCGAGCCCTGGAAGTAGTGCGGGAAGAGGGCGCGGGTGACGTCGAAGGCCCGGTCGTCCAGGTAGGCCAGCTGCACGTCGGAGAGCAGGGGGCTGGCCACCTCGTCGTAGAAGCCCTTGAGCTGCAGCGCGGCGTCGGCGTCCTCGTAGACGGTACGGGCCACGCCGCGGTTCTCCAGGGCCAGCCGGCGCAGCAGCGGCAGGTCGGCGTCGTCGCCGAAGGCCAGGCCGAACAGCGCGGCGGGGCCCAGCGCCTCCCGCGCGTTCCGCAGGATGGTCTCGCCCGCCGTCACGCCGGTGGTCGCCTCGCCGTCCGTCAGGAAGATCACCAGCGGCACGCGCCGGACCCCCGACCGCCCCGGGCCCGCTCGGGACGAGGCGGAGTTCACCAGCTGGGCCGCCGAGAGCAGAGCCAAATTAATGTTGGTCCCTGGGGAGGCGGGGGGGAGATAAACAAATAGTGAGGAACAGAGAGGAAGCACACAGAGAACTCCTGGCCTCCCACATTTCAAATCCACGATTGGCCCGGCTCCCATCACTCTAAAGTCACTTCCCACTTTTGAGGCCATTGCCATTGGTCCTACTGCTATCAGACAGGCCTGTGATTGGTCCACCAGGTAAGTGACTCAGTAATACCTACACCCGTCCGCGTTGATCTTCTTGACGAACTCCTTGGCCTCGCGCACATTCTGCCTCGTGGCTTGCACCGCCTCCCCCTTCTTCCAGGTGTGTACCTGCACAGGTGCGGCAGCATGGGGCAGATGTTCAGCGGCTGGGCTTTTTCAGCAGAAAGTTGCCAGTTTGTAAGGACACAGCACGTAAGGGATGATGAGTACATATTGTAGGTGCACATGTGTAAAGACTAACTCTAGCACTACTCCTCCGCAGGGATACCCCCAATCTAGTATCACTCTCACGTTTCACTTATATGCTGATCTTCTAGCGCTTTCATGTTGCACTTGTATCTCCATCTTGACTTTGTGGCTCTTTGTCATAGCTCTTGTAATCATGCCTCAATTCTAGTTTACGACTGGCCACAACTTTACTGGCTTAGCCTATGCTTACCATGTGAACTAGACTTGATGTTCATTGCTATGATAGTTAATGAGAATTGTACCTTACCTGTGTTCTGTAGTTGTTCCAAATGCCTTCAGTATGCACTTACTGCACGTGGATAAAAGTGTCTGCCCAGTAAATGTGATGTAAAGACTGCAGGCGGACCTTGTCTGAGAAGGTGATGATGTTGAAGTGGTCTCCCTCCCGCAGGTCAGTCAGGATTGTGGCCATGGCCTGCTTCGTCTGAGCAGAGAAAAACGCAGCTTTTCTCCTTTCCATCATTCCTATTCCTGTTTCTGTCCTTCACGCTATACAGTTCAGATCTTCAGTTTACACAATCTTCTCTTGGCGTAACCAAGCAACTTAGCAGCAAACGGGTCCTTTCAAGATCGCTAAACCAATTCTCAGGAAATAGCACAAGCGTTGGTTCAGCTTGGTTTCAGACGAAAGTTACGAATCCTACCTGCTTAATTTTGATGCCGGTCATTGACCCGCTGATGTCAATCACGAAGATGACATCCTTGGGCACGACAGGAAGTCCCCGTGGGGCGAAGTAGTGCACAAAGTACCCGTCGTAAATCTGCAACAGAGAGACAAGAAAACATTTGAGCGTGCTGCCCAGGGAAACCTGCACTTCTTGCCATCCGCGTGAAAGCTTCTCCACAGTGGGGGACAGAACTCCCAATTCCTCTACGACCCACTCAGACAATTTCCACCGTGGGCTGGAAAAACATCTCTTCAGACTGTACCTTGACTAACTCTAACAATACTCCTCTACAGAGAAACCCCAATCCTAGTTTCACTGCCATGTATCACTTGAATCTTGATCTTCTGGTACCTTGTATCTTCATCTTGATGTTGTAGCTCTTTGTCATATCTCTTATAACCATGCCTCACTTCCAGTTTATGACTTCCTATAGCTTTACTGACTCAGCCAATGCTTACTGTGTGAACAAGACTTGATGCTCGTGGCTCTGGATAACTGATACTCAATGAGAATTGTGCCTTATCAGACCTGTGCTCTATAGTTCCAGCAACTTTCGGCACATATTGTACATTGCTTTGGGTAAAAGCGTCTGCCTATTAAATGTGATGTCATGTGATGACATCACAGCGTAGAGCGGCACCCAGGGTTCTCTCACCTGGACGTCCCCCATGAGGTCGTTGAGCTCCACGTCGTACTCGATGACAAAGTCTGCGTTCAGGCCCTTGGGGGACGAGCTGGTCTGCTGCTGGAGGCTCGGGGTGTAGCGCACCTGGGCGCAGCGGGGTGTCTGCACCACCTGAGTGGATGGAGGAGCCTCCGCTTCACCTGGAGGGCAGAGCAAGAGAGAGAGAGAGAGAGAGAAACCAATCACCTGCCAGCCCTCAAGCCCTTCTCACCTTACTGACAGACACGGCCCCACAAATATAGCAATAAACCTGTATACACACACACACACTCACACACACACATACACGCACAGTCACACACACACACGCATACACACACACACCGCTGTACCTGAGACAGTGTTGGAGAGCAGGCGGTTGGTTCTGAGGGGCAGGGCCCGTATGAAGCTGATTCCGGATCTTTCTGCCACGGTCACCTCCAGCGAGAGGTTCTGAACGGGCTGCCCGGGCCGCAGCCCCAGCACCAGCTGGTACCGGCCCAGTCGCCGTGACAGCAGCTCCTCGTAGGTCAGGGAGAAGGACAGGCGCTCGCCCGACGGCACGCTGACCGCCACCCGGAACTTCTCCACCTCCCGTTCCCTGGGGGGAGACACCATTCCTCTCTCCACAAACCGCCAGTTCCCCTCCACAAACCTCTAGGTCCCCTCCACAAACCGCCAGTTCTCCTCCACAAACCGCCAGTTCCCCTCCACAAACTGCCGGTTTCTCTCCACAAACCGCCAGTTCCCCTCCACAAACTGCCAGTTTCTCTCCACAAACCGCCAGTTCCCCTCCACAAACTGCCAGTTCCCCTCCACAAACCGCCAGTTCCCATTCAACAAACTGCCAGTTTCTCTCCACAAACCGCCAGTTCCCCTCCACAAACTGCCAGTTTCTCTCCACAAACCGCCAGTTCCCCTCCACAAACTGCCAGTTCCCCTCCACAAACCGCCAGTTCCCCTCAACAAACTGCCAGTTTCCCTCCACAAACCGCCAGTTCCCCTCCACAAACTTCATAAGAAGCAGCGGACAGGGTACTCTAAATTGCCCACAGACTCTAAATTGCCCATAGGTATGAGTGTGTGAGTGAATGGTGTGTGTGCCCTGCGATAGATTGGCGGCCTGTCCAGGGTGTAATCCTGCCTCTCACCCAATGCACGCTGGGATAGGCTCCAGCACCCCCCGTGACCCTGTCCAGGATAAGCGGGTGTAGATAATGGATGGATGATGGATGGATGGATGGATGGATTGGGTATAAGAGCTAACCAAATTGGAGACACCGTTCCTCAGCTGATTAAAAGACTTCAGCGCTTAGCGCTGAGGACCTAAATGGCGGTTATGACGGACTGGCGGCGGTACTCTGAGGGGATGGAACTGTGGGCGGGGTCATACTGACTTGGTGGCCACGAGCCCAGCGGTCTTCCCTCTCTTCTTGGCCGCGTCGTAAATCTTCTTGGCCGCGCTCCTCTCCTGAACCTGCGCCACGTACACCTTCCCGTTGGAGGTTCTGCCGGGAAAAAAAAGAGGGCGGGGCAGAGGCGGATAAAGGCGTTTGTCCCCGTCATGCACCCGCCACGTTCCCGCGTCCGGGTGCGTCTCCAGGGGCAACCGCGCTCTGACGCACGGCTTCACCATTACACGCACGGCTGGTTTAAAGAGGACCGACCCGACAGCAGAATGTTGTGTTACTCCATCGCTGCTCGTCATGCTATCCGATCGCAGGTCTCTGCCTAGACCAGGCCTGCCCAGCCCTGTTCCTGTAGGTTTACACTCCAATCCTAATCAAGCACACCTCATTCAACAGCTAGAGCAGGGCTGCCCAACCCTGTTCCTGGAGATCTACCATCCTGTAGGTTTACACTTCAACCCTAACCAAGCACACCTCATTCAACAGCTAGAGCAGGGCTGCCCAACCCTGTTCCTGGAGATCTACCATCCTGTAGGTTTACACGTCAACCCTAACCAAGCACACCTCATTCAACAGCTAGAGCAGGCCTACCAAACCCTGTTTCTGGAGACCTACCGTCCTGTAGGTTTACACTCCAATCCTAACCAAGCAGACCTCATTTAACAGCTAGAGCAGGGCTGCCCAACCCTGCTCCTGGAGATCTACCACCCTGTAGGTTTTCACTCCAACCCTAACAAAACACACCTCATTCAACAGCTAGAGCAGGTCTGCCCAACCCTGTTCCTGCAGATCTACCATCCTGTAGGTTTACACTCCAACCCTAATGATGCACACCTCATTCAACAGCTAGAACAGGGCAGCCCAACCCTGTTCCTGCAGATCTACCATCCTGTAGGTTTTCAATCCAACCCTAACCAAGCACACCTCATTCAACAGCTAGAGCAGGCCTACCAAACCCTGTTTCTGGAGATCTACCGTCCTGTAGGTTTACACTCCAATCCTAACCAAGCAGACCTCATTCAACAGCTAGAGCAGGGCTGCCCAACCCTGCTCCTGGAGATCTACCGCCCTGTAGGTTTTCTCTCCAACCCTAACAAAGCACACCTCATTCAACAGCTAGAACATGGCTGCCCCACCTTGTTCCTGGAGATCTACTGTCCTGTAGGTTTTCACTCCAACCCTAATGATGCACACCTCATTCAACAGCTAGAACAGGGCTGCCCAACCCTGTTCCTGGAGATCTACCATCCTGTAGGTTTTCAATCCAACCCTAATAAAGCACACCTCATTCAACAGCTAGTGATCATGTTGAGCTGCTAATTAGTAGAGTCAGGTGTGCCAAATTAGGGTTGAAATGAAAACCTACAGATAAATTAAGTGAGCTTGCTAACGTTACATTCACATTAACAATACCACATGCTACCATATGAACAAAAAGTAAAGTTACAACATTTGCATCTTTGCAAACATCTTTCTTACATTGATATTTCTTCAGTGGAATTTTCCTCCAGTAAATACATAGAGCAGCAAGCTCAGGACTGGCATCAGCAATGTGCATTGTGGGTCCGTGTGATTGGTAAATGGACTGCATTTATATAGCGCTTTTATCCAAAGTGCTTTACAATTGATGCTTTGCATTCACCAGAGCAATTAGGGGTTAGGTGTCTTGACACTTCGACATGCCCAGGGCGGGGGATCGAACTGGCAACCCTCCGATTGCTAGACAACCGCTCTTACCTCCTGAGCTATGTCGCCCCCAGATTGGCCAGATGCCACTCCGAAGCGTTCTCAGCGTAAGGCTGGGTAGAGTACACATCAAGCGCACTGCACTTTTGATTGCTGGAGAAATGGAACACACTTGCACACTTATGCTGAGCACATGAATGCGTACGGAAAGTGCCCAAGCATGCGAGTGTGAGTACTGAGACAGCCTCTATGACTCCATTCACCTCTGGTGCTCCAGTGTGTCAATCTGAACATGCTACAGACACTCACTCAGCTCAGAAAAATATCAACCAGTATAAATATAAATGGGCAGAGTGAAACTTCAACCTAGCTTATTCACAAGCTGACCTGAAGGAGAAAGTCAAACAAACAAAAACATGTTATAAAGTAATTTTTAAAAAGCATGTTTCCCCGGGAAATTCAGTTAATCACGCAACCTAAAAAAAGGGGTAAATGTTAAAAGTTAGAAAGTGATTTCCTTTAGTAAACACCAAACCCTAAACCTTTCCAAACAGAAAAAGAACACCAAACCCTGACCAGGTCACAGTCACGATCGCCTCCCTGGGGGAGCAGAGACTTAGACAAGGTCACAGCCATTTAAAAAAGTACATTTAAGTAAGAAAAACAAAACCCAAAACAGCCAACATGAGCTTGAGACAAGAGAGCCTTTCTTACGTAAAGTGGACAAACAGAGGTGCCTTTATTTGTGTGGTACACTGTAAATGCAAATCAGAATGTGTGTGTGTAAGTGAATTATGAATTACAGGAATTTTAGCAGACGCCCATTTATATAGCTGGACATATACTGAAGCAATGCAGGTTAAGTACATTGCTCAAGGGTACAACGGCAGTGTCCTTCCCGGGAATCAAACCTATGACCTTTCGTTTACAGGCCCAGTTCCTTACCCTCTATGCTACACTGCCGCCATGTGTGTCCGTGTGTTTGAAGTGAGTGTAAGTGTACATGTGAGTGCGTATGTGTGTGTGTGTGTGTGTGTGTATGTGTATGTGAGTGTATGTGCATGTGTGTGCGTGTGTGTGAGTGTAAGTGTATGTGTCTGTGAGTATGTGAGTGTACACGTGAAATGTGAGTGTGATGTGTGCATGTGTGTGCGTGTGAGTGTAAGTGTATGTGTCTGTGAGTATGAAGTGAGTGTATGTGTACATGTGTGTGTATGTTGGTGTGTGTGTGTGTGAATGTGAGTGTAAGTGTATGTGTGTCTTGGCCTGTTTCCTTGTTAAACTGCAGTTGAAAGAGAGTGAAAGAGAGCACTGCGCTGCAGTCAGTAATGTTCTGATTTCTGAGCACAAAGCCGCCATTCATGCCCTCCTGACCTGCCAACGCCCCCAAATCCAGCCCCAGGCTTCTCGCAGGGCCTATCATCTATGCTTATTTTGGAGGATTATTTATTTATGTATTTATTTATTTATTTTTAGCGTGTTGCTTTACCGCTCTCTCTCCCTGGAGCTTGCAGGTCTCAGGGTTCCTGTCAGACATCCTCTTTGGTTTGGACCGTCTAATTCCTGGCTTCCTTCAGCAGTATCAAGCCCTGCTCTGTCTGTTGCTGTGACTTTGGTGGTGTGGGGTGGGGGGTGGGGGATGGGGGATGGGGGGGGGGGGGGGTGTTCGCTACTTGACATTTTCCATTGAATATTTTATTTCCAAATAAATATTTTTCTCCCTGTTTACGACTCACAGCAATATTACACACAGCAGTGTGTTCTCAGACCCAGTGAATCTATTCATTCCAGAAATAAATTAATATTTTTGATTGAAAAATATCAAACTTGAATCGAGCAGATGAGTGATTGAGAGAGAGAGAGAGAGAGAGAGAGAGAGAGAGAGAGAGAGAGAGAGAGAGAGAGAGAGAGAGGGAGAGAGAGAGAGCCATAACACATTCAGAAGAAAAGCGGGAGGGACTTTATAATCTAGGGCTTTTAAGAAGCTTTTACTCGGTGGTTTCCAACAAATCAAATTTCAAGAGAGAAATTTAAACGTTATTGGAAAATAAAATGTAAATCAAATTACAATTTAAGCAGAAAAGTGGAAGAATATGTTTGTACAAGATGGAAAGAAATCCAGACAGAGTAAGAGGGACAGAGACAGAGAGAGATAGAGAGAGAGAGACAGAGATAGAGCGATTGAGAGAGAAAGAGAGAGAGAGAGAGACACAGAGATAGAGAGATTGAGAGAGAGAGAGAGAGAGAGAGACAGAGATAGAGAGATTGAGACAGAAAGAGAGCGAGAGAGAGACAGAGACAGATAAAGATGGAGAGGGAAACAGGCGTCTGGGCCTGAGGCACATACATGCTGAAGTTGGAGATGAAGGCGGAGGAGGGCAGGTCCACTTCGAAGGCGGCCTCCTTGGTCACGGGCAGCGTGTTCCACACAGAGCTCTGAACGGTGGTGGCCGCGTAGCGGGAAACCACCGAGCAGCGCACGTGGAAATCTGTCACCTTCAGCTGGGGACCACACCAACAGCGTTCAGTCACACTGTGCTCAGTTACACTGTGCTCAGGCACACCGCTCAGTTACACTGTGCTCAGGCACACCGCTCAGTTACACTGTGCTCAGTCACACTGTGCTCAGGCACACTGCTCAGTCACACTGTGCTCAGGCACACTGCTCAGTCACACTGTGCTCAGGCACACGGCTCAGTCACACCGCTCAGTGACACTGCTCAGTCACACTGTGCTCAGTCACATCGCTCAGTTACACTGTGTTCAGTTACAGTGTTCAGTGACACTGCTCAGTCACACCACTCAGTCACACTGTGCTCAGTCACATCGCTCAGTTACACTGTGTTCAGTCACACCGCTCTATTACACTGTGCTCAGTAACACCGCTCAGTCACACTGTGCTCACACAGGCATTGGGAAGCACAGGCTCTGAAAAGCACAAGCATTGAGAAGCGCAGGAATTGAGAAACGCAGGCACTGAGAAGCATAGGCACTAAAAAGCAAAGGCACTACAAAGCACAGGCATTGAGAAGCACAGGCATTGCACACAGTGATTCTCCCATCCATCCAACATCCCAAGGAAAAGGGCTGCATTCATCAGGTGCATTTACTCAGGATGTGGACCTAAATAAAGTAAACACACCTTGACTTTTCCCCCTTTTCACATGATAAACATTAACACTGACAAACGGAAACATGTCAGGTAAAAAGAACCACGAATCTCTTGAAATGCAATGCATGAGCCGTTAGTGCAGGCCAATGCTGCTGCAGAAGCATTTCAAAATGTCCGATCATTTCCCATGAACATACAGCCTGAAACAGAAATCTGTATGTTTGATAGGGCCAGATGTCCGCCAACAGAATACACAAAAATATGCAAAAAATGTGCACATGTTTCAGCATGTAATATAATGATATGGCCAAGGTGCTCTGCAATGTAACAAACAATATGTGACATGTTGCTGTCACACAGCCTAGGATTAGCGTGAACAAGGTTAAAAAATGTTACACCTCAAGTATGATCATACTTTTCAGATATCACCAGTTTAACGGTTTAAAAAACGGTTTGGGGTTAGGCTGAATCCAAGGGCCCAGACTGAGAGGGCCCCCAGAAAAAAATAGTAGAACATAGAGAACTTTCTGGGGTAGAGAAGCCCAATCTTTTCATGGCCCCAAAATCCCTGTTGGCGCCTGTGGGCGTGGCTAAATTCTGTGAGCACACCTGTTCTGTGGGCTGGTCACAGGCCATGTTTTGAGTTCTGCTGAGTGAAACTTAATTCTGTAATCCATCTGCACAGTTCCTCTCATTCATCTGTCCTTTGCAGGAACTGTTTCCAAAAACCCCTGGAGATCGTATACCTCCAATTAACCACAGCTTGGGGAAAGCCTGGGGAATTCTACACCTTATTAGAGATGCTTGATAAGCCAGATGGAGTGTTGTGGATTTGGCCCAGTGCCTATGCTCCAGTGAGTGAGCTCACATTAACCGTCCCTGTCCATCAGTCTCTTATTAGCCTGATTTAGCCGTGAGGAGCCTGTGGTGCGGAGTTCAGGCTACACAGCAGCTGGCAGACGGACCTCTGGGTGTGGCAGACACCCTGCACTGTTACACACGCTCTCCCCCTGCACTGCTACACACGCTCTCCCCCTGTTACACACGCTCTCCCCCTGCACTGCTACACACGCTCTCCCCCTGCACTGCTACACACGCTCTCCCCTGCACTGCTACACACACGCTCTCCCCCTGCACTGCTACACACGCTCACACGCTCTCCCCCTGTTACACACGCTCTCCCCCTGCACTGCTACACACACGCTCTCCCCCTGTTACACACGCTCTCCCCCTGCACTGCTACACACGCTCTCCCCCTGTTACACACGCTCTCCCCCTGCACTGCTACACCTGCTACACATGCTCTCCCCCTGCACTGCTACACACGCTCTCCCCCTGCACTGCTACACACGCTCTCCCCCTGCACTGCTACACACGCTCTCCCCCTGTTACACACGCTCTCCCCCTGCACTGCTACACACGCTCTCCCCCTGTTACACACGCTCTCCCCCTGCACTGCTACACACGCTCTCCCCCTGCACTGCTACACACGCTCTCCCCCTGCACTGTTACACACGCTCTCCCCCTGCACTGCTACACACGCTCTCCCCCTGCACTGCTACACACGCTCTCCCCCTGCACTGTTACACACGCTCTCCCCCTGTTACACAACGCTCTCCCCTGCACTGCTACACACGCTCTCCCCCTGCACTGCTACACACGCTCTCCCCTGCACTGCTACACACGCTCTCCCCCTGCACTGCTACACACGCTCTCCCCTGCACTGTTACACACGCTCTCCCCTCCCCCCTGTTACACACGCTCTCCCCCTGCACTGTTACACACGCTCTCCCCCTGTTACACACGCTCTCCCCCTGCACTGTTACACACGCTCTCCCCTGCACTGCTACATACGCTTTCCCCCTGCACTGCTACACACGCTCTCCCCCTGCACTGCTACACAAACCTCGCTCTCCCCCTGTTACACACGCTCTCCCCCTGCACTGCTACACACGCTCTCCCCCTGCACTGCTACAACACGCTCTCCCCTGCACTGCTACACACGCTCTCCCCCCTGCACTGCTACACACGCTCCCCCTGTTACACACACTCTCCCCCTGCAACTGCTACACACGCTCTCCCCCCTGTTACACACGCTCTCCCCTGCACTGTTACACACGCTCTCCCCTGCACTGCTACATACGCTTTCCCCCTGCACTGCTACACACGCTCTCTCCCCTGCACTGCTACACACGCTCTCCCCTGTTACACACGCTACACCACGCTCCCCCTGCACTGCTACACACGCTCTCCCCCCTGCACTGCTACACACGCTCTCCCCCCCTGCACTGCTACACACGCCTCCCCCTGCACTGCTACACACGCTCCTCCCCCTGTTACACACACACTCTCCCCCTGCACTGCTACACACGCTCTCCCCCTGTTACACACGCTCTCCCCCTGCACTGCTACACAGCGCTCTCTCTCCCCCTGCACTGCTACACACACTCTCCCCCTGCACTGTTACACATGCTCTCCCCCTGCACTGCTACACACGCTCTCCCCCTGCACTGTTACACACGCTCTCCCCCTGCACTGCTACACACACGCTCTCCCCTGCACTGCTACACAGCGCTCTCCCCCTGCACTGCTACACACGCTCTCCCCCCTGCACTGCTACACACGCTCTCCCCTGCCTGTTACACACGCTCTCCCCCTGCACTGCTACACACGCTCTCCCCCTGCACTGCTACACACGCTCTCCCCCTGCACTGTTACACACGCTCTCCCCCCTGCACTGCTACACACGCTCTCCCCCCCCCTGCACTGCTACTGTTACACGCCTCTCCCCCTGCACTGCTACACACGCTCTCCCCCTGTCACTGCTCTCCCCCTGCACTGCAGCAATCTAGCTAATGTTGAACTCAGTCAAAATGCCAAAAACAAAATGGTGAAGATTATAAGTAGAAAGTAAAATTTAAACAATTAAAACAATGACATTTTTCAATTTCTTTGCCTTAGCAAAAAAAGACATTCTTTAATGTTGTTGTTTGCTCTTTATTTTAAAGAGAGCATCGGTTGGGGTAGTGGTACCGTTTTAAAAGTATTATTTTAGTATAGGTATCAGCAAAATCAAAATCACACTCATCCTTACTTCAGAGGACTGTGCGTTATCTATATACTGCCCCATAGCAGCAGCCGGTGACTATACATAAACACTCAAATGCGCTCTCACAGACACACAAAACATACTCGCTAACAAAAAGATACATTGTTTGACTCAAATGCATATATTGGGTATTTAGAGGGGTAATTTAAAGGGATAATTCACTTTCTGGGGTTTACATTATGTCAGTTTGTGTGAAATTTTTTGGAAGGTTTTCAATTGGTCCAGACAATTTTTGTGTGTGATGAAGGAATTTTTGGATTAACTCCTTGCTTTACAATGGCTTTAATCCTTCATCACACACAAAACAAAATATAAAATGGAAAATATGTATATCCAGAAAAAAAAGGTGAACTATGCCTTTAAGTTTATTTCTGCCCTACATAGTGTATTTCACACCCACAGACAGTAAGCCATTGAAGAGGGATTTCCTAAACCAACACCATGAGCAGCAGACAGGCACAGCACAGGGCCTCGCCCGGGGTCCCTACGGTTCACACCGGGAGAGACGCCCCTTAAAGCTCGCCTCCGGCGCGTTGCCATGGCGGCTAACCAGCGGGTACACTCACCTCCGGTCTGGCTGACCTGCTCTGACGTTTCACCCTCTGAAAAAAAAAACCACAACAGGCCCGGTTACAGGAGACGCACGGACAGACTCAACCATTCAGAATTCTCAACAGATAGACCGGCAAACACAAAGATAGACACGTGCGCGTGGAGTAGCCTACTGACTGCAGACAGACAGATACACACGAATGCACAAGTGAAATACTGATGAAAGAAAGAAAGACAGACAGACAAATGACACACAGTCTGAAGGATAAGACACAACTGCAATGTGATTCAGTGGTGGAGGGGAAACTTTAAAACACTGGTGCAACACTAAAACCTTAAGTTGGTCAAGATA
Organism: Anguilla japonica; assembly: GCA_025169545.1. Classification (NCBI taxonomy): domain Eukaryota; kingdom Metazoa; phylum Chordata; class Actinopteri; order Anguilliformes; family Anguillidae; genus Anguilla; species Anguilla japonica. Next base: position 37,754,465 of record CM045893.1, on the reverse strand, counting down.
ATTACCCTGCTTTGCTTCAACAAATATAAATACATTTACATATATACTGCGTCAAAGTGAGCACGTTCTGCCTAGCTGAATAAGGGCATCTGTTTGAGATATTAGGGCCGGAAGGAAAATATTACGAATGTGAATATTTCTAAAACTTTGTCTGTTGCGCAATAAGAACACCAGAACACCGCGCAGCTACGCACGTGCCAGACCACAGTTATTCCATCTGGGTTCGGAATTTAACACGTCGAAGCTGGTAGTGCCATTTAAGCTTTGCACGGAGATCCCGGACTCGGCGTATCAACAAATCTAATTACCTGTTTTTACCGCGAGGTTCGGGATTCATTTCCACTTGATACGATCTCAAGCATCCGTGGGCGAGGTTTCGGCTTCGAAGTCGCTTAATATAAAGCCTGAATCGAGCCTATTCATGAAGCCGAGGTATGAAGGGGATGAAGGGCGGCAGTGTGCGCTGGGTTGCGGTGAGCGTGCTCCGGTGGGTTTCAAATGTTAATGTTGCTCACAAATCACCGCTGTGTCAATATATGACCACATAACCTGGAGACTGCCTGAAAGGTCAACAAACAGATGCACGGGGCTCGGCCTCCCCAAGAGAGCCTCGGCTCTGAGCGGCACAGTGCTCTTATTTTATACCCGCTGTTGTGTTGCCCCGAAGCTGCCAAATCATCGAAGTTCTTTGCACAGACATACACCTGCTTGGCTGCGCTGTGACCCCCCGAGCTGGAAACGCAAGGAGCGTTGAAAGGTATATAACTGCACACACTTCTCGCTATCTCCCCTGGGATGGGTATAGTAAGCATGTGTTTTTGGATAGCGTGGACGCGACAAACGGTTTGGCGAGAGCGCATTGCACCCATAAGCCTCTGTGTGCATTCACAGCCATCTGCGGTCAAACTCTAACGGTGAATAAAACGACTTATATCCACAAACTCTAATATTATTGTACGGTTTCCAAGTGTGTGTTGAGTAACAGTTATTTCGATTGTGATCCCATTTTTATTTTTGCAACTTCCACCACAGGCATGGTGCACCACGTACAAAACTCTGTGACCATTTTCGAGCAAAACATGTCAGAAAACTCACCTGAAGAAAAAGGTTGTTTCGGGGTCCCACACGCGCTTGGTAGTCCTCGGAAAATCCCACCCGAACAAATACGGTCAGTGAAACGACTGCAACCCACAGGAGTCCTAAACTCTGATTTATTTCTCCCATGTCTGTATCCTCTAGAAATGCCGTATCAAAACGCAGCAGCACTCAAATCCTCCAGATTCCAGCCTTAAAGTTTCGTTACGTGCGAGAAGAGCGCAACACAACCTCTCAATACAGATGGAAAATCTCTTTTTTTGTGAAGTGGCCGCCCCCTTTCTGCCTCCCGCTTTCTGTAGCCAACTCTACCAGAAAAACAGACAGTTCGATTGGATAATTGGCAGGTAATTAAATTAAAATGAAGCAATTCCTTGGCGCCGGAATGCGTAGCTTACTAAGGGTATTCTATATTTAGAATAACTGTTAGATGGGTAACTGTATACCAGCCCAGTTCCATAAGTGTGTGCGCAAAGGTGAAGGTGTGGGTGGTGTTTCAGCGGAGTGTACAGGCTACTCCTCCTCGTGGGTACATACTGGAAATTTCGCATGCGCCTGCCGTAAGACCTAGAACTTGTGAGTACGCGCAAACTTAACCCCCGAAAACGGACTATCTTGGACACACGATAAAAACTTAACTCACTCGCTACGAGCTATTCATCAACTGAGAATACATACGCTAAAACGTGGGATTACGTAAATGTACTAGTTTTATCCTAGCCATTCCATCATATAGATTTATTCAAAATATAGTTTTTTCTTTCATTTTCAGTTGATAGAAGTAATTTTAAAACAAATTAATGTTCCACATTCAGCATTCATGTGGTTGTCTATGTTTCATTATTTGGTTACATGAGTCCTAAATTGGAAAAGTGTGGGCTATTCTTTGATAAGTCCACAATAAATAGACCGTATTGAATATATTCAAATTCACTGTCTTCTAAAGATGTTATCGATAATTTAGTATCTATTTTGCTGAAGAAAGATTTATCTCTATCATTCATGTGTAGTATGCTTCCATAAAGACTTACTCGGTGACGTGCCCCATTGTATAGGAGTACTGGGAAAGTAATACACACACTCTGCAGTACATTTAACTTTTGTATTGTTCATTAAAGTAAACGTCTTTGATAGTTTTTTATGACCTATCCAAACCGCCATTCTTATTTTTACATAAAACGACCACATGAATCAGGAACAATTGTCTTTACACACTGCAGCCTACGTCTTGCACTTCAAGATATGAAACTTTGGTTTTATTTTTTTATTTGTTTCTTTCCCCAATTAATTTTGTAATACAACACACCAAACGTATATGTCACTTAAGGGACTCAAACCATTGGGTTTAGAGTTTGAGAGTTCTTTGAGGGTTGACCGTTCTACCCGTTTCCTCTGCAGCAGTGACTATTGTTTTTCTGACACAGATCAGTGAAGCCCAGCCAAGAGTCCCTCAGAGGATACTGTTTTAGATCTTAACTACAAGGCACACTGGCAAATCCACAAACACCCCCCCCCCCCCCCCACCCACACACACACACACTACTACTCTATTCATTTACCGCGATGTGGAGATTTTTGTATACAAACAGTCACTTCGAGGTAAATCAAGAGGTCATTTGTGCACGTATATTATGGGGAAAAAAACATCTAGCAAACTTTGCTGAGATTTTCTGTTAAAGGAGCTCAGTTGCACCTCATCGATATGGTCCTGCTTTCTGTCGTCACTGGATATTGAGAAATCTGGCGTCAGTTGCTGAAATATGGACTTAATCAACAGTTTTCCTTACTGGAGTCATGCACATTCATCTGAATATTTTCTGCAGCAATAGCATGTTGGAATCTTGACTTCATGCCTTACACACGCGCGCACACACACACACACGTGTCCCTGCTACAAAACAGTCTGTGGATCAGACGGAGCCAAGTCAGAAGTGTAGGTCTGTATGACTGGATTACAGTCAGCAGTAAAGTATGCATAGTGTCAAGGGCATAACTTCAGTCTGAATTTGTGGGGAGTTGGAATGTTGAAGTGTACTAACCCTGAGAAGTACAGCCCTCTAGGGGGGTGTGCTCCCTTGGAAGAAATTTTTTTTAAAGAAAAGCCACGAAATGATCATTATACTTCAGAATACTGACAAGTATAGCACAACATGAAATCCTCATCTTTATTATATGAAAATTGTTTTTCTCATCATCGTAGCTATATCATTGGGGGGTTATTTGGCCTGTTTTGTCATAAATTATTGCAGTATTCATTCTTTCAACGAATAAAGGTTGTCTGAAATTACATAACCGTGAGATGTTCTGTCAGGGTTCGATCCTGGTGCTACATGAGGGAACAGCTGTCCGGGTCAGGCCCTGAGCGACACATTCACCTCAAATGGCCTTATCTTCTGCTAACGGGAGCAGAGAGGTGGGCCAATGCTAGAGATGTCTAAAGTGTGATAGTTTTGAGCAATCAAGGTTAGAGTTATTATAACCCTCACTGATCACTTTAGTCTGATTAAGTTGTTTTTTGTATGAACTTCATTGTCAATACACATTCATTCACGTATACACGCACACGCACACGCACACGCACACACACACACACGCACACGCACACACTGCAGCTTCCCACTGTTAGGGACAGATGGCCACATGTAGAGTTCAATCATTGTTTGTAAGGATATACAACAGCCGCAGATCAAAGGGGTGTGACCGGCAGCAGACCATTTGGGTGTCCCCGGGAGGTCCGGGCGCAACGTACATTCCTTCCTGGGAACGTTCACACTGGGCGATTGTCACACCTCTGACCGGGACGCTTGTACTCATACTGATACATGTTGGGATTCGGACGGAACACTTCTCGAGACACCGCCGCGAGTTTCCCTTTGCGCGTTGAAATAAAACCTTCTGATTGGAAAGCGGTCGTCAGGGTGTTCCTTCACCGGTCCCGGCTTGGCTCCACAAACGGAGAAGATTCCCAACAAGTGTGTGCAACATTGTCTGAGATTACAGAAAACACACCAGCCGTGCTTTACATTTTATTTTTTAGAAATGACTTTATTTTTTTGGGCAGAACAGAATTCCTTGCTTATTAAACTAAAATAATTGATTTCACAGCTATTTTGTTATTAGCACAGTTAAGGTTGAGAGTTCACGCACCATTGGACCAGTTTTCACACATTGAGTTGTTGCACTGAAGCGTCTGTGCATGAGCATGTTTTTCCTCAGGGTACAGACACGTGCTAGCAGGCTAACGGGCACAGCTCCCCGCTTCAGTCCGAAAGGAGGGACTCCGCAGAGCCTCAGGACGGCCGCAAATCAGGCTGCTCGCCTCCCTCCTGTACGCGACCTTCCGGCACTTTCCCACCGTCTGCTGAAAAGTTTGCTTCAAATGCTTTTGTACCCCTGATATAAATCAGCGACTGGAATGGTGTAGAAATGAGGATCAGTTCGAATTTATTAGCTTGGCGTAAATCCCAAGTCAGCGTCCCCGTGGACATTTCCCCATAATCCATTTACACAACTGTGCAGCACGTTACTGAAGCAAATTTTGTGAAGCACCATCACTTGAGGGTGCAACACCTGTCCCTCGCTTGGGAATCAAATCTGTAGGCTCAAATCTAGAGCCAAAGTCCCTGACCCATGAACCCGCAATGCCCGAGTTTAATTCAAAAGGCATCTTTTCATGCCTCGGTGCTGTAAATCTCAGCATATTAAATGGATTATAATTTTCCCCACACCCTAACTTTCTCCCAGAGAAATTAAAAGAGGGCTAAGACAGCCTGTGACAGACCCACTAATGCCCTGCGTACGCTACACGCTTTCAGAACCCTAACAAAATCCAGAGAGCATCAGACAAAACAACAGAGCGCGTCTCACATTTAATATCAGTCTCTAATAAAAACCGCTGGTGTCTCCATCCTAGGAGCATCACTGCACACGCAGTCACAGTTTATGGACACAGGGGGGTCACACACTACATGAAGTCACGCCTGAAGACTTGTGATGAAATCAAATCAGCGTGATGTTCTCGCAAGAGCTGCAGACTAGCTTCAGACTGGATCGGGAGAGCTGGGATTGAGTCTCTGACCGTCTGCCCACAGACTGGAGACTTAGGTTAAGACTGGAGATTTTGTTATGATCTTGAAAATGGAAAAACATCTTGACTGCAGCGTACGCCAGGCATTATTGGCTCCAAATTCAAGAGGTCCGAGTACTCATGTGAAACTGCATTCTACCAGTTTGGCAGCAACCACTGGATACAGCACGGTCTGTCTGCAATGCTACTTTAATAACCCCACTGCCCTGTGGGAAGTGGTTATGCAGGAAATGGTCATGTGGAATGTGGTTATGCAGGAAGTGGTCATGTGGGAAGGGGTTATGCAGGAAGTGGTCATGTGGAATGTGGTTATGCAGGAAGTGGTCATGTGGGAAGGGGTTATGCAGGAAGTGGTCATGTGGAAAGTGGTTTTGCAGGAAGCAGCCATGTGGAAAGTGGTTATGCAGGAAGTGGTCATGTGGGAAGTCGTTATGGAGGAAGTAGTCATGTGGGAAGTGGTTATGTTTAAAGTGGTTATGCAGGAAGTGGTCATGTGGAAAGCGGTTATGCAGGAAATGGTCATGCAGGAAGTGGTCATGTGGAAAGTGGTTATGCAGGAAGTGGTCACTGCGTGGGTTTATTTGTGCGTTAGCAGAATGGTGCTAATGGGATTCCATGCCACTGAACGCAGAAGATCGGACAGCATACTGGAACCTCTGAAAATCACCAGGTGTGCTCTGACAATCAAACTCCGCCAAAAGAACAGTCATACACAAACAGAAACAGACCGCTGCTCTACAGGCCGCAGCTCGGAGCAGAGCCAGACTCTACAGAGCCGATCTCTACTCCACCCGGATGGGCAGACACAAGGCACATGCTGTTCATTGCATCGGCGCGGAGATCAGTAGATCTGCACAGCCCCCTGCTCTGAACCACTGACTGTGAGTGAGCAGATCCATGTGTACTGTCACGTCTAATTACATCTACACACAAAACACCAACACACAAAAGCGCCATTAACCGCTAGGGGACAACCTAGTGCAGCTAATACATGCCCAACAAAAGTAAGGCTCAATATACAACACGTTTTTGTGAAACCATATTGCCATATCTAATTTTTACAACAAATATTGCTTCAGGGTTTGTGCAATGTCGAGCAAGAAAATGTGACAGTATTATGTGAACCAAACATTGCATTCTCTTCACTCATTGCTCAGCCAGTGTGGTGCACTTGCTGTGGACTCGACACAGGCAGGAAGGTCACATGACTTTCCGCATCACACCATTGGACCACAGACCCCGGGGGCTTCCATGGGAAAGTGAAACACTGGGAAGGTGTTTTGCTGGACAGTTCAAGCAGAGATAAGGGCGGTGTCCGAATCAGTGCACTCGCCTACTATTCAGTATAGCTGTTGAGTACACTGGATGACAAAGTTGTTAAGTAGGCAAAATTTTTCTAAGTGTAGTGATGTAGTGTATTTGAAATCCCTCATATTTTGAGGACACAGTAGTTAGGAGGCTGATTCGGACACGAGCTTAAATGAGGGGGGGGGGGGGGGGGGGGGGGGGGGGGGGGGGTGAGATTGGACTGGCACTCCGGAACAGACAATGCCAACAGTCAAATTCGATTATGTGCACCAACAGGCAGCTTCAAGCTCCAGTTACAGATTCATAGTGATGACTGAAAAGTGACTGATAACTGTAAACTATAGATAACTGATCTGAGCTCGAGATTAAGGATGCTGTGGTGCAATATGGATTACTCACAGAGTTATATATACAAGGTGCTGTTCTGCACAGATCAAATCCCACACTGGCTACACTGCCATGCCTTCATGACAGATGTGGCTGACAGTACACAGTGGAACGTGATTGGCTGAGGACGTGGCTTTCCCAGCAAATACCCTCATGCCTGTGGGCAGAGTGCATGATTAGATACGTAAAGGCCCCTCAAACTCACCAGAGGGGACTCCTTGAGTCCCTACCTTGGTGGCCCTCGCCAAACAGTGTGCCTGGATTATGAGTGATGCATTAAATATGTAGCATAACTGGAGTCTTCTCCAGTTATGCTACATTAACAACCGTATATATTAACAACCGTATTTACAGCCACGCCAGAGGTCTTCCACTGCCTGGTATTTAAATGTAGTCTCTTCCCGTGCACACAGGTCTGTGGCCCAGCTCTGTGGTTCACACACACTTAAATTCACATGAAGTATTCAGCCAGGAGCTGTTTCATGCTGGGGTTTGCATATTTACAGAATGTGAGATTACTTTTTCATTTGGCAAGAGGAGCTTGAAGGAGAATGGACACTGACCTCAGGGCCTAACCCCACCCACGTTCACCCAGACGCAGTCACATGAAACCTCTTCTGACCTTGACTCCTCCCTGATTGGCCAGTTGGGTCAGGCAGTCAGAAGTGAAGTGCAACTCCAGCCTTCAGTCTGGGAAACATCCATGGAGCAGCTCAGGTCCTTGATTTGTCCATGTTTCGGTTCTCAGTTGGCTGATAATGTCTAGCCTCTTTTCCTGCATGTGACCACAGCCCCGCCCCTCTCCTCTCCTCAGCTCCTCCCACAGCGTCCCTGACCCCGCCCCCCCCCCCATGTCTCTTCATTCCATGGAAACATCCGACTCCTTCTGAGCACCTATTCCTCTTAGTGCTGATGGGACAGGACGGACCTTCCTGAAAACTGGCAGAACGTCCCAGAAACCCTGAGAGGCACGAATGAGCCGCCATTTTGTGCTTCAAAAACAACTGCAACTGAACAGTCGTGTAATGCAAAAATAAGACCTGAAGTAAAAGGACAGGAACATAAAGATGTGTGGCTGAGGGGACAGTCGGCTTCACCCCCCCCCTTTCTCTCCCCCCCCCCCTCTATATGTGCTCTGGGACGGTCAGCAGTGCCTCCTCTGGGTCGCGCGTCACATCCACGTTCTGCAGCACAAACAGGAAAGGCAGAAGTAAGACACCTGAGGCCTGAACACTGGTTAATTCCATCTCTGTATCTCTCTCTCCCCCCTCCCTCTCTCCATCTCTCTCTCTCTGTCTCTGTCTCTCTCCCCCTCCCTCTCTCTCACCCTCTCTCCACCTCTCTATCTCCCGCTCTCTCTCTCCCCCCTCCCTCTCTTCCTCTCCCTCTCTCTTCCTCTCTCTGTCTCTGTCTCTGTCTCTCCCCCTCCCTCTCTCTCTCTCTCCTCCCCCTCCCTCTCCCTCTCTCTCTATCTCTCCCTCTCACTCACGCACACACTCACCACAGGCTTGTCTCTGTGCGTGTTCACTGCTTCCACATTCAGAAAGATGGACTCCACCTTGCAGCCTGAGCGGGGGAGAGAGCAGCGTGCGTGTGAAAGCCAGCGTGCGACACGTCATGTGACGTCAGCGAGTGTGCCAAACGCAGCATGTGACACGTCATGTGACGTCAGCGAGTGTGCAAAACACAGCGTGCGACATCGCCAGGTGTGTGACACACCACACGTGAAATCATTAGCAGGTGTGTCAAACAGGGTGTGACATCAGCAGATGTGTTAAAACACAGAATGACACAGCCATCAGGTGCATGAGAAACGTGGTGTGTAACATCATTAGCACACGTGTGAAACACGCCGTGGAGATGCTGGCTTACCGTAGGCCACAGGGGTGAGTTTCAGCACCGTGTGGAGAGGACACTTCAGGTACGGCAGCTCCACTATGGAGAGAGAGATGCATCTGTTACCTGCATTCTGTTAGCACCACACTTCTGTCGACTACCTGTGTCCTGTTAGTGCCATGCTAACCATGCTCTCTCGTTAGCGTAACTCTGCTGCCTGTATTAGCCATGCTCTCCCATTAGCGTATAGCACTGCTGCCTGTATTAGCCGTGCTCTCCTGTTCGTGTAACTCTGCTGCCTGTATTAGCCGTGCTCTCTCATTAGTGTAACTCTGCTGCCTGTATTAGCCATGCTCTCTCATTAGTGTAACTCTGCTGCCTGTATTAGCCGTGCTCTCCTGTTAGCATAACACTGCTGCCTGTATTAGCCATGCTCTCTCATTGGCGTAACACTGCTGCCTGTATTAGCCATGCTCTCCTGTTCGTGTAACACTGCTGCCTGTATTAGCCATGCTCTCCCGTTAGCGTAACACTGCTGCCTGTATTAGCCGTGCTCTCCTGTTAGTGTAACTCTGCTACCTGTATTAGCCGTTCTCTCTCGTTAGCGTAACTCTGCTGCCTGTGTTAGCCGTGCTGTCCTGTTAGTATAACACTGCTGCCTGTATTAGCCGTGCTCTCCTGTTAGTGTAACTCTGCTGCCTGTATTAGCCGTGCTGTCCTGTTAGTGTAACACTGCTACCTATATTAGCCGTGCTCTCTCGTTAGCGTAACTCTGCTGCCTGTATTAGCCGTGCTCTCTCGTTAGCGTAACTCTGCTGCCTGTATTAGCCATTCTCTCTCCTTAGCGTAACTCTGATACCTGTATTAGCCATGCTCTCCCATTAGCGTATAGCACTGCTGCCTGTATTAGCCGTGCTGTCCTGTTAGTGTAACACTGCTACCTATATTAGCCGTGCTCTCTCGTTAGCGTAACTCTGCTGCCTGTATTAGCCGTGCTCTCTCGTTAGCGTAACTCTGCTGCCTGTATTAGCCATTCTCTCTCCTTAGCGTAACTCTGATACCTGTATTAGCCATGCTCTCCCATTAGCGTATAGCACTGCTGCCTGTATTAGCCGTGCTCTCCTGTTCGTGTAACTCTGCTGCCTGTATTAGCCGTGCTCTCTCATTAGTGTAACTCTGCTGCCTGTATTAGCCATGCTCTCTCATTAGTGTAACTCTGCTGCCTGTATTAGCCGTGCTCTCCTGTTAGCATAACACTGCTGCCTGTATTAGCCATGCTCTCTCATTGGCGTAACACTGCTGCCTGTATTAGCCATGCTCTCCTGTTCGTGTAACACTGCTGCCTGTATTAGCCATGCTCTCCCGTTAGCGTAACACTGCTGCCTGTATTAGCCGTGCTCTCCTGTTAGTGTAACTCTGCTACCTGTATTAGCCGTTCTCTCTCGTTAGCGTAACTCTGCTGCCTGTGTTAGCCGTGCTGTCCTGTTAGTATAACACTGCTGCCTGTATTAGCCGTGCTCTCCTGTTAGTGTAACTCTGCTGCCTGTATTAGCCGTGCTGTCCTGTTAGTGTAACACTGCTACCTATATTAGCCGTGCTCTCTCATTAGCATAACTCTGCTGCCTGTATTAGCCGTGCTCTCTCGTTAGCGTAACTCTGCTGCCTGTATTAGCCGTTCTCTCTCCTTAGCGTAACTCTGATACCTGTATTAGCCGTGCTCTCCTGTTAGTGTAACTCTGCTACCTGTATTAGCCGTGCTCTCCTGTTAGTGTAACACTGCTGCCTATATTAGCCGTGCTGTCCTGTTAGTGTAACACTGCTGCCTATGTTACCTGCGCTCTTATCCAGGAAGTAGGCGAGCAGGCAGCGCATGACGGCCTGGTGACACACCACCAGCACGTTCTCCTGGCGCTCCAGCTCCATGATCACCGGCTCTAACCGCTGCACCAGGTCCTCATAAGACTGCATAAGAGACAGAGGCTGCGTGTGATGTGGGGTAACCCACAGACCACACACACACACACACACACACACACACACAAACACACATACACACACACACACATACACACACACACACATACTGTACACACACAAACACACACACACACACACGTGCATGTGGGGCATGCGTTTGCTTGCACAGGAGAGACGGGCAGTATTGGGGTCCTACCTCGCCCTTGGGGTAGCGGTAGCGGTATTTATCCTGGTCTCTCAGGGCAAACTCCTCTGGGTAGTGTTCCTGTATCTCCTCATAGGTCATGTCCTCACACACCCCCTGTACACAGCAAACAAGAGTCACACGCACTCACACACACACCCTGTAAACAGCAAAGAGAGAGTCGCACACGCACTCACACACACACCCTGTAAACAGCAAAGAGAGAGTCACACACACACTCACGCGTACTCCCTGTACACAGCAAACAAGAGTCACACACGCACTCACACACACACCCTGTACACAGCAAAGAGAGAGTCACACACGCACTCACACACACACCCTGTACACAGCAAAGAGAGAGTCACACACACACTCACGCGTACTCCCTGTACACAGCAAACAAGAGTCACACACGCACTCACACACACACCCTGTACACAGCAAAGAGAGAGTCACACACGCACTCACACACACACCCTGTACACAGCAAAGAGAGAGTCACACACACACTCACGCGTACTCCCTGTACACAGCAAACAAGAGTCACACACGCACTCACACACACACCCTGTACACAGCAAAGAGAGAGTCACACACACACTCACGCGTACTCCCTGTACACAGCACAAAGAAGAGTCACACACACACTCTCACACACACACACACACACACACACACTCCCCATACACAGCACAGAGAAGAGTCACACACACACACACACACACACAAACTCCCCATACACAGCATAGAGAACAGTCACACACACTGCCTGTACACAGCAGAGAGAGAGTCACACACACACCCTGTACACATCACAGAGAGAGTGACGCACACACACCCTATACCAGCACAGAGAAGAGTCTCACACACACTCACACACAGCGCAGAGTACAGTCACACACACACCCTGTACACAGCACAGAGAAGAGTCACACACACACATACACACCCTGTACACAGCACAGGGAAGAGTCACACACACACACAACCTGTACACAGCACAGAGAAGAGTCACACACACACACTCACACCCTGTACACAGCACAGGGAAGAGTCACACTCACACACACACACACACGCACACACTCACACCCTGTACACAACACAAAGGAGAGTCACTCACACACACACACACCCTGTACACAGCACAAAGAAGAGTCACACACACACTCACACACACACCCTGTACACAGCACAGAGAAGAGTCACACACACACACACACACACACACACAAACACACACACACTCACACACACTCACAGCATCAATCTCATTGAGAGCTTTCCACTGCTCATAGGGCACCCCCAGGGCCTCGGCAGTCTGGATGGTCCTCTTCATGTGGCTGGTCCAAACCTTCAGGTCCCGGATCGACTGGCTCTGAATGAACCCTGCCAGGGCACAGGCAAACTGCAGATAGAGACCATAACCATGAGTGTGTGAGTGGGTCTGTGTGTGTGACTGTGTGTGTGTGAGTGGGTCTGTGGGTGTGTGTGTGAGTGTGTGTGTGTGTGTGAGTGAGTGTGTGAGTGTGTGTGTGTGTGTGTGAGTGTGTGTGTGTGTGTGTGACTGTGTGTGTGTGTGTGTGTGTGAGTGAGTGTGTGCGTGAGTGGGTGTGTGTGTGTGTGTGGGTCTTTGTGTGTGTGTGTGAGTGAGTGTGTGTGAGTGTGACTGTGACTGTGTGTGTGAGTGTGTGTGACTGTGTTTGTGTGTGTGAGTGAGTGTGTGCGTGAGTGGGTGTGTGTGTGTGTGTGGGTCTGTGTGTGTGTGTGTGAGTGTCTGTGACTGTGTGTGTGTGTGTGTGTGAGTGAGTGTGTTTGTGTGTCTGTGTGTGTGTGCATAAGTGTGTGAGTGGGTCTGTGTGTGTGTGTGTGTGCGCGTGTGTGTGTGAGTGTGTGTGTGTGTGTGAGTGTGTGTGTGTGTGTGTGAGTGTGTGTGTGTGAGTGAGTGTGTGTGTGCTTAAGTGTGTGAGTGTGTGTTTTGTGAAGTTGGAGTTTGGAGCAGCTATTGTGATACTCAAATGCTACTGTTTAAATTCCTGTTATTACCCCCTCCCCTCATTACCCCTCTGACCTTACTACCCCTCACACATACCCCCTCTTCCTCCATCCCTTATTGCCCCACCTTGTTGCCCCGGGGGGAGAGGCCTGAGTCACCCCCGATGCGCCCCAGCAGGTTGAGCTCGCTCTCGCCATGGCGACAGAGGTAGATGGAGCGCGGCGTGACGTGGATGTTCATCAGGTAGTACACGATCCGGCTCTGGATGTGGTCCAGGACCCGGTTCACCAGGTACCGGGAGCCCACGTTAAAGATCTTTATATAGGACAGGTCCCTGGGAAGAGTGGGCGGGGAGGGGGGCGGGGGGAGGGCGGGCAGAAAGGGCGAAATGCACACGTTAAGAACACATACGCACAATCTGGGCTGTGTACGGCCAATGGTACGCTAACAATCTGGCTTTGAGGGATTTTGCACTTTTTTTTATTAATTTTGCACATAGCTTCTAGAAGTGCATAAATGAATTTTGTCTCACAGACAAAATCTAGATTTATTTGGAAAAAAAAATAACCTAAAGGGTTTCGTAGAAATACAAGTAATGTATAGTGAAAGTACATATTATCGGTCTCTGAGGACAAAACCGAAAGATAAAGGTTTATTCTAACAGTTTAACTGTCTCACGACCTTGCTGTATTTTTAATACAAACAGTAGACAAGCCCAAGTAAGAGGAAAAACAAACTCAAACAGGCTGGTGACCCTGACAAGCTTAAAATGTAAAAAGGTGAAAACGGACTTATAAAACACTCCTATTCCTCCAAATGTACAGTATGTTCTACCCCACCTTACCCGCACAGTCTTTCAGTCAGGCTAATGCCCAGTGAAAAGGCTCATTCACAGTTCTGAGCTCGTTCAGTGTTTGTCTTGGTTGTGCACTTAATTTCTCCTTTAGCCACGTTAGCCTGCTGCGCTAACGGGTTTAGACCTAGTGGAAGTGAGGAAGCATTATGCTCCAGAGGAATCAAATTAACGTCGAAAAATGAAAAGTGACTCTTCAGCACCAGCGCTTGTCTTGAGTAACCATGTAAACCAGAGGTGGGCAATGAGGGTCGTATCAGCTTCTGGTTGTTATGCCAACTTCTAGATGTAATGACTTAATTAGCCCTAACATTTACACCACCTGGCATTTTAGCTGCATTTCTGGATAAGTGCATGAATGGCAGCCAAAGACTGTTCGTGTCTCTGTATGAAATGTTTTACTGTGATACAATCAACAAGTGAGCCAGTGTGTAAACAGCCAATTAGCTCATTTAGCCTCGGTAATTGGTTGAAACAAAAACCTACATACACAGTGGCCTTCTGGGACCAGAATGGCCCAGTCCCTGGTGTAAACACTGTTGTGAGAAAGAAACATTTATTACATGTTCTGACATGTAAAAAGAAAATGTTAGAGTTAGCTAACTAGCAAATGTATGTAACAAACAAGCTGGTCTGTAATTTCTAAAAGTAAACCAAAGCTGGCCAGCATTCTAAATGAATGTACAGTGAGATCCATAATGTTCGGGACATTATTTTTCTTGATTTGGCTCTGTACTCCACAATTTTAGATTCATAATCAAATTCAGTTGCTTCCTTAGTGCAGGTATAAAAGAGCTTTCAGTATCTAGTCCTGATTCTAAGCTTTTAAATGCCGTTGTAGTGTTATTGGCATTGGTCAACATAAGGATCGCAGTTGAGCCAATGAAAGTCAAGGAAGCTCAGAAATAAGAAAATAACAGTCAGAGACATAAGCTAAACCTCAGACTTACCAAAATCAACATCACCAAGAGCTCAGTAATCGTAAAGAAAAGACCTCTTACATTACATTACATTTATTTGGCAGACGCTTTTATCCAAAGCGAAGTACAAAAAGTGCATTTCATGGTCATAGGCAACTGCTAAACACACTTTCAGTAAGGTACAATACTTATTTTGTACAGCTATTTCTAGCCAAGAACACAGTTTAGTTCACACAGTGAACACTATTCAGACCTAACCTCTGCAAAGCCAACCTGGCAGAAGAATAAGCTACAGTATTAGGACAAATACAAATTACCAAAAAGAGCTGGGATGGGGCAACATGTAACGAATGTCATGAAGGGGGGGGGGGGGGACTTAGAATGAAATATACAGAGTGGTGGTAGTTAGTCTAGGTATAGTCTGAAGAGATTAGTCTTCAGGCCACGGCGGAAGATGGGTAGTGAGGGGCAGGTTCGGAGAGGGACGGGGAGTTCGTTCCATCACCGGGGAGCTAGGGTGGAGAAGCTCTGTGATCCCTTTGGGCGGGTGGGAGGGGTTACAAGGCGCCCTGCTGCCGCAGAGCGGAGTGGTCGAGCAGGCACATAGAATCGAGTCATGTCCTGCAAGTAGATGGGGGCTGTCCTGTTGGCAGCAGTGTAGGCAAGGGTCAGGGCTTTGAACCTCTTCAGTACATAACCAAATAATTCTCACCATAATGAAGAAAAACCCCCCAAACACCTGTCTAGCAGATCAGAAACACTTTCTACTGTCCACAGAAGACTTCTGGAACAGAAATACAGAGGCTGCACTGCAAGATGCAAACCACTAGTGCAAAAACAGAATGACCACGCTACATGACCAGGCTACAGTTTTGCTAAGAAGCACCTAAAAGAGCCTGCAGTGTTCTGTAAAAAGGTCTTGTGGACAGACCAGACCAAGATTCACTTGTATCAGAGTGATGGCAAGAGCAAAGAGTGGAAGCCAAAAGGAACTGCTCAAGACTCAAAGCACCCCCCTTCATCTCTGGGGGTGTTATGGCTAGGGCATACACAGCTGCCACAGATACTGGCTGACTGATTTAACTGCTGATAGCAGCAGCAGAATCAATTGCGATGAGTACAGAAGCATCTCATCTACTCAAGCAAATGGCTCCAAACTCATTGGATGGCGTTTCATCCTACAGCAAGACGATGATCCCAAGCATACCGCTAAAGCAACAAAGGCATTTTTCAAAGCCAAAAACCGGAAAATTATTGACTGGGCAAGTCATTCACCAGCTGATTCCAACTGAACATGCTACCGCAGAGAAAACTGATGGCTGCAGTACAGGCCTGGTAGAGCACCACCAGAGAAGATACTCAGCACCTGAATGATGGCTATGGGTCACAGACTTCAAGCAGCCATTGCATGCAAAGGATAAGCGACAACGTGCTAAACATGACTAATTTACGGGGTCGGCCCGTGGCATAAACGGTCTATGCGGTTGTTTAGGGCCACAACCACTAGGGGGGGCTACACGATCCAATGTTTATCTAAGGTAAATAACGTTATTTTCACAATTACGTTATTCATCCCCTATCGCGGAACTAGGGGTATAAATTGTAAACGGAAGCGAACCCTGCCCCCCTCCCCCCGCTCGACAGAATCCAACACCCCCCCTCTCCCCGCTCGGACATATTTGCTTAGGGCCACCAAAATCCTAGGGCCGGCCCTGCTAATTTAATTTACATAACGTGAATATGTCTCAAACATTATGGCGCCCCGAAATGGAGGGACTATGTATAGAAAGTGAAACCAAGGTGCATAAAAATACCATTAAATAAAACCTGGGGGTGTGCATTTTAACCACATGTGATATGTTTGATTACAAATCTAAATTTGTGGAGTACAGAGCCAAAATAAATTTTAAAAAAGGCCCAAAACATTATGGGGCTCACGGTATATATTGTACTACAGGTATTATAAATTTGTGATAAAAGCATTTATAATACTAGTAGTACCCCCCCACCCCGGTACATGCGTGGCGTGGTGTGTACCATACACACCCCCACCACAGACACAGATTTAAGAACCACGCTTTTCTGTATTATTGTCTACGGTTATATGAATACAAGCGATGGCTGCATCTCTGCATGTCCTGAGTCCTCCCCCGAGTAATGTGTCTCCAGATCCCCGTCGGGGGGGCGGTGGGGGGGGGACTGGGGAGGGACACACCCTGCTGCGCCCGCAGAAGTCTCGAGGCGCGCGACACTGAAGAAAGTCCCCCCCCCCCCCCCCCCGGTTCATCTGCCAGGGAGTCACCTGTCGGTGTCATCGTCCAGGGGCACGTAGGTGAGCTTGTAGCACTCGATGCGCTTCAGGAAGTCCACCATCGCCTCCTCTTTGTCGCAGTCCTTGTAGTCCGGGCTGCTCAGCTTCACTTGCTGCGAAACACAACACCACGCAAAGCTTCTCAGTGATTGGCTTGTGTGTATCCATGGAAACTGGTTTCAGCACCCTGCGGTGACAGAGGCTGCTCGTGTTTCCCCGGGGGGGTGGGGGGTGGGGGGGGGCGGACGATGGAGCAGTCATGTTATGCAGTGTTAAATCTCCAGGGAGATGAAGGTCTAACACTGTTCAGTTCAGGCTAAGACTCAAAGCCCTACTTCTCCTTGAAAGGCTGTACATGAGGATATCCTAGGATTTATTTCCAACAAGACTGGGAAAGATAAGTTGGCAATAATAATAACAATAACAGTAGTAATAATAATAATGATCATTATAATATTATTTTTTATATAGTAACAGCTTTCTCTCACACAAAGCACTTCACTTCAACAACTGAACTTGCAAAAAAAAGATAAGAATAAAAAACAAATAGATGTTAAACACACAACAGCTTAAAAATATATAATATAATGAAAAGAGCACTCAGTCAGTACAATCAGTAAAATAGAAACAAAAATAATGGAAAGGTGTAAAACACTCTAAAAACACATCGCTGGACAGAAATTAGGGGGGTAGTGATGTGCCAGATTAAAAAGGTGTGTTTTCAAGGCCGATTTAAACCTGGCTGATGAAAAAATTCGGAGAGAGATTCATTCCATTACCATGATGTTTGCTTCGATGATGTCCAGATCGTCACAGACGGACTCCACGAAAAACACCTAGCGCACGGGAGACAGGTTTAAACCTCAGAGGGTAAATCACCGGAGGAAGAGATCCTTCTGTTCACAGCTCAGCGGCGCTAGGATATCAATTCTGTTCAGCGCACTGCAGAGTGAAGCTCACCCGCAACGAGCCACTGATTGGCTAACGGCTCACCTTGTAGCCATTAGCCTTGGCAAAACTCAGGATGTCCTCTCTGCGATCCCGGGTGGTATTGGTGGCGTCAAATACCTGGGGAGGGGGGATATCAGAGCTGATCAATATGACCAATCAGTGGCTCATTGTTGATGATGACAAGCGTACATGCAAGACATTTAGCCATACTCATACACACGCACACACACACACACGCGCGCACATTCATTTACTGTCTTCATTTTTAACCGAAAATTATTTTTATTATTGTTTAGTGTTTTCCCATAATGATTTTCTGTATAACTTAACATCTTGGTTTTTTTATCCTCTGCACTGTGTGTCTTATCCTGATTTCCTTCTGACCTTGGGTATCCTGAAAGGTGCTTTATAAATAAAATGTATTATCAATATTATTATTATTATTATTGCTCATCTCTAAATTGCCCATAGGTATGAGTGGGTGAGTGAATGGTGTGTGTGTCCTGTGATAGATTGGCTTCCTGTCCAGGGTGTATTCCTGCCTCTTGCCCAATTGCACGCTGGGATAGACTCCAGCACCCCCGCAACCTTTCTCAGGATAAGTGGGTATAGATGATGGATGGATGGACTGAATTGATGGATGGATGGATGGACTGAATGGTGGATGGATGGATGGACTGAATGAATGGATGGATGGATGGATGGATGGATGGACTGAATGGATGGATGGATGGATGGATGGGTGGATGGATGGATTATTATTGTAGTTGCTGAACTCACCGCCACTTGGCCCTGCTCTTGAGTGAAGTAGGCGCAGATGTCCTTCAGCGCAGTCACAGCACAGGCACTGAACACACAAGGGCGCAGGTAGACTGTGAAGGCTGCTACTGAACATCACAGCCTATTAACGCCACTCAACACACCGACGTAACCAAACACCACTGCTAAAAGTATAGATTCAACTTTATGACTTAAAACTACAACTGAACATCAAGACTGAACACACTCAGAAACCTGAACGCAGAACGCAGAACATTAGCGCTGAACATTAGCACCGTCACGCGGCTTGGCACTTCCTGTTCCTCTTACTTGCGAATCTTCATGGCTTCCTCATTGTCAGAACGGAAGAACTCGAAGGTCTTATAGGTCTGGACAGCTTCCCTGCGATACTGACCCAGGTTAAACACTGACAGGGAGAGAGGGACGAAAAGGAGAGAGAGAAAAGAAATGAGCATGAGAGAGTGAGAGGAAACTCATTCTCAATTAATGCAATGTGTAATACGTGCTTCTGATATGAGCACGTGGCCTAACCATCCACAGGACCCCTTTCAGGGTATATCCTGTTACTGTATGACTATGCATCTCTGGCTGGCTCTGAGAGAAGGCCACTGTCCGTACAGATACAGGGCGCAGTGTGTGGGTGGGGCAGAAATCAGAGAGTGGGCGGAGCATGCGCAGTGTGTGGGTGGGGCAGAGATCAGAGAGTGGGCGGAGCATGCGCAGTGTGTGGGTGGGGCAGAGATCAGAGAGTGGGTGGAGCATGCGCAGTGTGTGGGTGTGGCAGAGATCGGAGAGTGGGCAGAGCATGCGCAGTGTGTGGGTGGGGCAGAGATCAGAGAGTGAGCGGAGCATGCGCAGTGTGTGGGTGGGGCAGAGATGGGAGAGTGGGCGGAGCATGCGCAGTGTGTGGGTGGGGCAGAGGTCAGAGAGTGGGCGGAGCATGCTCACCTTTGGTGGGCACACCGATCCAGTTCAGGTAGCGCGTGAGCTTCTTGGAGATGTAGGTCTTCCCCCGGGCGGGCAGCCCCACCATCACGATCAGAGTGGGCGAGTTGGTGAACTGCGGCACGGAGGCTGAAACACACCGGAAACACGTCATAATGCACACACACACACACACACACGTACACACACACACACACACACACACACATGCGTACACACACACACGCACACACACATGCGTACACACACACTCACACACACATGCGTACACACACACACACACACACACACACACACACGCATACACACACACACGTACCGAACACACACGCACACAGACACACACTCACGCACTGAACACGTGTACACACACACACACACACACGCGCGTACACACACACACACACACACACACACACACACACACGTACACACACGCGTACACACACACACACGTACCGAACACACACACGCACACACGTACCGAACACACACACACACACACACACGCACCGAACACCCACACACACACACACACACGTACCGAACACACACACAGACACGTACCGAACACACACACACATGCGTAATGAACAGGACATACAATCACGCACAGAAAACAGACGCACTCACACAGAACATGTGCTGTGCAGATGTGCAAGCAGAGAACGTACTTAACCTGTATTTCAGCACCCCCGCGCCCCAAACCCCACCCCACCCTCCCCGGTAACCACGGGCATAGACCATTGGGTGTGAGGTGTGTTGTAACATGTTCCCATGCACACTGTTCAGTTCAGTGTCCCCAGAACACAGTGACCTTGGCAACGTCCACGAAACTGCGCCTTCCTCCATGGGTTAGTGACCTCCGGGGCACAGTGAGGGAGGGGAGGGGCCCTCCACCCACACAGCCAAATCAGGGGACACCTCCACCCACACAGCCAATCAGGGGACACCTCCACCCACACAGCCAATCAAGGGACACCTCCACCCACACAAGCTCAGGAGGTGTCAATGCAGCTTTAATACAAGTGCATTATCACGGATCACCATTGTGGTAGCAATGCAGTCCACTACAAAATAAATGAATATCAGTTCTTATAACTGTAATAAATCAGAAGCAGCGACACAATTAAGCCTTATCAAGCTAATGACAACTAATGCATAAAGGCAAGCATTAAAATGAAAGAGTCACACAACTTCCATTGGTAAAACATTCTAAAATACAATAAATATTAGACTGAAGGAGAATGTCATTAAAGAATACGATGTGGGAAAGCCAGTTAGCCTATATCAAAAAGGGTCAAAACAAAATCTAATACCTTTCAAGGGGCCTAACAATTACTGAAATGGAGGAATACTGCTTGGAAATATCAAAAAACAATACTGAGATGAAAATTAGTTGGTTTGAAAACTGGTCATTATCTTTAGAAAAATAAGTTTTATAACTACAAAAGGAGTAGTCCATTTTCAAAACAAAGCTACTTTAAGCGGAAGTAGCCTATACAGTTTCAATCAATGAAGGACTCAAGATCTTAAAACTGGAGCATTTTGGCATCGCTTTTAAACGACATACAACCTCCTGTCAACTAGATTCTGTCTCTTCTGCTGTCTTATGCCTGTGGATTATTTATCTTGATTTTCTTGTTCAGAATGGCTTGCAATGTGGCCTGGCACTTTAAACACCATGGCAACAATGCAAGCACAGGTAGGGAGCAGACCTGGGGTCAGATAAGTGACACTTTCACTCTTCAGAAGCAGCTCAAATTCTAAAATGCTCCTGCAGACCCCCGAGAACCTTACATTAAACTTCTTTGTGTGGCAGAAATGGATGTTTCTTTTCAAACTGTCTGCAATCTCCAGGAAGCTTACAGGTGTCTAAGGGTTAAAGGTTAACACTAGAAAGGCCAGAACCAACGCCATAGGGCATTTGGACTTTAAAATGCAAATTAGTCCAACACTGCACATGCAATAACCGCCTCCTTCCACGACTTCTCCTAAATAGCTGGGATTAAAATAACTGCATTGTTAGAATTCTTTTTAAAAATTCAACTCATTAAAGAACTACGGGCATTTTGAGCCATTTTCTTCACAAAACCCCCCTGCCAGACTAGGTAACAGGTGCTGCTACACAGGTGTGAATGGGTTGCCCTCCTCTCCAGCACGCCATTCAGCAACTGATTAATCGATGTGTTGATACAAATTGCTGGGTCAAGCGCTATCGAAACGAATTTTTCACATATAATCACACAAAATTAATTCACTGCAATCGTTTGATGAAGATGCTTTACTTTGATTACTGACTTCAGCGTGGGGATCAATAATTGTGGGCATTGTACTCAGAGAAATGGTGGGTTTATAACTGTGTGGAGAGGACGCCTCAGACATACTTCCAGTTTTATCACTGACACGGTAAACTCTGAACAAACTACAGGATGGAAAAATCACACAAGCGAATGGGACCAGGGGAAGCACTGGAACTGCAGACGAGTGACTTCATCATGGACCTGGCGCGCCAGCTGTGTTAAAGTTACATGAACTCAAAGACAGAAGCAGCAGCCGCCAAAAGCAGCCAAGAACACAACCACCTCACTGACCCAGAAAACGCAGTGCCGGGTCAGCAAATGCAGTCAGAATAAGGCTGAAGTTGTGAAATGCAATCGATGTGCTGCGCGATCCCTGCTCGCGCAAACAACCAAAGCAGCGCGGTCCCCCGTGCCACTGATGAGCAGGAGGACAGAGACAGTACATTATACTGCAGAAGCTCAATCGACACAGCAGGAGCAATGGAAGGGAGAATCGGGCACAATTTGTTATGACTTAGGAAATAACTTCTTTTTTTAAAAATATTGCTCTTTGTATTTCTTCAACTACTTTCTCCATTTGTGTTTCGCTTGTTTTGCACTTACAACTTCTCAATGCGCCTGAAACACACCTTGGCTCTTATTCCCTCACCTATATGAAAAAACTGATATACAAATCAGAAACAAAAATGTCGAAATTGATACAGTCCTGACTTTAATTTAAAGAAAATAGTTTTGTAACATGATCTTTCATAACCTTTATGAAATTAGGTCGCAGGGGGTGCTGAAATCGATACTGTAATGCTGGATGAGCCTTAAGCCACAGGGCATCGGGCTTGGTGGTTTAAGGCAGTAAAAAAAACGCGGCCTTTCTAGAGTTCTATTTATAGGTCTGGCACAGTGGGCAGTAACACTACAACATGAGTATGAAGCTGAAAAATCATAATATAGGATCAGTTAACACGTTAAGCATAAGAGAAACACATTAGTATGATGGCATCATACTAATGTGCCGTAAAGCCAAACACTTCAAGATCAACACTGGCTCAGACCGACGTTCACATGATGCCAGAACGTTAGGCCACAATTGGATGTATCACAAAAAGGCCTGGGTCCTAGCGCCGGGGGGTGTGGCCATCCCCATTTTACACACATGGGCCATGCGAGGACACAAGGGTCCAGACAGGAAGTGATGCGTGCGGCGCAGAGTAATGGTGAGGATGGGACACGAGTCCAATCCGGAGCGCCCATCTCTCCACGATCAACGCTCTACAGTGCCCTTCACTGCCGGTATAGCCTCTCTCCTGCTGATATCTCCTCACTACACCACCAATATTATACACCGACGGAGCACTGATATCTCCAGTACTGGCTCTCTATAGCACTCATATCTGCTGTTATACTCACACAACCTCAGAAAGAGTTATAGAAGAACCACACTTGCAGTCCGGTATTTTCATATATCTTATTTCTTATAACCCCCTCTCTCGTTTTCACAGATGCACACACACACACACACACAAGCACACGCATGCACCCACACACGCACGCACACGCACGCGCACACGCACGCACGCACACACATACTACACACACACTCACACACACACACACTCAGTCACTCACCCACTCACGCGCGCACAGACGCATGCACACACACACACACACACACACACACACAGTGGACATAAAGTCCTATGGGGTAAAGGGGACAGCAGGATCCAGTTCTGGGTTCGAAGGGTAACCAGCTCCATGGAGACCAGCTTGTCCCCGAATCTGGGCACTGCCCATGGGCGATCCTCTGTGCAGGACTGTGATTTGTCAGGACTACAAGCCCCTCCTAACCCAAAAAAACTTCCATCCACAGCATGACATTTGTCCCAATTTACACTGTGTCAAAGCTCTTGGAAGAACTAAAAAGACACACTCCAGGTACTACTGGATTTTCGGTCCTTGCAAACTACAACATTAAGCAAAGAGATTTAAGTAATATTTTGTAATATTTGATTGATAAGCCTAAGCAGTCAAGAAAGTATTATTATATTTTTCTCAAACAGGACATAATAATTTTTCAAAAACAAATTGTTTGATATGACACTATCCTCAATTAACATGGTTCTGATGGACTAAAACCTGACCACAAGTTGCAGACACCATTTTCAGTCGACTTACACTATAACATGCATCTTGCCATTTTATCCTCTCACCCCAACATACCCCCAACATGACAACTGCCCTGATACGGGTGAGCCACATACCCCCAACACTGCAACTGCACTGATATACGTAGGCCACATACCCCCAACACTACAACTGCCCTGATACGGGTGGGCCACATACCCTCTACACTACAACTGCCCTGATACGGGTGGGCCACATACCCCCAACACTACAACTGCACTGATATGCTGGGGCCACATACCCCCAACACTACAACTGCCCTGATACGGGTGGGCCACATACCCTCTACACTACAACTGCCCTGATACGGGTGGGCCACATACCCCCAACACTACAACTGCCCTGATACACGTAGGCCACATACCCCCAACACTACAACTGCACTGATACACGTAGGCCACATACCCCCCACACTACAACTGCCCTGATACGGGTGGGGCCACTTACCCCCAACACTACAACTGCCCTGATACGGGTGGGCCACATACCCCCAACACTACAACTGCACTGATACGGGTGGGCCACTTACCCCCAACACTACAACTGCCCTGATATGCGGGGGCCACTTACCCCCAACACTACAACTGCCCTGATACGGTGGGCCACTCAAACACAGCTGGGGCAGTGGGGATTCAGAAGGACAGAGAGAAAAGAAAAGAGGGAAAATGTGATTTATTTGTTATTGCAGCAAGAGTGTTTTTTCAAGCTTTGAGAAGGGGAGATGGGGCCAAAGCAGAATTTTTTTTTTTTTTAATGAAAAAGGAAAGGGATTAAAGAAGGACAGAGCGCACGGAGAGAAAGAAAGGTGACAGAGGGAGGGAAAAGAGAAATACAAAGACAGGAGAATAAATTATGCACTAATTGTACGTCGCTTTGGATGAAAGTGCCTGCCAAATAAATGCCTGCACTCACAGCCTCTCCTCCGGTTCAGCTTGTTGCTCATCCATGGGACCCAGATCTTCAGCAGCGGAGTCTGGGTCAGCTCAGCCTGCGCTTTCGACATCTCTGCGCCCGAAAAAGCCGGCGTTCAGCGGCTCGCAGGGTCCGACTGAGCGCGTGCGAGCGTGTGCATGCGTATGAATGAGGGAGAGGGAACTCCACCCACTGGTTGCCATATTCGCTAAAAAACTCCCCGTGCGACTCAAGGCCATGCTCAGGTGAAGAAGCTAAAACCATGAGCATTCAGTTAAAATAGAACCAAACTCTTGAATCCCCCCCCCCCCCCCCCTCAAATAAACTTGTTAAGACAAGTCCCACCCCAAGGAAAGCATCAGCTGAACAAGCTCCTTACAACAAGCAGAAATATTATTTTGCCTCAGGAATGAGCCCACCCAGCTGTTTCAACACAGGATGATTGCTGTTATTTTGTATGCAATTTCAGAAAGAAAGAAAAGGCCAAATGACAGTTGGATTTTCAATCCCAGAAGCTGCAATTAAAGACAGCTGAAAGTCTGAGATGAAGTCAGACACAATTCATCTATTAGGCTAAAAACAAAAAAAAAAAACCTGGCAACCTTACTCTACAGTTCAGTGCAGCCAAGTGAACCCTGATCACCTGACTGTGCTGAAGGAGAGGGAGGCGGGCACATGGTTGACATGACATGAGGAGAGAGGGTGGAGTAAGGGGGTAGAGACACCGCCCCCACCCTGAGCCACAGTGATTAACCCCTTGTGTGCCTCTCTCTCTCTCCCTCCATATATATATCTCTCTCTCTATATATAGTGCCCTCCAAAAGTATGGCAACGATCGAGTGAAATTTGTTATTTTTGCTACATACTTAAAGCATTCATCTATGTTTCATATCGTTCACCTTTTTACAGAAATAGCTTTTTTTGTGTTGAGTCCCCCAATTTTTATCTGTGTAAAATTTCATTAGTGAATGACTGACGGGTGTTACCGGTTACTCAGGTGTTTTGCATGAGAGCATGGGAGCACCTTTGCATAAAGAACAGTGAGTGTCTAGTCGTGGTTTCAGTCTGTGTTTTCATCTGGAGATTTGGCATTTGGAGTCAGATGCACAAGGCGAAGAAATATTTCCTGTGTCATAAAAGCACACATATGGGTTACACTACATGCCTGTAATGATGTTCTGGTGTGTTTCGGCCTAACCCAAACCATGAAAAACAGCCCCAGAATATTATTCCGCCTATTCCAAACAATGCACCATGCATTTGGGCAGGTAACATTCACCTGGCATTCGCCAAACTCAGACGGCCAGATAGTGAAGCGTGATTCATCGCCCCAGAGAACACGTTTCCACTGCTCCAGAGTCCAATGGCGGTGTGCTTTACACCACTCCAGCCGACACTTGGCATCGCGCATGGTGGTCTTAGGCTTGTGTACGGCTGCTCGGCCATGGAAACCCGTTTCATGAAGCTCCCAATGAACAATGCTTGTGCTGACGTTACTTCCAGAGGCAGTCTGGAACTCAGTAGTGAGTGCTGTCAACTGAGGACAGATGATTTCTATGCGCTACGCACTTTAGCGCTTGGCAGACCCATTCTGTGAGCTCGTGTGGCCTACCGTTTCCCGGCTGAGCTGCTGTAGCTCCTAGACGTTTCCACTTCAAAATAAAAGCACAGTTGACTGGAGCACCTCTAACAGGGCAGAAATTTGACAAACTGGCTTGTTGAAAAGGTGGCATCCTATGACAGTGCTACATTGAGAGAGACTGAGCATTTCAGTACAACCTCTTTTACTGCCAATGTTTGTCTATGGAGATTGCATGGTTGTATGCTTGATTTTATGCACCAGTTAGCAAAGGGTGTGGCTGAAGTAGCTGAACCTACTAATTGTAATGCGTGTCTACATACTTTTGGCCATGTAGTATACATATACATGTGTACACTTACACACAAAGAGACGCTTCCCAATAACCCTGCAATACTGCAGCAACTCTTCCCCATAGCCCTGCAATACTGCAGCAACTCTTCCCCATAACCCTGCAATACTGCACAGATACTCTTCCGCCTAAACCCTGCAATACTGCACAGAGACTCTTCCCCATAACCCTGCAATACTGCACAAAGACTCTTCCCCATAACCCTGCAATACTGCACAGATACTCTTCCCCATAACCCTGCGATACTGCAGATACTGTTCCCCATAACCCTGCAATACTGCACAGTCTCTTCCCCATAGTGCTGTGGAGCAGGGCCGGAGGAGAGGGTCTGTAATGAATGCTGTGCAGCCTTGCTTGAGCACAGGAAAGCTGTATGTTGCCGTGGAAATGTAGAGGGGCTCTGTGTAGTCTGCAGAAGGAGTGTGGCCTAACCCCTAATCATGCAAAACAGGCGGCCTTAATGACATCAACACAGCACTTCACACCGGAGCGTCTCACGGGGTTAATATTAGGACACTAACGGGATTAAAGGCTCAGACTACAGACACAGACAAACTGGCAAGACACAAACTGTAACCCTGCAAAAATCATTCCTCTGGATTTCAATGGGCCACAGCCCTGAAGCACCGACAGTCTGTCCTGGTGCATGGAGGGGCAGTGGCTATGATAGCCTGGGACAGTCCAACACTCTCACGAAAGTTAAAAACTATAAGGCTGTGTTATACAAGGCTAGTTCAGATCACACACCAGTGAGGGGTGTGGCTGAGCAAATGTCACAGAACACAGCCATGCTGTGACATCGGAAGGGGTTGGGTTTTAGCCAACGTCAGAATACGGTGAGAGTTTCTCCACTGTTTTTCAAGGAGCATATTCCACCACTAGGGGGCAAGATGTGAAAAGACGGGACTTTGGGATGTGTAGGGCATGGAGGGGAAAGGCTGACAGAAGACCTGCAGTTGCCAGGGGCAACCCTCCCGTCAGGGTGCGAGTTCCACTGATGAATTGACAGAATGAAGGAGCCTTGGCTTTGGCTGCTCTGCTGAACCAGCACCAGGGTGTTGAATCTTCACTGCGCTGCACGCGCTCAGTACATGTATGACACGTGAATGACACGTGAAGCCAAGGTCCAGTGATCAGGACTACAGTCGAGCCTAGGGCTGCTCGACTATGGCAAAAATCATAATCACGATTATTTTGGTCAATATTGAGATCACAGTTATTTAATACGATTACTCCTTGACTTTGGAAACATCATACATTTATCGAACTATAAAAATAAAAAAATAAAAATTGTCTTTGTAACAGTGGATTTCCTTGACTTTAAATATAATTCAACTGAAAAACAAATTTTTTAAAAATGTTGAAAAAATGAGATAAATAAAATAAATAATATATAATGTATAAATAAATATACATTCAAATAAATAATATAAAAATAATAAATAAAAATGAATTAGATCAAAATAAATAAGATCAACTATGTTGCAGTGCACTTCCACAACCTACTGAAGACTACTAAACATATATTCAATATATAAAAATAATAAATAAAAATAAATTAGATAGTCTTGATTATCTTGTTTTCATAATCGTTGGAAGCCAAAATCGTAATTGAAAATAAAATTTGATTAATCGCCCAGCCCTAGTCGAGCATCAGGCTGGTCATACAGGAAGTTAGCGGTCTGTCCACTCTGTACAGCAATCTGTTAGTATTTCACTGAATATGCCCAGTGTAGACTCGACGTGTCTGTACTGTGTAGAATCAACATGTCTGTACTGCGTAGACTCAACGTGTCTGTACTGTGTAGAATCAATTGGTCTGTACTGTGTAGACTCAACGTGTCTGTACTGTGTAGAATCAATTGGTCTGTACTGTGTAGAATCAATTAGTCTGTACTGTGTAGACTCGACGTGTCTGTACTGTGCAGACTCGACGTGTCTGTACTGTGCAGACTCAACATGTCTCTACTGTGTAGACTCGACGTGTCTGTACTGTGTAGAATCAATTGGTCTGTACTGCGTAGACTCAACGTGCCTGTACTGTGTAGAATCAATTGGTCTGTACTGTGCAGACTCAACATGTCTGTACTGTGTAGACTCGACATGTCTGTACTGTGTAGACTCAACGTGTCTGTACTGTAGACTCAACCTGTCTGTACTGTGCAGACTCGACGTGCCTGTACTGTGTTGACTCGACGTGTCTGTACTGTGTAGACTCGACGTGTCTGTACATTTTTAACTTATCATGCCTTACCCGCACAAAAGTGGTAAGAGCGTCATTTACATTTTACATATTACATATAGAAAAGATTTTACTGGACTTAATGTTTATGTTACGCAACAAACACCCAATTAACCACGTCCACGGAAAATCTGGCGTTTGGCCAAGGGGGACAGCAAGCCGATTGCGGCACAGGCTTTTATACGTTTTTTGTTTGTTTGTTTGTTTTTTTTTGCTAGAATCATTAAAAATATTGCTCGATTGTTTGTGAATGCAAAAAATAGTAAAACAACACATCAGCAAATAATTCAGAGATTTCAGTTTCCTGGACCTTTAAGCAAAAGAAAAGCTGATCGTTCGCTACAAAGCGTGCAGCTTGACGTGCGCGTCCACGTGAACGTGGGTCGAAATCTGCAGGGGCACAACGCTGGATGCGGAAGCGCGGTTGAAAAAGTCCGTTCCAAGATTACACGAACCGTTTCATTGTCCAGCGTTAAAATATGGTCGCGGTGTCTTCTTAAATATAGACTGCGAATTAAGATCACAATGCGCAAACGCTAGAGTGCATTCACAGAATAATGTATAGCCTACTTTGCAAGAACGTGGAAGTAAACGCGCAGGCTAAACAAAAGATTCAGAGGAAAATAAAGCAGAGATACATGTGATTCCTTAACCATCTGGCCACGTCGCAGCATTTCCTATGCAGCTGCAGATCCCGGGGGGAAGTGGGGGGATGCAGGGTGGACATGTACCCCTCCACACACATACCACCCCCAAATTTAAGAAAACATCTGATGGTCACCCTCAATATTATCATGTTGTCCTGGGTGGTATTGTCAGTGTCTCCCCGAAAAAACCCCAAAAGAAAATGTCCTGTTTGTTTTCACCCCGAAAGTCAACGTCCTTGGCTGACCCCAGGCTTTTAGCGGTCATCCGGCAAAACAGTTCAGTTAGCAAAATGAGTTCAATTAAAGCCTGCACACTGGACCACCAACAAACACCACTGTAGACATTCCGGGTGAATAAGTAGGCTACTCACCATGTGGACGCTGAAAGCGTGGGATTTGCGGGGTTTCGGCCATGGTTGTGCACAAGGGCTGCAAGTAGGAGAGGGTCTTTCAGTCGATGTAATCCAGATGAGTGTGAGGAGTTTTATTTATTATATTTTAAAGGACTATGTATTCCTCGTGCAGTACACTATCCGTCACCGCATGCTGTCATTCGTAGTGCACATGCTGTTATTGTGTTGGAGAAATTGGAGTCTGGCTCACGCTGTCTTCGCCCTGTGCCTGCGACCCCCCTCCTCAGACTGCTTCTAATCGCTCACGACGCTAAGCGTAGCCAAGCCCCATAGATACTATTTCCATGGCAATGGCCAGAGCTTGACCAGTGACCACAGGATATCTCCATTTCAAAAAGAGGTTGGAAGCATCAATAGCAAGGGGGTAAATACAACTGGGTGGACAGTGCCTGCCGTTTTCCTCCGGTTTACAGAGGCGTCGATTGCGTGATGTTGGCTCCATCTGCTGCTACCGGAGAGCTTTGTTGTTGTTGAAAGAAGAGAAGGAAAATAACTGATTGCAGCCGCCTTTGGACTGAGCTGTTCGATATGAATTCGCTACCGTCACGATTGAAATGTGTGTCTGAAATGTGTTTGCAGCATGCTGGAAGTGTCCAGTTAATGAGGTGTAACATTTAGCAAGTTGACTAACACTGAACTTTGCTGAATACAAAACAGGCCGAAGAACTGTGGCGAAAATAAATGGCTACATTAATTTCTAATCACTTAAATGTCTCATTCAATATTACGAGATAGGCCTACCTAATAGCTGAATTAATATTCATTTATAATTTTCCGCATTATCCTCTTCACCGCAAGGATTTGTCTTGTTATTAATAGAATAGTTATATGAATAAAGATACTGTTGACTCAGATTCGATAACACCGCAGGGCTGCCATTGCCCCCATTTTACACAACATTACAAACAGCGTTAATATTAATGAGCTGTGACGTAGTGGTGGCATCACGCACTTTCTCAGTGTCGTGGCGGCACAAAGATCACAGTGAATAGTCGCACTTATCTTACTGTGCTACAAGCTGGTCCCAGGCAGGAGTGACTCCGCTAAAACCATTATATACTCTTTACGAACAATCTGTGAAAATTCTTGATAAAAAACCAAGAATTTCATTGTACCATCATTCAAAAGTACAATTTATTGACCTTTGACAGTTTTCTTTGTTTTGCAGATATGTGCCTGATGTAGAAATTAATTCATGATCTTGCGCCACCACCACTTGAACAATGTGTGTCATTGTGCAGGAACAATGCTAGGGAGACCAGGGCATCTGTCAGAGGTGACTGCTTGGCTAAATTTAGGAAAACTGCTTTCAGACAATCAGCATTTTCAGTCAGAGCAGCAGATAAATGGAACTCAATTCCCACCCATATCAGAGAATGCACAAGCTTCAGTATTTTTAAAACAACACTTAAAACATGGGTTAAGACAAACCAATCATGTGATCACTGATCAAAACCTTTATATGGAACCAATTGTTTTCCAACATGGAGAGTATGTAATGCATATTTTGTATGATGTTGTTTTATATGTGATGTACTGTTTGTAAATTTTATTGTTTTTAATTGTTTGTATTGTATTGTATTGTTTGTATTATACTGTATTGTTTTTAATATTTTCCTGCCCAGGGACTGCAGATGTAAATTAGCTATATAGCTAACTCTGGCCCAACGGTTGTGTTGTGTATGGCCCCTGTTAAATAAATAAACTAAACTAAACTGAATTACTGTTCAGCGTGAAGAAAAGGAAACAGCAAAATAAACAAACTGAACTTATTTTCCTGTGACAGTTTAGACAATAACATAAATATATTATGGATTTTTAAATATTATTTTATGCCGCTCTGGAAATGGACATGGACATACAAGCACTTTTTTTCTTGATTTCTAACACAGCCAAGCAATTTCCAGATATGAAATTTAATCGCCACAATTACAATAACAAAAACAGAAAAAGACATATCTCTTAATGTTTATATTCTATATATTCCATATTGTATGTCTAATCTTCTGACACCAGATGAAAACGCACCTGTTTAGACTGACCATGAAGCCCTACGTATGCAAAATTTAACACAACCCCCAGCTAATTGGTTACTTAAAGTACTACATCGTCAATGTTTTTGTTTTGGGTTTTTTTTTTTTTTGCATCTACTTTAGCCTTCAGTGTTATGTTGCAGGCTTATGTGAAGACTGCTACTATTGGTTGTGCCTCTACTTAAGGGCATCTGCGACAGGCCTAAATATAGCAACAACCACAGCAGCAACAACAGCAATAACAACAATAAAGTATAATACAGTGCCGTGAAAAAGGATTTGCCCCCTTCTAGATTTCCTCTATTATTGGATGTATTTCACACGGAATGGTTTCAGATCTTTAGGCAAAATGGAATATTAGACAAAGGGAAATTGAGTAAATGCAAAACACATTTTTAAAATTACTATTTCTTTTATTTAATCAAACACCCATATACCAAAATAATTGAATGCGTAGTTACCCAACTGACCAATTAACCAAATTTAATTGAAGTTTAGATTCAACCCTGTTGAATCTAAACTTCGCTCAAATTGAACCGAGAGTAAAAGTCACTCGTCCGAGTGAAGTAGTCACCTCAAAGTTTCTACAGGGGCACAGTCAAAGGAAATTCCAGTAGAGATGAGAAAAAAGTTGTTGAAATATATTAGTCTGGAAAGGATTACAAAGCCATTTATAAGGCACTGGGACTCTACCAAACCACAGTGAGAGCCATTATGTCTAAATGGAGAACACTTGTAACAGTGGCAAATCTTCCCAGGAGTGGTCAGCCCGCCAAAATTTCTCCAAGGGCGCAGCGACAGCTCATAACAAGAGAAATCACTGCGCTCACCCGTTTTAATTTGTTTGGTGCACAGAAACCAAAGAAATATCGTCAATTGAAAAGAAATTGGTTCGCACTTAAAAAAATGGCTACAAAGTTTCAAAAAATGTCATTATTTATTTTTTATTAGTTTTATTTAATGCAGATTCATGCATTAAAGAAAACTAATTTTAAAAAAATAATTACATTTTTTTGAAACTTTGTAGCCATTTTTTTGAGTGCGAACCAATTTCTTTTCAAGCAGCGACAACTCATCCGGGAAGTCACAAAAGATTTCAGCAGAACAACCAAAGAAATGCAGGCCTCTCTAGCCTCACCTGAGGTCAGTGTTCATGACTCCAAAATAAGAAAAAGACTGGACAAAATTTGATTCATGGGAGAGTACAGAGGTGTAGAAACCACTGCGAATCAAGAGAAACATCAATGCTTCTCTCAGAAAAAAGCACCTAGATGATCCTTGATCTGTGGACAGAGGAGTCAGAAGTAGAACTTTTTGGACAACATGGGTCCCATTATATCTGACATAAACCAAGTATAACATTTCACAGTAAGAACATCTTACCAGCAGTCAAACATGGTGGTGGTAGTGTGATGATGTGGGGCTGTCTTCCTGCCTCAGGACCAGGATGACTTTGTTATGTATTTTGTTTTTTTCTTCAGAAAATTCTTAAGGAGAATTTCCAATCATCTGTTCGTGAGCTGAAGCTGAAGCTGAAGAATAATTGGGTTATGCCGCTAGACAATTATCCAAAACATAAAAGCAAGTCCACTGAATGGTGGCTGAAAAGAAACGAAATGAAAGTTTTTGAGTGGCCTAGTCAAAGTCCTGAATTGAACCCAGTAGAGGTGCTGTGGCAGGACCTGAAAAAAATTTCTAAAATCTCCACAGTGATGTGAAAGACTAATATCAAGTTACAGGAAGTGTTTGGTTGCAGTTGGTGTTGCTAAAGGTGGTTTAACCTGTTAATAAGTTTAAGGTGGCAATTACTTTTTCACATGAGTGTTTTATTACTTTTCACATTAAATAAATGAAATAATTTAAAAAATGTGTTTTGTGTTTTCTCAGGTTCCCTTTGTCTGAGATTACATTTTTGTCTAAAGATTTGAAATCATTCAGTCTGACAATGCAATAATAGAGGAAATTAGGAAGGGGGCAAACACATTATCACAGCACTGTATACCAAAAAACAGATGTGCTTTCAGTGCATAATTAATTCATTTCTCATTTCTCCAATATGCCATTGTATGAAAAAGGCTCAGTGTTTACAAACTCTGTTGCTAAGCTTTGTGTGCTCTTAGTCCGTACTGCACTGTTGAACTTGCTAATGCAAAGAACATCAGTAAAATGTACTGTATATATTGAACAATGCTTTTTGAACTTGCATACATAAATGCATAATTTTGAAGGCAGTTTAGTTGGAAAATAGAAAATTGCATACCTCATGTCCAGGTTGACATTGCTATAAAACTGTCCAAGTGTGTAATTTCTAAACACAAGAACTGGAGCAACTGGTGTGTCCATTCTGCACTGATATTCTCTTCAAGCTCATTGATAATAAAAAATAAATCAATAATTAAATAAATAATAAAAAAACAATAATATTATTTAGAAAGGGTTACATTTTCTGAAGTAAATGTTTATGCTTGCAGAGCTGAAAGTGCTGAAATACTGCTGATAGGTTCCCTGTTTTGGTCATAGGTTTCATGTAACTATATAGTTTCCTTTATATATATATAAGACTGTATGTAGTGTATTAAGTTTCCTTTTCATACCATACTGTGTTTGTAGTTGCATGCCTCTATGTCTAGCACATCTATAGTGTGTCTCCGTATAACACCTCTAGTGTCTGCGGCAAGGATGTCACATTCCTATGCTAAATGACTGCGAGGGTTCCCAGGAAGGGACAAGACCATTTGTCTCCAGCCCGCCACTTAACACAACCTTTGATATGTATAACCACAAACTGTATATCTAGACACCACACAGCGTGATGGGCAGAGATTCTCTCAGCGCAGCGCCCGAATGTGCTGGGTCTGTCTCTCCCTTGCGCATTGAATTAAACAACAAATCCTCTGAGGAAACTTTGTCAGCGTGTTCTTCATCGTCCTGCATTTGACTCCACGAATAAGGGCAAAATATCCTAACACTGCTGTGTAGATTGTATGAAGGAGTGGGAAGTAGGAAGTATAAAGCTGAATGGAGGTTCTGCTAAAAAACCCTGAAAGAGCATAAAATGTACAAGCTTCCCCTGGACAACTATTTGAATCCAGTTGAAATTTTCTGTGGAATATGCCTTTAAGTGTATGAAATGTTGTATTAATGCAACAAAACATTAGTAATATGATCATCCACCCGCAGGAATGTTCACTGTATTATCCACGGGATTGCTGATTGGCTGCTGCTGGGAAAAACAACGGCGCATAGTACTTCGCAGAAAATCTTAGGGCTGCAAAAAAAATATCTGGCAGTGTAAAAGTGGAGTAACTGTATAAGTAGACCCGTACTTGCTGATGATTGTCACGTCCTGCATCAACGCACAGGAGCCAGTCAGAGCCTGCCCTGTTTTTTTTTAAACATTTTTTATTGATCTTTGGTGGAGGATGTGACTGTTTGCCCTGCACCTAGTTCACCTCCCACTTTCTGGAAAACTGTGACTGCTGCCAGGGGTGAGCTCTGGCGAGTTCTGGGGTGTGTGTTGGCTCCTGTTCTGTCTTCATCAGCATGCAGGAGCCTGGCTGCTGGACTGTGCGCACAGACTAAGCGGCTGTGCATGCGTACGCCCAAAGTCGAAGAGATTTTGAACGAGCTGGTAACTTAGTAACTAGCCATGGCTGTTGTGTAGCACTCTCAGCTCCTTCCACCAGAACGGTGAGAGCGATACCTTTACCTTCAGAGAAACTACGCGGCTGTCCTGCGCGGGAGAGCTGTGACCGCCAGACTGCTCTGCACAGGAATCCCAGTGGTGAGTTTCTCATTCAGATCTCTAACTTCAAATCACCCGGACAAGCGTGCACTTACACCACACCCAATCCTACAGAAACATGTCCTGTGTTAATTCAGTACAGATGAGTCCAACAGGGACCATATGTATTCTGTAAGAGTTGATTTAACACTGATTTTACTGTGCAGGAAAATAACAGATACATGCTAAATGGAATTCACATTCTTTCCCTGGCTATATATGAAGACCTTATTGATTAATAGTTTTAATGATTTGCTCATATTTGTGTGGTTATTCCCTTAAAGACGGTCCTCTTAACATGGATCAATTGCCTGCAGGTTGATCATACAACTAAGCCAAGCAACTTCCTGATGTTTCACTTAATTGACACAATTACAATAAAAAAATCGCAAGACATACCTTCTGTGCTTATTTTCTATATATTCCATATTCTGTGTCTAATCTTCTGACAGAGTGAAAACAGACTTGTTTAGACAGACCATGAAGTCCTGCTAACACACTAATTCAGTGTGAAAGGTTTATAAACTTCCTGGCTAAGCTTGGCTTGCTCTGAGCCTGCACTGCACTGTTGGACTTATATAAGCATGATTGTGCAGCGTACTCTTGTCAATGACACCTTCGTTCCATTAAATTGGTAATGGTGCAATACTAATGCAGCTTGTTTTTCTTTGCTTGTAAAATTTTTGGCTTGCATTATTTCAAGATTTCCTGAAGCGCTACAAGCATAGCCGCCTGGGCCGGCCTTCCTAAAAGCCCGGTTTGTCCCAGAGGCTCTGAAACAGTCCATCTCCCACAGCACGGGTTGGTGGACTCCAGGGGGGAGACTGCGGCCACTTTTCAGCGACGTGTGTCTGCTCTGCTGCGCTTCAGTTTGCACTTTCCCTGCAACTCTTCCCCTCCCGCGAGCTGGCTCAGCCGGTGTATTGAGTTACTGTATTGTATGCTTGAGATCACTGATAACAATCGCTAACAAATTAACCTGAAATTCTGTACGTAGCATCAGCTTTCCCACTAATCTGTTTGTTTACTGTGTTACAGAGTCCCTGTGATTTTCCATCAGCCACCGGAGCTCCTGGAGTCTACCCTTTCCCCTGTGGCTGCCAGGAAGCCTTGACTCCGCATGCTGGGACTTGTAGTGGCTGCTCTGATTCAGCTGTGCATGCTCTGACTCAGTGGTGACTACCTTGACTCTGCTCTGTGTCGTGACTCAGTGGTGACTACTTTGACTCTTCTCTGTGTGTCGTGACTCAGTGGTGACTACTTTGACTCTTCTCTCTGTGTCGTGACTCAGTGGTGACTACATTGACCCTGCTCTGTGTGTCGTGACTCAGTAGTGACTACATTGACTCTGCTGTGTGTGTCGTGATTCAGTGGTGACTACATTGACCCTGCTCTGTGTGTCGTGACTCAGTGGTGACTACATTGGCTTTGCTCTGTGTGTGTCGTGACTCAGTGGTCACTACCTTGACTCTTCTCTGTGTGTCGTGACTCAGTGGTGACTACATTGACCCTGCTCTGTGTGTCGTGACTCAGTAGTGACTACATTGACTCTGCTGTGTGTGTCGTGATTCAGTGGTGACTACATTGACCCTGCTCTGTGTGTCGTGACTCAGTGGTGACTACATTGGCTTTGCTCTGTGTGTGTCGTGACTCAGTGGTCACTACCTTGACTCTTCTCTGTGTGTCGTGACTCAGTGGTGACTACATTGACTCTGCTCTGTGTGTCATGACTCAGTGTTGGCTACATTGACTCTGCTGTGTGTGTCATGACTCAGTGGTGGCTACATTGACTCTGCTCTGTGTGTCGTGACTCAGTGGTGACTACATTGACTCTGCTCTGTGTGTGTCGTGACTCAGTGGTGACTACCTTGACTCTTCTCTGTGTGTCGTGACTCAGTGGTGGCTACATTGACTCTGCTCTGTGTGTCGTGACTCAGTGGTGATTACATTGACTCTGCTCTGTGTGGTGTGACTTGTCGGTTGCTGCAGCGACTCGGCCTCAGACGCCATGACAGCCCTCCCGGTGGCTCTCCTGCTGCTGTTGTGGGCGGGGCCAGGCTGCGAAGGCGGGCGGGTGTTGGTGTACCCGGTGGACGGGAGCCACTGGCTGAACATGCGCGTCCTGGTGGAGGCGCTGCACGCCCGGGGGCACCAGGTCACTGTCCTGCGGTCCTCCACCAGCTGGTACATCGCTGAGCACTCCCCCCACTACACCGCCATCACCGTGCACCAGGAAGCCGTCCAGAGCATCGAGAGCAAGGACGCTATGTCCCACTTCCTGCACAAGTCCCTGGAGCTGCGCAAAGGCTGGAGCTCCCCGCTGGCCTTCCTGGAATTCTACGCCAACCTCATGCGCCTGTTGGCCCAGAACAACAGGGTGGTGGCCCAGGTGGCGCGCAGCATGTTCACGGACGGGGCTCTGATGCGGAGGCTGCGCGAGGAGCGCTTCGACCTGGTCCTGACCGACCCGGTCTTCCCCACGGGCGTGCTGCTGGCCCACAAGCTGCAGCTGCCGCTGGTGCTAAACGTGCGCTGGTCCCTGAACGGGGAGGGCCACTTTGCCATCGCCCCCTCGCCGATCTCCTACATCCCCCTGCTCTTCTCCCAAAACTCCGACAGGATGGACTTTCCGCAGCGGCTCTCCAACGCGCTGTACTATGGGCTCAGCCTGTACCTGTACTACTTCGTCTCCAGCCCACCGTACCAGGCCGTGTGCCGAGAATTCTTCCCTCCGGGCGTCGACGTCTTCTCGCTCATCCAGGGTGCCGACCTGTGGCTGATGAGGGTGGATTTCGTCTTTGAGTTCCCGCGCCCCACCATGCCCAACGTGGTGTACATGGGCGGGTTCCAGTGCTACCCCGCCCGGCCCCTCCCCCCTGAGCTGGAGGAGTTTGTGCAGAGCTCCGGGGAGCACGGGGTGGTGCTCATGTCCCTGGGAACCCTGCTTGGGGGCCTTCAGCCCCACATTTCGGATGTCATTGCCTCGGCCTTCGCCCGCCTGCCTCAGAAGGTGGTGTGGAGGCACCTGGGGGCGAGGCCATCCACCCTGGGCAACAACACCCTGCTGCTGGACTGGCTTCCCCAAAACGACCTGCTGGGCCACCCCAAGACCCGTGCCTTCGTCACGCACGGGGGCACCAACGGCCTGTACGAGGCCATCTACCACGGCGTGCCCGTGCTGGGCCTCCCGCTCATCTTCGACCAGATGGACAACATGGTGCGCGTGGAGGCGCGGGGCGCGGGCATCGTGCTGGACGTGACGGCGCTGGAGGTGGACTCTCTGACCCAGGCTCTGCGGGACGTCCTGGACGAGCAGAAGCCCTACAGGGGAAACATGCGCAGACTGTCCCGGCTGCACCACGACCGGCCCCTCAAACCGCTGGACAGCGCCCTCTTCTGGATGGAGTTTGTCATGAGGCATGGGGGGGCGGCGCACCTGCGCACCGAGTCTTACAGGATGCCCTGGTACGCCTACCACAACCTGGACGTGCTGGCCTTGCTGCTGGGCTCCGCCACTGCTCTCCTAGTGCTCATCGGTGCCACCTGCAGGTGTTTGTTTCAGAGGCTCTGCAGGACCAGGAAGGTCAAACAGGAGTGACATCACACTACCGCCATGTTTCCTCAGTGTAGCTAGTCGGTTGATGGCAATTTAATTGACAATAGTGTCAGAAGGCTTTTGATTAGCATGATATAATTGCACTGCAGTCTGTAACATCCACATCAGCTGCACAGGTGTCCTGGGCAGTAACTGTGCAGCTCAGCCGGTTGATGGCTGAGCTAAGCACCGTGGCCAGACTTCATGTGGAACACCTGTACTGGTGTGAACCATCTCACAGTCCTACAGAGACCGGATGGACTTTCAGTCATACACTATTCTAATTTGGGCTGCGAAATGGGAAACATATTGAAAACAAATGTTTCCATTGGTGGTGGCCTGCTGTTGCACCACCTTCTCATAATCATATTAAATCAATCTATGACACTTACTGCAAAATAAATATGAATGCAATTGAGATCCATATTGTTACATTCTGTGGTCTGTCAGTCACCCTCTTACTTGTTCGTCTAAGCTTTTCACCTTCGTTATTTCAAATGAGACATACATGGCTATGCTTTATTTTACCTTCATTAGATTCCTCGTTAAGCAATTCTTTTTTCATGTTCTTCGTAAGGTTTTCAAAATACAGATGCACTCACCAAATGGTCAGGTCAACATCCTAATTATGAAAAGAGAGGAACAGCTCATGGGACAGAAATGTGTGTATATACACCCAAAGTGCGAATTATACAGTGACAATTGGGGGGGTCAACTTTTTCTCCAGGGCGTAAAGGGAACCCAGTACAGCGCAGGCGCGTGCTTCAGTGAACTGAAGTCTTACAATCCTTACAGCAGGGATCAGCAACTCACGGTCCTTGAGGGCCGAGGACTGCTGGTTTTCCACCCTCCCTTGGCTGGGAGTCAGGTGTGAAGACAGTCTGGCCAATCAGTAGCACTAATTACCCAGGAGAAAATAAAACCAGGGCTGGATTTAGATTTGAGGGCCAGAGCTGATGATCCCTGCCTTACAGTATCTTGCTTGTTTAACGTAATGTCTGCAGATGATAATGAATCAAATCCATTACACCAGCTCATGGGGCATGTGTACCACACAACAAATTTTGTAGTCAGGAGTCACCAACAAAGTATTCTAGAGCAAAACTGCCAGCAAGTCAGACCCACACACATACAACAACAGCAGACCATCATTTCCACTCAAACACACACCCAGACACAATGCTGTACCAGAACCAGACACTATCAACATGCCAAAGAGGTAGGCAGATGTGTTGCTACCATACAGCATCTAGGCCTGTGCCTAACTAACATTAAAGGCATACAAAAATAGTCTAATAAATAAATAATAATAAACTCTATATTGATGTCAACAACAACTAATCCTCCATTGTCTCACTGCTCATGACTGAGCACCAGTGTTAGCTAACATTAGATAATATATATGACATTTTATATTGGTAATGAAATGCCAAGCCATAGGCACAGCTAGCTAGCTATTTAGACAACATTGGAAATGAAAGGGCGCGCTATCAGCTAGCTAACATTAGCTGACTAGCTAACGGTAGGTAAGGCAAACGTTAGCTTTAGCTAGCTAGCTAACAATAGTTAGCTAATGTTAGGTAAGGCAGTCTTTAGCTAGCTAACGTTAGCTAGCTAAACTGTAACTTACGGCAAAAGATAGAAACTAGCTAACGTTAGCGTTCATCCGTAGACACTTGACACAAACTAATTCAGAAACTCTGAAGGTAAGAAAGTAAAGTGTATTAAACTAGCTAGCTACTTACATTAACCAACAGCGTCTCCATTGGCTTGCACGACGCACGCGAGCACAGACTTTAAATGAGGACGCGAGCCACTGTAATGATGGGGGTGAAGCAGGCAGACGAGACGTTCAACGTCAAGGTTAAGAAATGATATGGTCCACTGTAAGGGTGTTTGAAATCGTATTACAAGATTCTTCCAGGCATGAATACGGGGAAAATATTTTATAATATTTACGATTACAGGTAAGAAGGATATATAAATGTTTCGACCCCCCCGACCTTACCTCTTCTGGGGGGTCCAAGACTTAATTAGACAAGCAAATTGTTTCTCCTGAATATTTTTTCTATTGAGTTCAACAGGACAATTAATCAGGAGAAACAATGCTTGTAGTATCTACTGCATATCTGGCAGCAGCATGGTGGTTTGAGGCTCATTTGATACCTTGGACTCTTGGTGACTTAAAGCCATTTAGCCAAGAGTTTTTGCATCGCTTGTAGGACAACCTGACAATAAGATATCCAGACTCTGATGATGTTGATTGGTCACAAACATCAGTAAGTCATGGCATGCAAAGGATATGCAACCAAATACAAAACATGACTCTTTTATTTGACATGATGTTAATTTGTCTAAAACACTGAAATGGGGGACTACGTATAAAAAGTGTTGTAATTACTACATGGTGAAACCAAAATGTATGAGAATACACTTTAATAAAAGCTCTGAGTCTGCACTTTGACCAAATGGTAAATAGACTGCATTTATATAGCGCTTTTATCCAAAGCGCTTTACAATTGATGCCTCTCATTCACCAGAGCAATTAGGGGTTAGGTGTCTTGCTCAGAGACACTTCGACACACCCAGGTGGGGGATCGAACCGGCAACCCTCCGACTGCTAGACAACCGCTCTTACCTCCTTACCTCCTGAGCTATGTTGCCTCACCACATGTGAATTGTTTGATTATAAACAGAGAAAATAAAGTATTAAATAAAAAAAGCAGACAAATGCAGGTACGTGGTTTTAATGTTGTGGCTGAGCGGTGTATGCCTGTTAAGAACCCTCACATAGTCATTTGTAAGCAAACGTCAAAGTGTGCTTGCATTTGCACAGCTCGGCCACCAGGTGTCTCTGTTGCAGAATTTAAGCTTCAGGGTGTTGTCCACATCGGTTGTGCTTCCACCAAATCTAAGATCTGTTTGAGAAATCGCCATATTCACTTCTCTCTTTGAAAATATGGGTGCTGGGAGTGTCTATGTGGCGTTGTCTGTAACATAGCTGTTTCTAAACCCGTATCTGATTTCCCCCTGTTCTGCCTGGGGTTTGATTCCACGCCCTGCTGCTTTCTGTACTGTGATTTCTCTTCTCTTTGTAACCTCTGTAGAAAGGTGTAAGAAAAGGAAAAGGTGTTGGTCCTGCTCTCAAATGCAAACTCCGCTGAAGCTGGGGGTGCATTCCCCTAGACAAAACCATCAAACTCCTGCTTAAGTGTGTGTGTGTGTGTGTGTGTGTATGAGGGTGTGTGTGTGTGTGTGTGTGTGTGTGTGTGGGTGTGCATCCATATGTATATAAATGATTGTGTGTATGCGTGTGTGTGTGTGAGTGGGTGTGTGTGGATGTGCATCCATATGTATGCAAATGATTGTGTGTGTGTGTCTGCTTGTGTTTGTGCATCCATATATATGTAAATGATTGTTGTGTGTGTGTGTGTGTGTGTGTGTGAGAGAGAGAGAGAGAGAGAGAGAGAGAGAGAGAGGGTGTGTGTGTGTGTGTAAGTGGGTGTGCATCCATATGTATGTAAATGATTATGTGTGTGTGCATCCATATGTATGTAAATGATTGTGTGTGTGTGTTTGAGAGTAAGTGTGTGTGTGTGTGTGTGTGTGTGTGTGTGCATCCATATGTATGTAAATGATGTGTGTGTGTGTGTGTGTGTGTGTGTGTGTGTGTGGCTGTGTGTGTGTGCATGTGTGTGTGCATGCGTGCCTGTGTGTGTTTAGGGTTAATGATTTAGCTAATGTGTGCTCAAGGTTGGGTCTATGTTTCATAAGTCTCGATGTGCTTGCTTAAATTACAAAAGAAAATACATTATTTTGCCTTTTAATCAGTTACATATTTGGTAAAGGTCAGAATAGGTCCAGGTCTTAAAGGTCCAGAATACTGAAATGTGTGAATTCTTTGCTAATGAGTTGTTTTAATGCTTTTTTGCATGCATGGTTTGCATATGATGTGTCTGACGGATATGAATATTAATGAGCGGTGGATGCATGCCCACCCTGTCCTTATCTGCGGAACAGGCCACAATAATCTAATAGTGCTTATTACAATTTAATAGTTACAACTGGGTAAAGAATACAATCAATTGTCACTTCTGAGGAATATGACCACAATTTGAATCCAGTCTCCGGGACCTTTAACTTAGTGTCCTTAAGACACCAAATATAAGGATTGAACTGCAATCAATCACAGACTA
Organism: Anguilla japonica; assembly: GCA_025169545.1. Taxonomy (NCBI): domain Eukaryota; kingdom Metazoa; phylum Chordata; class Actinopteri; order Anguilliformes; family Anguillidae; genus Anguilla; species Anguilla japonica. The sequence continues at coordinate 37,710,598 of CM045893.1, read as the reverse complement.
TGAGGAGACTCTGAGGAGAATAATGGTTGTGCTGCAGATGCTGAAATTTACTTTTTGAAGTGCAATACTTTTGCAGGAACATCCTCGATGAAACAGCAAAATTATGATTAAATTTGATTTATTTTATTGTAATATTTGCATGGTACTACCCCATTCTCATAGACTGAACTGAAATTCACAGGCCTGATAAAAATGTTTTGAAGGCATAGTTTCTGGAATTTTAAAATATTATTTCAGATTTGGTACATGTTTTTGATTGGTCCAGAGACATTTTTATGTGAGATGAAGGGTATTTTAGATATTTATTAAATTATCTGATGCCGGCTTGAGATAGGTGGTTAATGTTCAATCACATGTTTGTGGTTTTAAAAAAACACTTAATGTAACTCCAAAGCAGCTTGCACAGTGACATTATACTTAACTCCAGGGGCTATGCACATAAGCCTTTTTTTTAATATGCAAGGTTCTTATTTTAATTTTGGAATATCCAATCCTACCAGAATTTGGAACGTTCAATTTGCAAACTTTGTACAAGCACGCTCATGTACGGCCCCTGTTGCTGGCTCTGGAAAGTGAAGGCAATCCACAGTTCTCTAAGGTTGAAGTAGGCAGCATACTTCGTAAGAGGTAGAACTTTTTGAGCAAAACAAGCAATGAGAACAAGTGAAGAACAAAAAGACGCGGTGTTGTGTGGTCGTACAGTGCAGTGTGCGACGGCCTCCAGGGAGAACTTTTGGAAAACTTCTTTCTTGTTCTTCGACCTCCCCCTCAGCTATTGGTCCAAATATCGCGTGGTTGGTTACGTCACGGTTGAACGTTCAGAGGACAGACTTCACATGCTAATGTACGGAGAGACAACGCCAATTTCTCTTCTGTAGAGATGGGAATTCTGTGAGTTCCCGCATGTTTGATGAATGGTGCTACTCGTTTCAGCAAGTCATCAAAACGCCTAGCACACATTCGGAAATAAGAGAAAGTGGACCCCCTCGTCTAAACTCCACATTTGCCGAATGTACAGACAAAACTCTCCATTCTCCGTCCTACTCTGATTTAGAGGGCGAACGTACCATCTCCTTCGCCTTTTTTCTTCTTTTGCATAGCTAGATAAACTAAAGCCACTTTAAACACTGTAAACTTTTTGTTTTGTGTTGTTATCTCGCGTGGCCCTTCTCTTTATACATCCATGGCGTAGCTGCGAGACGGAGGGCGAGATTCCAGCCTCGGTTAACAGCTGCCTTGTAATTATTCGTAATTCACGCCACAGCGGCGTGGAGTGACTTTAAACGGTGCAGTGTTCTCACTGAGTATACCGACAACAGTGTTTGTGGACATGTTTGCCAGTGGTTCTCAATCCTGAAGTTCTTTCTTCTTACTGAGTAAACTGCCAGCTTAAGCCTCTGCAAGGTGCTTCTTTTCACATCAAAGCCACTAGCCACGCACTCACAGAGCAGGGGTGGAGGAGACCCAACCATACATGTGTGCAGAGTGTGCTAGCCTCAGGCACCCGGACGGCCAGCAGGAGTTGGTCCAGCATTAAAAGGTTTTGATACATCTGGCTTGTTAGTGGTGCTGCTAGCCATAGTTGATTCTGCATTTACTTTTTAGTGTTTACCTTTGCATCAGTCCCTGTGATTCAATTTATTATTGCTACAAAGGTGTCACCTATTAGAATACCCATTTCTACTGCATGCATTTGTGCTGCCTGGACCCATCTTTCAGCATTTTTTAAAATAAATGCTGGAATGTAAGCGGAAATGCGGAAAGACCTTTACCATTTTATCGGAGAAGGCTCTGTTCCATGCCATAAGTAGTTTTTGTTGTGGATCTGTCATCGCAAAACCTCACCATGATCAAATACAAAAACAAGACAAGAAAAACAAAGAGAAGGTTACGGATTTCTTTTCAATGCTGTCTGCTGAAACAGGTTTGAACCACTGTTTTCCCTCAGTGGCACTTATTGTAAACACAATTGTTTTCTGTTGATGAAAAAAGATAGCGACCAAGGCACTCTTGTTGTGAAAAAGTAAAAAGCCTTTATTGTATGGCTAATGCATAACAAAGGTTATAAACACGCACCTACGCGTTGTGGCACACTGGCCTTCATCAGGGTGTATTGTGGCTGTATTTCCTTATATGTCTGTATCTACTGCTGCTATGGCAGCATAGCCAGATCAATTTAAATATACTTTTCCCACCTTTTTTTCCTGATTATGAAGGATATATTAAGAACAGGCATGCATCACACCAAACAACATGCACATTTAGTGAATTTTATTAATTATCAATAAACAGTAGAAGGAAGGCATTTTCTCTTGGACATAAACGCCATGTGCTATGCTAATGTGTTCATGTGCCACATACAGTAGTGTACTGGACTTACTTCCTCTACAGGCATCCACAATGAAGATTTTTGGTTTCTCTCTGAGTTTGGGACACTTTTCATACCCAAAAGGAAGAATGATTTCATCCAGCTTCAGTGTCTCCTCATCACATCCACACACGGCACCAAACATGCCGTGGCTAGCACTAACCACAAAGCTGCAGCTGATGTCCTTGCTGCATCGGTCCATTCTGTCCCTGAAGGTCCGTATCTCATCCTCCATTTCCTGATTTAAACACCCACATTTTCAGATTAAAAGGGCATGCCACAACTTTGATGAGTATATCCCTGTTTTGATAAAAGTTACCTGCTTCGTAGTGTTGATCTGGATGGTGTAATCGAAGCCATACTGCTGGAACAGTTTTCTCATCATTCTGTAGTTGCTCACTCCACTGAACACGTCAGTAATGACACATGCTTTCTGTTTATATATGGGACCTACCAGTGGGAGGGATCCCCAACATGCTTTCTGTTTATATAAGGGACCTACCATTAGGAGGATACCCCCAACATGCTTTCTGTTTATATATGGGACCTACCAGTGGGAGGGATCCACCAACATGCTTTCTGTTTATATAAGGGACCTACCAGTGGGAGGGGACCCCCAGCATGCTTTCTGTTTATATAAGGGACCTACCAGTGGGAGGGACCCCCAACATGCTTTCTGTTTACATAGGGGACCTACCAGTGGGAGGGGACCCCCAACATGCTTTCTGTTTATATAAGGGACCTACCAGTGGAAGGGGACCCCCAAAATGCTTTCTGAAATCTAACATAGTAACCCTGCCCTTGGCCATTTCATCAGTTTGCTTTACATCGACGAAGTACAATTCTATCCAAAAAGGGCACGGTGTGGGCGTTGCTTTTTGTTTTAGCCCTGCATTACGGCACCTCAAGTTGAATCAGGCATCTTAGAGCTGGGCTAAAGCAAAAAAACCCGTACCCACCCCGGCCCTTTTTGGATAAGGCGGGACTCCCCTGCTGTACATAATTTCAGCTGAACCCTGCATTGAATTCATTCAGCGTTCCAGCAGGTTTGTGCTCGGAGCCACGGTGGGGGGCTGCACGAACGAGAGGCAGAATAACGTACTTACCGTGACTGAGCCAGAGCACCGGTCCACTTCGCCTTCGGCTTGCGTCAGCGGCAGTTTTGAGCAGAAGCTCAGTCCGGCGTTTTGTAAGGGCCACTTCCCCCGCTAACTCGCTCCTGAGCAGGAGAACACAGCTCGTCACCAGCATCTGGCACATCTGCCGAAGCAGCTCGGCCCCGTCTTTGTCCAGGGCAGCGGACTTCCCGGATTTAGCTTTCACCCTCTCCAGCTCGTCCTCAACTGCCTCGTACTCCTCCAGCAGCTCACTGACCTGCTCCAGGTCTTGACGTTCCTTGTCAGTGCAGAGTGACATGAACCCAGCAGCAGCTTCATAATGACCACGTATCTCAACAAACTCTCTCTGCAGCTTTTCCTGCAACCCCTCTGGTGGATCAAAAGTGTTATCATAGGTGCTTATGTCATTTAGGAACGAAGCCTTTCTGAAAAGAAAATTCATGGAAAAATCAGAGTCTGAAAACTCTGGGGCCCTGAAATTTTAACAATTAAAACCCTTCACCTTTCCCTTAATATCTCCATTCATTTGTAAGGAATGTTCATTAAATTATTTATTTCCACTTAAAAGTGAACATTCAAGGATGCAGATTGGCCTAAAACAGACTCAGAGGCTCTGCTATTTGGCTTTATCTCTCACTAATCGTATGTTCGGCATGTAAAAAGAGAAACTATACCCTCTACATTTAGGGGAATTCGGCACCCTCCCGAGCAGTTAGCTATATACACTCGTGCGACAGAGAGAGATCACAAAGAGCTGGCGAGAGCTGAAAATTCTGCGTCAAAACATGATTCGATCACTAATAAACGTGTACGATAAAACAGAAATCGATCCAAAACCCCAGTCTGGATTTATCAGAGCGTGGGAATTGATCGATGTCTTGCACAAACACAGGTGCATTTATTTTGAGGATTCGAGTGCCGGAACTCAACTCGACGTCAAACTGAAGCGATGCCGTGATTGAAAAGTTGCGCGAAACCATGAGAATGCATGACGAACGGAACAAGGAGCTTGCGGGCATGAGCGTCTGGTCGTATCGGGAAACCAGCGTTGCACTGGAAAGAGAAATATTGGAACTTCGTATAGAAGTATGCCAATTGATTGAATTCTGCTGTGATTTGCTGCCAGAGAACAACAACTTTGATGGCTAAATCGCTCATGAAACCGCTAAAAGATGAAGTCGGCGTACTGAAATTGAAGGCATACGGCAAAAAGGGCATCGTCGAGGAGTCACTTAGCAAGTTGTATCCCCGCGCACAGGTAATACCTTTATTTTTAAAAAGGCATCTCTTCGGATATTCTGAAAGTGTAATCGTTGCCGAACTGAGTAACTGTGATCAAAAGACTCCGTAACTAATGGTAGTGTTAGGTAAAAAGTAATTATTCACTGAATCAATAGTCCTTGAAATATGATAACATTATGTATCAATAGTTTACCTTATAATTTAATAATAGTATTGTTATGGCATTAATTTGTAATGAATGATTATGCTCATATTTTTTTATATGTAGACACATATTTAAAAGAAAATTATTTTAAAATATCATTGAGGAGTAATACTAGTCACACACAAAGACAAACAACTGATTTTATGTTCAATTCTTTATTTCCACCTTTGCTAAAGAGCTCAGGCCAACTTTGGGAGAGCTGAAAGGGCATTGAACTGCAGTAGTACTGGGAGAGTTGAAGGGGCATTGAACTGCAGTAGTACTGGAAGAGTTGAAGGGGCATTGAACTGCAGTAGTACTGGGAGAGCTGAAGGGGCATTGAACTGCAGTAGTACTGGGAGAGCTGAAGGGGCATTGAACTGCAGTTGTACTGGGAGAGCTGAAGGGGCATTGAACTGCAGTAGTACTGGGAGAGCTGAAGGGACATTGAACTGCAGTAGTACTGGGAGAGCTGAAGGGACATTGAACTGCAGTAGTACTGGGAGAGCTGAAGGGACATTGAACTGCAGTAGTACTGGAAGAGTTGACATTGTTTCCATTCTTGCAGGTGAAGCAGACAGGTATGATATGAGAAGTCGGCGCGTGGCACTTGTGCTGTGCGTTCTGAAGAACAGGGACGGGGCTGTCCGAGGCATCAGGAGATTGAGGAGTATCTTCGTGCAGCAAAGGTTCCACTACAGCATCGAAATTAACCCTACAAAGCAGGTAACAACACAGGTTCCACTACAGCATCGAAATTAACCCTACAAAGCAGGTAACATTTCTATTAAAAAAAAGAGATGGCAAGCCAAAAAGACTCAGCAGTAAAGATATTATATTGTACTATACTTTTTTCATTCTACTTTACAGCGAGTAAAGTGCAGTGAATCACAAGCTAAAGCTGTGCTTTTTTTGAGTGCTGATTCCTGACTTTTCGTATGACCTTCGCTGTGTTTCAGGAGCTGTTTTGTGCGATCAGCAGATTTCGGGCCATTCTCCTGGACAGAAGCCGAGCGGTCAGTTGCTGTGTGGTGGTGGTGATGGCTCATGGAAGGAACGGCTTCGTCACCGCGTCAGATGATGAAGACGTGAAGCTGCAGGACATCGACGACAATTCAGCAACCGACAGTGCCAGGAGGATCTCTAATATTTCCAGTGAAATATTAGAGATCTCACCTTCCAGTGAAATACTACCATCTAGTGGTGAGAATGCGTCCCTGCAGCTCCTACGAATAACCAATAAAGTATCAGTTTTTCTATCGCCGTCTAGTGGTCAGTATCAGACCCTAGAACCTTTTAAGAATTACCAGTGAAATATCTGTTTCTCCAGCTCTATCGTCAGTACGTGTCTCTGCAGCTCCCTTAACATGAATAGTAGCCTAAAATATCATAATGAGAAATATAAAATAAAAAATTTACAATCAATCAGTATAAAAAAGACTATAGAACAGCCATCAAACACCATGTAAGTGCACAATGAGTGAGTAGTGGTTACTGTCAGTCACTTCAGCTTCTAAAGAAGTTTTCACATGCATGTGAAACCATGCTGTACCATGCTGTACTTCTACTGTACAGTATTGTATCTGGGTCCTCTTATGTTTGCCATCATTAAGGTTGCATTATGGGTAAAATAGAAGCAGGCTGGTAAGGCACTCTTACATGTTTGGTACTGATCCACTTTAAAGCGTGCTGGCAGGGACGCATGCCGGTTTCCGAATACTGCTGTCCTACACAAGCAGGACCACACCTGCACAGTCATGCACACAGTCATACCATACCTGCAGTACCAGGAGCATTCATTCAAAGTTATTTCCATCATCATTAAATAAACGCTAGTTTCCATTTACATGTTGAACTGATTGAGCTGAAAGCAGATTGGCTCAAAGCAGCTTAACTGAGTCAGCTAGATAACTGCACTGAGTAAAACCCGGAACAGCTCTTCTCTTTTTTTTTTTTTACTGCAGTCCATGTTCCAGATTTAGGAGGGTTCGGGGTTTTACTGCGCAGTCATCTAGCTACCTCAGTAATCCTGCTTCCTGAAACAGGGCCCTGAGCTGTGTGATCTGATTTTAATAAAAACTTTTATCCTAGAAGTCTTAAAGTTGTATCCTAACTCTCCAGCAGGTGGCAGTGTGTGTTCAGGTGGTTGACACTGGAATCGGTATTTTGGAGCATCTGGGTTCGCCTGTCAGTCAGGAGGCTGGGGCTCTCCCATGCACTCGAAGCATGGTTGGTGTTTTATAATCTTACCATCTTGCAATGTCATTCAAACTTTGTGTCATATCAACGTGTCAAATACCTCAAATTGTCTCATGCAAGACATTTAAATGAATGTACAAAACTGCTGGTGAATACCTACAGAAAGCATATTCCTCCAGAAAACTTATCTTTATACTTGGTTGTCAAGTTCATTTTACTAAATGTACAAAAGAACTTGATGCAATTTTTGAGGAAGTTGATTTACAATGTATTTACAGAAATAACTTACGGTGTAATATTAACATGATTAAATATAAGCTTTTATCCAACTTTGAAAAAAGTGGTCTAATGATATATTGCTAAAACCAAAATTAAGGACATATATTACATTACATTACAGGCATTTAGCACACGCTCTTATCCAGAGCGACGTACAACAAGTGCATTAGTTCAGGTGCAGGGTGCAAAAGAAACACACTAGAGTGAAGTAAAGATCGTAGTGCCAGAAGTGACCACATAGATCAGGACTCCAACCCTGTAGGGTAACCTGTTCAGCAAACAAACAAACAATCCTGCCAAGTACAAACTAGCACTGAAATCACATTTGCCTAATCAGAATCAGACAAAAACAATCCTGCCAAATAAAGACTAACGTGATCGTATTAGCCTAACTAGGTACATTGAGCTAAACTATGGGCTAGGGAGGGGTGGGGAGAGGTGCAGCCTGAAGAGATGAGTCTTTAGTCTGCGCTTGAAGGTAGTCAGATTCTCTGCTGTTCTGACCGCCACAGGAAGGTCATTCCACCAGCGAGGGGCCAGGACAGACAGCAGACATGAGCGGGAAGTACAGACACGAAGAGGGGGAGGTGCCAAGCGTCCAGAGGTGGGAGAACGGAGAGGTCTGGCTGGTGTGTAGGGTCTGATGATCCTCTGGATGTATCCTGGTGCTGACCCCTTAGCTGCCTGGTATGCAAGCACCAAGGTCTTAAATTTGATGCGAGCCATAACAGGCAGCCAGTGGAGGTCAGTGAGCAGGGGGGTGACATGGGAATGTCTGGGGAGGTTGTAAACCAGACGCGCTGTAGAATTCTGGATGAGCTGCAGGGGTCTGATGGCGGATGCTGGCAGACCAGCCAGCAGCGAGTTGCAGTAGTCCAGGCGGGACAGGACCATCGCTTGAACCAGGAGCTGGGTTGCGTAGGTGGTGAGGAAGGGGCGGATTCTCTGGATGTTGTACAGGAAGAACCTGCACGTTCGACTCACCGCCGTGATATTCTGGGAGAGGGACAGTCTGTTGTCCATCACCACTCCGAGGTTTTTTGCAGTGGGTGATGATGACACCACGGTATTCATGTTAAGCTAAACTATGGCCCTGAACCATACGTTATGGCATACCTAACCAGAAGCCAAAGGTCCCTGGTTGCCCAGTTACGAACCGGTATCCTTCCTCTGGCTATTGAGGTAGGCAGATTTAATGATGTAATTGAAGAAAAAAGACTATGTCTGTTATGTGATCTGGGTGAAATTGAAAATGAATCCTACTTTATGCTGTACTGTACATATTATGATGATCTAAGAGCGCCAGTTTTCCATAAAATGTCTGTACGTAATCCTGAAGTGTTTTGGGGGGGGGGTGGATGATGAATAATTGGAATGCCTATTTAAGTTTGACGTTTTTAAAATGGCGAACTTTGTCTCAAAAGCCTGAAAAAGAAGGCAAGATGGATTGTTTGTTTAGTCTCTAATGAGGTGTGATTATTTATGTAATGATTATGTATATGTTGCAAAAACCTGGAAAAGAAGATAAGAAGGTTTGGTTATGGAGTCTATACTGTTTTGTACAGTGCATATGTATCAGATATGTGTCTGTAGCATTTTAATAGGTTTAGGATTTACTCTGGATCTGTTATATGCAAAATGTTGGTGTCATATAAGCCCATGTGGGCTGTACATCGGTGTGATGCATGACACAATAATAAAATTCATTCAGTCACTGTAAAAATTATTGTATATTTGCTACTTACAATAAATACTGCATGTAGAATAAATATTGTACATACATACATAGAATCTATGTATGTATGTACAATATTTATTTTACATGCAGTATTTATTGTAAGTAGCAAATATACAATAACTTGTACATTTAGTAAAATGAACTTGACGACCAAGAAAATGGGAATGTTACATGCTGCGAGGGAAATGTCCCCATGGGGATAATGAAGTACTCTATGATAGAATACTTAATTATCCCCATGGGGACATTTCCCTGGCAGCATGTTACATTCCCATTTATGAACAGACATTTATACCAAAAAACATACACTCATTCATGCAACAGAACGGCTGGGCAGCTAAATACATACATACCGATACAAATTGGACATATTGAGGCCTATTCAATCAATCTTGACTCTTACAAACCCATCCACACATATGTTTGGCCTGTTCATGTACTATATGCTTATACACACAGGGCTAAGCGACTTGAACGATTTAGAAAACATTGAGTAGCATTGCTTTGGAATACAGCTTCTTTAAATTCAGTGAGGCAAGATAGCCTATATTGTTTGTAGTACAGTAACTTGGCGTCATTTTGATATCAATACTTATAATGGCAGGCCTAGACTTAGCCAGTTTGTATGAATGAGTTATAAAACAGTGCATTGTATGTGTAAGTGACTTGGCATTTTGTACGTTGAAAATGTTTTTTATGAGATATTATACACAGTAAGGTGAGACGGTGGTGTGACGCATCATAGCTTTTATTGTGAATGTTGCATTGACCAATCAGCATCCAGGATCGGAACAATCAATTTTATAACCTTAATTATAAAATGGATTGTTTTGGATGCTGATTGGCTGAATCTTGTTAAACTGTAAGTTTAAATCCGATACAGGACCATTTAATCAAACGGCCGATTTGCGTCATGCCTAACATCACCGCCTAGCCATGCTAATAGTCATGACATACCACAGGTTCGTCTGCACATCACTTTAATACATCCCTCTATTTGTGTTGCATCACTACTGTCTTCCAAAGATGTTGAAATTTCAATGGAGTGGCGGTTTATTAACCACGAAATAAAATGCGTCCATATCGTGTCCTACTGCATGCTGCGCAGTTTTTGTCGACTCTCAAGCCAAGGAAATTTTGGCTGTGTGGGCACATTTGAAGCTGCCGGAGAAAGGCAATCGCCTTGCTATTTGTGACCAACGCCCCAGCGAGATTTCAAGAGGAGTCTACTCGAGCAAGAATTTTAATTAGGGCTGTCAATGTTAACGTGTTAACTCATGCTTTTAATTTGTAATGATTCATCTGTTAAACGTTTCCAAACACAATTAATTGTACTTGTTGCATATAATAATATATAACATTATAGTTTTATTTTGCAGCCGCTGGATCCCCTTGAGATTGTGATCGCAGGGGGGTGGTGATATTGCGGACTGGCGGTGGGGGTCGGGGGCGAGGGAAATTTTAATGCCCGTGCTCCCTCTGCATTATTCACATTGGTGTAGATTAAGATCAAAATGAACTGTTGCCAACGTTTCATATTTATTAACAATCTTGTACGTTGACGAAGTGAGGTTGGGAAACAGTACTTGCACAAAGTTTTATGTTATAGCTGGGCCCTATTAAAATCCGCTCTTGGCTAGATATGCTGGCTAGCCATTTGTCCACTTAAGGAACAATGCTAACAATTAGTTTACCATTGACTGCCCAGTGTAATCAGTATAATTGGTGCATACCTTGCAAAACTAAATTAATGACTTAGTCAGAGCTCACTGTTCGAAGTACAGCCATCTTTCCAGCCCTTCCCAGATTTGGCTTCTTTGAGAGAGTGGCTCAATGGAAACCACTTCTGAGAAGAGCTATGTGCTTTTCTGCAGGAGGGACGGGGACTGGGGAATGGGCGGAGCCGTCTGCCACCTGTTCATTCTCAATCTGGGAAAAGACTGCTTTGGACTTACATCCCAGACTGAGAACTGCTCTTTTCCATACACATGTACCTGAGAAGACTCTGTAATTGCCAAAGGCCCATCTAACGTGTGAATGCTAATGAAATGAAAAATGTTGAATGAAAGTTATTTAGACTTTTCCTGTACCAGGGAATTCTTTAAAACGCAATGGTCTTCTTATGATCTGAGCTGAGACACAAGGAAAAATAACATCAAACTGCATTATATTCACTAACCCAAACAATTAATGCAATATGTTTTTTTCCAAATATTAGATTTTTTCCAAATAGTACTTGAAATAGAAGTCATTGTTTTGGCCTGTAAAAACATTCAAATAAACAGAAAATGGCATTTTCCAACGCGAAATCCCGTGTGTTTGGCCCAGGCCTGGATTCCAGCATTTGTCTGAGCAGTTCTCATCGTATGCAACCTTCCCGTTTTTCCCCGGGAGTCTAAATAAAACAATGAGCCAACATCCCATTTTGCACTTCATGTTTCCTTGGCTCTGGTATATTCTGGAACTGCTAATCCTTCCTTCTCTGTCAGCATGTGTTGTGTTGTGTTGTGCGGCTCTGTAGTACCCCTTTGGTGGGATATAATTACACCGCGGTGCATTCTGAGGGGGTGGAGTCAGCTTCTGTGAACTCCCATCTCTGGAACCCAAGCCAGGCCCACAGAAATGTGCACCTGCTGCCGTCGCTCCGCCAGCCTGCCGCTGCTGATATACCAGGCTGACTCAAGCTCCCGAAATAAGAATATTTCCTTCTTGCACCATAAATACCTTCCGTCCCACCAAACGGGCCCTAATTTTAGACTGTGCCTGAAGCACAAACAAGCTGGTAGTCCCACTGAAGCCGGTTTATCAAACTCCGCAAGGCCTGTTGGGCAGCAGGACTGTGTCCACCGCGTTCCAAAATCACCGGGTCCCCAGCCGTGCGGTCAGCGAAGCTTTCCTCCTTCACCCCGCGCTGAGAAACCCGGTTGGAGAAAGGCTAGAGGGAAGGTGCCGGCGGCGGACATGTCGGATCACAGCGAGCGGGACTGCAGCCTGGAGGACATCGACGAGGATGAGCTCCTGGCGAACCTCTCTCCGGAGGAGCTCAGGGAGCTCCAGAGGGAGATGGAGGTGCTGGCCCCGGACGAGGAGGTGCCCGTTGGAATGAGGCAGAAGGACCAGACGGAGAAACCGCCCTCCGGCTCCTTCGACCACAGGTCCCTGGTGGATTACCTGTACTGGGAGAGAGAGTCCAAGCGCATGCTGGAGGAGGAGAGAGTGCCCACCACTCTGCTACCCAGTCAGGTGAGAGGCTGAGCCTGTGTTTACTAGTCTCTTACACAAACACAAGGCTGGGCGAAGGGCGTCCACGTAGCCATTTATCAAAAACTGTCTGTCATTGTGTTCATATAATGTACATTATGCTGTTGGTTTTCAAATTTTCAGATAGCTATATTCTATACTGTTTGAGTACAATATGTAGTTATAATAATTATTAAACATAGTCCATATGTCTGCTGACTTTAACTGTGTGAAATGCTGACATACTACAAGAATTCCAGCAGGAAATTAGCTTACATAGGTAAGCGAGGTCGTCTGCTTCATCTGTGATTACTAGAACAGAATTACAACGTTGTCATGCTAGTAGTGCTAACTAGTGATATTCATTCATTAGGAAGATTTGATGTGATGTCAAGTGAACTCTATTCATAAGTAGTTTGTTTATGTAGTTTGCTGGCTGGTCCTCCTTCAGCTGAAATACAATAGCCTTATGCACTGCCTGGCTTGTACTGCCACATTAACAAGGACTGGAACTAATGAACTGAGGTGACTGTAGTATTTGGTAGAGATTGGCGACTATTGGTTAGTGCCTAGCTAAAGGTGTTCTCATCCAAAACCTTCCTATTTGTCATTTAAAGTTTTGACATATCTATGCACCCCTATTTTCCATTTGATGTTGTACTTTTGCAAAGCGACTTACATCACTGTGTCATTTTTTGTGGGTAAGTATTGGCATAGAATAGAACAGAGTGCCATGTTTTATAAAGCTGAAAAAGGAGGGAAATTGAAGTTAAGTAAAGTTACTGTCCCTTAAAATGAAGTTCGAAATAAGGCATGAAACTTTCTGAGCAATACAGCCCCCTCTGTGTGTATGGCAGCAGTAGAGTTGAATTAGTTATTTTTGCTATATACCTAAGCCATTTGGATTTAAGACGAATGTGAGACAAAAGTACAGAGAATCAGTTTTCATTTCAGGGGATTTACATTGAGATATGTTGTACCGTTTTACAGAAACTGCTGTTTTTGTGTTGAGTCCCTCCATTTTCACTTAAGTTAATGGATGACGTTAACTTCTCAGTAAGTTAACATAACCTTTAAATGCAATAACTGCATCAAGTCCACGACCCACTGACCAAACTTCTGGGCTGTTCCTGGTAAATGCCTTTTCAGGCCTTCACTGCAGCTGCTTTCAGCTGACCTATGTTCTGAGGTTTTCTGTCTTCACCCTCCTCTTCAGCAAGTGATGAAGAGGAGACTGAAGACAGAAACCCCCTGACCATGCTGAAGGATATGTTATTAGTGAGATAATTGGATATGCTGAAAAGTAATCATGGTAGCCAATGTAGTTTAAAATATTGAATACAAATTTTTTTAAATGCAGTTTTAAAAACATGAAAATTAAGCTTTAGAAATGTAGCTTTATCAACCGAATTTGGCTAGTGTCAGCAATATAGTGTTGACACTAGCACAGTTTATCTTCCCGTCGGCATCCTGCTGAAGTCTGGGAAAATTACCTGATAAAGAGTCAGGGTTTTTACAGGTGCTATAGGGTTAGAGTCAGGCTTTCTTGGGTTTGTTGATAAGTGCTGTAGGGTTAGAGTCAGGGTTTCTTGGGTTTGTTGATAAGTGCTGTAGGGTTAGAGTCAGGGTTTCTTGGGTGTGTTGATTGGTGCTTCAGGGTTGGAGTCTGGGTTTCTTGGATGTGTTGATAGATGCTATAGGGTTAGACTCAGGGTTTCTTGGGTTTGTTGATCAGTGCTAAATGGTTACAATCAGGGTTTCTTGGGTTTGTTGATAGGTGCTGTAGGGTTAGAGTCAGACTTTCTAGGGTTTGTTGATAGGTGCTGTAGGGTTAGAGTCAGGCTTTCTTGGGTTTGTTGATCGGTGCTAAATGGTTAAAATCAGGGTTTGTTGGGTTTGTTGATAGGTGTTGTAGGGTTAGAGTCAGGGTTAGGGTTATGTGCTGGGAGATGCAGGATACTGTAGATGTCTAGTGTTGCACTCTACCAGACATAAGCTCTCTCTCGTAAAATAGTGTGACCAAAAATAAGATTTCCCTGATCGCTAGCAGCTTTCCTGCAGGAAGCCCTGCATTAGTGTCTATTGGACTGCATGGTGTTGTCGGCTTGTTATTTTAGTGATTGGGCTCTATCAAATTAAATTTAGGCTAGTCCTTGCCGGGTTGGTTTGGGTGGGACATAATGACGTCCGTCTTAGGCAAGCTCAGGCTTAATTTCTAGCCTGATGTAGACCTCTAATTTTAGGGAGAACACAGACATGCAAATAACATTTGATAGTCTAGTATGACTGATGTACGTGGGTCAGATATGCAAGTGTGTGTGTGTGTGTGTATTTATAAACTGTGCATATTGCACAAAGTGAAAACAATATTTCCTATTCATGGCAGTATCAATGGCATTTATGTTCATAGAATTAAGAATTTGTGTTTAATTTGCTTTAATGGTGACCAGAGTCAAGGTTAATTCCAGTTGAATTAATTAATTTCAGGAAACATTTGGGGGAAATTCTATTAAATTAAAAATTGTCATAGAAAATTCATGATTTTGAAGTTCAATTCAACTGAATTGAAACCGAATTGACCCCAGTCATGATACTGATATATCACACTGCATGGAATACATGCAAACTCATTTATTCCTTAATTGTGTCTCCAGAAAAAAATAGAAGAGGAACTTGAGTATGATGGAAGAAAGAAGGAAGAGGAGCTGCTGTATGACGAGATGGAAGAAGTTGCGGAAGAGGAAGTAAAAGAGGTGGAGGTAGAAAAAAAGGTGGAAGAAGAACCTATCAAGATGGATCAGAAATGTGACCCGGAATGTCCATCAACATCTTCAGAGCAGACTGTTCCAGCCACTGTTCCTGCCCAGGAAGCTTTGCCTCCCCCGCCAGAATTTGCGGATATTCCAGAGGAACGAGAGGAGAAGTGTCTGGAACAAAATGGCACCGGACCAGAAGAAAATGGTGATGTACAAACAAGCGTTGCTCAATCCGATATGGCAGCTGGACACCCTGAATTAGCATCTGAGGACCTGAAAAAAGAGGAAGTCCAAAAACAAGACACAGAGAAAGAGGGGACTAAAATATCCCAGTTAAAAATTCCAAAAAAGTTGGCACTTGGCAACAACTTCATCAAGCTGACAGCGAGGCCGTCTGGCAACGAGACAAACTTGGAGAGCACCTTGGACAAGATCCGCAACAACAACCCCGCCATCAAAGAAGTCAACCTCAACAACATAGAGAATATTCCCAAGGAAATGCTGGTTGACTACGTCAACGCCCTGAAGAAGAACAAGCACGTAACGACCTTCAGCATTGCCAACACCGGTGCCGATGAGAACATCGCTTACACGCTCGCTAACATGCTCAGGGAGAATCGAAGTATTACCACCCTCAACATCGAGTCAAACTTCATCACGGGAAGGGCATCATTGCCATCATGCGCTGCCTACAGTTCAACGAGACCCTAACCGAGCTGCGCTTCCACAACCAGCGGCACATGCTGGGGCACCAGGCCGAGATGGAGGTGGCCCGCCTGCTGAAGGCCAACAGCACGCTGCTGAAGATAGGCTACCATTTTGAGCAGCCGGGCCCCAGGATGGTGGTGACCAACCTGCTGACCAGGAACCTGGACCGGCAGCGGCAGCAGCGGCAGGAGGAGCAGAAGCAGCAGCAGCTGAAGGAGCAGAGGGAGCTGCTGGAGATGTACGAGAGCTCGCTCAACCTTCCGAGGGGGCTGCTGGAGATGCTGGGGGGGTACCTGCCCCCCATGGCGTTCGCCCCCCAGGACTCCGGGGAGCCTCCTGAGCAGAGCGCTCCATCCGCGGACCGCCAGCAACGCCACGCGCCGCCGAAGGCTCCCGAACAAGAACCTTCGAACGCCTTCAAGGGCGTCCAGCTGAAGAAGACCCCCAGGCGCAAAGACCCCCTACTGGAGCTGAACCCCAGGACGGAGAGGAGAGAGGGGAGCGTCCAACTGAGGAGGACCGCGAAGCAAAAACCAGCGGCGGACGGAGGCCCGCTGGATGAGAGAGCCGCCCTGAAGGACGTGATCAAGACTCTGAAGCCGGTCCCCCGCCGACGACAGCCGCCCAAGGTCGACCTCACGCCACGGGACCAGCTCCTCAGTGAGATCCGGCACAGCAACATCGCCTACCTGAAATCGGTGAGCACAACCATAGATCTAAAGCTGCCACCAGGTCACTGATTGACAGATGTGGGGACTGAGAATCATTGAATGTGAGGAGAAGAAAGGCTTGAAATTACTATAGAATTTAGAATTGATTGAGAGATGTGAGGAGTGACCATAGATCTCAGATTAGTACCACCGAATTGATAGATGTGGGTGGTGAGAATAATTAATAACAGGTGAGAATAATTGATTGATAGATGTGAGGAGTGACCATAGATCTCAGATCAGTACCACTGAATTGATAGATGTGGGTGGTGAGAATAATTTAATAGCAGGTGAGAATAATTGATTGACAGATGTGAGGAGTGACCATAGATCTCAGATCAGTACCACTGAATTGATAGATGTGGGTGGTGAAAATAACTGAATAACAGGTGAGAATAATTGATTGACAGGTGTGAGGAGTGACCATAGATCTCAGATTAGTACCACTGAATTGATAGATGTGGGTGGTGAGAATAATTTAATAACAGGTGAGAATAAGTGATTGACAGGTGTGAACAGTGTGTGCAGGTTGAGCACCAGTAGCCCTCATTGGCAGTAAAAGCATCCAGAGAGCACAGTGGCCCTATAACTGAAAAATACATTTTTCACAAGAATACTTTGTAATGATAAATATATGTAAGTATGGGGCCAAACTAATTTGTAAAAAACTCTTTTGGCCCCATGGGGTGTTGCAGACCAAAGTTATTTTTCAGTATTTTTAATTTACAGATCACAGCATAGATTGTTTTGCTAACCTATAAATATATTATGTTGTTCATATGCACACAGAGTGAATATGGAGCAGGTATATAGTGCTTATTTTAAGCCTTGTGGTTACAGCCGAAATTAACTAACTAATCTGTACATTAAATAAAAAGTGATGCACATTTTCCATTGAACTTGAAAACAGTGAAAATTCTAGGATGTAGTTTGGATGTAGTATGTTTCTAAATTTTTTTTGCTTACAACAGGAGTTCATCAAAAGACACCAGAGATCTGAACTGGAAAGCCATAATACTACTCTACAAAACTAGCACTGTCAAAAACTGAGAGCAGTACCTTTGTTGAATTATTTGAAAACACCATCTTTTCCTAGAATATTGTGCAGCTATGTGCATGTATTTATTTATTTATTTATTTATTTATTTATTTGCAAACACCGCTGTATACCGGCGGTGTTCGCAAATAAATAATTATTTAATTATTAAACAGATTATTTCAGCATGCATTAATAGCACATGAATGAACATTTTTTTTTGGTAATTACTGTAGGAATGCATCATAAGAGGATAATGTGTGTGTGTGTGTGGGGGGGGGGGGGGGATTGGGGGGGGGGGGGGGGGGTAGCAGGCACTGCTCCAGCAGGCAGGGGGGAAGGTGTACTGCCCATTGAAAGTACACCACAGCCACACCTTCAGCTCTGTGCTCAGGCTGCCCGGCGGTGAAGCACGTGTACCCTGAAACGTGTTTGGCTGTCTCTTTGTCAGATCTGCGATAGCACGTGTGCCTCTGTCTGCCAGCTGCATTTGAGCCCTTAAAATAAGGCCCAGCTGGTTTGTTTGCAAAATCACTCTCAGCTGTACATTCTTTAATCCTCAGGTACCACTGCCTAAAGAACTGGAATCCAGCGAGACAGATCTGTTCTGAAGGATCGCCCTCAAACATGTGAACTCACTCAGACTGATTAATGCCAAGGCATGAAGTCACCCAGCACCTGCAGTAGTTGAAGAATTAGTAAATCCCCTGTGACCCAGCACCTGCAGATGAAGAATTAGTAAATCCCCTGTGACCCAGCACCTGCAGTAGTTGAAGAATTAGTAAATCCCCTGTGACCCAGCACCTGCAGATGAAGAATATAGTAAATCCCCTGTGACCCAGCACCTGCAGTAATTGAAGAATGAGAAAATCCCATGTGACCCAGCACCTGCAGATGAAGAATTAGTAAATCCCCTGTGACCCAGCACCTGCAGTAGTTGAAGAATTAGTAAATCCCCTGTGACCCAGCACCTGCAGATGAAGAATATAGTAAATCCCCTGTGACCCAGCACCTGCAGTAATTGAAGAATTAGTAAATCCCCTGTGACCCAGCACCTGCAGTAATTGAAGAATGAGAAAATCCCATGTGACCCAGCACCTGCAGTAGTTGAAGAATGAGTGAATCCCCTGTGACCCAGCACCTGCAGTTGTTGAAGAATGAGTAAATCCTCTGTAACCCAGCACCTGCAGTTGTTGAAGAATGAGTAAATCCCCTGTGAGCCAGCACCTGCAGTAGTTGAAGAATTAGTAAATCCCCTGTAACCCAGCACCTGCAGTTGTTGAAGAATTAGTAAATCCCCTGTAACCCAGCACCTGCAGTTGTTGAAGAATTAGTAAATCCCCTGTGACCCAGCACCTGCAGTAGATGAAGAATGAGTGAATCCCATGACCCAGCACTAATCCCCTGTGCTTTGCAAGAGACTTGAAGGAGTTCACTGGCAAACTCCCGACACCGTGCAAATATCAGCAAGGCCATCAGTCACTCCCCTGTCCTGGAGGGGAGAACAGCTGTTTAAATGAATCTTTAGTGCAGCACCTGTTTTCTCAATCTGTCTGTTATTTCACGCCTGCCACTTATTTTTTGTAACTTGTTTAATGAGTAAAATTATGTTTTAAAACACCCACTGTTGTGCCTCCTCACAGTGTTTAACATGAATATGCATGAAAGCTTCACTTGAGCAAATGGCGCTAAACGACCCCAAAAGGGCAGCGTGACATTAAGACTGTAAAACTGCTGCCCATTTGGATTTGCTGCCTTTGGAGCCAAAAAGCCTCTGAGTTAAAGCGCTCTGGAAACTGGCCCTTGAGTCTTCAGAGTGTGGAGATGACTGGGGTGGGGAATAAGTCTGGTTGTTCTGTGAGAAGAGAACTTACTGGCTGTTGCATGCTTTGTGGAGACACTTTAATTCAGCTGCTCCCATAAAAATTTGTTTTTTATTTTATTTTATTGGAGATGAGAACATTTTGAGCAGTTGCATAAATGAATATTTTAAACAAATAAAAATATCTTGAAAGAAAGCCGTAAAAAGAACAAGTGCCCTAATCCCAGGGACACCCCCCCCCCACTCTGTCCTGTCCCCTTGTATGCCTGATTTCATTCCAACCGTAACGGCAACCCTGAATTGTTACTAGCTGCTGATTGTTAAAGTGTCTATTCAGGGATGAAATACCCTCATAAGGCCACATTATGTCAGAAATAGCTGTGCACGGGGCCGTCTGGGTAGTGTAGAGGTATAAGCATTCGCCTACCACCACAGAGGCCTGGGTTCAATCCCCGGCAGCGGTAGTTCCGGCTTGGTCAGACGTTTCTACAAACACAATTGGCAGTGTTCGCGGGTGGGAAGCCGGTGAGGGTATGAGTCCTGATCGTTGTATTAGCGACTCCTACTGATTGGTCGGGGTGCCTGTTCAGCAGGGAGGGGATCTGATGGAGATAGCATGAACCTCTGCACACATTATGCTCTCCCAGTGAAACTCCTCGCTGTCAGGTGAAAAGAAGCAGCTGGCGACTCCACATGTATCGGAGGCTGGCATGTGGTAATCTACACCCTCCCCAGACCGACAGAGGACAGCGCATCGACCAGGACTGCGATACACACAGGGAATTGTTATAACGACTAAATTGGGGAGTAAATGGGAGAAAATGGCAAAAAATAATAATAATATGGACTCACATTGCAGAGCTTTTAAGCAGTCAGATGAAATACAACCTTTGTTTTCTGGAATGTGTTTTATGACTGATGATTCCTTTACATTTTAAATGACAGACAGGTCAAATCAGTGGATCTATATCGACTGAAGCCTGTACTTAATCAACATTTGCACGCATTGAACGCAAGCACAGTGCTGCTTTTTGTTCGGAACCTGAGCTTGGCCGGTTTTTGTCATTGCTTCTGCCAATAGGCAGTTAAAGCTAAAGACAGACGTTGATTGAATACCAGCGCTGCTCATTTGAAACTAAGCCATGGGTCGCAAATAAGTTCAATAACAGTGCAAATGCCAATGAGCCAAGAGTGAATTGCGTTAAAATAATTCTGAGGAAAAATACTCTGGTAGGACTTGAATATGCTTTCAGCAATCATAATTAAACTAGCTGGAAAAAAAAATTAAGACACACACAATGGGTCTACCCGACTGAGTCTGGTCCCCATAAGCCTTGTCTCCTCCAAGGTCACATGACTGCACAGTGGAGCCACAGTTACAGACTGACTGGTCGACTGAATATGGGGTAAAACTGTCAGTCACATTCACAATTACACCTCATCAAGACCCTTATTAGAAAAGCCATACAATGCTCTAAAGTTTACACCCCCGTTAATTATTTCGTCTTATTTATCTGAATGTGGTTTGTTTACTTCTGTGGAAGTAACTCCATATAATGAGGAAATGAATGAGATGAGAAATGAAAAATGAAGCATTTAGATGGCTTCAGACTTCTAATGAAAATAAAAACCTGAAAATGACTTAATTGATAAGTATTCACCCTTTGTTTTAAAAACCTAAATTCGGCCTGGTGTGTCCCACAGAAATCACACGGTATAGCATTACCCCCTTCACTCCGGAAACTTCCTTCTCGCGGCACTCGCTGACCCCTACAGCATCTGACTCCAAAAGCCGCTTGGAGGGAAGCAGCGCCTGACCTGTCATTCATACTGTGGTAATAAATACGAAAACATTCAGCACTTTGATACAAACTGTTAAGGGAATTAATTATTTTGATGTGTATAGCTTCACTCTGCATGTTTTATAATCAACATTGAGAAAACTGGTCAAATCCTTGGTTTATCTTTCGTAACACTGATTAAATTCATACTGAAATTGAACCCATTGTTCCATCTTTGGCATAAATGTAAAATGTGGCTAACTTCAAAAAACACATGATTGCAACCTGCTTCCACCACTTCAAATGGCTTAGCTATCAGGCTAGCTCTGTCCATTTAGCCTTAAAGTCCAAATGTTTTTTTGATTAGCAGATTAACCACTGCTCATATTCTAGGAAGGTTTGCTAGCTTAACTGCTAGCATACCGTTTTCGAATATGCAGCGGATTAGGTTTCTGTCTCAAAAGTGCATGCAGGTTCTCCCTTGTCTTCCGGAGCTGGCACCTCCTCCTCCACGGATTTCTTCTCTCCTGTGTTGTTCTCGGTGGACTCCTCATTCCCAGCTCTGACCTCCACTGCCGCCGCTAGCCTCTCCTTCTCCTCCTGCTCCAGGCGCCTGTAGTTGTAGAAGTTCATAACGAAGAGGAAGATTCCGGCAGCCAGCATCATGACCCCACAGGCGTAGTACATGTACTTGTAATCCATGAAGATGTCCACCAGTGCCCCTGCAGCAGAAAAGAGGAACGGCACACACATTTCAGTATGCAGCACAAAATCCAAAAGCTCTTACTCACAAACTGCTACTTTTTCACCAAAGGATGAGGTTCCTTACCTGCACAGACATTCTGTGGAATTATACACCTCAGTTATTTTGAGATTATTTTGCAGGGTTTAAAATTGTTTTAGGAATTTTAAACTCTCCATCTCCTGCGCGTATTGAATCAGATGATAATATGATAATATGAGACACTAGTAATTCATGTGCTGGTCTACACTGATTTTGAGAAAAAGATAATGGTATTGTGTGTAGATTGGTGAGAATAAACATTAATCAATTTAATCAATTTTATAATAAGGCTATAACATAACAAAATGTGGAAAAAGTGAAGGAGTCTGAATACTATCTGAAGGCACTGAAACTCTGTAGTACAAAGAGCCAGTACTATATTACTACTCACTTACCTGCTATTTGTGGTCCTAAAAGCACAGGTCCACACTCCAAAGAGCCAGTACTATAGTACTACTCACTCACCTGCTATTGGTGTTCCTAAAAGCACAGGTCCACACTCCAAAGAGCCAGTACTATAGTACTACTCACTCACCTGCTATTGGTGTTCCTAAAAGGACAGGTCCACACTCCAAAGAGCCAGTACTATAGTACTACTCACTCACCTGCTATTGGTGGTCCTAAAAGCACAGGTCCACATTCCAAAGAGCCAGTACTATAGTACTACTCACTCACCTGCTATTGGTGGTCCTAAAAGCACAGGTCCACACTCCAAAGAGCCAGTACTATAGTACTACTCACTCACCTGCTATTGGTGGTCCTAAAAGCACAGGTCCACACTCCAAAGAGCCAGTACTATAGTACTACTCACTCACCTGCTATTGGTGGTCCTAAAAGCACAGGTCCACACTCCAAAGAGCCAGTACTATAGTACTACTCACTCACCTGCTATTGGTGTTCCTAAAAGCACAGGTCCACATTCCAAAGAGCCAGTACTATAGTACTACTCACTCACCTGCTATTGGTGGTCCTAAAAGCACAGGTCCACATTCGATGATGGTGACGAGCCCGACTGCGCTGGAGAACCGCTGAGCTCCGACCAAGTCCATCAGAACCTCGAAGAGCAAGGCGCAGACCATGCCGAACGCCAGGCCGAAGAAGACGGCGTAGACGACTAGTCCCGCGTACCCCGTGGCCAGCGGGCACAGCAGGTGGCAGACGCCGTTGTACGCCACGGACAGGCTGAAGAAGTACTGGATCCTGGGCCGGACCCAGCGAGAGTTGGCCACCATCCCCGTCGCGGGCCGAGCGAACATGTCCACGAGGGCCAGGATGGAGAGCAGGAAGGCCGCCTGGTACTCGTCGATGCCCATGTGTTTGGCGTACGGGGCCAGGAAAACAATGGGCGCGAAGAAACCGAAAAACATGATGACGTTGCCCACGAGGTAAATGAGGAAACCGCGGTGCCTGAAGAGAGAGAGGTCGATCAGTTTGCTGACCCCGTCCGCGCACCCCTTCCTCTTCCGCGGACCCTGGCCACTCAACAGGCCGACATCCTGGGACTCGCCACCGTCCTCCGGGCTGGGCTTACCGCCACCGTCCTTCATGCTGGCCTTCCCGCCTCCGTCCTCCATGCTGGCCTTCCCGCCTCCATCCTCCACGCTGGCCTTCCCGGCGCCGTTCCCGCTGGGGTTTTCCGGATTTCGCGGTGGCTTGGGGCCAATAGGCCTCATGAGGGCCCCAGCCGCACAGCTGTTTCAGAATTATGGCTCCAAGGATGAAGAACGCGCCCCTCCAACCGAAGCTGTCAAGCAGGAACTGGTTGAGCGGAGCCAGGGTGGAGAGGAACACCGGACTTCCCGCCATGGCCAGGCCGTTTGCGATTGGTCTCTTGACCAGGAAATACTTCCCGATTATAGTGAGGGCAGGCTGGAGGTTGAAGGCGAGGCCCATCCCTGTAAAATCAAGCTCAAGATCAATTAGAGCCATCAGATTACAAACACTACACACTAGAGCATCAGATTACACTGATAAACACTACTGTATGTGTAATGTACTACATCCAGAACTTTGTGAACGTTAGTTTCAGCTAACTGAAGTGGCCAACTAAAACTATATTAACAAAAGCATGGTTCAGAAGTTAGTCGTCAAATAGGGAACAATTTGGTATGTTTACATGCACACTCACACTCCAATAATATCCTGAATAAAACAATATCCGAATAACACATGGGTTATGCAAACAGCACTTAAGTACCTTGAATAAGGCCTTATTCCAAATATGGCACGTTCTGATAAAGACATATGACATATACTGATATTATTGTTTATTCATTTTCTAGTCTGCTTGGTTAGTATAGGGTATGCATTTTGTGTGTGTGTGTGTGTGTGTGTGTGTGTGTATGTCCTTGTGCATATAAGCATTACATTATAAAATGCTCACTTCACTGTTACAAAGTGACACGTTTCAACATCCTGTCTTTGTCAAAGTAATATTCATTTATGTATTATTGTTTATTAATTTTCTAGTCTGCTTGGTTAGTATAGGGCATGCATCTCACCCCCCCCAGACCCCCTCCTTCCCCCACCCCTAATCTCTACTCATGAGATCCTCCCTCATTCACAGAATGGGCTGACTGCCTCTGGTAGAGTTAGGTCATTCAGACCAGCTCCTGCAGCTGCTGCAGTGAGAACATTAGGGCAGCCAGAGAAAACCACACCCCATGTAACTCAGCACATTATAGGGCAGCACATTTCCACCAATCAGAGAGCAACTGGTTCACACAGACTGCTGGTATCTGAGGTTGGCGAGCCCAGCAGTTCTAACTCAGCGCTCACTGGTCTGCTCACCCCCCCCAACAGCCTGAGCCACAGGAAGACTGTGGGCGGTGCAACAGCCATACTTGATTGAAATTGCCAGCTA
The DNA here is from genome assembly GCA_025169545.1 of Anguilla japonica. Taxonomy (NCBI): domain Eukaryota; kingdom Metazoa; phylum Chordata; class Actinopteri; order Anguilliformes; family Anguillidae; genus Anguilla; species Anguilla japonica. Next base: position 37,685,770 of record CM045893.1, on the reverse strand, counting down.
CAATGTTAGTTGTTAGTACAGTGTTAGACACCATTTAGCTTTTAGGTAAACTAAGCATTACATTACATTACATTACAGGCATTTAGCAGACGCTCTTATCCAGAGCGACTTACACAACCTTTTACATAACATTTTACATTGTATCCATTTATACAGCTGGATATATACTGAAGCAATGCAGGTAAAGTACCTTGCTCAAGGGTACAACGGCAGTGTCCTTACCCGGGAATCGAACCTGCGACCTTTCGGTTACAAGCCCAGTTCCTTACCCACTGTGCTACACTCCGCCCGCATTAAGTATAGTTTAGTGGTAGGAATAGACGAGCAGTGTTGGGCTGAATGGCCTGTTCTCGTCTTATGTTGGCTGTGTGTAGCCTACTTTGTACAGGAGTGCAACTATTGTATGTATTTAGTTATGTTTACTGTTTAATAAGTGTGTGTTTTAGAATAACACTGGCCTGCATTGGTTTTGCTTACTCTCATTTTAACTTCGTGACAAACAGCATACCACATAGCTGTTCCGGTATATTCCAGGACAGAACATTGAAGAGGATGTCCCGAAAGAAACTTTGCTCTGAGCAGGAGCAAAGCTGAAAAGCAAATAATCTACTCTCATATCTGAGAGGATTTTGGAAGCTGTTTTTGTTAGTCATGTCAGCAAGTTCCTGGGCACAGTACAAAGGGCTTCTGACAGATGGCTCTGCCACATTACTTTAATGATTGACTGTTCACCGCCGTGTTTTCGGGTACATAATCATCATGATATGGATTATTTCTCATTTTTATTTGACTACATTTCCTCTCTCACTGACTAGTGTTTTTACAGTATGTGCTGTCGCAGATACTGTATCTACGGCCAAATGAACAAATTGGATCAGGGGCAGAATCGGCCACATATTAGAGTGGGAAAGTTGCCACCCTTCAACCATAGTGGGAAAAGAAAAGGCCGTTTGCTGAAGTAGCCAGTACCGCAGTTACAATGTTCCACCTGCACTGGACCACAGGGGAACCTCTCACTCCACACCTGAGTGGATCTGTACAGAACATCCTAACTTAAAGGACAGGTGTGCAAACTGTGCTGAAATCCTACTGTTCAAACAACGAGTGGCCATTGAGCAGGAGTGCATCCACCTCATCGATGAACCGTTGAAAAAAACGTTTTATTGGGTTGGGAAGAGAGGGACCCTTGAACTTTATCCCCATATGCCCTTCCTATCCCATTCCAGCCAAAACTAGAGTGATCCTGTATCCAAGACCTAGAAGCTTAGTCTAAAGCAGGACACCATAGAAAGGCTATAAATTAAAAATGGAAATTGTGAAGACCCTTTTTCTGACACACCTTTGAATTATAACAGCCTCAGCATGCATTTTCAATAAAACACCACTCGTCTGTAATTAAAAATTCAACAGGACTGATCTAGCATAAATATTTGCGTCCAGAAAATACATATTCATGTTTACACAGCTTACAAACAGTAAATGTGAATAAAAATGATATGGCAAATACCTCCAATGATGCCAATGCATATATACAAATGCATAATGGAATTGCCAAAAGAAGCGGTTACCATAGCAACCCCACACATAAGCCCACCGGCAATCACCACGGGCCGGCTGCCATAGCGATTAACCAGAATGCTGCTCACGGGACCTGCAACCACAGGGGGCAAGGGAGGAGAGAGAGTTTTGCACAGTTTATTCAAAAATACAACACACATTACACATTTAACAGGTACAAAAATGCACACACAATATCGGTAACATTGATAGGCCATGGAACAGTCTGCATTGTTGTATAGCATTTTTAGACATACTTTTATGAAGTTGTTTTCAACTATATATAAGTTCTGTATTGTTTCACAGTTAATTATTGTTTTACATTTGCTATTTATTTTAATCATTATCACTATTTCTAATGTGTTTATTCGGAGTCCAAGCGCCAGAGGTGTTGGAGCCATATTGTTTTTTTTAGGATTCCATTTTCCTGCCCCTTCACCTCAAATAACTCCCTGATATCTCAAAGCCTTGCCAGAATTGGTCAGATTGCTGGCTGAACTCTTGGATCCCAATAAAACACGGCGCAGATCGGACACCTGATACTATGCGCACGGCCTCTTTAAACCAAGCTCCACAAAAGTTCTATATAGAGATTTGATATAGGAAAACATGGTTGAAAAATGAGCCAATGAAATTCCACTGCAAAATGAGTAGTACTGTCCTTTTGCAGAGATTTCAAACTTGGAAGAGTGACCAAACCCCTCATTAGGAACATAGACATGTCTTATGGCCATCGCCATTTTGAACTGGCCACCTTCTTGGATTATTTTCACTCACCTATTACTTATTAGGGTTCCGGAAAAACATTTCAGGTGAGTCTTACGAAATTTGGAATACTGCCCCGCTTTGCTCCAAGAAACTCCTTGCCAAATTTGGGAATGATTAACCACTTCATGGTGCCATATCAGTACTTAATTGCAGTATTTAAACAAACATAACTCCTGCAATGTTTCATTTAGACGCCGGAAACCAATATTGATAAATGACTCTCCTCACAGTGCAGTGCAGTATCCTTACTCAGTGCAGTGCCTTATCCTTACTACCCTTTGCTCAGTGTTATAAGTTTCTCCAGACTATATGCCTCAAAACAATAAAGACAAAAAGGAGAAACAACATAAATGTGGTGACAACCATCGGTTAATTACTTATATAATTGCTGCGCTAATTCGTGTTAAATGGCCCAGGCATTAATGGTGGTGCATTTTTATGAAAATACGCATCTATAGACAGCTTCATTTGGAAGGGGCTCTAACGGTGGCATGGCATGCTGTGTCGCTGCTCTGTGCCCTAGCTGGAAATGACACGTTCAGGCGTGATGCTGCCTACCCCCATGACACAGACGGGCGAGACCGGCTCACTCACACGTGACCTCACACGTGACCTACCAGTGCGAGTATCAAAAAAAACTACAATTTACTCTCGGTCTGGAGCCCTGATGGTGCACCTGTGGTGTACCTCTTCCCACATGAATATGATGAACCATTAACACAGCCGCTGTGTGACAAAAACACTTGACGTCATTCCTGTGACTTCATACTGCACAAGCACATGCACTGTTACTTTGGTTTCACAGAACCATAGGTACCTTGAAAGAGTATTTTAATTCCTTATGCACTTCAGACAATTAAAAGTAAGCGATATCAGCCAAATAAACACATGACACATACTGTTCCTGTACACATGCATGCATACATGCACACTTACCCCCCGCATACATGGTAGCCAGCATGATAGAGGAAACCCAGGCGATCTCGCTGTAGGAGATGGAGAAGAACTCCTGGATCTCCTTGAAGTAGATGGTGAGAGCTTTGGGGAACGCGTAGGAGAAGCCGATGCAGACGAAGGAGCCAAACACCACAGCCCAGCCCCAGCCCCCGTCCGGCGGGGTATACCCCAGGTTCGTCGTCGTGGCAGGCATGGCAATTCGGGAGCTGTGGAAGAGAAAACCTCTTCAATTATAAGAAACAAACAGTTAACATGCACTCACTCAAATAGACACACATACACGCTCTCATACACACTTACATCACGCATACACTCACTCTCTCATACATGCACACTTTCTCATACAGTCTCACACACACTCTCACACTCTTTCATACACTCACACACACACATAATCACCCATATACACTCTCACATACACGCACACTTTCTCCTACAGTCTCACACACACTCTCACACTCTTTCATACACTCACACACACACATAATCACCCATATACACTCTCACATACACGCACACTTTCTCATACAGTCTCACACACACTCTCACACTCTCTCATACACTCACACACACACATAATCACCCATATACACTCTCACATACACTCACACTTTCTCCTACAGTCTCACACACACTCTCACACTCTCTCATACACTCACACACACACATAATCACCCATATACACTCTCACATACACGCACACTTTCTCATACAGTCTCACACACACTCTCACACTCTCTCATACATGTAGGGACTCCGGGCGCCCAAGCATTTGCCCCTTTCACCCCAAGTGCCCCTTTCATTTTGTTTAAAAAAACATAAGAATTTTATATTATTGTTGTTGTCATTAATTTTTGCTCATTCGTTTTGGTAAAATATAGCCTACTTTACGGAATAACTGTGTCTGGTAGAGCTGCTTTTCAAGGTTGATGTGCCCTTTTCTCACAGTGAACACCTGCCACTCAAAAGGTCTCAGCCCAGCACAACGCTGCACCACTCACTCATGCAAACTCATACACATCGGTGTTTAATTAGTGCTCCAGTATTAAACTGATGGACAATCTTACGGACATTTACAGCAGTCTGTCTTTTTAAATTATTATGTGTAATATAAAATGGCGTAATATTCCACATATAATTAATATTAATGGAAAAAGTTAGCTGAAATTGGTGTCTATTTTGGATCATCGTACAGCACGCGGGTTCGTTTAACGGTTCCACAATCAATAGGTTTCTTTACGCCACTTTTCACAGCACGAGCAGCGAGCATTAGGTAAGGTTGCTAATTGAATAGGTGGTGATCGCTCACTTACATAATAGCAAAGCACACTACTGTCATAACTAGCATGTCAGTGCGTTCATCTTACTTATATAATAAGAAAACTGAAACACATAAAACCCTGTGACAGCTTATAAAATAGACTATCGCGTCTTACCGTTTATGAACGCTGGGTTGACGGAAAGAGATTTCTTCTGAATAAATTGGTACCCGTTCTACTGAAAAACTCAGCTTCAGTTCACTCACACTGCTCACGTGGGTGTGTGCTTGGGTTGGCGCTACTTATTTTTATTTTTAGGCTTCTGTGTTCGAAGGGTATGAGCGACGGAAGTAGGTACCCTGAGAAGGGTGGACTGAACAGCCAACTGGTATTGCCAGTTTTCCCTAGCCTATTCCATAGCCTTACCCTTTTCCAACCGTGGGTTTAAATCGCCACTTCGGTAGCCCGGAACGTGCCGCGTGGGTTGCTCATGTGTAGTGCATTTCAATCGCGGAGCCAGAAGTGCTTTTTGTGTTGTTTCCTGAAATCTGCAAGTTATAGGCTACGAGGCATGAAGGTTGCGTGCAACCTCTTTATTTGTTTTAGGGCGAACTCCAGTTGGACCCAGTAGCAATTACTCGATCCAATTGGACTAGATCTCATGCCCCCTTCACCAGTGGGGGCGTCCAAATACGGAGAATTTTATTATTTTAATACTGTGTATTTTAGTGCCACAATATTATAAATTAGCCTAAGTGAAGACGTAAGGTGGGCTGCGTGTGACCATTGCTCTCAACTCTCTCACCAAAAAAACGATAAAATGCAGGTGCAGACGTGCAGTATTAAAACATTCTTGCAAACGTACACAGGAATAATAAAAAGTCTTTGTGTGGCACTGCCACATATGATTTTAGTGTTTTGGTTTGTAAGGAATTATAATTAAACTAAAACTACTTGAAATGTTCCATTCCATCCATGCTTTTAGGCTATGCTCGGTGTTTATTCGTAGCCTAATTCACAAGCAGCGAACATTAAAATAGCCTGTTGCTAAGCGCATTAGATATGCGATGCCCTGCAAATTAAATTAAATATAGATTTTTTTCTTGTTCAGTAATCTTTTACTGAACCGGAAAAAATGAAGGGATTTTCGGGTGAACTGTTGCGCCTACGTATTAGCGGGGTATGACGCAATTAAAATAAATAAATGACGGCAAAAGTTTGTTCGGAAGTTTGTCATATAAAGACAGCCGAAATTAATCACGAGTAAATAATTAAATTACAAGATGGCTGCAAATTATTGCGGAAAATAAGCACTTTTCGGAGGAGGGCTATAGCCTACAACTCAAACAAATCTGAGCCGCCAAACTTCAAGTTTCGGCATCCTGTCATTGGAACGTTCCTGTCCGGAAAAATCACGTGTTCAAAAACCACATGTGAACACCCATCATGTGAAGAGTAGCCACATGAACTATACAAATAATCCCACTCGTGAGAGCGGAAAAAGGTATTAATTCATGTTTTGTTTTCACATGTGAAAATTGTAGTTCGCATTTTCAAAAGTCAGCGACGTAAAAATGTGAAGCTGCAAACCAATCAATGTGACCTATTTTCCATGCATTCACAACTGAAAAAAGCCAATCACATTCCAGTTCACGTACATTTCCTTTTCATGCGGGAATATTTTATTTGTTTTGTCTTTGACACCAAATACAGATTGAAACAAGGTAGCATTAGTAAAACTTAACTGCCAATATATTAAGTGTGCTCCAGCTCCCCTTTTTTTCCAGGTCCCGTTCCTACAGTCATACTAGCTATGCAAAGCCATGTCTTTACACTACTGCCATCCAGTGGGACTGGATGATACAGCATTTAGTTCACAAGGTATGGAGGTATTTTTGTAGCCAAAGTCACAAATCTGTAGAATGATTCACAAATCTGTAAATTGTTTCACAAATCTGTAGAATGTATTGTAAAGGACCAACCACATCCGTCGCTAACCTCTCATGGTTCTGAGGGAAGCGGGACGGGTGGTAATGGTGCAGCAGAAGGTATCGGTGTTTTGTCAGATGACGGACACAGTTGGGATATTGCAATTCCTGAGTTACAGTATAGTGCGTCCACGCCAGGCCACCAATAAACATCAGGAAGCAGTTGTTTCCTTCGCGTGATGCCTTGGTGGCACAATCAAACCTGTGCCCCTGAACAGATAGTTGTCTTGGTTGTCTTAGTTGTCCGTTAATTTCTGATTGTGTAATAGGGAAGCAGGATCTTGTGGACAGCAGCAGGAGAACGGGCCCAGCCACTCAGACAGCTCTGAGCAGGAGAGAGAGAAGCTGCGGCGAATTCGCCCGGCAGGAGAGCAGTGCCTTGAATTCAGGCTCTGCTGCGTCAGCGCCGGTCTCGTTATCAGGAGGCAGGGGGAGGCGCGACGGACAATCGCTGATGCTGCGACCCAGACTGGTGAGTGACCGTGCAGTCGCCGCAGAGCACGCATGGACAGCACCGTGAAAAATTATTCTGACTTCGACGAGGCCACTCCAAATCTTTGATTCCGTTTCCTTTCAGCCATTCAGATGCGAACTTGTGTTTTGGATCATTGTCTTGCTGCATAATCCAGTTTCACTTGAGCTTCAGCTCACGGACTGATGACTGGACATTCTCAATTTTTTTTTTCAGAGCAGAATTCATTGCTCCTTCAATAACAGCAAGTTGCTCAAGTCCCAAGGCAACAAAGCATCCCAATGCCATCACACTACCACCACCATGTTTGACAGTGGGTAGGATGGTTTTACTGTGAAATTCTATATTTGCTTTACACCAGACATAATGGGACCCATGTCATTCTAGAAAGCTCCAGAAAGTGTGTGCGTATGTATATGTGTGTGTGTGTGTATGTGTGTGTATGTATATATATTGGGGAAGCACAGAATCGTGTCACTGGAACTAAGGAGCTTAGCTCAAACCATGAACAACATTTGACATACCAAATTTCTTTCCTAAATTTGAAGCAGAACCCTGACTGACTGAACCCTCCCATCCCTGGAGCTGACCCCTGACTGAACCCTCCCATCCCTGAAGCAGACCCGACTGACTGAACTCTTCCATCCCTGGAGCAGACCCCTGACTGACTGAACTCTCCCATCCCTGAAGCAGAACTGACTGAACCCTCCCATCCCTGAAGCAGACCCCTGACTGGACCCTACCATCCCTGGAGCAGACCCCTGACTGACCCCTACCATCCCTGGAGCAGACCCCTGACTGGAACCTACCATCCCTGGAGCAGACCCCTGACTGGACCCTACCATCCCTGGGCTGTGCAGCAGGCAATTTCCCATCATCCTCAGGGGGTTCTGCCACAGTAGGCAATGGCATGGTCTGGATTTAATTCAGGATTACTATTTCTGAATTTGGAATAAGGCAGAATTTTCTAAAGTGCACCATTTTCTCTTTCTGGGTTAATCTGGATATACCAAATTAGGAGACTCTAAAAGAGCCTCACAAACCCATTTTTCCCTTCATCATTACAGTGTTAACTCCCCTGCTCTTGTGATAATGTTTTGTAAACACAGTAAAATATTATGAACAAATGTCAGTAAAAAATCAGGAAACATTTACTTTTATAACTTTAATTACAATGACAAAATTCACCTCTCTGTATTCAGTGTGTACAGAGCCCCATCATTCTGATTTCCGTGTTTAAGTAGGATCAACGCAGATAAACCAGTTTCTAGGACAAATAGCATTTCGTTCTTTCCTGTGGGTTTACACAAATGATCCCTTGTAAATACAGAATATACTGAAAATGTATCAAAATAAAATATATTATCAAGATATTTTAACACTTCACAATATATGGGCAAATATACAAATTATGGTCTCTTTCAGACAATGTTTTTTCTTAAATAAAAAATAAAATAAAGAAGTATTTGTCAGTTTATATTGATAATATGCTTACAATGTTGCAATGTGTGTATTTCTATAAGGGATCATAATTTGGACACATATTAACTAGTTAAATAATTTTGCAATTTTGCTCCATGGTTCACTTTTTGGCTTCTGAAAACCATAGTACAAATAATACTAACAACAATAATAAAAACAACAACATCATAATAAAAAATTAAAAATATAATAATAATAATAATAATAATAATAATAATAATAATAGTTCTGCAGGCAGTAGAACAGGCACTCTGTTTGCTGTTTGGCTCAGTTTGGAAAGTGTAGTTCAGCTAAATTTTCTTCTGGAAAAGACATGAATGAAATGGTTTCTGTAGAATAATGTGGCATGCAGTGGAAAATTATGCCGGCTGTTGGAAAAGACATGCATTATAGAAACGCATTTTGTAAGCTCTGAGGCAATAGCAGGTCACACATAGACTGTGCTTTAGCCCCTCCTATTCACATTTATCCTATTCAAGTTTTCACCAAAAAAACAGACATTTAACATAAACTGTCTCCAAAGTGCCAGTACATTCAAGGTAATTTTCATTTTTTTCAGTATCGTCAACATATCCTTTGCAAATACCAAAACTTAAAATACCAACTCCAAGTGCTTTTTGACATTTTCCTAACCCACTTATCGTTCAACCATGAAACCATTCATTTTAGATGTGCGCTGAAGTCATTAAATACAGCTCAGAAAGACATATTTTCATTTTTTTTAAATGCAACATATTATCACAAAATTTACTTCAAAACGGAGCAAATTGTTCATTAGATGGGGACTATTTTCATTATGTAGGTCCCGTGCATTTGTACACATTCGATGTGGTAGTGAATCGGCAAACCAAGGAAAGCCATGACTCGTGGGCAGTAAATATAGGGCAAGCCATTTTATCATTTAATAGCCTCGCTTGACTATCCATAATTACATTTTAGATATCTACAAATGCATTTTGACTAGTCGTAATTACAACGTGGCCAGTCAGAATGATAATACAGGATATATATGTAATTATAAACTGACTAGTAAAAACGATAATTCAAGATATCTGCAAATATATTTTGACTATTCAAAAGACCTTTTAAGGTGTCTATAATGACATCACAGACATTGTTATTCGACTTGTCACACATACCGGTCTTCTTTAAAGATATCCATAACTCCTTTATATATATCTTAAAAGGACTTGTATCAAATTCAAGATATCGACATTTTAGTTTTGAAAAGATATCTACAATTGTGTTTTGACTAATAATATCTTAGATTCAGATATCAAAAACGATCATTTAAATAGCTTAAATCACGAGGAATTAAAGATAAGTCATGTGTTTGATAGTCAAATCTGAATTGTAGATATCTTTAATCGGAGGTTTCATACAACTGAATGGCAAAAGTAACTTCAATCTTACTAGTCATAAATTAATTACAGATATCTGTAATGTGAATCCGGTCAGGCTATTAAATGTTAAAATGGACTGCCATAATATACTGTAGTAGCCAACTCGCCACCAGCTGCATTTTGGATGTTTATGTAACTGAAAAGGATGCGCATTAGTACACACCGAGCATGCGCTTACCCAGCATGCACTTTGCCTTCCTTACTGTCAGTCTACCTGAAACGGAACTACTTTTCAAATATTGAAAAAGCAATCATTTTAAATTTATGAAGCTGTTTCAGTTAAAAGTACAAAGCCTAGGTTCTCTGCAATGCTGAATCATGCTGACCAAAGCAACAGTGGATCAGTTGCTGTGTGCTTTCAGTTGGAATATCTAATCCTTATTCCACAGCATTGGATAGCTGCTCCAGTTCACACGCAGTTCTGTGGTCTTAAACCTGAGTTTTAAACCTCAGCTAAGTACACTGCAATTGACCCATTAAGTATATGACATGTTTTCATGTATTTTTAGAGAACAATGGAGTTCTATGACTTCCGGTATATTGCCGTTGGCTTGATGGACAATAATGGTTTCTAGTTGGGATTATTCTTTTCATGGAATATATAAACAAAACTGAATAAATTGGCAGTGTTATCCAGTAAGGGGGGAGGCAGCTGGGTCAAGTTAGTTTTGGTCAGTCAGGTATTGGGTAAAGTTTGGGTCAGGCTTGGATCAGGTTTGGGTCTGGCTTGGGTCAGATTTTGAGTCTGGATCAGGTCAAGTTTTGGATAACGTTTGGGGTGAGGTTTGAGTCAGGTTAGAGCAGTATTCCTGTGATGTCGGAGCATGTGGTTTCTTATTTAGGTTGCGGTTTAGTGGGTACGATCAGCCTCTGTTCAAACATTGTCCTCATGGTCTTCTCCACCTGTTTGAGGAAGATCTGGGGTATCCGGCCACACAGAGTGTTAACTGTGTCCAGGAACTTCGACTGCAGTGGCTCAAACAGGGCGTGTGCCATGTTGTCTTCAAAGGGGTACTGAAAATGAAGAAACATCATTCAAAAAAATCACAGAAAGACTCCGTCGGTATGTGCATGTGATTCATTCCCTATCAGTGTGTACATCGGATCCAGACCCTATCACAATGACACATGGGTTTCAGACCAAATTCAGTAAGGAAATGAACATTTAAAAATCTGCTGCTGCTAATCTTCTGTTTTTCACAATGTGTTGATGCTCGAAAGGTCTATTAACTGAGGCTCAAATACACAGATTAGAAGTACTTTAAAGGAAAAATGCTTCCATTTCAGTAATTCCACATTTCATTTTTTAAGTTTACTGTGGCAGTGAGCTCAGTTGGCCCATTTTCAGGACCTCCTTGAGTAAAACTTGTACCATGCGAATAGGCTGTGTTGCTCTGGTGGCAAAGAACATCTAACAAATATTACTGCTACACCCACATTGGTGCTGCTGCTCCATATACTTTTACTATTAATATTATTAGTGTAATTACTGTTATTCCAATTATAGTTGTCATGCTAGCCCATGAATGCTGCTTCTTTGGAACACAGGAAATTTCAAAATCCGCGTTTTACATGAATTCACTTGTGTTCTGATAAAAATAACTTTTTGCCATAAATATGCCAATTCACAATAATAGCACAATGAATGTATGTCATTCATAATTTTATTATGACACTTGTAATGGACGTGGGATGAAATAAGCTACAAATAATGTTTTGAAGTTTGGATAAATTTTTTTGTCATAGCAGCTAATTAAAAAAAAAAACTCTTGGAGCGATTGCTGTTTTATTTACTCATGTTTTTTTTTGCAGGCCTGTGAAAAAGTGGGTAGGCCATCTGGGTAGGGTTTCTCGGAATACATTTTCCACACATGCTATGCCCAGCTCCAGTGCTCCTTGGAGCTAATCCTATGACACGACTGTATTCCTGAAGGTAATGCAGTCATCGTCCCAACTATTCCAACTCTACCGTCTTATCGTGGTACAAAAAAAGAAAAAACACAATTATGTAAATACATTTTTAAAATTCATATTAGAGCAAGACTAAGTTCACAACAAGGAGAGCCCAGGCTTCACATAAACTCAAACCAACAATGCAACCCCCCTGCCTAAAAAGTGCGCTTCTGCTCGTGAAAGCACAGCTTATTATCCTTAATGAAGTGGAAATACCTGATCGGATGACTGAAATGTATGCAGCAAAGCTGAGGGAAAAACAAGACCACACCAGCAAGCACCTTACAGATAGCATGCCCTTGTACAGGCAGAAAAGCATCATCTTTACAACTTTAAAAGGCCTACAATTTTTGTAAACTTGATTTTTTACTTAGAACATGACTTAACCTGCTAATGTATATGACCTTTAGTGACCACATTATAGTAACATGGTCATGGCAGGCAAGAAAAGTGTAGCTATATAATCTTACCATCGACAGTTTGCTGCTGCGGAGGTAAGTTTTCACAAACTAACTGTGAATGTGCTTCTTCATATAGATGACGGCAGTACTACTAGCATTCTTTTTTTACTGCGAGCAGTATCTTTTTTTTGGTGTTCCAGAGTTTTAAATGGCCACAATACAATGATAACATGCACAGTGAACAGATCAAAGGCATTATATTTTATAAGACAGCTAGGGCACATGGCATCTTGTTTTTGACTTTTCCTACAAATTAAGCACATTCTCTTTAAATCTGGCAATGCTACCAACAGTTGTGTAAATATTATGATCAATAAGCAACACAAATGTCAGACACAAAAAGATGATTGGCTCAAAAAAAACAGGAGTAATTAGTTTGATGCATTTGTGCTGTGGTATGTTGTGTTGTGTTGTGCTGTACTGTGCTGTGTTGTGTTGTGTTGTGTTGTGCTGTGGTATGTTGTGTTGTGGTGTGCTGTGCTGTGCTGTGCCGTGCCGTGCCGTGCCGTGTCGTGTCGTGTCGTGTTGTGTTATGTTGTGTTATGTTACTCTGTGTGTTTACCTTGCGCACCACTTCATAAATGGCTTTGAAGGCGGGATGCTTGTCGTCATGGTAAACTCTGCGGATGCCGTGGAGGATGGAGACTCCTTCCTCCTCCGCGCCCTTGCAGTTGCTACCGTACGCGCAGTGCTCCGGGCGGTAGTTCCACTGGCACGGAAAGGTGTAAAGGTACTCTGGAAAACAGTCCCGCGTGGGCACACATCACCATGACAACCTGCCATTCCAAACACCTGCCGTATTCGCCTAAGGAAGAACACTTAGTGAAAAATCAGTGAGCTCTAAAGAGACATTGTCATCAATGATGGCTTCAGGTCTGTCTGGCGTAACTGGTGGGGGGTGGGGGGGTGGGAGTTGTTTCTGGTTTGTACAGAAAACATCTGGAATCTGTTCTCCTGAACCTTTAATCCAATGTCGAACATGTTTCTCTTGCTAAGGACTTAATAGGGACCATAACAGTTTGTGTTGGCATGTCTACTTTTGGGCAACACATAAAAGTGTAGACAATGGACAGAAAATGGGATACTCTTGGGTAAATCAGGAAAAAAGCATTCACAAATCAGAGACTGCTATGTAGGTGGGGTTTACACTAAAATAAACAACCCGGCATGCCTAGGGCCATGGTTAATAATGCTGGACAGGCCAGGTTCCCTGTTATTACCGATAACATGGCTGTAGCAGAAAACCTCATTGAAAGAGGGAGACTGTTGGGGAGATTCAGTGACTAAGATGGCTCAACATATTGACAATACATGAGAAATGGTGTCCAAGGTGATGTCAGCATGGAACTCTGAGGGAATGACATCATCAGAAAAGGACAACAGCGCAATGAAGTGTGCACTTCAGAAGCATGATCTAATCTTGAGGATACATGGGATTCTAAAGCCCTGAGTGGATCAGTAATGGTGTGGGTGTGGTTCTGGCATGGTTTGGGTAAAGCCCTGAGTGGATCAGTAATGGTGTGCGTGTGGTCCTGGCATGGTTTGGGTAAAGCCCTGAGTGGATCAGTAATGGTGTGGGTGTGGTCCTGGCATGGTTTGGGTGAACTCATGCTGAGAAGGCAAGGTCAATACCAATCAATTACTTAATGCTACTGAGTGACCTTTTTCACCCTATGTTAAAACATTTATTTTTTTCATAAAAGGGCTTCTTTTGAGATGGCTTGTGCCTAAATCCACAAGGCACGAATAGTCACCTAATGGTTTGACAAGTATGCTTTCAGCAATATTTTACATATCAGGGTATCCGGGGTATGTCAGCCCCCAAGAGCCAATCAGATGGCTTCCAGCAGGCTGTGTACCTGGGTTGTAGTGGAAGATGATGTTGAGGAGGTCCTGGTCGCCCCAGGCGATGAGGTCCTTGTACTTCTCATATAGTGGCTGAAGAAGGTCCTCCCATGACAAGCCAGTGGGAATCAAGCTGCTCTGTAGGATCAGTAACACATGACAGGTTAACAGGAGTCATGTTTGGGTAAATATTTAGCTAAATGAAAAAAATATTTAGTTAAATGTACAAAACTTTTAGGCAAATATTTAACTAAATATATAAACCATTAGCTAAATGTATACAGTATATAAAACATTTTACTAAAGGTTTCATACATTTAGTAAATATTTCATATGGTCATCTAAATGTATGAAGCATTTATAAATATATACAAAATGTTGCTAAATGTTTTATACATCTATGCTAAATATTTAGCTCAATGTTTCATCTATTTACCTTAATGTTTTATACATTTGGTTATTTAAATGTTTTCTATATTTCATACATTTTGTAAATGTTATACACAATTAGCTAAATATTTAGCTAAATGGTTCATGCATTAAGTAAATGTTTTGTACATTTAACTAAATGTTTCATAAATTTGGTTAAATAGTTCACTAAATGTTCCTCACATTGAGATAGACATTTAAATTAGTTTCATGTTTCATACATTTAATAAATGTTTTATAGATTAAGCTAATTGTTATGTACATTTAGCTAAATATTTAGCCATATGTTTCATACATTCAGTAAATATTTCAGGCATTTAGCTAAGTATTTTAAACATTTATTTAAATATTTAGCTAAATGTTTCACACATTTAGTCATTTATTCCTACATTTAGCTACATACATTAAGTGTTTCATGCATTCCATGCATGTTCCATACATTTAGCTAAATGTTTTTTTCTGTTAAATTGCGTCACATTTGGCACTCAATAGGGTGTCATAAAGAGTTTATCAATATATGTACCAGTACTGTTGCCAACACTTCTTAATGGCCAGTGTCACCCAAAATTCAAATTATTTGTTTTGTCCACAGCCTATACATGCCAGAAGAACTAGGCACAACTTGGATACAGTCCAGATCTCATTCAATGAATTACGTGTTTTTTTTTTTAACAAATGAAGTCATTAAGAAATAAAATGAAAAAGATTCTGTGTGTGTTTACATGTGTGGCTGTAACATACACAGAGAATTCATCACGGTAGTTTATCATTTCTCTAGATCAGGAAATGACATTTTGGGAGGTCAGCCTATTCCCCCAGTGAGTCTGTTCCACGCTATCATATATCTATGCAGAGTAGTGTGGGATATGATTTTGAATACTCAATAGTTTGCCATTTTTTTGTTGTAATTTTACACTTATTTCACACATAAGAATATTTATGAGCATATTTGTGAAAATGCAATAGAGCAGGTATGTGCCATAACAATATTGATGTTTTATTAATCATTATAATGAGCATGCATAATGAAACAATGGTTTATAATTGCACAAACCAGCCTGAACAATTGATAAATGATTTATTAATTTTTCCCGTTGATATCCAACCTGACAGAGCTACCGAAATCCTCCCTGCAGCAAATGTGTGAAACGAGAACAGCAGCGCCTTTGTCGTAACTGCCGGTGGAACCGAGCGAGGCGGTTGAGCCAGATTTTACTCTCCAGATTGATTGCTATGGCTACGTACTGCAGGGCATTTACGTTTCAGCTTTCAGAGGAACATTTGGTTAAATTTATTACTTTAATTTGTCAGTTTCATTGACTCCATTCTAATCTTTCGCGGTATCATATTGATGGTAAATGAGAGCCTACCCAATACTTTGATCTGCTCTCGATAGCCACATGCTTGCACACACCACCAGGTGACGGGGAACTGAAAGCTGCTGACATGCTTATGAAAACAGGGGATCTGTACAACCCCCAGCACACCTTTTACAAGGAAAACCTAAAAAAAGAAAAGGCTTGGGATGAAGTTGCCTTGGCTGTTTGAGCAGGTACTGCACGATGTAACCTATTTCATTTGGATGATGGGGCACTCCACCTCCTTGCATTGTTTACTCGGGGAAAGCTATGCTAAAAGATGTTACCTATATTTGTAAATACGGGCATTGCTGTTTATATATGTTTTTATCCCTCAGCGCCCAGTCAGACAGCAGCTGAGGGATGGCCCTCTGGTGGCCCACTTTTACCCCTTCAGCTGGCGCATATACCGCCATGGCATGACGGCGATGAACCCTTCCGAATCCGGCTGCCAGAACGCAGCCACAACTCAACCCCGATGAGCCTGTCTCTCAGGTGTGTGCCAGGACACAGCCACAACTCAACCCCGATGAGCCTGTCTCTCAGGTGTGTGCCAGGACACAGCCACAACTCAACCCCGATGAGCCCGTGTCTCAGGTGTGTGCCAGGACACAGCCACAACTCAACCCCGATGAGCCTGTGTCTCAGGTGTGTGCCAGGACACAGCCACAACTCAACCCCGATGAGCCCGTGTCTCAGGTGTGTGCCAGGACACAGCCACAACTCAACCCCAATGAGCCCGTGTCTCAGGTGTGATATGCACCTGGGCCACGCTTGACCCGGGATCCAAATGCCGTGATAAAATGTAAATGTGGATGGTTACAGTCGGGCCACTTTTGGCCCAAAACTGAAATGCTGCACAAACCTTACATGTGGATAGGGGGACTTTTGCCACGTTTGGCCCACAATACACTTGCCATTGCCATAACTGAGCCCTAAGTACCTGAACACAACCACATTTGGCCCAGAATCGTCTACTGGGTATGTTATCAGATGGAAATAGCACTATTTCTAGTGCTACGCGTGCGCTCTGCTCCTGGTGTACCTGAACAAGCCGCCACTGGCACACTTTGCTTCCGTTACCCTACGCTACACGTGCGCCCTGCTCCTGGTGTACCTGAACAAGCCGCCACTGGCACACTTCGCTTCTGCGTACGCTGCACTGCTGGTGTACTACTGAGTCTTTCATCAGGTTTCGCATTTCAAACCAGGAACCAGTTCAGCTGTTTAAGCAGTCTTGAGCAGCTTCCCTCTGACGTTCCTCACCTTGAACAGCGTGCCCCTGATCCGGGTCAGGTTCATCAGCATCACCCCGGAGTTGAGCCCCGCCGCCCGTAGAAGGGGTGCCGCGCGTAGCGGCTGTACCAGCCGGTTTTGGGGATCTCGTGGTCCGGAGCCATGCCGGCCAGCTGGGTGCTGTTGAAGTCCTTCAGGATGCTCCAGATGTGGTCCATGGGCCGCAGGAAGAGCACATCTGTATCCACGTACAGGAGCGAATCCACGTCCTTCAGCAAAACCTGCGTGCAGGTAGGGGTGGTATTGCAGTATTATCTACAAAATTATCTGAGATTAAACTTCAATGCACATACCAAAGTTGCGGTTAATTCCATTTTAATTGAATTCAATTCATGAATTGAAAAACACACGTCAGAGAACATCAGAGGCAATTAATAACTCAAATTTCAATTCATTTTTTCATTGCTCACACTGAAAATGAAATTGACCTGAACTCTTGGGTAAATCAGGAAAAAAGCATTCACAAATCAGAGACTGCTACGTAGGTGGGGTTTACACTAAAATAAACATGGGCCATGGTTAATAATGCTGGGCAGGCCAGGTTCCCTGCAGAGCTGAATTCTGACCTTTTTAGGGCCTCTGTACTACTGCAGTGTAGAATGTAACCACTGAAACAGAGGCTGTCCTTCATACAGGCTAGACCTTTTGACTGTCTGAGGAGGCTAGCATGCATGTAACCACTGTCTGAGGAGGCTAGCATGCATACTAACCACTGTCTGAGGAGGCTAGCATGCATGCTAACCACTGTCTGAGGAGGCTAGCATGCATGCTAACCACTGCTTCTGAGGTGCTAGCATGCCTAACCACTGTCTGAGGAGGCTAGCATGCATGCTAACCACTGTCTGAGGAGGCTAGCATGCATGCTAACCACTGTCTGAGGAGGCTAGCATGCATGCTAACCACTGTCTGAGGAGGCTAGCATGCATGCTAACCACTGTCTGAGGAGGCTAGCATGCCAGTGTGTCCACACTGCAAGCTGAATATTGCTGTGTTTGAAATGTAAGGCCCAAGAATATGCATAGCTGCTGGCTTTAAATTCTCAACACAGTAAGAGACTACATGCTAAAATTCCCAGTGGTCATCACTAGTGTTTATATGTAATGATTTACAGTAAACTTTTCTGTTGGTTCAAGAGCTGGTAATTTATAGTTAGCAGTTCACAGAAAATAAGTGTTTGGGGCCATATGTTGAAGCACTGTCCTTTTGGAATGAATGAGGAACTCAGCCCCAATATTTCCTGTGCTGAATGTTTAATTACAGTTAATCTTTATTCTGTATGTGGACATTGCCTCTGAATTCTGATTATGCAGGTGCGACCGTGGTGGAGCATGGATCTCCCCAGCTGCAAAAATCACCAACTAACAAGAGAAATCTGTGGAGCACTGGAGGGAACAGTATATTGCCTTGCCATTGAATCAACGGTGAAGGTTTAGGCCCAAACATTCAAGTGCACTAAACTGTGATAAAAAGCCAGTAGTGCATGTGATGGCAGACTCTTCTCTTCTTTTTAGATGCCTGTAAATAGCATGGGTACGGTGATGTAAATGAAGCAGAGGTGTTGAATTCTCACGGGGAGGAAGAGGCGCTGGGCGGCACATGGCTTGAACAGGTTCTTCCACTCCTCAGCATTCTCTGCGGAGAATGTGATTGGGTATATGCTGTACTGAAACCTGGGGGAGAGAAACCGGGGCCATCTCTTCAGCTGAAAAAGAAAATGCACAATGTTACAATTCATCACTCAGACCCCGTTAAAACACATCACTCACAGACCCATTTACAACTTATCACTCACAGAACCATTTACAACTTATCACTCACAGACCCAGTTACAACCCACCACTCACAGACCCAGTTACAACCCACCACTCACAGACCCAGTTACAACCCACCACTCACAGACCCAGTTATAACCCATTACTCACAGGCCCAGTTATAACCCACCACTCACAGACCCAGTTATAACCCACCACTCACAGACCCAGTTATAACCCACCACTCACAGACCCAGTTATAACCCACCACTCACAGACCCAGTTATAACCCACCACTCACAGACCCAGTTATAACCCACCACTCACAGACCCAGTTACAACCCATTACTCACAGACCCAGTTATAACCCACCACTCACAGACCCAGTTACAACCCATTACTCACAGACCCAGTTATAACCCACCACTCACAGACCCAGTTACAACCCATTACTCACAGACCCAGTTATAACCCACCACTCACAGACCCAGTTACAACCCCTCACTGAGATTCTCGCACAAGAGATGTGCAATAAAATGACAGTCTAAGAAAACAAACGCACCCCTTTATCAAACACTGTGGCCAGGGCATGCTCTGTGAAGATGTGGAACTTGATTCTCTTGAGACTGAAGAGCAGGGCAGATTTGAGCATGGTGAAGGCCTCTTCTACACGGTCCCCACAGACCACCGCCGCCAGGTGCATCGTCTCACCGATGATGGGGCCTCTGGGCAAGGCCCGCCCCCATTCAGTCCTCACCCTATCAGAGGGCACATAAGCACAACATGAGCATGTGAACTAAGATCTATATATGTACTGGCTGTGTAGCTGCTATGTATACTCAGTGTGGTAGTACAGGTTTCTATATTAGCTCTTACTCTCAAAGGCACAAAGTTCTATATTAACTATTACTCTCTATGGCACAAAGTTCTACATTAACTATTACTCTCTATGGCACTGTGTTCTACATTAACTATTACTCTCTATGGTACAGAGTTCTACAATAACTATTACTCTCTATGGTACAGATTTCTATATCAGCTTTTACTCTCTATGATACAGAGTTCTATATTAAATAGACACCAGGCTGCTATTACTCTCTATGGGAGTAGAGTTCTATATTAAATAGACACCAGGCTACTATTACTCTCTGTGGGAGTTCTAAATTAAAAATTCTTAATGATGTTTATCTTTTTGCATAACCGCACCGACATGATGCTGCACAACTTGGTTTGCTTGATTTCTAATAGTCCTATTTCAAAACATACTGCTTTGAGAGGTCAAACCAAGGGCATAGCATCAGGAGGGATATTTAAATGGACGGAGATGTGTAAAATGCTTTGCATTTATCCAGTTCCATCCAAACACCAATACAGCACCATCAGAGGCCGGGCTGCTCCCCGTTTCCATTTTGGTGTGCGCTTTTTACTCAGGTGAAAAAAACTGCTGAACATGGCTACTGCTCCTGTGCTGCTGCCACTAAGTGCTGCTGTATGCATCACATGCACTCACTTTAAACTCTGCATGTAAGTGTGGGTGTGGTGTCGAAGGGCCAGTGAAACTAATATTCCACAGCAGGCCATACAGATATTCTGATCATGACACCTGGATGTTGCCATGCCCAGATTATAGGGACTTTAAGCATCGATGACAGTGGGTAGGGCTACGGGGAACAGAAGTAAATCTGTGCTCTTTTGCACATGCGTGAATTTAGTATAGCATATGATAACATAACATAATGACAAGAACAGGCCATTCAGCCCAACCAAGCTTGCCATTTTCTCGACTAAAATAGTCCCCTAATTACCTACAGACTAGATAGTATACACTGTATCAACCCTAGTCTTGACAATCCCCAGAATTTCTGCCTCTACTACGTGACCTGGCAGGCTATTCCACACATTGACTACTTTCTGCGTGAAAAAATGTGTCCTAATGTCTGTGCGAAATTTACCTTTTGCTAATTTCCATTTATGTTCCCTCGTTCTACTAACAGAAATCGATGCATGTGAATTTGACCTGCTCCTGGCTGCTGCCGTAGCCTGCTGATCCACGATGACAGTTAGTGTTTCCCCGTAGGAGATCAGCAGGCTTCGGTGGCAGACGGGGGCAAGTCAAATTTACGCAAAAGAGCACAGACTTACTTCCGGTCACCGTAGCCGTACCCACAGCCATCGATGTTTAAAGTCCCTCATGTCCCAGTATGGCAGCGGCTCTGCGGTTCACTTTCTTAGGATGCGATGCGGGCAAATAATGAAAAACTATACATTGCGCCCCAGCACCCAGGCGCAAACGCATTTCAACAGAAACGCCGAAGCGCTTCCCCCCGCGAGTACATAACCGGCTCCCTCGTAGTTAAAGTTAGCGGCTCCCTCGAGTCGTAGTTAAAGTTAGCGGCTCCCTCGAGTCGTAGTTAAAGCTAACTGTGGAGATTCCTTCCTTCAGCAAAATGAACAGAAGATCACTTTGAAAGTTCTTTGGGAGGGAGGCCCAGTGGGAAGCAGAGGGATATTTCTGTGCGCTTCAGTGAATGGGTCCTCTATCTGTGCGGCTGACACGTTAATGGCTTTCTGTGGGGCACTGAAACGGGATCCCCCATTTATTTCAAGCCGGCAGAGCACACTGAATTGTGTCCATATTTCATATGTGCCATTTCTTTAAAATTGCTAATGTATGTAAAAAATTAAAGGACATCTCTCTGTCAAATAAACAGTAGCGTATTCTATTTTCCACTACCAGGTTAAAAAATGTATATGTTAAAGTAATTTATTGATGTGTTTTGTATTTACAGTGTGTTTAAAATATATTTGATGAAATATCTTGTTTATATAAATTTGTATTGACAATAGTGTGCCCCCTCATCCCCAGTAAATGCCGGCTCCCATGTGATCAATGCTTTGGATCTGTTTGGAAGCAATGGATGGAATGAGGCTCGAGTGTCTCGTGGAAGGCATTGTCTTGGCTGGCTGCAGTTTTGCTTAATGGTCTGTCTTTCACATGCGTAATGTGAATAACTGCATGATTACTGACACGCAAACAGGCCTGGCACAGCCGTGCATGTTTACCTCAGACCCGGCTTCCATGGAAACGCGCATAAATCCTGCTAAATGTGCTGTATCTGGCATGCCATACTTTCGCTCCGCCCCCTTCAGAACGCCGTCAGCAGGGACCGATGACCTCATGTACTTTTCACAATGCAGTGGCAGTGTAGAGGATGACCGAGGAGGCCCTCTGTTCAGAGTCTGCAAATATGCCCTTCCGCGGCGTTACAGAAATGGAACCAAAATTCAATAAAAACAAGACCTACCAGATTTACATTCGATTTAACAAAATGGTTGCCATAGCAGCCTCTGTACGTCTGGTGTGGCTGTGGTTTAAACTGTAGCATCTCCACAGACCTCATTGTGACACAGCAGTTTTCTGGCTTCTACGAAACTGGGATCTGTGTATCCTGGAGGTAATGCTCCATGACTGTATTTGAACGCCAATCCTGCATGGGCTGAATGCCGTGTAAGCATCATAACCAAGCTTGTTAGATTAAATGGCAATTAGCGGGTGGACAATAGTCTGATAAATGGTTCCTAATGCTCCACTGACAGGACAACCCCACAGTGTCCAGGCAGAACATAGGAAAGATACAGCTGCAAGGAGAACATCGGGGGGTGAGGACAAAATGGCCGCAGTCAACAGCGCTCCCCTCATGAGTCGAATGATTTCATCTACACTGGACAAACTGCCACTGAAAACAAACAATATGCTGTACGCATGTCGCCATTTTACTGGCGTATGCTGGCTGTGTTCTTACAGTAGAGTCATTTTGACTGAAATACTGAGTTCAGGAATATGTGCATTTTAACGTATGGGATTTAAGTGCACCCATGTTTCTTGTGAAAGAAAGGGGGTGCATGATTGTGTTCCCTGAGCAATATGAATTTACTCTGAGCACACACTAGTGGCCAATAAATGTTTATCCAAAATACCAAACACATATGCAAAAACACTGTAACATTTACATTTTAAATCCTTTAGGTGTTAACTGTAGCCTTTACTTGAAAAGGATTAGAAATCTTTTAAAATGTATTTCCATATGACAAAAATATTTTGTGAAATATAAATATTGAGAACTAGGTATAATTAATCTGCTGATGCAAAGGAGTAGAATATGATTATGCACAACTGCCATTCCCAATATGATGGTTTACATTATGGCTACTCTGTTTACAGTTTTGTGTGCTTGTGACAAATTGTCACTAAAGTGGAAGGGTTGGCAATGTAAATCCAATTTTAGCACCAATGGGGCTGATTCAAACCACAAAATTTCTTGATTTTCTAACTCATGACAGATGCCACTTTCCAACCAGTATCAATACTGAAGTGATTCTGCTAGTTTGAGTCTTCTTTCCGCCCATAAGAATCAGAGACCATTCAGTTCCAATAAGGCAGTGTAAAACTCGTTCTTTCAGCATCGAGGAATTAGAAACCATTCAGAATAAAATTCAGAGAGTACTCAGGTACCCTTCTGCCTTCATTAGAGGTAACTTCCACTGGGAGAAAAAACACTCAAACTGCAGAATATGCTAAATTAAGAGCACTTGTCTTTTGGTTCCTGTTTAAAATGAATTATTTTATTATTTGCTTTTTAAAATGTAAAGAAAGGCTAAGCGCTACATCGTGGGGCAGTGCACTATGGGATTTCTGGTTCTCTCACTCCAAAATTTCTATTTTGCATGGACATTGACTGTTCTCCCTAAGAATAATGTGTCATTTTCACAGTCATGCATTCGTGGTAATGTGTGATTTTGTGGTAATGTGTGCGTTTGTGGTATTATGTGTGTTTGTTGTAATGTAATGTGTGTGTTTGCAGTAATGTGTGAGTTTTCGGTAATGTGTGTATTTGCGGTAATGTGTGTGTTTGTGGTAATGTGTGTGTTTGTGATAATGTGTGCGTTTGTGGTATGTGTGCTTTTGTGGTAATGTGTGTGTTTGTTGTAATGTAATGTGTGTGTTTGTGGTATTGTGTGCTTTTTGGTAATGTGTGCTTTTGTGGTAATGTGTGTGTTTGTAGTAATGTGTGCATTTGTGGTAATGTAACGTGTGTGGTAATGTGTTCGTTTATGGTATTGTGTGCTTTTGTGGTATGTGTGCGTTTGTGGTAATGTGTGTGTTTGTGGTATGTGTGCGTTTGTGGTGTGTGTGCGTTTGTGGTAATGTGCGCTTTTGTGGTAATGTGTGCGTTTGTGGTAAT
Source organism: Anguilla japonica (assembly GCA_025169545.1). Lineage (NCBI taxonomy): Eukaryota > Metazoa > Chordata > Actinopteri > Anguilliformes > Anguillidae > Anguilla > Anguilla japonica. The sequence continues at coordinate 37,661,548 of CM045893.1, read as the reverse complement.
GTGTGCGTTTGTGGTATGTGTGCGTTTGTGGTAATGTGCACTTTTGTGGTAATGTGTGCGTTTGTGGTAATGTGTGTTTGTGGTATGTGTGTGTTTGTGGTAATGTGCGCTTTTGTGGTAATGTGTGTTTGTGGTACTCAGGTACCCTTCTGCCTTCATTAGAGGTAACTTCCACTGGGAGAAAAAACACTCAAACTGCAGAATATGCTAAATTAAGAGCACTTGTCTTTTGGTTCCTGTTTAAAATGAATTATTTTATTATTTGCTTTTTAAAATGTAAAGAAAGGCTAAGCGCTACATCGTGGGGCAGTGCACTATGGGATTTCTGGTTCTCTCACTCCAAAATTTCTATTTTGCATGGACATTGACTGTTCTCCCTAAGAATAATGTGTCATTTTCACAGTCATGCATTCGTGGTAATGTGTGATTTTGTGGTAATGTGTGCGTTTGTGGTATTATGTGTGTTTGTTGTAATGTAATGTGTGTGTTTGCAGTAATGTGTGAGTTTTCGGTAATGTGTGTATTTGCGGTAATGTGTGTGTTTGTGGTAATGTGTGTGTTTGTGATAATGTGTGCGTTTGTGGTATGTGTGCTTTTGTGGTAATGTGTGTGTTTGTTGTAATGTAATGTGTGTGTTTGTGGTATTGTGTGCTTTTTGGTAATGTGTGCTTTTGTGGTAATGTGTGTGTTTGTAGTAATGTGTGCATTTGTGGTAATGTAACGTGTGTGTGTGTGGTATTGTGTGCTTTTGTGGTAATGTGTGCGTGTGTGGTAATGTGTTCGTTTATGGTATTGTGTGCTTTTGTGGTATGTGTGCGTTTGTGGTAATGTGTGTTTGTGGTAATGTGTGCGTTTGTGGTGTGTGTGCGTTTGTGGTAATGTGCGCTTTTGTGGTAATGTGTGCGTTTGTGGTAATGTGTGCGTTTGTGGTATGTGTGTGTTTGTGGTAATGTGCGCTTTTGTGGTAATGTGTGCGTTTGTGGTAATGTGTGCGTTTGTGGTAATGTGTGTTTGTGGTATGTGTGCGCTTTTGTGGTAATGTGTGCGTTTGTGGTAATGTGTGCGTTTGTGGTAATGTGTGCGTTTGTGGTAATGTGTGTGTTTGTGGTAATGTGTGCGTTTGTGGTATGTGTGTTTGTGGTAATGTGTGCGTTTGTGGTAATGTGTGTTTGTGGTAATGTGTGCGTTTGTGGTAATGTGTGCGTTTGTGGTATGTGTGTTTGTGGTAATGTGTGTTTGTGGTAATGTGTGCGTTTGTGGTAATGTGTGTTTGTGGTATGTGTGTGTTTGTGGTAATGTGTGCGTTTGTGGTATGTGTGTTTGTGGTAATGTGTGCGTTTGTGGTAATGTGTGCGTTTGTGGTATGTGCGCGTTTGTGGTAATGTGTGTGTTTGTGGTAATGTGTGCGTCTGTGGTATGTGTGCGTTTGTGGTATTGTGCGCGTTTGTGGTAATGTGTGTGTTTGTGGTAATGTGTGCATTTGTGGTAATGTGTGCGTTTGTGGTATGTGTGCATTTGTGGTAATGTGTGCGTTTGTGGTATTGTGTTCCTGTGTTCACATTGAGGACGACTAACTCTCCCCTCCTAGAAAAGGCAGTCCACAGCTTGTACAAGGTAATGAACTGCGGCTGCATACTGCATTACACAATTGTTTAAATGCAACAAGAGCATTGTGTGCTTTTGTGGTATTGTGTGCTTTTGTGGTAATGTGTGCGTTTGTGGTAATGTGTGTGTTGTGGTAATGTGTTCATTTGTGGTAATGTAATGTGTGTGTTTGTGGTATTGTGTGCTTTTGTGGTAACGTGTGCGTTTGTGGTAATGTGTTCGTTTATGGTATTGTGTGCGTTTGTGGTAATGTGCGTTTGTGGTAATGTGTGCGTTTGTGGTATGTCTGCGTTTGTGGTAATGTGTGTTTGTGGTATGTGTGCGTTTGTGGTAATGTGTGTGTTTGTGGTAATGTGTGTTTGTGGTATGTGTGCGTTTGTGGTAATGTGTCCGTTTGTGGTAATGTGTGCATTTGTGATAATGTGTGTTTGTGGTAATGTGTGCGTTTGTGGTATGTGTGCGTTTGTGATAATGTGTGCCTTTGTGGTAATGTGTGTTTGTGGTAATGTGTGCGTTTGTGGTATGTGTGCGTTTGTGGTAATGTGTGCGTTTGTGGTAATGTGTGCGTTTGTAGTATTGTGTTCCTGTGTTCACATTGAGGACGACTAACTCTCCCCTCCTAGGAAAGGCAGTCCACAGCTTGTACAAGGTAATTGTTTAACACAATTGTTTAAATGCAACAAGAGCTTAATATGCTCGATGGCTAGAGAGTACATTTCATAAAAGAAATGGACTATACTTAGTAACTGTAGGAGGCTTACAGCCAGGAAAAACTGTCAATAAATATTTTGATTACATTTACATTACAAATGTTATGATAATTTGGGCTGTCTTTCCCATTCCCCTGTAGGTCCTCTGTGTCCCCCCAGGTTGCCAGGTTTCCCTAAACCCCCTTAAAACAACAACATTGGGCCACTTCTGCTGATGAATATTGGGCATTGACTAACAACATAAAACTATCTACAAGCAGGTCCGTTTTTCTGCTTCCTCAGAGTGTATGACTGGAAAATGTGACTGGTGCATTAAAAAAAATGCTTATGGATTTATGGCAGCAAGTTTCAATCACTATGAATTACTTTTGTACTAATACTTACTATTTTGTATTTAGTTTGCATTTGCCTATTGTACCTCTGATCGGGGAGGGACTGCTGTTCAGATAGTGAGAAGTGGCCACTTACCTGGGTTTTGCGTGCATGCTGGTCGGCTGTGTTAATAGTTTTATTCCTTGCCAGTTCGACCGCGGCTGTCCTTGTGCCGCTTGCTGTGGTGTTTTGGCAGAATCCGCCGGCGCCGCATTTCCCCCTTTCAGGGCGGCTGAAGGCCCTCCCCAGGCTTGTTTTAAAGACCGCTCGTCCGCGGCGTTCCCCGCGTAGAAATACAGGAGCGCGGAGAGCGCGGCGCACAGAAAGATGGCTAAAATCTTGCCGTGCGTTCTCATTGTGAAATACGTTCCCCGCGTCCGCGAGAGTGTGCCTCCCTCACTCCCGGGGACAGAAAATTAAAGCCAGACCTGACATGATGTTGTTAGTTCTCTCCAGTCGCAGAGTGCCGAGGGACGGTAAGCAACACTGCAAAGGTAAATCACCCGGGCCAGGAGGCCGTCTCGTGCCCACGGCCATATTTACTAAAGCCAGCTGTGGGTGGCTCAACAATACTCCTTCATCAGGCGAAACTGTTTCGTTTTACACATATATACTTTATAACATCAGTCTGCTCACTACATTATATCAAAAGTAATACATGCTAAGGGTTTGGAGCTCTGTTGTGTTGCTTTCTGTGGAGCTGAAGCTGAACTGTGTGTGTTTACAGCTGCTCAGGGGGCAGTGAAGTTAATGTTTGTGAGGAATGAGAGTCTTTGGTTGCTCGGCGTGGAGATCTCTGTGTTTGGAAAGGAAACAGTGTTGCAGTGTTGATGTTAAAGTTGCTGGAGGCTTACAATTAACGTTGATCTATACTTAGATTGTGAATGGGCCAGTTCTGTCACACCAGGGAGTTACTGACACACAAGATGCACAATTTAAAGGTGCAGCAAAATTTCTTACATCAGTTACTCAACATCACATTGTCTGGCTGCGACCACAAACCAGACCTGAACAAATTATTTGAAACCCTGAGTTTCCGGTGGAATGTGTGGTGAATGTGTTACGTTTGCGGAGCGTGCTACCCATACAGCAAGCCAGAAAAGATTTGAACTGCAAAGCGTGGGACAGAAAGGATACAGCAGTTTGGGCAGAAATATGGGATGTCCCAGCTGACACAGTACTGTTGGTAACCCTAGTCAAAACTCTGCCTGTCAAAACCCTGAGGAACTAAGTATATCCACTACCAAGTCAAACAAAACCTCACAGATGGTGCCTACACGCACACACACATATACATGCACCCATGCACACACACACACACAGCACACACACTCAGCACATTATCTCACTGACCGTGCCTGAAGAACCTTTAAACAGGAAGTTCGTAAGGTCAGGGGGGACTGTTGGAGCACGGCCTTTGCACTACTGAGTGGAGCCATTGTGCATGTACTGCGTTTAGTGGGCTGCAGTGTAGTATAATGGTTAGGGAACTGGGTCTATTACCTAGTGTGCTATAAACATGTTGTGTGTAACTGAACTGGTTACCTAGCGTGCTGTAAACATGTTGTGTGTAACTGAACTGGTTACCTAGTGTGCTGTAAACACGTTGTGTGTAACTGAACTGGTTACCTAGTGTGCTGTAAACATGTTGTGTGTGGCTGAACTGGTTACCTAGTGTGAGGTAAACATGTTGTGTGTAACTGAACTGATTACCTAGTGTGCTGTAAACATGTTGTGTGTAGCTGAACTGGTTACCTAGCGTGCTGTAAACATGTTGTGTGTAACTGAACTGATTACCTAGCATGCTGTAAACATGTTGTGTGTGGCTGTGATCGCTGCCTGAAACCCCCTGTCTAAATAATGGGGGAAAATACATAAGGACAGCCGCCTGCTCTCCTTTTAAATCTGCCTTTTTCGGAACAGGCAGTGTGGAGATAGTTCTGCTCCTGTCCTGCTGTGATAATGGCACTTTTTTACCATTTAAAAAAATAAGCAGGGGACCCCCTCAGCCCGCGGGGTCTTAAGTGGCTAATTTTGGGAGGAAAGCGCACGGTGGGGGACTGCAGTGTGGTGGAATCCCCATATGGGAAAGCTTTCTCACTGAATTCCTCAAAGCTTAGCAATTGGCAAACAACGTTCTTTTGAGCCAGAACGCTGCATGTGAATGCAGTTACTAACGTTTGAAAAGATTTGTTTCCTGGTGTTTTGTTTTTATTTTTTATTTTTTTGCAGTGTACACATTGAGTAAATAACGGTATTAAATCAGATCAATGTCAAATAATCAAAATAATCAATCTAGGGTCTAACAAATATATATGAGAAAATAATAAATATAATAGATATATTAGAATCGGATATAATAATGGCTTTACTGGCTACTCAATGTGTGATGTCTTTGTCTTAGGCCCAGTACCAATTCTGTACACATGACAGACCATAATACTTTATATCGTGACAATGATAATTATTGGGCTGCTGTGAAGCCCATCCTGTTAAGGTTCTGTTCCAGTGTGTGGATGGGCCCCATGGTCTGGTATCTGTTAAGTCTCTGTTCCAGTGTGTGGATGGGCCCCATGGTCTGGTATCTGTTAAGGCCCTGTGTGTGGTTTGGGTCCTATGGTCTGGTATTCATTTGGGACTACACCAGTGCTTACTTAAACTGGAGTTTGACATGCTTTGACAATTAGCACATGCTTGTCTGCTCTTCTAAGTGATAGTGAAATTTGAGCTTAAATTGGCATTCCATGCTGGAGAATAAATAGAAATAAAATGTTCTGGGGCTGTTGGCACAGTAAGCACTGGCACAGTCCAGAGTGCCTAATCAGGATGAGCCACCCAGTTACCCCTGATGTGAGTGAGTGGTGTTTTGGAGTAGGAACAATGACTGCATTTGAAGTGTTAAACTGAGTGAGTGTACTTCAGTAGGAGCAGTGAGTATGTTTGAAGTGTATAACTTGGTGAGTGTACTTCAGTAGGAGCAGTGAGTGTGTTTGAAGTCTAAAACCAAGTGAGTGTACTTCATTAGGAATGGTGATTGTGTTTGAAGTGTAAAACTGAGTGAGTGTACTTCAGTATGAACGGTGAGTGTGTTTGAAGTGTTTAACTTGGTGAGTGTACTTCAGTAGGAGCAGTGAGTGTGTTTGAAGTCTAAAACTGAGTGAGTGTACTTCAGTAGGAATGGTGATTGTGTTTGAAGTGTAAAACTGAGTGAGTGTACTTCAGTATAAACAGTGAGTGTGTTTGAAGTGTAAAACTGAGTGAGTGTACTTCAGCATGAACGGTGAGTGTGTTTGAAGTGTAAAACTGAGTGAGTGTACTTCAGTAGGAGCAGTGACTACATTTGAAGTGTAAAACTGAGTGAGTGTACTTCAGCATGAATGGTGAGTGTGTTTGAAGTGTAAAACTGAGTGAGTGTACTTCAGTAGGAGCAGTCCATGTGCCAGGCTTCTGGTATGAATCTGATATTTGAAATGGGCAGACAGATTCCACTGTGCTGGGCATGGTGCCATGGCAGCCGGAATCAGTGAGATATTCCCGTGGCGCTTAGCGGCGAGACTTTTTCGTCCTCCCCTTGAGCGGTTTTAACTTCGCCAGCTGTTAGCTCCTGTCAGGGAGTGCTCCTGGCAAACAGAGCCGTTTGAATGGGTTTGCTAATGTTAGGTAACAGTGCATAATATCCACCTGTTCCCTCTGAATCTCTGCCCTGTGGTACTGCGTAGGAAGAGTGTAGGAAGTGGCGTAGTAAGCCTGTTGTGCCCAAAATGGCTGACCTACCCACTGCTTGTGGCTACGGTTTCATCAACCTCCATTCTGGTCCACGGGAGTTGATTGTTTCGGCCCCTGCACAATCAAAATCGGTAGAGGACAGGAAAAGAGATGGGGCATAATATTTAAATGCCACTGCTCAAGGTGCGTCCAGCTGGACCTGTTGTGTTGCATGGAGATGGATTCCATCAGACACTTTATTACAACAAAAGGAAATCCCTATGAGCTCCTTAGTGGTCAGGGCAGTAACTTCTAAGCAGGAGAACATGACCTTCAGGAAGCCTTTGCTGAAATGGAATCCTGCCACCTCACGCCCCGGTGCATCATGGAAGAGGGAGATTAAATCCACCTCATGCCCCAGTGCATCATGGGAGAGGGAGATTAAAGCAACCTCACACCCCGGTGCATCATGGGAGAGGGAGATTAAAGCAGCCTCAAGACCCAGTGCATCATGGGAGAGGGAGATTAAAGCAACCTCACACCCCAGTGCATCATGGGAGAGGGAGATTAAAGAAACCTCACACCCCGGTGCATCATGGGAGAGGGAGATTAAAGCAGCCTCAAGCCCCAGTGCATCATGGGAGAGGGAGATTAAAGCAACCTCACGCCCCGGTGCATCATGGGAGAGGGAGATTAAAGCAGCCTCAAGCCCCAGTGCATCATGGGAGAGGGAGATTAAAGCAACCTCACGCCCCGGTGCATCATAGGAGAGGGAGATTAAAGCAACCTCACGCCCCGGTACATCATGGGAGAGGCTGGATGTGTGTGTGACATTCCTTGCATTTCTTTATCCCACAATGCTCAGCAGATCTGCCGCCAGCACAAACCAAAAGTGTGAGACAAACATAGCTGGCTCCTTTGTGTTGTAAATTATTAGTACCAAGATAGTTTGCATCAAACAAAAAAACAATTGGCTATTTAGCAGATATGCGTACGCTATGTGCCCGGCAGATCTCTAAGGTCCTTTTTTTTTGTTTAAATGTCAAGACTTGCCTTTTTAGCATTGCTTTTACCTAGTGCATACATATTTATTTTTAGTCATTTTAATCTTCTTTAATTAATTATTATCTGACTTTGATTAATCCCTGGATTTTTCATTTCATTGTACTTTTGTCTCCTTTTAGTGTGCTTGACATTTTGTGTGTGTGTGTGTGTGTGCATGTGTGTGTGTGTTCAGCGCATTGTGTTGCAAAGTTATGACATGTGTTCTTAAATGAAGCCTGGATGATTGATTGATGGTTTAAGGTTGGCCCTGGGGGGCCACAGTTTGTATGCTTAATCTCTTTTTTAAAACATTATTCAGGTGTAGAAGCACCATGACGATTTGCCGGGATACAGATTATTCAGGTGTAGAAGCACCATGACGATTTGCCGGGATACAGATTATTCAGGTGTAGAAGCACCATGACAATTTGCCGGGATACAGATTATTCAGGTGTAGAAGCACCATGACAATTTGCCGGGATACAGATTATTCAGGTGTAGTGTAGCCATGATGATCTGCTGGGATGCAGATTATTCAGGTGTAGAGTAGCCATGATGATCTGCTGGGATGCAGATTATTCAGGTGTAGAGTAGCCATGATGATCTGCTGGGATACAGATTATTCAGGTGTAGAGTAGCCATGATGATCTGCTGGGATACAGATTATTCATTCACATTTTGACATTCAGAAGATGTCATCCAGAGTGACTTGCACAATTTACATTCTATTACATCCAGTCAATGTATAGAGCTGGACATTTAGTGAAGCAGTTTAACTTAAGTATTTTATACAAAGACAGTGTCCCAGCGTGGATTCAGACCTACAACCCCAGATACAGGCACAGTTCCCTAATCATTAAGCTAGTTTTTTTAATAGGAAATGTAATTGTGGTATTGTATTTTATTGTTGTTCTGCTTTACAAGCAAAGGAATAACATGGATCAGCAAGTATGGGATAGTCTGTTCATGTTATGAAATTACAGGAATGCATAAGTGCCTATTTGAGTGTGGAAAACACAACTTGCCTTAAGACACCACACCCTCTCTCTCACACACACACACTCTCTCACTCTCTCTCTGACACTCTCACTCCCTCTCTCTCTAACTCTCTCTTCCTCTCTCTTTCCCTCTCCCTCTCTTTCCCTCTCTCTATCTCTCCCCCTCCCTCTCTCTCTCTCTCTCTCTCTCTCTCCCCCTCCCTCCCTCCCTCTCTCTCTCTCTATCTCCCTCTCCCTTTCTATCTCTCTCTCTCTCTCTCTCTCTCTCTCTCCCTCCCTCCCTCCCTCCCTCCCTCCCTATGGGCTTCTCTGACGTCTCAGTCTATGACAGCCCACAATGGCTGAAGTTTGAGAAATATGACTGTCGGCCCTCAGAAGCAGCAGACTGGTAGCGGCAGTTCTCTAAGTATGCCTGGGGAAATCCTCCGCTGTCTTTAAGAAGGATTCACTGGAGCGGACAAAGATGGGGTGGAGAGTGATATTAGCTTTGGTCCACACCTTCGCTGTCCGCAGCCTCTGTCTTCAGGAGGACGTCTCTGTAATCTCGCCACAGAACTGTTCTCTCGATTGCATCATCAAGGTAAGACGGGCTCCTTCTTAGCTGTTTTTGGTATTGTATGGCCCCTTCCTTCAGCTTTCCAATGGCTGCATTACTTTGTACAAACATTTCTCAATCTCATTCGTCATTTAATCTGATTTCAGGTCCGGTATTGGTTCAGTAATTCATTGTCCCATGGCAATATTTTGTGATTTTCTGTTGCTGTATTGCCGGGAATGAGTCCATATACATACATTACCTGGGAATGTGTCCATATGCGTACATTATCTGGGAATGAGTCCATATGCATACATTTCCTGGGAATGACTCCATATGCGTACATTACCTGGGAATGTGTCCATATGCGTACATTTCCTGGGAATATGTCCATATGCGTACATTTCCTGGGAATATGTCCATATGCGTACATTTCCTGGGAATATGTCCATATGCGTACATTTCCTGGGAATGTGTCCATATGCGTACATTATCTGGGAATGAGTCCATATGCATACATTTCCTGGGAATGTGTCCATATGCGTACATTATCTGGGAATGAGTTTATATGCATACATTTCCTGGGAATGACTCCATATGCGTACATTTCCTGGGAATATGTCCATATGCGTACATCATCTGGGAATGAGTCCATATGCATACATTACCTGGGAATGTCCATATGCGTACATTTCCTGGGAATGTGTGTAAGTGAACGTTAACTAGGAATGTGTGTGCTTGTGGACACTAAGGAATGTCTGTATGTGGACATTTACTAGGAATGTGTGAGTGGACATTTACTGGGAATTAGGGGTGGAGGGAGATGCCACTATTTTTATTTGTATCTGTATTTGTTCAGCCAACAAAATTAATTGTATTTGTATTTGTATTAAAACCGGAAGTGGGTGTAGCTAAAACCGGAAGTGTGTGGAGTTTAACCCAAAGCTGTATAAAATGCCAAAAATCCCATTTGCCATTATAATCACTGGCACTGCTATTGCTGAGATATTAAAGCATTAAATTTGTGCTGGTACAATGACAGGTCATTTGCTTTGTAAAGCTGTGTTCAACAAACAGTGTCCTATATGTAATATACTGTAGCCATAGCAGGCGTTTTACAACAGAATGTAAGGCTGACATGTTTTGTTGTTTTTTGTTTGTTAATACTTATAATCTTCTCTCTGTTTGAAGCCCCACTTTACCTGTATGTTTGATTTGCAGAAGCTTGGGTATATTAAAGAAAAAAATCGAAACGCATCTCTGGGTGGAATACATCTTCAGCTATTATGCTCTTACTCAAACGTCCCCGAGTTGTATTTTGTGAAGACAAGCTCCTGCACATGAGCTGGGGGCGGTCTAGAGCGATAGGGAGACTGAACATCCCCCGTTATACTGACAACTTGCTCGGAGGAAACACTTGTTTGCGGACAGGGTCCGATTTTAGAGCCACATGAGCCAGTGCTGGGTGTGTCATTAGCCAACAGCCTGTGTCTGTCTTTTAAAATTAAAATACCTCCAATGCCATAAATGCTATATCCTCCTCCTTTCACAACAACAAATATTTGGAGTATTTACGAAAGCCCTGCAAGGCTCCCCCCCCCCCCCCCCCCCCCCCCCCCGCCATACAACAGATGTTCATACCCAGGTGCGAACATGAGTCTACTGCAACACACTATTCAGCAACTGAATGACCGGCGCTTTGATATGAATTTTCCAATGAAGTGCTATCAAAACAAATTTTGCACATATAATCACATGAAACTCATTCACTGCAATCGTGTGGTGAAGCCGATGAAGCCTTCAGGGTGGGGATGAATAATTGTGGACTCTGTAGTCATAGAAATAATAGGCTTAGAACTTAGAACTGCGAAGATAACGCCACCAACATATTTTCAGGTTTTGACTGACACTGAGAATTTGAGTAAACTGAACAGAGCAGCTACATGACAGCCGCGCAAAATGTAACTGATTTATGCATGTGCGGTCCCAGCCAACCACCAAAGGCTGCACGTTGTCTGTGGAATTGATAAGAGGGGATGAATGGTGCGTAGGCCATGTAAAAATGCGCTCCCAGGAGAAGGGAGGGAAAATGTGCTGAATTCGTTTTGACTGAAGAAATTACTTTTTCAGAAATATTGCTGTTTGTATTTCTTTAACTACCTTTTCCAGTTTGTGTTTTTTTATGTCCACTTTAGCACTTTTCTCAGTGTTCCTGTAATGTGCCTCCTCGATACATTTTGACTGAGCCTGTGTAACAAAACCACTATAATTTAGAAATACAAAAGTTGAAATTGATTCAGTTGTGTCCTTTATATCAAGAAAATTGGTTTTCAATATATGGTTTTGTAATCTTTATGAAATTAGGCCTTTGCTGCTGCAGAAATCCACGCTGTAATGCTGGATACGTCTGATGTTGGTGGACATCAGCGCGGCAGTGGAAGGTAGTAAAAAAACGCTGCCTTTCCAGAGTTAAAGTCCCCAAAGATTGATGGGATCGCTCTGGCCTTTCTAGTGTTGAAGGAAACTCTCACTCACTGTCTCACTGCAGGTGTGTGTGTGTGTGTGTGTGTGTGTGTGTGTCTAATTCAGAAACCTGCTGACTTCTTAGCGATGACAGCTTTAGGGGAAGCTTTAGCAGGGCAGAAATTTGACAGACTGACTTGTTGGAAAGGTGGGATCCTATGACAGTGCCACGCTGAAGGTCACTGAGCTCTTCGGTATGACAAATCTGCTGCCAGTGTTTGTCTATGGAGATTGCTTGGGCGGATGCTTGATTTCATGCACCTGTTAGCAATGGGTGCGGCTGAAGAAGCCAAACCCAATAATTAAGCAGAACTAAGCAACTGAAATTCCACACATTGGCAGAGATTCAATCAACCTATGTCTTTCATTTTGATAAATAATTTAGAGGAAGTTTTTTTTCCTTCTTTGAAAGCAGTCTGGCAAGATCAGTAGTCATTAAAACTAACTTCCCAAGCTGCGTTTGTGAAGAAAACATGTTTACTTTATTTTACGAAGATAAAGGGACGGTTTACTTTATTGGACAAAGTGAAAGGGATGGTTTCCCTTTAGACGAAGTTAAAGGGATGGTTCACTTCATTGATTTAAAAATAAAGCATTAATTCTGTTTTAGTGTTTTTATTCTATATGCAATGAAGGATATTTTAGATACAAGTTCATGAAGACTTGCCAACTTGACAGTGGCTAGTATGGGGCATTAATGGGTTTGAGGTGTAAAATAAGAAAATACACTTCAAGCAACTCCATAGCAGCTTGTACAGTCATGCTATGCCTCCTGAGGATATACACATGTATTTATTTTCTTTTATTATGAATTTGGCAACCAATGTGGGCTGGGCATCTCTAATCCCCACCCCAAATTGAGATGGCCAATCATCTGCGACCGCGTCCAGCGAACTCACTGCCGAATTGGGAGAGTGTAGAGGTCCACGGTTTTCCCTCGAAACTCGTTGTGTTGCCTGGTGCTTCTTTGCATCCCGCAGACTACAGCTAAGCTTCCTCAGCAAGTGGACTCTTCCTCAGTTAGGGGACTCTTCCTCAGCAATGCTCGCAATCCAGGTTCAGCCTCCTCCACTCCTCCGTGCAGCCGCTGGGTTAGGGAAGGTGCTGAATGTCCTCCTGAGGCAGTGCACCTCCTCACTGTCCCAACCACACCCCTGCCCACCCCCACCATGCTCCCTTAAACCCTAAACTAAACACTTCCTCACTGTCCCAAGTGCAGATTTTGTATGTGTACCTGATATTTTACCTCACTGCGTTTCAGTTTATGCTAATTGTAATGTATTCACCATCAAACATGAAACCTGGTAAATCAGTTTACTGAATGCTATTGCTGTAAACAGTAACTGTTTGAATATAGCCCATGGGATTGCACTGGTTTGATGTGTTTGAATATACACATAGTGTTGTGCAGGTTTGGTGTGTTTGAATATAGCCCACAGTGTTGTGCAGGTGTGGTGTGTTTGAATATAGCCCATAGTATTGTGCAGGTGTGGTGTGTTTGAATATAGCCCATAGTGTTGTACAGGTTTGGTGTGTTTGAATATAGCCCATAGCGTTGTGCAGGTTTGGTGTGTTTGAATATAGCCCATAGTGTTGCGCAGGTTTGGTGTGTTTGAATATAGTCCACAGTGTTGCACAGGTGTGGTTCCTTCCAGTCACACACTGAAATAATGAGAAGAGTAGAAGCAGGAACTAAAGCAAATAAATCTTGGCTTAATAATTGTGATCATTTTACAGGTGATGCTATGTGTGGAAGGTTAGTTTCTCTTTAATTTCTAAATGCTTGTCACCATCATAACATTTGGAATAATTATGTGTTGGAATTTTATGAAGACACTGTTTACCTGGAAGAGCAGGATCATTTGCATTTAAGGTGACTTGCAATTGACTAAATTGCCTTGATAGTCACAGCACAGAAATGACACTAGTGTGGTCCACTTATGAAATGTATTTCTGCAAATATCCTCGTGTAGCAGCTAGCCCCTGGATTTTCTTCATGGCAAACAACGTATGTGTCCCTTATGGATAATATATTGTATTATTTTACTTCCAAAGCAAACAGGCTAACCCTGGGATGCAAAGTGGAACTTGTTAAGTGAGGAAGGGTGATGTGAAGCAGTGTCAATCCCTCTCTCTTCCAAGAGCACTATGTCTGAAAACGCAAGGGACAAGACGACATACTCACATGCATTTCTCATCTTCGACCTGCTAGGATAACAATTCATTTTTCTGAATTTCCCAACCTTTATTTTAGTTAAAGCTGATTCCTGATAAAGGAGAACCCCTGTTCGTTGATCTGACACCCTTTATTTTAATTAGAGCCAATCTCTGAGCAAATGTGTAATCATTTTTTCCCCACCCTTTATTTTACATTACATTTCTGAACAAAGATCATTTTTAAATTTAGACAGTTTGTTTTAATTGGAGCTGATTTTTGATCAACGAGCTCTCCTTTTTTAACGTGACACCCTTTTTTAAACGAGACCTCTTTTTTTGTTGACGCCCTTTATTTTAATTAGAGCTTGTCAAAGATAACTCTCTGACACTAATTTGACACGCTCTATTCATCTTCTAAAACATTTTGGTTGATATACACCGGCACTGGGCAAACTGCCCAGACCCAGCCCAGCTGTGTGTACGCGGTGTGTGACGTGACCCAGTATGCTAATTTACATTTTTTACTTATGGAATCTAAATTTAGGCTTCTGTCATAACATCTTTAGCGTTCAGCCTTTCAAGCATTGATGTCACATATCATTTGTTTTGCAAATGAGACTCGTGTCAGCTGGTTATTGTGCAGACGGTTATTTATGTATTGGTATTAAAAAAATGCTCGTCCTTTATTGCTAGTTGTTTTGCTTACACTGTAAAGAACTCCTCATGTGAAACTAATATCACATTTGCTGTTAGCGTGTGTTAATTTCTGTGGGACCGATTTTAACTTTTAGGACTTAATTGTGAGATGCAACCAAAAATATGTTGCAGGATATTTGCAGAAATAACACAAATATCAAATGTGTTATGGATAAAGGTCTGACACAGCCATTAATCTTGAAAAAAGGCCTGTAGACATAATTCACTGTAAATATTTAACAGACAGTACAGAATAGACACCAGAAGTCTCAGATCATCGTTGAGTAGTTAGCCTGTGTGTGTTCTGCCTCAGGGTGTTTCTGTTTTTTTCCAGCTTTTCACATTTCTCCAGCTGGTTTTTCCAGTCCTTACACAAAACAGATCTAAAACAATTTCTGAGTCAAATTAATCTTCCACGATACATTACATTAATTTTGCAGATGCTTTTATCCAAAGTGATGTACAACAAGTGCATACCAAAGGTCATGTGCAAATAGAGCAAGTCAAGCTAGGGTCGGATTAGCATTGCATACTTTTTGCATGCTCCTTGGTCAAGGGAAATGTGATTTTTTATGCCTGTAAAGCAAGAGAATCACTAATTAGCATTAGCTTGATTTCATTGTATCTATTTTGCCAAACAGCCTTGTCACATTGAGGTCACTGTACAACATGAGAACAGTGTGCAGATTTGGACAGATAATTATTTTATTACTTTTATAATATCCTGCGGATGGCGTCTTATCTTTAAATTGTCCTGGGTAAATGCTTGCATATTGTGTGAATTTCCTAGATACTTATAAGCAGGATTGCAAATAGGGCTCGCATGAAATTTGGTTTAACAAGTTCCTCCATATCTTAAAGTGTATTATTCAGTGTATTAGAGTACTTTTTAAAAAATAAAACTGTATATTTTTTGTACATTTTTATAGGTTTCCTAAATGTAGTGTAAGATTCAAATAGCAGAAAATGCCGAATCCTGAAAGAACTGTGGTCGAAATTCTCTGTTGCTACAAGGCCAAGGTAATGTGGGGTACAGTGCTGTTTTGAATAGAGCTGCTGCAGACGGTCATGCAATAACAGAAACGGTGACAGTGACAGTGACAGTAACAGTGACAGTAACAGTGATAGTGACAGTAACGGTAACGGTAACAGTAACAGTGAGAGTGACTGTAACAGTGACAGTAACAGTGAGAGCGAGAGTGACAGTAACAGAGACAGTAACGGTAACAGTGACAGTGACTGTGAGAGTGACAGTAACAGTGACAGAGAGTGACTGTAACAGTGACAGCGAGAGTGACAGTGACAGCAAGAGTGACAGTGACAGCAAGAGTGACAGTAACAGTGACAGTGACAGTAACAGTGACTGTGACAGTAACAGTGACAGTGACAGTAACAGTAACAGTGACCGTGACAGTAACAGTGACAGTGACAGTAAGAGTAACAGTGACAGTGACAGTGACAGTAACAGTGACCGTGACAGTAACAGTGACCGTGACAGTAACAGTGACAGTGACAGTAACAGTGACCGTGACCGTGACCGTGACAGTGACAGTGACAGTAACAGTAACAGTGACCGTGACAGTGACAGTAACAGTGACAGTGACAGTAACAGTGACCGTGACAGTAACAGTGACATTGACTCCTGAAATGTTTGCCCAGTTGTCGGTATCTACTTTAGAGTCTCTCCTGCCCAAATAGCCACTGGCATGTCTCATTTCCAAGTACCACATTCAAGCACTATGCCAACTACCAGAGGTGGGTAACCCGGCTTCAAAGAGTAAAAAGACTGACCATGTATTTGCTCCACCAACATGCAATTTCCATTGACAAACATTGGCAGGAGAATGGGTCAACTAAAGAGCTCAGTGACTTTCGACATGGCACTGTCCTGGCACTGCTGGAGCTGCCCCAGTCAACTGCACATCCTGTTATTGTGAAGTGGAAACGCCTAGGAGCAAAAACAGCTCAGCCGCGAAGCGGTAGGCCGCACAAGCTCACACAATGGGACCGCCGAGTGCTGAAGCGTGCAGTCCGTAAAAATCATCTGTCCTCAGTTGCAGCACTCACTACACAGTTCCGAACTACCTCTGAAAACAAAATTAGCACAAGAACTAGTCGTCGAGAGCTTCATGAAATGGGTCTCCATGACCGAGTAGCTGTACACAAGCCTAAGATCACCATGCGCAATGCCAAACGTCGGCTGGGGTGGTGTAAAGCACATCGCCATTGGACTCTGGTGCGATGAATCACGCTTCACTATCTGGCAGTCTGACAGATGAATCTGGGTTTGGCAGAATGCAGAGTGCCAACTGTACTAGCTCGAATAGTTCCAACTGTAAATTTCGGTGGAGGAGGACTGGGGCTGTTATTCATGGTTTGGAATAGGCCTCATAGTTACAATTAAGGGAAATCTTATGGGAAAAATGTACTGGCTCTATAGTTAAAAAAAAAAAAAAAAACTATTCTGTGAAAGAAGTACCCACACAAAAAATAAAGTTTTTAATTGAAAATGAAGTGAGAGGGCTGTTAGGTGGCCTGATCTGTGAAGGTATAATTCTCCTAATGGGGGGTATGGGGGGCACCCTTGAGTGAAAATAAATAGTGAAATGTCATGTTGTGATTTCTTCTTTTTTTTCTGTATTTTTTCAGGCGTAAAACCAGCTAGCAATCGCTACCTGTCGAACTGTGGCATGTTGCTGGTAAATAGTTGTAGGTCATTCTGAATATGACTGCAAAGTGGACCGTGAGTCTGTGACAGTGTGTACAGTTTGGCACAAAATAAAATGGATAATTCAGATATGATTAACCTGAAATGTGAGATTTTTCGAAGGTTTACAAACAGGTGGGTTTATGAGGGGTCTGCACTGGCATTTTGAAGTATGCAAGACTGCTTTTGTTCTCTTATCATAAAACACCAAGGGTAGCACAACCTTACGTGTAGTTTTGAATAATTATGCTTGATGTTTTGTAAATCAAGTACGCAATCGTTGGGATTTACAGTGCAGTGCCATGGTTGGAAGTGAATCTCCCGTCACACTGTGCAAAGTGCATATAGGTTGAGAGCTGGCTGCACTGCACTCTGTGCCATGTGATCTCCCTTTTCAAATTTACTTTTGTACTAGTCTTTTTTTTTTGTAGGGATAAGGGTGCCCTTATGAATGATGTAATGCTATGCTTGATTCATTGTTTAATGTTCTTGCCCTGGTCATAGTTCCAAGTGTGTAACTTGCTCCCAGTCTAGGTTGTTTTGGCACTAGTGCTCTTTGGCCTGACGCTAGTTGAGTTTACTGGGCAGGAAGGCTCATGGGTACCTCACAGAGTCAGACACATGTCTGCAGGTCAGCTCTCATCTCCCAGGGTGAAATACGCCTATTTTAACATGTTGTGTTCTGATGCACATTAACCCCTGACCCCATGTGTCTTATTACAGGGGAAGGCCATCTGTGAGTACTGCAGAATCACAAGAGAAGATGTTTCAATGACTTTAGGTGTCTCGACCGAGGAAATGTTTGGGAGTAAGTATGGAACTAATTTTACTCTCTTACCGGGGGGGGGGGGGGTGGCCAGCCCAAGTCCTGCAGGGCTACAGACTCTGCTGGTTTTTCCTGTCGCTCAGCTCTTAATTTATCAGTGATGCAGTTATTATGCAGTTGGCTCACCACGCCTTGTTCCTTCTGTCTGAACTGGTCGCTGAGCTCCAGGTGTGAACACAAGCGAGCACAGCCCTGTGGCTCCTCCGGACCAGCGCCAGCCACGCCCGCTCTGTCGTTATCAGATGTGCTACATAAACAGCGCACGCCACGTGCGCACGCGCGTGTGCCACCTGCCGTGCTGCTCAGCCCTTCAGAGCATGCACTTCCGTACCCTCTGTCCTCATATGAACAGCGTTCACAACAAACTTCACGCGTCCACACAACGAAGGCCCAAACATTTTTTTGTTGTCGCATTTTTACCTTCTTCTTCTTTGTCCTGCCGATTTCGTCATCACAAACGTTCCAGTACCACAATCAATAATTCTCCCCATTGGTCATTTAGCTACAACTGGCAATAACATCTAATTGAAGTGGCCAGTTGTAGGATACTAGGATATGCAAGCAAAATGTATATATAAAGAAGAGCATGTGATGTTATTTCAGCAACAATGTTTTAAAAAACTGACGGTCGCCACCTTTGTGTTGTGTGGAAGCTAGCTTGCTTGCTAATTAATAATTACCAAAGAATTTTAACTATTTCTTTTACTGCTGTATAACCTTTGTGGGAAACTCATTTTTATTTCTCAAATCCATTCTCTATCATTTCACATGCAAACCGCACATAATATTGCGTCATTACTAGGGATGGGTACCGTTGGCACACTTTAGAAAGTTTTGCTTCTGGCATTTTGACTGAGTTTAATGTCAGCTAGCTGAGGTGTCATAGGTAGGCACGCTACCCGGTGAGCTATTAGAGAAAGAGAAGGGGACATGCAGACAGCAAAGTTTTGCTGTTTTAAACGAGTGCACTTCTGTATGTCATTTCGCGTGTGCATCCGGTGTTTTTATTGGCTGATGTACCTTAAATGTCCAATGGGGAGACATATTATTTGTGGGCTTGCTGCATTTAGCAGGATCAAGAAGAAGAAGGAGAAGAACAAGGAAAAAATGCAAAACCCCCTAAGTTTGGGGCTTTATTGTGTGGACGTGTGAAGTTCTTTGTGAATTATGGCTGTTAAAATGGGGTCAGAATGTACAGAAATTTATGTTTTTAAGGGCTGACAGTCTGTGGCCATTGCAGTTATTTTTCTTGGGAACTCTGAAAAGTGCCAAATTCTCGGTGCTGTATAGGTATGAGGCATGCCGCCCCGCCACGGCATAACTTGGCAGGATGGCATACCTACCATCCCAATGTACACACATACACACACACACTTCACATGCACATGCATGATATATACATGCTCCATGTGCACACACTTCACATGCAGCCCAACCAGATCCACACTCACATACCCAGCAAGCAAAAAGCTTTGTTAGAACATTGGGAACTTGCTAGTTAGATTCTATTTGTCTGTGAGATAATGCTACGATGAGAACTTTCTTGATGAGAATTTAATGCTCTGTTCCGCTGTGTGGATGGGCCCCATGGTCTGGTATCAGTTAAGTCTCTGTTCTAGTGTGTGGACGGGCCCCATGGTCTGGTATCTGTTATGGCTCTGTTCCAGTGTGTGGATGGGCCCCACAGTCTGGTATCTGTTAAGGCTCTGTTCCAGTGTGTTGATGGGTCCCATGGTCTAATATCTGTTAAGGCTCCTGTTTCAGTGTGTGGATGGGCCCCACAGTCTGGTATCTGCTAAGGATCTGTTCCAGTGTGTGGATGGGCCCCATGGTCAGGTGTTGAATCCTGACCATACAGGTGCTGACTGTGACTGGCAGCCCAGTAGGCTGATACACATTAGTTCTAGCATCTCCCAGTGAGGGAGGAGTTCAGCCGTGTCGTAGTTCCTGCCTCTGACCACCGGAGGCCGCCAGTTCCACGTCCCCAGTGTATCTCTCTGTTTATGTGATTTGAATTTGATCTTTGTTCCCGGTAATTGGTGATTGATTGGATTATTGATTGGATTATTGTCAGCACTTGTGTGATGTTAGTTACGTAAGGTGAAGACACACATCCTCTGACAAGAAGCAACTTCGTAAATACCTCCATTCATTTCAATGGGAGCTGAGTTTTCCGTGTCCGCAAGGCATGCTGGGATAGCTGGCGATGAGAGGCAAGTGGGGGAGGCCACCCAAAAGACAGGGAACATGGTATGATAACTGATCAGGTTAAAGATCTGACGTGTAAACTGTCTTCGATTTCAATTTTTTTTCCCCATTCCACATAGGAGGACTTGTTCGTTATTGCTGTGGGGTTGTGGGGATTTCCATAATATTAGATTGATATACATTAAATGAACACTTGTTTTAAAAATAGAAAACTCGCCCACAAGCGGCTGACTGTGGGAGGGGAGAGCAATGCCACGCGAACTTGTGAGAGGATGTGTGGCTTTACTCCAAGCCTTCCTTGTGTCATTATTGTATTATTGAGTTACTCATTGTTTGCAGTCACGCCTCATTGTTGTATCATGTTCACCTGTGTTATTTGTGTTATAGTTTTAGTATTTCAGGTGTGTTTGCCTGCTTGTTATGTTTGTTGCTCTGTTTTCTTAACCAACCTTTTTTCCTGAGTACGTCTCTGCGTTTGGGTCCGCACCTCGGCAGCTCTGAGAACTAGTCTGAGGTTACAGTGCCCTCATCGCTCACTAGTGACCCTGCTGGTCAATCGGGCCCTCATGTTCCTGCTCACTAGCGACCCCTGCTGGTCAACCAGGCCCTCGTGTTCCACCAGTTCGGCTGCATATGAAACTTATGCGACCAAGCTGTGTGACCATGACTTGGTCATGGTGTGATAAAATTTACTATCATGGTCAGGAAAGATATTGCCACACTTCACAACAGGAAAACATTTTAAGAAAAGCCTTGCTGTGAAAGATATATCTCTTTTCCAAAAAAAGAATCCATATAATCGCCACACATTTCAGTGCATTTGGAGGAATATTGTTTGGCTATTGTTTATCAAAATGAGATTTATAGCAAACATGGGGAACTTGAGCTGTGAAATTCAGCTGAAAAGCTCATTTTCTACATGGCAGAGACATAGCAGAGATGAAAAGCTGTCCTTGTTTTGGTTGTACGCAGGTTTTGTGAAAGCAGCCCTTGTTTTGGTTGTACGCAGGTTGTGTGAAAGCTGTCCTTGTTTTGGTTGTGCGCAGGTTTTGTGAAAGCAGCCCTTGTTTTGGTTGTGCGCAGGTTTTGTGAAAGCAGCCCTTGTTTTGGTTGTACGCAGGTTGTGTGAAAGCAGCCCTTGTTTTGGTTGTGCGCAGGTTGTGTGAAAGCAGCCCTTGTTTTGGTTGTGCGCAGGTTGTGTGAAAGCAGCCCTTGTTTTGGTTGTGCGCAGGTTGTGTGAAAGCAGCCCTTGTTTTGGTTGTACGCAGGTTGTGTGAAAGCAGCCCTTGTTTTGGTTGTGCGCAGGTTGTGTGAAAGCAGCCCTTGTTTTGGTTGTGCGCAGGTTGTGTGAAAGCAGCCCTTGTTTCGGTTGTGCGCAGGTTGTGTGAAAGCAGCCCTTGTTTCGGTTGTGCGCAGGTTTTGTGAAAGCAGCCCTTGTTTTGGTTGTGCGCAGGTTGTGTGAAAGCAGCCCTTGTTTCGGTTGTGCGCAGGTTGTGTGAAAGCAGCCCTTGTTTCGGTTGTGCGCAGGTTGTGTGAAAGCAGCCCTTGTTTTGGTTGTGCGCAGGTTTTGTGAAAGCAGCCCTTGTTTTGGTTGTGCGCAGGTTTTGTGAAAGCTGTGCTTGTTTCGGTTGTGCGCAGGTTGTGTGAAAGCAGCCCTTGTTTTGGTTGTGCGCAGGTTGTGTGAAAGCTGTGCTTGTTTTGGTTGTGCGCAGGTTGTGTGAAAGCTGTGCTTGTTTTGGTTGTGCGCAGGTTTTGTGAAAGCTGTGCTTGTTTCGGTTGTGCGCAGGTTGTGTGAAAGCAGCCCTTGTTTTGGTTGTGCGCAGGTTGTGTGAAAGCAGCCCTTGTTTTGGTTGTGCGCAGGTTTTGTGAAAGCAGCCCTTGTTTTGGTTGTGCGCAGGTTGTGTGAAAGCAGCCCTTGTTTTGGTTGTGCGCAGGTTTTGTGAAAGCTGTGCTTGTTTTGGTTGTGCGCAGGTTGTGTGAAAGCAGCCCTTGTTTTGGTTGTGCGCAGGTTTTGTGAAAGCTGTGCTTGTTTTGGTTGTGCGCAGGTTGTGTGAAAGCAGCCCTTGTTTTGGTTGTGCGCAGGTTTTGTGAAAGCTGTGCTTGTGTTGGTTGTGCGCAGGTTGTGTGAAAGCAGCCCTTGTTTTGGTTGTGCGCAGGTTGTGTGAAAGCAGCCCTTGTTTTGGTTGTACGCAGGTTGTGTGAAAGCAGCCCTTGTTTTGGTTGTGCGCAGGTTGTGTGAAAGCTGTGCTTGTTTTGGTTGTGCGCAGGTTGTGTGAAAGCTGTGCTTGTTTGGTTGTGCGCAGGTTGTGTGCCCTGGCCCTGCAGCCTGTTCCTGGGGGTGCACATCCCGAATGCGTGCCAGCACTACGTCCACGCCCCCCATGACATCACTGTGGAGTTCTTGCCCAATGACAGCCCTCTGTATGACATCGCCGTCATCTCCTGGAGACCCAGCCTCTATGGTAACGAACCCTACAACTGCATGGGACCCATGTTTTACATCCAATGAGTTCCTGCGGTGCCAGTTAGCCCTACTGTCCACTAGCAAGCAGATTGCTGGGCGATTACAAGGCCGCTGTATGCCTGAAATTTGGGTGCTTTTGTCTTCCATTTCCTGTTTCCTGATATCCTGCATGCTTCATGTAATAGTGTAGTATGTAGTCTCCTCTTGGTCTCAAAACTAAAACAATCTTATGTCTAAAGTACATGTAGAAACCCAACTTAATTCTTAAAAATTTTATTAGTTTTTTTTATTAATTAGCAACTAATCGTACAATATAATAGTATCATGATCAACTGTGCATGGCGTTATAATGTAGAAGTGTACAAAATTATGTAATGTGGCATGATGTAAGGGAGTTATGGTATAATGGTTTAGTACTGTTATGGTATAATAATGTAATGATGTTATGGTGTAGCATTGTAATGGTGTTATGGTGTAGCAGTGTTATGGATTAATCATTTGAGGATGGTTATGGTGTAATGGTGCATAGAGTAACAGTGTAATGGTGCTGTAGAGTAACAGTGTAATGGTGCTATAGAGTAACAGTGTAATGGTGCTATAGAGTAACAGTGTAAAGGTCCTATAGAGTAACAGTGTAATGGTGCTATAGAGTAACAGTGTAATGGTGCTATAGAGTAACAGTGTAATGGTGTTATAGAGTAACAGTGTAATGGTGCTATAGAGTAACAGTGTAATGGTGTTATAGAGTAACAGTGTAATGGTGTTATAGAGTAACAGTGTAATGGTGTTATAGAGTAACAGTGTAATGGTGCTATAGAGTAACAGTGTAATGGTGTTATAGAGTAACAGTGTAATGGTGCTATAGAGTAACAGTGTAATGGTGTTATAGAGTAACAGTGTAATGGTGCTATAGAGTAACAGTGTAATGGTGCTATAGAGTAACAGTGTAATGGTGCTATAGAGTAACAGTGTAATGGTGTTATAGAGTAACAGTGTAATGGTGTTATAGAGTAACAGTGTAATGGTGCTATAGAGTAACAGTGTAATGGTGCTATAGAGTAACAGTGTAATGGTGCTATAGAGTAACAGTGTAATGGTGTTATAGAGTAACAGTGTAATGGTGTTATAGAGTAACAGTGTAATGGTGTTATAGAGTAACAGTGTAATGGTGCTATAGAGTAACAGTGTAATGATGCTATAGAGTAACAGTGTAATGGTAATGGTTAAGCAGGTGCTGTTTTATGTCTGTTTCAGGGCTTTCCTTCCTGCGAGGATTCCAGGTGTCTCTGCAGGCTCTGGGAGGAACGCAGACGGACTGTCAGCTCTTTCTGTTCCAGAGCAACCTGACTCTGTCTGCAGCCGAAGCGGACAGGGTATTACAGATCACACACCTTACAGCCATTCGCTTTCGCCAATATGTGAAAGGACTGGGACCCATTTTCATTAAAACAATGGAAGAGAACATACATAAATGTGTATTTAAGGTGTACTTGGTTGAAGATGAGATTGTTGAAGATCAGAGATCAGTGACTGTGAAAGAGGGGGGAGATTGTTGAAGAGGAGAGATCAGTGACTGTGTTACCTTTTGGTTGTTTAGGTGTACAGATCAGATCCCTTCGAGCTGGCCTTGGATGCCCAATTTGCTGTCACAGTGATGGCCCTGCCAGTCCCAGAGCAATGGAGCAACTTTTACAAGAGCGAGTACTTCTCCACACGCTGTAAGCATGCTAGCTATTTACGCTATTCTACCACAGCAAGTACTTCTCCACACAATGTAAGCATACTAGCTATTTACACTGTTCTACCACAGCAAGTACTTCTCAATGTGCTGTAAGCATGTTAGCTATTTACACTATTTTACTACAGCTAATACTTCTTCACACGCTGTTAGCATGCTAGCTATTTACACTATTCTACCACAGCAAGTACTTCTCCACACTATAAACATGCAAGCTATTTACACTATTCTACCACAGTGAGTACTTCTCCACACACTGTAAACATGCTAGCTATTTACACTGTTCTACCACAGCAAGTACTTCTCCACACACTGTAAACATGCTACTATTTCTCCACAGCGAGTACTTCTCCACACACTGTAAACATGCTAGCTATTTACACTGTTCTACCACAGCGAGTACTTCTCCACACACTGTAAACATGCTAGCTATTTACACTGTTCTACCACAGCAAGTACTTCTCCACGCACTGTAAGCGTGCTAGCTATTTACACTATTCAACAGTAAAGAGTACCTGCTGGAAGATGATACAGCAGTAATATTGCACCATGGGAATATCCATTAGCTGCCACTTCACACACTGTTCTGACTTCAGAGTCCATCAGCATGTGAAACTAGACTGTTCTAAACTGTTCTTGTGCCTCCCTCAAGCCTGGTACGTGCCCAGTCAGAGTTCTACTGTAGGTCTCAGCCATTTTATTGAGGGAAACACTGCAGGCTGAGCTCTTATCCTCAGTTAGATGTTAAACCATCAGTTTCTCCACAGCCTGCCTTGAGAAGAACAGGCTTGAGCAGTGTCAGAAGGGTAAGTGCTGACTGTATTCTCATTATTCATTTATAATTACTCATGTTTCCACCTAGAATGAGGAGACATGCATACAGTGGCCACAGAGAGCATTATACTTTGAACAGAGACAAGTGATTACACCTAATTAAACATTTAAATAAATACTTTACAATAAATAATGAATAAAAATGATGAAGAAAATGATAAATTGCTGCCATGCACACAGAGCTGGAAAATCCAGGTTCAGAAAGTGAAAGTATTTTCCCAGTATTCTTCCCAGTATTCCCAGTATTTTGTTTCTGATCACCTGGATTTGCTAATTAGCAGAATTCTTTAGCCAGGAGTTTGAACTTATGAGTGAAATCAGCTGGCTGAGTTCATTGGTAGAAGAAAAACATGGCAGGACTTTTACTTTCTGACCCCTGCACCTTCCGCCACTGCATACACAGAAGGAGAACGTGAGTAAAATGTTTGTAATAGTGTATTATCACACATGCTCACGTGTAATGCACATCAGTGTGAATAATATCAATCATTAGAATGCCCTAGGTTTGTTTTTCTCTGTCTGTGAGTCCAGTGCTTTTTGAACAATCGAGCCAAAACATTAGGAATTCTCTTTCGTGTTGCTCTTTTCAGAGTAAAATTTAATTATTTTCCAATTAAAAATTTTTGTTTTCTCTACCTATTTTATTCCCTGCATCGGAAAATTGAAAAATATCTTGCGCTCCAGTGACTCAATGATGAATTATTGGACAATAATTAAAACTAGATTATAATATGATATAATCATCAGTCAAAATGATGCATATTTAGATTGCAGAAGTAATGTAAGTCTGACAAGTTTTTTCATTATTGCTGAAAAGGTTTTTTGCCATTTTGTTTCATATAATTTTTGCTCATGTGGCGCCCCCATGTGTACAGTGCGTAATGTGCTAATATACTGTAAGTATGTGTAAATGTGTTGCTTGCTTTGGAGTTTAAAATTTAATGTTTTGAATATTTATCTTCTCTGTTTATAGACTGGTATCCAAGCGATATAAAAGTGGAGCAGCACGGACTTGACATTGTTGTGACCTTCAATCTCGCGCCGCCAAATCTGGGAATCAACAAGTATTTCTCATGGTGCTATGGAGGGGGGAAACGCAATTACACAACAATTAAAGTAGTATGTACACTCCTTGGGGTGGGGCGGGGGGGGGGGGGGGGGGGGTATTTCTAATATCTGTGCCAGTTCCAAGGCTCATTCCATTTCAACTCAACTTGACCTGCTTAGATTTCTGGGATAACAGAGTGAGCGAATGAGAAGTCGGCAGACGCGCGCTTGAATATTTACTGTATCAACACCGGTCAGGTGTCTGTATTTTTTCACTAAATATCAATTACTGTAAGAACTAAGGACATTTTTGTTATCATTTGGTCTTGTGTCTGCTTGTAAAGTGCTCCTCTCTGAGAGCCCATATAAAACCATAGACATAAAATACTTGGAAAGTTCATGATGGAAATCTGTGGGAAAGTGCAAGTGTATCTGAATATTGCAGTTAAGTGTGATAGTCACAGTATTCCAACATATATGAATTTCTCATGAATTTTCATCATAAAACATTTTTCCTGTGCAAGCACTGTGGTGAGGAAAAGTCATCATCAATCACCTTGGTCTTCAGAAGACACACCTACAGTTTTTTTTTCTTTATAATGCAGCGCATTTTCCGTTGAGCTATAGAGATTTTAACCTGGTTTCGTGCTGTGCACATATTCTGTGGGTCAGGTCCAAACCGAACTGTTTACAGGATTCACACGGTGCTTCAAGTGAACAAACATTCATTTGAATTAAACACAGAAGGTGAGGAAACCTGCTGTTTCATGTTGACTAAATGAAGTCATGCTTTTGTCTGGGCAGTAAGTGAAACAGTCATGAATTCAACTTAAGTTCGTCCTGCTTCCTTTCTCAGAATCCCACAGCCAACGTGACCCACCACCATTACCGACTGCTTCATCTCGAACCGGAAACCCACTATTCCTGTGAGGTGAGTGTTGGGCTTCATCTGGAGCCAGAAACTCGCTATTCCTGTGAGATGAGTGTTGGGCTTCATCTCGAACCAGAAACCCGCTATTCCTGAGAGGTGAGTGTTGGGCTCCTTTGCTCCTCATTTTGGCTCGCGGAGGGATGGAGATTCAGACGCATTAGAGAGGAAATGACAGTCTCTGCGGCTGAGAGATGGGGGGTTGATTTCTGTGTAACTGGAGGGAATGAAAGCTGTTGTTCTCACCAAGAAGAGGATGGGAAACGCAGCCGCGTAGCACCCATGTGTTTGTGTCATCATTCTCCCCCGAGGTACACACATGTGATAGATAACAGGAAATTGTTTGTAATAGAAGAGTTTGGGATTAAACAAAGACGCCTGGGTCGTTTCCTTTCAAATTCAGTTGCGTTTTTGTGACTTATCCCGTCCGAAATTTATTTATTATTTAATAAAATAAAAGCGTAAAAAACTTTGAGGCTGCTGAAGTGTGTGCTCTGCATACAGGTGCATACCTGGGGAGAGAATCCTGCAGGCCCCAGCGTGTTACCTTCCGTGCTTGTGTGTGTGTGCATGCGTGTGTGTGTGTGTGTGTGTGTTCTCGTTCCCTGTTACAGTGTTTTCCGCTTGTTTTTTTGTTGAAGCTTGCCGCTGATGTGGTAGACGCCATCAGGAAAACATTCGACTTTGAAGTGAGAGGAATAGAGCAAGGTAAGCGCAGCCTCACAGCTCCCCCTATGGGCCTCTGACTGTATTGCTTTCCAGTCTAAATAATGCAATATTAAAAAATAAAAACAATGTACACAATACAATGTTAAATGAAAAGAAATAAAAAGCACTTCAAACATGCTTCTTTAGTCCTAAAAAATGCCACAACAAATAAATCAAAATATAAATAAAATTAAACATTGTTTTTGTGTTTTAAGTGGCGCAATGTCAATGGACACTGATTCACTGCAGTCCCATGAGTTTCATCAAAACATCAGATTTTTACCGATTGATTGATTGAATGATTTGCCATTATTTGAATCAATGAATGAATAAATATCTGCTTTGGTTTGACCATGACATGAGCATCAGTTATTATCATTATATATGTCATGAGGATCAAGTTGTTGATGATTTTGCTGTCAAAAAATTTATTGAATATAAGTGGGGCCACAGAGTGTGTGAATTGTTTGATTGCTTGGGGTTATCTACACCAGAGGTGTCACAAAGCAGGATTACTCAACTACAGCTAGATTCTGTGAACAAGATTAAGCTATTGATTTGAATCTGTGCTTGTTGGTTAGGAGTGTCAGTCATACATTTTGATGACTGGTAATAAGGCTGACAATAAGCATATTTCAGTAGTCATTTCATGATGGTTTGGGAAGTTATCTGGCTAACTGTGCAATCCTGCTTTACAGCCTCTAGGCTCTACATAAGAACTTGATTTTGTGGTGCAACCTGTTCTTTTTAGCTAATAAAGGATAAACTTATGAAGCTGGTTCATGTGCAGTATGTATTTTGCATTTAGGACAGGGCAGCACTGCTTCAGTATTTTTATGATGTTCTAATTCTGTCTCTCTTCCCCTGTCTCTCCCTTTCTCTTTTTCCTTTTCTGTCTCTCCCTCTCTCTGTCTCCCTCTCTGATTCTCTCTCTCACTCTCCCTCTCTGTCTCTCACTCTCTCTCCCTCTTTTCCCCCTTTCTCCCTCTCCCTCACTCTTTCTCTCTCTCTTTCCCTCTCTCCTTCTCTGTCCATTCTCTTCTCTTCTTCTGCCCTCACAGAGCCTTCATCCTTCACCACCGATGGGTCCCTCCTGGCCTTGCTCTTACCGGTGCTCATCCTGCTGGCCATTTTGTCTGTAGTTTTTGTTCTCATCATAGCCAGAAGAAGCTCAGAAGGAGTAAGAGGAAGACCAAAGTGGCTGCAGGTAGGCAGACGAGGGCACAGGTGCTGTAATCTGGCCCTGGAGACCGGCGGTGCTGCTGGGCTTCAGTCTTCACCTCTAATCTGGCCCTGAGGGGCGTCTCTGCCCGGGCAGTCACATTCATCAGTCAGCTGTCACGTAGCAGAGAAGTGGTAAATGGACAGCTATTATATAGCAATTTGTCCAGTGACTATGGCTACACACAGCGCATTACAATTAATGCCTGTCACACTCACAGACACGCTCAAACACTCACACACACACACACACACACACACACACACATGCACACTCACATACACACACTCACACACACTCTCACACACTTGGGTTTTTTGAGAAGTGGGGTAACATAGGGGCGATATAGCTCAGGAGGTAAGACCAATTGTCTGGCAGTCGGAGGGTTGCCGGTTCAAACCCCGCCCTGGGCATGTCGAAGTGTCCTTGAGCAAGACACCTAACCCCTAACCTCTAACTGCTCTGGCGAATGAGAGGCATCAATTGTAAAGCGCTTTGGATAAAAGCGCTATATAAATGCAGTCCATTTACCATCCATTTACACACACACACACACAAACACACCTACACGCTCACACACCAACAGCAAAAGGCAGCCAAGATACCTACCAGTAATTTTGCTACTTGGGCAGCAATACTAGTAGCCTGAAGGCAGAAAGGTAGCAATGCTAGTACCCTCAAGGCAGAAAGGCAGCAATGCTAGCAGCCTAAAGGCAGAAAGGTAGCAGTGTTAGTAGCCTCAAGGCAGAAAGGTAGCAATGCTAGTAGCCTCAAGGCAGAAAATTAGCAATGCTAGTAGCCTCAAGGCAGAAAGGTAGAAATGCTAGTAGCCTCAAGGCAGAAAGGTAGAAATGCTAGTAGCCTCAAGGCAGAAAGGTAGAAATGCTAGTAGCCTGTCATATTGGACAGTGTCTGTCTCTTATCTATTCCTGTTCCTTTTTCAGATGTCATTAAGCAGCATGATTCCAAATGTGTGCTTCAGGAGCAAAATCTGGTCCTTCTTGCGAAGCCTCGCCCCCCTCGACTGCTGATTTGCTACTCAAACGTCGATGGCCCCGCCCACGTTAGGGCAGTCATGCTTCTGGCTGCCTTCATTCAACAGCATTTTGCCACACAGGTGGGGGCAGAGATTTGTGTGTGTTAGTCAGGCTGTGAGTGGCGCTAGTTCAGCCTGGTGTGTGTTAGTCAGGCTGTGAGTGGCAGTGTAGTTCAGCCTGGTGTGTGTTAGTCATGCTGTGAGTGGAGCTGTAGTTCAGCCTGGTGTGTGTTAGTCGGGCTGTGAGTGGAGCTGTAGTTCAGCCTGGTGTGTGTTAGTCGGGCTGTGAGTGGTGCTGTAGTTCAGCCTGGTGTGTGTTAGTCAGGCTGTGAGTGGCAGTGTAGTTCAGCCTGGTGTGTGTTAGTCAGGCTGTGAGTGGATCTATAGGTCAGTCTGATGTGTTCATTTTTGCAGGTGTTTCTGGACCTGTGGGAGGAGCTGAGTCTGACGGAGGAGGGGCTAATGAGCTGGCTGTGCCGGAGGCTGGAGGAGAGCGACTTTGTGCTGGTGGTCTGCTCCCAGGGGCTGCAGCAGGAGCTCCGGAGGAGCGCAGAGGAGGGTGCAGGGGGCAGGGAAGGAGGCGCAGCCATCGTTGCTGTGTCTCTGATCGGGGAGGCGCTGGCTCGGGCCCAGGCCGGGGGGCAAGGCCTCTCCAAATACATGACTGTTATTTTCGACTACTCTAAAGAAACGGACGTGCCTGGAGTGCTGGGCCTGGCTACCCGCTACTCCCTGATGAGAGATTTGCCGCTGCTGTTCTCACACCTCCACGGGGTGGCGCTAGAGGGCCCCGGGAGACACCTGCAGGTGGAGCACATCTCGGAGGAGGCGTACCACAAGCTGCCTGCAGGGGGAGCTCTTCAGTGGGCCCTTCATGAGGCTGGACAGCAGTGAAGGAATGGAGAAGAGGAAGATGATGAAGCAGCAGCCCAGCCCCTTTAACGGCTCTTCCTCTCAGCAGCGTAGGATAATCCCTACGGGACTGAGCTCCTGACCTGGAGGCTGTGGCTTCCATATGAATGGACGCATGTAAAAATGTAATCTCTGTAAGTCGCTGTGGATTCGAGCGTCTGCCTGCCTGCCAGGGCTCCCCCATACAGTGCTCCCCCAAACAGGGCTCCCCAAACAGAGCTCCCTCAAACAGGGCTCCCTAAACAGAGCTCCCCCAAACAGGGCTCCCCAAACAGGGCTCCCCAAACAGGGCTCCCCCATACAGTGCTCCCCCAAACAGGGCTCCCCCATACAGTGCTCCCCCAAACAGGGCTCCCCAAACAGGGCTCCCTCAAACAGGGCTCCCTAAACAGATCTCCCCCAAACAGGGCTCCCCCAAACAGGGCTCCCCAAACAGAGCTCCCCCAAACAGGGCTCCCCCAAACAGAGCTCCCCCAAACAGGGCTCCCCCAAACAGGGCTCCCCAACCATGGCTCCCCAAACAGAGCTCCCCCAAACAGGGCTCCCCAAACAGGGCTCCCCAACCATGGCTCCCCAAACAGAGCTCCCCCAAACAGGGCTCCCCCAAACAGGGCTCCCTAAACAGAGCTCCCCAAAACAGGGCTCCCCCAAACAGGGCTCCCCAAACAGGGCTCCCCAAACAGGGCTCCCCAAACAGAGCTCCCCCAAACAGGGCTCCCCCAAACAGGGCTCCCTAAACAGAGCTCCCCAAAACAGGGCTCCCCACCTACCTTAAAACTCATTGTATTGCAATGAAGGTTTGGCTCCTGGCCATTTTCTTTGTCTTTGTAGTTCTTTGAATGGGTTCATTCCAGCATTTATCATTCGTCTGATTTCAGCCCTCCCACATCAATAAACTGCTGGAAAAATGGCTGTGAAACACAGAACTAATGTGCTGCCGTCCTGGTATTATTTCACACCGTGGAGTAAGGAAGCCAACACTGGAAGTGTAGGACTACATCGTAAAATGCACTTGGACACGTGAACAGTGTAACCTTGGGCACATTGACATGTAATGTCAAATAAACGTGTGTACGATGGCAGTAATGTACATTTTTCAAAATTATATTTATATTTCTGCGTTCATTAACATGCACACATTTGTATTTATTGTCAATGAATAAAATTATTTCAGTATAACAATGCGTCTGTATGTATTTACATTTCTTTATGCATAAGCCTTTGTTTAACCGGGATACTCTCATTGAGCTTTAGAACACTGTCTTCAGGAAGTTCTTGAATGAATTGTGTGGGGTTTGATCAAGTAATGAGGTTTAAAGTCCATTGATGGCGTGAGTAAAAGACTTCACATTTAGATTCCCTTTAGCCTGAATGGAAAAGCCGTGATTGATGCTCAGCCCCACAGTGGGTGCCAAATTTATGGAAAAAAAAGAGAAGTTGCAGAAACTGGTGTTTCGTTATCTCTATCTTGATGACCTGCTTTATTAATAGTGTGAGAAGTACATGATAGAAATTGGAATTAAGTAGTATGGTCTCACAGGCTCACAAACATCCCAACATTAAACTAAAATATGTGTCGCATTTTTGTGTTTTGTGCTTTTTAGATATTATGTCAAGATACGTAACTTCAAACAACAAAAGCACTGTGCATTCACACAATAAACAGAACGAAGTAAGTGGTGATTTGTGGATGCCTTCTTTCTGCAGTCCCTTCAGTGATAAAGAGGTCCAGGACGCCGCAAACAAATCACCTCCTGGACAGTATACACCAATCACTATTGGGGTTGTACAGTTTCTTCTTAACAACAAAGGCTGCGATTGGTAGAGAGCTCTTCTTTCTCTACAGTGCAAAATGTGATGGCACCAACATTCCACAACTATTTTGCGATCCCTGAATTTAGATTTACCTAAACAAGGAAATGTGTCACAAGATGGTTGCAAAGAAAATGAAATTAAAGGTGATGATTGTTGTTGTAGTATTCATCCTACGCATATCTAATTATTAGCAATATGGTAAGTACATATTTCTGTCCTTTATGTCTATTTTTTAATGAAATTCTGAATAAATGCAAATGCAGATATTTGCTAATTTATTCAGTCAAGTAACAAGTAATGACTACATCACTGGACTTTAATTGAAATTTGTTCAATTAAAAAACAGGTCTGTAAATGTAATTTTTTAAAAATATGTGAGACATGGATTAAGATTTATGAAGAAAATGATATTTCACATATTTAAAAAAAATACATAATACAAACCTTCAAAAATGTGTCATCCTAAATATCTGATTTGTAAATTTTTAATTAGATGTTCAAAAGGAGAGTGTATTTTTCCCTTTATTCAGACGGGGTAAGGCAGAGGGCACACTGAAGAGCTGCAATTATAGGGTTCCAAGCACATATTCCTGAAAATAGATCGACAAGCATTATGGAACACAGTGAAGACAGAGAGACAGACAAATAAGCAAAGGTTCCATGCGGAATGGACAGGCAGTTGGCCAGTTAAGGCCGATTTTGTATTTGACCATGACATTTTAACATGTTAATGAATCAAGAACATCAAAAAAAAAATGTGCCTTTTTGCAGCAACTTTGCCCTGGGATTGTAGCTTGTGTGATAACTGAATTTCCATGTGTGAAATCATAAAAATCTGCTGGTTAGCTTATTTGGGATTTTAGCCAACAATCTTGCATTTTGAAGGCCTGGGGCCTCATTTATAGAACGGACTTAAGATCAATTTTGATCTTAAGTATGACTTATGCAGAAAACCACATATAAGTAGTTATTTATAAAACCTTACTTTGACGTGGAAATGATCTTATCTCCACTGTGGACGGAGTGTAGCACAGTGGGTAAGAAACTGGGCTTGTAACCGAAAGGTTGCAGGTTCGATTCCCGGGTAAGGACACTGCCGTTGTACCCTTGAGCAAGGTACTTAATCTGCTAATGTACTCAAAGTCTAGGCTTGATGCAAGTGATTTTCCTGCTGGTTATGTAGGGGTATTGCAGTTTGGGACGCATATGCGTCCAAGCCTGTGGTGAAATTTGCATTAGCTTTATGAACAATTTGATAGGAATTATCAACTAAAGGTGTGAGGAATTAATTGCCAGACGCAAGTTGTTTTGAATGAAAAACAGGATGTGTTGGTCTATAAATACTGTGTCAAATTTTTAAAAAGTACCCATGGCTGTTCTTGCGTTACTGGAAGACGTTGAAAACCGTGCTTTTAGAAGGGAGAGAGTTTTCAGAGACCCTGCATTGAATCCGCCTCTCCCGAGTCCCCTGCCGTTATCCTGTGGGGCTTTCAATGGCCGTAGGCTTAACAACACACTCCCGGCTAATCAGCACTACGGCGAGATGTCCCGCGAGAGGTGACAGGAACAACCAGCCTCTGTTATGGGAACATGAATAATGGGCACATAAAGCCCATAACAAAAATTCCCCTTAGCACCGCGGACCACAGCGCCATTCATCCCGTTCAGCAGGCTGCAGCCCGAGGATGCGGCCAGGAAACCACGGAAACAACGGGACAGCGGTGCCTGGGAAGCGTCGAAGGGCGGTTCTGACTGCACCGGCTGGGAGGGGCTAACTCTTGCTACAGCCGGGAGCAGGGCGTCCATGTCGCCGCCCACTACATCCCTTCTTGCAA
This sequence comes from Anguilla japonica, assembly GCA_025169545.1. NCBI lineage: Eukaryota > Metazoa > Chordata > Actinopteri > Anguilliformes > Anguillidae > Anguilla > Anguilla japonica. The sequence goes on along the minus strand of CM045893.1, from coordinate 37,626,923 downwards.
GGAGATGATATCCCTCTCGAACACACTCGAGGTATTTCCCCAAAACAAACCGTGGAGCTTTGTGTGCACACCGGTATCCAGCTCCTGCACTCCTGAGCTGAGCTGATCTGGCTGTCTGAGCCAACAGGCCCTGGACTTCTTAACAATTTTTTTATGCTTTCAAGCTGCATTGTATGCCGTTTATATGTTGGGTTCGCTGTCAGTCCTGTTAAGTGTGCATGCACTGAAAGTTCACAAATGAAGTCCCTCTAAAAACAAAATAAATATTTTAATTGAATTGGGGCTCGACAACCAAAGTTATTGACTCACGTCCTGTTCCTGTCCATGCTCACCAAGCTCATTTACATAGAACCATACTCACCAAGCTCATTTACACAGAACCATACTTACCAATCTCATTTACATAGAACCATACTCACCAAGCTCATTTACAAAGAACCATACTCACCAAGCTCATTTACAAAGAACCATACTCACCAAGCTCATTTACATAGAGCCATACTCACCGAGCTCATTTACATAGAGCCATACTCACCAAGCTCATTTACATAGAACCATACCCACCAAGCTCATTTACATAGAACCATACCCACCAAGCGAATTTACGTAGAAACATACTCACCAAGCTCATTTACATAGAACGATACTCACCAAGCTCATTTACATGGAACGAGAGTCAACTTAAATTGGAGCAACAACTGCATGTAACAAAACAAGAATTTTTATCATTCCTCTGTTTTGAAAAAGGGACACAGCAAATGAAGTACTAGCAGGAGTAACTAGGCAAAGACCTGGAGAGAGACATCAGTGATGACCTACTCCCTTCTACCTTGACAAGTGCACATTAGATATGTGAATTTTCCACCCACCCCGAGGGTTATAAGTACAGTGGCATCACAGTACAGGCACATGGGGCACCAAACACCCATGTCATTTGGGACAGGCGCATGGATGGAAAATAGAACAACACCTCCTTACAGGTACAAGCTGCAGTGTCTCCCTTCTCAGACAAGTAGGAGAAACAGACCGAGGAGCTCACAGCCGTGCTGGATTTAAAACAGGCCCCAAAGGCAGCTGATTCATTTGACCCCAGCCTGCCCCCCCTTGTTGGTCAATTCACAGTGAGGTCTTCAGCATAGTAACTTCTCACTCCATCTCATCAATTAAGCTCCTCAGCACCTCTCCCACACCCAAAACAGAAGATTGATAGATTAGAAGAACAGCATCATTCAGAATGATGGAAATGAATGATTAGGAATGCTTACTAAGGAAGAAGGGAGAACAAAAGAGCCTTTAATATATCTAAATGCATATATTTATCCTTTTTGTAATGTATTCATTTGGCACCCAGCGTGGGGCTGAACATGGCCATTTCCCACCCTAGTTTGGAATGGCCAATCATCTGCAGCCACAGCCGCATTCAAGCACAAACCCCACTCCCACTGCTTATTCAGGAGAGTGTAGACATCCGCGATTCTCCTCCAAAACGGGGGCTGTCGCCAGCTGCTTCTTTTCACACCGCAGACTACAGCTAAGCTCACACAGGGGGAGTCAGAAGGAAACCATTCACATTCGGCTGTGACAGGCAATCCAAAGGTGCCTAACTGACCAGCGGGTGTCACTAGAGAGTGACGAAACAAGGACCGCTCACTGACTGAACCCTCCCAAACCCATTTATGCTTTTTCATTTTAAACATCCATAGACACTGCCCTCACTTTACTGTGTCACTTAATGGACACTTTAAACGCAAGAAAAAAGTGATTACTTTCTGAATCACTGTGTTGCGTCTCCCTCTTGTGGTAATTATTGGTACTGCTGGCTGGACACAGAATTAATTTGTATATTGAAGTTACTGCAGCACCAAGTTATTACAGGCTAGTCAGTGGCACTGCCATTAGCACAGGCATAGGCTCTACTCCCATTTCAGTTTAATCCACTGATTACCTAACCCTAACCCACTGGGCTGATTTGTTCCCAATCCTTCCTTTTTTGGGAAAAATATAATTCAGCCTTGTCAAGTTAAAAAACGAGAAATATATATCAACGGTTTTTAGCCAAGGCTAATTTCCAATCCTCGTTCCCAATTTGGCTTGTGCATTAAAAAACAATTTATAATGATACCAAATATTAGTGGGTAGCGCTGCAGCCTCACAGCAAGAAGGTTCTGGGTTCGAATCCGGTCTGGGCCTTTCTGTGTGGGGAAGTGTGATTTCCTCCCACAGTCCAAGGACATGCAGGTAGGTGAATTGAAGACTCTAAATTGCCCATAGAGTGTGTGAGTGAATGGTGTGTGTGCCCTTCAATAGATTATTTACCTGTCCAGGGTGTATTCCTGCCTCTCGCCCAATGCACACTGGGATAGGCTCCAGCATCCCCCATGAACCTGCCCAGGATAAGCGGGTATAGATAATGGATGGATGGATGGATAAGTAGATTAAGACCGATTAGTAGGTTATGTCAGTGTGTCATGTGTTTTTGTTTGTTCTTCTCCTTGGAAATTTCATTTGCTCTTGGTCATTTTGTTTTCTGTTCCCTGAGTTGTGAATATTATTTACTTTATATTTATTTGATTGTTTGAACAGTAGAGTGAAATTTGTTATTTTTGCTATATACTTAAGGGATTTGGATTTGAGATTTAAAAAAATGAATATGAGACAAAAGTTCAGAGAATCAGTATCTATTTCATGGTATTTATATGCACATACAAATGGGTGACAAATTAAAGGAAAAACCTGAACAAATGAGTGGAGAAACATAATGAATGCAGATGCTTCCATACCGGTGTACTGAATGATACAATTAAGCAATTAACATCCTATCAGACTCTGTGCTGTGTATATAAATGCTGAGCAGGCCCAGCTGACCTCTATTCTGGATCAAGATGGCAAAAGGAGAAGATCTAAGTGACTTTGAAAGAGGGTTCATTATTGGGGCACAGATGGAAAGAGCTTCAGTCACAAAGACTACTCAGCTGGGTAGTGATTCAATAGGTGACTGAAGTGACATCTACATTTAGATTAAGGGGAAAGGCATCAGGGTCGGAATTTGTGTTCGAAAGTGCTCATGATGGCCCAACATCTTACTAACACACTTTATGTTGGTTTTTCCTTTAATCTGTCACCCGTCTGTATGTTTTACCATTTTACAGAAACACCTGTTTTTGAGTCCGCCTATTTTCAGCTGTGCAAAATTAAGTTAATAGCTGACTGACAGGTGTTAACGGTTGCTCAGGTGTTCCAGACATGATGCACCTGGGGGCAATGACTTATTTTTGTACACGGGGAGATACAACTCATTGGGGAACCAGAAATGTGTAGCAATTGTCAGTTGACTGTTGGCATCTATAGTGGAGCAGAGTGCTTCCCACCAATCAGGATGAGAGGGAAAAGAAAGAGAGGCAGCGGCATTTGGTCAAAGAGGTTTGGAAAAAAAATTGGGGTCTAAAGTATTTGATAATTCCTGTAGTTAACTACATCTCAAAATGACAAAAAAGGAATTTGCTACTACAGCAGCTACATACATTTTAATGTAGTTGAACTACATTACTACTGCAAAAATGTAATTAAACTACTAGTTTAACTATGTGTACTTAAACTAACTTCACAATACTGCAGGTCAGCCAGGGAGAACAATTGCAGTTGATGACAGACAAATCCAAAGAGATGCATAGAAAGGAGAATTATAGAGGCCAGATGCAAACATCTCATCGGCAGCAAGAATCATAAGGCCAGATTAAAATGAGCCAGAAATACACAGACAGGCCTTTGTTGTGGAACAAAGTTTTATGGACAGAAGAGACCAAACAAACCTTTACCAAAGCGATGGCAAGCAAAAAGTACGGAGAAAGGAAGGAACAGCCCATGATCGAAAGCACACCATCTCATATGTTAAACATGGAGGATGTATTGTCATGAATGACTGGTCATTCCTCTTTATTGAGGACGTAATAGAGGATGGCAGCAGTAGGCTGAATTGGAAAGTGTACTGACAGATCTTCCCTGGTATCAACAAGGAAATTCCACCAACCTCATTGGCTGGTGCTTCATCCTGCAGCAAGCCAGTGACCCCAAACACACTGAAATACAGACACCCCCCCCCCAACCCCCAAAACAAATTTCAACTGAAAACAGCTGCAATGAAGGCCTGAAAAGGCCTTTCCAAAGAAAATACCAAATATTTGATAATAGCTGTGGGTCAGACATGAAGAAGTTATTGCATCTAAGGGTAATGCTACTTTTTTTTTTACTTTATTGCTTTCATTTACTTTTAAGTTCATCTGTTAACAGCTGAAAAGGGGGGGAGGGACTCTTCTGTTCTCTCAGCTTACAGATCAGTCGTTTTTCAGTCATAGCTAGTCCTTCATGATGGCCACTGACAAATGTAATCTCCAGGTGAAAAGAAGACTGGACACTCAGCTGCTCTTTTATGTGTGAACACCTAAGGAAACACCTGAGCAACAGTCAGGTAAAGGGACTCAAAACATACAAGTGCAGCTTAGTGTCTGTCCCTTTTCTCAAATTCATCTTTTGATGTCAAATAAAAATGCTTTAATTATATAGCAAAACATAATAAATTCCCCTCTACCATACTTTTGGAGGAAACTGTCTCAGTGAGCCAAACAGACAGATCACTTAAACTTTGGTGATTCTGAACTTTATAAATGGCAGGATGAGGATCTGCTCTGATCTGCTCTGATCCAGAATGCTCATCCTCTGTGTTCACCAACACACAAACAGAGGGGAGCCCGCCTGATTGGGTAGAGACTAGCCAATGGCGAGCCAGCAGCACCACTTCAGGTAAGAACAAAGACACAAAGGTTTTCAGCACACTCCTCTTTCAAACTCTGAGAGAGATCAGTCGCTCCATCTGGACCAGAACTATTTGAAAGCTCTCATTTCCAATCTAACCTGGTGATTATATTAGACATTTACAAGGCATCATATTTTACATTTATATAGGTGTGCAGAAATACAGAGATGGCAGTGACTAATTTTCACTACATAACTCGCATGAGCAGCGGATTCAAAGTCTACATTCTGGAAGGTAATTATTTGTTCCTCACCCATCACTATTCAGTAATATTCTTGCTACTCTTGTCCTGAATAATCTTTATTCTTGTTCTGTATTATCTTTATTCGTGTTTAACTGGTTGGATCACATATCAAGATCAAGATCAAGATATGTGCACGTTTTATTCAAGTAGGGCTTTTCACTGTTGAACAATATCTTCAGTGTCAAATGATGGCACCCCTGAGACTTTCAGATCCCTGTAAAACAGAGACGGATCTGCAATAGCTGTTGCTCTCCACGGGACTTTTTCAATGCTCATTCAAACGAGCGATGCACATCTGGCCAAATGGAAGGTCGGTTGCCTTCCTCAACATGGTTAGAGGATGAAAAAGATTCAGATGCAACATAAAAATGCCAACACCTCGCTAGACCACGTAATTGACATGCATGCAATGGAAATGGCGTTTGGAATCTGCAGAGAGATCATGGTCATTTCAGAGGTTTGCTCAGTTCAGAAGCCTTTACTTGTATGTTATTTCATCAGTGTAACAGGTCCTGACGTGCAATCCTGGGTTAGTTATGGAGATAGCATGCATGAAATACCATAGAAAGATGCAAACACTGTACAACTATTTAGCGGTCTGCTTCGTGGAGCGATTCCTGGATCATTTTGAGCAGGGAAAATATAGTGTACTGTTTGGTTAGTGGTTTATTCTACATACTGTATTGCAGGCTATACATCCAGTACAGCATTAAACTTGCAATAAACAATGTAAATATAAGCATAATATGACACAATGTAGCAATGTTTGAGTTTATTTGACTATATTGTACAAGTTAGTAAAAAATTTGTTGGTACTGGAAGAGAATATTATCTGATACACTGCCCTAGCCTTCATTAATCTGGTTTAAATTCTAACATTCTGCGGGTATATGCACTATTTTATAGATCTTTGAAAATGGATCAAACTTTTAGTAGAATGTAATCAGTAAGAAAAGGACAAAATTTACCTACGTTTTTAATTTATTAATCAAGCACATAAATTAATCTAAAAGTGTATAAAATGTTTGCTCTTTGAAATGACATGCTAAAATTCACAGAATTTGACATGTATTTGGAAATTGATACAATACATCTGACAAATATGGAAAAAGGTGATGTCATGCCTTTGGCACAGATATGAAAACAACAGCTTTGCCTCGGGCATCAGAAAGTCAGTTAGGGTGTGGTTTTCAGCTAACATCCCATTAAAGACCTCTGCAGGCTCTCTTCTGGCCCAGGGGTCTGTTTTGGGGGTTGTTTGCGGGGCGCTATTGAAACTGTATCCTCCTGCAAATACCTGCTCACCGTTGGAATAGTTTAGGAATTCAGGAGTTGCTTTCCTGTTGGAATGTTGAACTTTTTTTTACTTTGTGCAAGGAATTCCTTCAACTCAGTCTAAATTCAACCTTTTCTCTGTTATCCAAGCCTTACACAGTATAGTATGGCATTGTCCTTTTAGATCAAAGCAATGTTTATAATTAAATAATATCTCCTTTAAAAAAAAAAAAATTTAATTATATTTTTGGGAAGGGGGATTCTTCTCGAAAAAAATGCTAATATTTTCATTTTGGTGAGGATAAATGAGGTGAGAGAAAGCATGGGGAAAGATTTTAGATAACTTAATGGAGTCATTTTCAAAAATGTCGGCTTTCTCTCCGATTATAAAACAACAATTTTCCGCCAATATTCCGAATGAGAAAGGTAGCTTAAGAACGACGCAGGGTCATGTACACAGCATATATAACTGCACAAAAACGTTAAAAATTTAAGCCACATGGCACTATAATTTCCTCTCTGTTCAAAAACAGTATCTAATAATACAACTTTTATTTTTTATGTGGATTCTGTCCTCCTTAATGTAGAGAAAGCATTGTCACTTTCGATTGGCCGTATGAGATCACAAGCTCCTTTTGATTGGGTGTATAAGATCACAAGCTCCTTTTGATTGGGTGTATAAGATCACAAGCTCCTTTTGATTTATATATGGTTGCTGAGAAATGTCCTGTGTATGTGTAATTAATGCAGCTTGTTAAACAGTCAATATTCTTTTATCATTCTTTTTCTCTTCCTTCAGGGCAGCCTAACATGAGAACTGAAGATCGGTACAGGCATATGACCAATGAAAAGGCTAGAATATCACCAATTTACCCAATGAAACGCAAACATAGCCCTGACCGCCTATTCACGACCGGCGACAGGTGTGGGAAATCCAGGAGACCACCTCTCGCACTAACATCGTGAGTGACCATTCCACTCTCTGACCCATGCGTTTCCCCCAAGCGGCATAAACAAAAAAGCTAGATTTCACTTCATGTCATGTACAACATATTAATTGATTATTAGGAAATATGCATGGTATACAACTTTAATATGGAAATGAGGCAACAATCAAAGCATATGGTTATGCCTTTCCTTTTTTGGACAATAAAAAGGTGTTGTTGCTGGTAAGGTTCATAACTGACTGTTTTGTTGATGCTGCTGGTAATACTCAGTGAGTAAGGTTCATAACTGACTGTTTTGCTGACATTGCTGGTAATACTCAGTGAGTAAGGTTCATAACTAATTGTTTTGTCGATGTTGCTGGTAATCAGTGAGTAAGGTTCATTACTGATTGTTTTGTCGATGTTGCTGGTAATCAGTAAGTAAGGTTCATAACTGATTGTTTTGTCGATGTTGCTGGTAATACTCAGCGAGTAATGTTCATAACTGACTGTTTTGTTGATGTTGCTGGTAAGGTTCATAAGTGATTGTTTTGTCAATGTTGCTGGTAATACTCAGTGAGTAATGTTCATAACTGATGGTTTTGTCGATGTTGCTGGTAATACTCAGTGAGTAAGGTTCACACGTGTACCTCTACAGGAGGCAGAGAGTGTTCCGGAACCTGGCCTGCAGCATCCAGCGCTTGTCCAGCCTCAGCTCCACCGGGAGCCCGGACTCGCCCCCGACCCCGTCTTCCGCGGCCACCAGCAGCCCCTGGAGCCCAAACCCCAGCCCTGACAGGCCCCTAAGCCCTGCCCTCAGTCCCGTGTACAGCACCCCACCGATGGACGAGCCTCTGGCACTCATCAAAAAGCCCAGGAGGGACCAAGATGGAGCAGACGCAAAGGCCCCGAGCATGGCCTGCAGCCCAATACAGGTGAGGTCCTGTGCATAGACCTCATTTACCTGCCCTGCAGTCCCTATCGGCAAGTCCAGCATAGAAAAAAAAAACATTATCTGTTTTTACTGGGATAATTATGGCAAGAACATGTCTCAGTAAATATGCGACTTCACAACTTTTTCTTTTTTTTTAAGATTGGAAAACTGTGGAAAGTTCAGGAAATCTAACACAATCTAAAACAAAGTTTCATGATTTTGTTTGGTCGTAAACATATTTTAAAAGCTTTCCTGCAAAATTTTTAAAAATAAAATAAAAAATACAAATAACAACATAGCTGGAATTTAGTAGGATGGCAGTGAGAATGAATGTCATATTTTATGCTTCTATTCGCCACAAGCTCACTGCCACATTGTGAAAAGCTGCAACAACATCCCATGACTGATGGGTGTTGCTCCACTGCTGTGAACCCAGTTCCAGTAATACAGGAGTAACAGAGATGTTGTCATTACAAATTGTCTGGGAATATGTTCTGAAATGTGATTAATACAAAGATTCGCCTAAATTCCTCTTGCCCGAGGGCAGCGGCGTCACAGTCTTACAGTTAGCCCGTGATGGAATTATTAATCACATGACTTGAGTCATGGGACGGGAGAGGCGAGGGCGGAAGAGAAGAGGCCTCTGGGAAATAATGCTAAACAGGTGGCAGTTGCGCTTCGGGGCGGGGCTGGTCCTGTAACCCAGGCACACGTCGAGGTGTTTGCCTGTCCAGATTTGTCTGCGGATCTCTTTCGGTGGTGGGAGTGGATTCGCCCGTGCCTATTTACCCCGGGTAATCTCTCGGGGAATCAGAGCGCGCCGACCGCCTCTTTCCTCCAGCGCTGTTTTGCAGCGCAACAAGCCAGCTCTTGTCCCAAATATGCCATCCGGCCTGATTCGGGAAGAAAGTATGCACAATTACGGGAGGAACAACGCCGACAAGCCCCAACACAGAGTCCTCCGCTTGATGCATCGGTGCTCCTGGCCTAGGGACTGACAGCTTGAAGCTAGCCATTCTTCTGGGATTTGGGGTTTCTAAACAGAGCTCCTCCATTGTGTTTGTTGAAGGGTTGTGCTAATGCGCTGCGCTAAGGGACCTGAGAAATTTACTTTCTTTCTACACGCCCGCAATGTCCAAAATGGAACCTGTTCCACAGACCACATCTCATCAGTCTAAATGCATTGTAATAAAATGGACAGTTTGTTTCAGAAAAGCACAGTCCTTGTGCAGTGTTGTTTTTGAATGTGAAATAGATGAGCTAGGTGTAAGGTCCTGTATATGTGAAGCCTGTTTAGCTAAAGACTGTGTCTTTCCTCTCCCAGGTCAGACCCTCAGTGATCACCCGTGTTTCTTCCATGGCCTGTCCTCCCCAGCAACCCCCCAGCAGGCCCCCTGCCCCTGGTAGGTACAATCAAACCACATGCACAGTGCTGTCCTGTCACTTACCTTCTCCCACCGATCAAACCACATGCACAGTACTGTCCTGTCACTTACCTTCTCCCACCAATCAAACCACATGCACAGTACTGTCCTTGTCACTTACCCCACTTCTCCCACTAATCTACTAGACTAGTGTAACATAGTTTTGTTCAGTTCTATTTAGTCAAAAATAGATTCCATGATTCAATATCTACTACCATGCTGATTTAAGAAGGGTGTTTCATTTTTATTAAAATCCGGTTTGACATGAGGAAGATTATAAGAAACCTGTCTTGTCTCTTGATGGATATGCTTTGTACTATTGACTCTGAGGGTTATGGAGAAATCAGTGTGATAGTATTAATCATAATACATCGATGATAATCAGATTTTAGATTTAGGATTTTTCATGATGAGCTTCCCCCTTTGGGAGGTGGAATTAAGGCTTGTAGATGTAAGACAGCACGTTCTCAGGCACAGACACTCACCTGTGCAGGTTGTTGAGCAAAGGCAAGCTCAGATTCATGGGGTGGTTCCCCCAGCCTCCCAGTATGATGCACACTGTCTGGCAGGTCATGTTACAGCCTGTTGAGTCATTTCCCCCGTGAGTAGTCTCTTCAGCTTTTAGAAAATACCCCTCGGCTCTAAAAAAAAAAATACCCCCCAGCTCTAAGAAAATACCCCCCAGCTCTAAGAAAATACCGCCCAGCTCTAAGAAAATACCCCTCAACTTAGCTTTGGAATGTCATTTTGCACCCAGATTTGAACAACCAAAAATAATTCTGCTTAGTTCTCAAATATAAGATGTGTGTAAGTTTTACTTTATCTTTAACCTTAACTTAACTTTATATGTCTTATATTAATCGTATGCATTTTTTGAGAACTAAGCAGAACTATTTTTTGTTGTTCAAATCTGGGTGTAATATATTAATATATTAATGCATTAATACAATGACATCATTTTTTAAGACAAAACCTACAATTATTCACACAGGGAAGCAATTCTCCTGTGAGTTGGCCAATTTTCTTTTGTTAAGACTGTGGAGCAACACCGGTTTTCTTGGTTCATGAAACTCCCACGGTTAGGCATCTCTGCCTGTGAATTCAAAAGATGCTGGCAGGTCCCCCTTGAAAAAGAGATTTAAGTCTTTAAGTCTATTTGGGTCAATCTGGTAACATAAAAGCCACATAAATTAATAAAAACATAACTTCCCTGTTTAACGGGTGGATGACTTGAAAGCTTTTTGAAACACCCTCTGCTAGTAGTGTTCAATTGTCTCGTTTGTGTGTCAGCAAGCTAGTGTTAGCCTGGCCTGTATTTTAAGTTTTTTTTTTCCAGTCCACTGATTTTCAGGCTAGCAAGAGCACATTAGTCTTATTGATTTTTTTACATAGGTGACTCTCATTTTCCTAAGATAATTTAAAAACCAACAATCAAGCCAGAAGTAATCGGGGTTGTGAGGATGATTTGTTTCTACATTCTGAAAAGACATCGCCTCTCTGCTATCTTTGGCTTCTCAGGGGAACAGATTAATTTTTTCTTTCTCACTGTTAGTTTCACGACGTGCTGACTCTCCCACACTGCATGATCCACCCCCTTTATGAATATGTATTGTATATTTTATTTTTATCAACAAAAACTGTGTCACATTTGTGTTTCATTGCTTATTGGTTATTAACTTAAAGGACAGTACCAACACAATGAGCATATTGTTTTCTATTAAAAATAGGTTTATAGTAATGCAAGTGGCAATTCCAATCTATAAAGGATTGACATCTTAGAACTACTTTGTTTTGACATACATACATAGCGATCACTTTACACTCATGAAGAATTTTTTTTTTTAATTTGAAGTCTTTTTTCGTAAAAGGAGAGGACAATGATGCATGAATGGCCCTTCCAGAAATGGAAGATACTGAAAATACCCATAAAATATATGATCAAGATAAGAAGCATCTCTTCACAATATATGGGAAATAGACACATTATTGCCACTTTCGCATATTTCAGTACATTGCACTGCTCTGAAAAATACGAATATAAATTGTATTTTAAAAAATTAACAATATATCGCAGGGATTTAAATTTCCTTTAGGGTTATTGAAACTACCAGCCCATTGTTAAAGCCAACATTGCTCAACTTGTAACGAATGCTGTGAAAAGCTCCTGGAAGGCACATTACTGGTTAGAATAATCCTCCAAATCTTTTCCTCCGCCAGTGGTGTCCCCAGCGGCCTACGACCACGTGGTTGAGGAGCATTTCCGGCGAAGCCTGGGAGTAAATTACCACAAGGCCAGCTCCTGCCAGCTGTCAGTCAGTGTGTCTGTGGACGACCACTTCGCCAAAGCCCTGGGAGAGAAGTGGTTTCAGCTCAAGGCTTCATCTTCATCTTCCTCCTCTCCCTCTTCTTCCCCTGCCACCGCCTACCCCGGCTTCCGCCTCTCATCCAGGACATCCCTGAGCGCTGATGACAGCACCAGCACGCCGGAGAGCCCCTCCACTTCCTGTCACCCTTCCTCCTGGTCAGATAAGGGGCAGACTCTCACCAACAAATGACTGCATTTCCCAAGATGCATTTCAATAAAAATGTGATTATTTGGACAGAGGCTAAGTGGGTGCATGCTAACAGGACCAGGGCCCACTACTCAGAGTGTTATAAAGGAAGTGTTCAAGTGAATTAAAGTTAATGGAGTCATACCTGCTGGATTGAAATAACTTCTAGGGCACAGTGTGGCACAGGGAGGAAAAGAAGGTTTCTGTCAGCAGACTGTCCAGCACCTCTATATCCAAGAGCACCTCTTCACCCAACAGCATCGCTTTCGGTGATTGAGTGGCTATGCTCACTGTTGGCTGGGTGACTGCTCTGATTGGCTAGGTGACTGCAGAGGAACAGCAGCAGTGACTGCACAGATCAGCTGAGTGACTGCTTTGATCAGCTAGGTGACTGCTTTGATCAGCTGGGTGACTGCTCCGATTGGCTGGATGACTGCTCAGATTGGCTGGATGACTGCTCTGATTGGCTGGAAGACTGCTCTGATTGGCTGGATGACTGCTCTGATTGGCTGGATGACTGCTCTGATCGGCTGGATGACTGCTCTGATCGGCTGGATGACTGCTCTGATTGGCTGATCAAAAATGAGCTAGTTTCACATGCTTCGGAGAACATTGCAACGATGGGAGGCACCTGCAGTTATAATTTGGATTAAACCAAAATGTACATTTCAGAGAAAATAAAGAGAGGATGACTAGATCACTCTAGACTCATTTAGCCCCAGTGTAGCAGTTAGGTCTGCAGTTTTAATAAGACGTTTAACTGGAAATATAATCAAAATTATCCGTCAAGCCTAAATGAAAATATATGGACATTAAAAAAGACTTACGCTGACAATAAACCCACCATAATTCAATAATGATTCACTTGCAGATTCAAGTAGGTGTTTATGTTTATATGCACAAGAGAAATATAGACAAATAATATTAGGGGAAGCTTAATCTTACAGATGGTCAAGGTAGTTAAGGTGGCCGTATGAGGATTATACAAATTTGTGATTGTTACATGTATTCGTCATATTAAAGTAACGATCCTCTCACTGTTAATATAAAAAAGTGTTAACCTTGTGTACCTGCTGTCATTGCCAGACCAACACGACCTTCAGTTTGTATGAGAGCTGGACTGGAACAATCTGAAATTCCCCACTGTTATCTTGTCTGTTTTCGGGTGTTACCTGCCTTTTTAAATTGGATGCATTAACTCCACAAAAGTTGTTATTTCTGTAATTATGAGATGCACGTTGTCATGACAACACACATTACATTCTGCTGAAAAGGCATTCTTGATGCTACTCACATCATAAGCTGTCAAAAATATTTCAAAATAAAGGTGATAATATGTAACCTGCCTTTTGCTTATTTGTATTGTGGTATGCCCCTTTCTTTTACTTTGAAACATTTGTTACAGTGAAGGATAAAGAGCAGAAGTTAAATGAAACAGGTCTGCACTTCCATTCAACACTGCATCACATCAATAGCAGTGAGGAAGACTGTAAGATGAATGGATCCTGGCCTGGGACCTGCAGGTTTACTAACAGACAATTTCTGATGATGTGCTAAACGGCCATACAAGGGCTTTTTATTCCATTAAATAGATCGTTACTACTGAAATTAAATGACCGAGAGGACTGAGAGTTAAAAACAGTCAACGCACAATAGTGATTACGTCATAAGGGGAATCTCTGCATTTTTGCACATTTGTATATAGTATAATCACATTACATTCCAGGCATTTATCAGACACTCTTATCCAGAGCGACTTACAAAACTTTTTACATAGCATAATAATAATATGAACCATGGCTGTAATATCACAGATTCGCCAGTACTGTTTACTCCGGAGTGGGGAGGCAGCAGAATTGTATTCATTTTATAACATCTTAAAATACTGCTGAATCTAGCCGTAGCCAATAGTTAGCCAGTAGTTCACATATATTTACAACATATTGCAGTATTCAATTCAGTTAGAGCAGCCAGTGAAATTTAGACCTGATATCACTGCATTATTTTATTAGGAGCCTCTAGCCAGTTTACAAATTAATCTTTAACTTTCGAAGACATTAGCCGCAGTGTATTACATAAGCGAACATTGAAATTTATAGCACTGAATTTGTTTGATATTGTACCTACCAGGGGAATTCCGTAAGCAATACATAACATATGTTTTGATGAATAGGAGTAGTGCTCTGAAAAATATTCTTTAACTGCAATATACCGAGAGCATAGATTCAAATAGAGTGCTTATGACCCAACCAGTAAGGCTGATGACAAAGTCCACAGCACAGACCACATTTTGGGTCTGTTTGGGTGCTAGGTAACATGAAGATGAGATTGCTCCCCAAAAAATGTCAAAAGCATTCACATGCATTTACTGTTCAAAAGTTTTGTGGAAGTCACAAAAAATGCATGAAAATTCACTGGAAAACTTTCCTGTAGATTATCATTTAGGATTGAATAGCATAAATGTGCCTAAAAGACATTATAAGTATTTTCAGAAAATGGATATTGAAATACTGCACTTTGAGCATTCTTAAATGTCCCCATAAAAATTATACAAATAACTATCCCAAATTTTTGGTAATTCAACTAACATGAATGACATTTTTCAAACCATTCCTGTAAAGTTCTGTGCTTCTTATAAAGGTCCAAGTAAAATTTCCAGGAACCCAAACAAATTTCCATGGAAGTGAATCCTTCACTTCTTTAACCACCTGTGTAATAAATCACTGTCGGGTTCCAGTTGAGGATTAATTTCTCAACCATCTCTTATGTGACTTAATGGTATTTTGTCTGAAAATGGAGATGTTCTGGATACCCAAGCTCATTCACTAGCAGTGCCTGGGAAGGCACATCCAGAGCGATGTGGAGGCATTTAACCGGGCGCTTTCATGCGCACGAAGGTGGCAGTTACAAGCAGTCAGTCAGGGGCGGAACCGCCTACCTTGCAACAAAAATAAAGCCACTCAGTTGTGCACGATCGACACATTTATTTTTTACATCCATTTTCTGCGCGGGGTAAATGTTTTTTGGTCATGAGAGTAACCGGAGGAGGGGGGGTGTGGTTTGGAAGGTGCTGGGCGGGACACGCCGGGAAAGGCGCAGAGGTTCTGTGCCTATTCCAGCGGCTTTTTCCAGCGCATTCTTTCCGTTGGTATGCGTGTGTTAACATCTCCCTCCTGCTGAACCGAGTCAGGTGACTCAGTGAAGACAACCGCACCCCGACCCTACCTGTGCCTACCTGTGTCTACCTCCAATCACACGTCCAACGAGAACTGCATCCAAAGAGTTACCACAAGCACTATCTTCATAAATCTCCATTTTGAAGCAATGACTGTAAATAGTCCCAATATGTTTTTATTTTGTTTTATTTTTTCATTTATTAGGTAGTGAGCTAATTTTTAAGAGGGCAAAAACATGCGTCAGTCCAAAACAATTTCGCGTGAAAATGTTTTGGAAGGGTACAACAGTTTGGGAAGGGTATTTTTAGCAGCTATGAATTTGTCATAAAGAAAAGAAAAGAGGTGGCAAGCAGAGCTGGTAGCCGTGCCTGATTTATCCTATCGTGAGCATGGGCCAGTACTGAAATTAGCAATATGAGCTACAGGAGATGAGTATCAGAGGACAGAGCACGTCTCCTCCCGATCCGGGAAGAAGCAGAGAGCTTTGGGCAACAAGCAAACCTTTCAACTACTGAACATTCTTGCAGAACCGGGAGCCCGGTGGAAATATGTCTGGAACCTGCCAGCACTGCGGTGGCAGATGGGGAGAGGACTGATGATAAATTCTGGAAATTCAAGATGTCTACATGCCTGTTCCCACATTTCCAAGGAATCAGCGATGACGGGGCCACGCCCGGTTTTCTCCCGGCTGTTACGGAAACCGGCCGGACTGTGCCAGTGCCACCTAATTCTGGAAATTCCGCATGTCTACATGCCTGTTTACACATTTCCAAGGAATCAGTGCATGTCTGGTTTTCTCCAGGCTGTAACGGAAGCACAGTAGACAGGATCAGTGCCACCTCTTTGCTTGCTGACCAGCCATCCCAGCTGACCCCTCAGTGTGTGAATTGTAGCTGGAGAACATCTTGCTTTATTGTGGGGAAGCAGCCTGACAGCTGAGGTCGATGAAGTCAATTCACAGTGAGGTCAGAGTGCACAGAAGTGAGGGTCTGTGGTCATTGTAGTTTTTTCTGTGGGAAACCCTGAAAAGGGCCAAACTCTCAAAAAGGTATAAGTATGGGGCATGCACTGCCCAGGCCTAAACAGATTAAATAACTTTATCTAACCACAGAAAACTAGTTTTATATCAAGTAGACGAAAGCTAGTTCAGTTCTGTTTCTGGGAGTTCCATGCAAACTACAGTAAATGGTATGTTAATTTTGTTTACCATTTATTTAGTGGGTTTTATCAAAGAATTTCATAATTATCAAACGTAGTATATGCAAGGTTCAAGTAGAAGGAAAAAAATAAAAGCAAACAGGTGAACAAACAACACAACAGCTGCGACAAACTGAAAATTTGCAGGACTGAACTTGGTACCTACTAAAAAAACAAACCTACAGTTCAGAGCTCAATACTTGCTGTAACAAGTACTGTGGAAAAACAGGCTTCACTGGTTTAAAAATTCCCATTGTTAATTTTGAATAAAAAATGTCTTTAAATGCATAAGTAGTTACCCTTTTATACAGCCAGTAAACAGTGTTGTCTAAACAGTAGTATCTACACGGTATTTGATTGACAAATATAATGAGTCACAATCCAAATATAGGAGTTCCCTTCAGGTTTGTGTCAACATGAAGGGCCACTTCAATGAAGCTCAGGGAACATAACACTAATAAAAATCAAGGTAACCAGGGTTTGAATTACAGGGGGAATTGGGGAAGTCTGACCCCCCTAATTAAGACTCAGACCCCCCCCCCCCAATTCCCCCCATAATTCGAACCCTGAAGGTAACCCCAGCATTCTACAAAATACAAGAAAGTTACCATGTAAATTCTGATACTTATTAAGACTGCATTTAATAATTCTATTAATTACAAATTAAGTATTGATTGTACCAAGTACTACACTCAACAACATCTTATAGCGAAAACTAAATTAGCTGGAAAAACTGGAAATGTGTGTCACGTTTCTCATCAGGTATATTAGTGGGAAAAAGAAACTTACTCACGTGAGAGAAGGGTTCCTGGACAGAACAGACAGTCAAACAGTACATGCATGTGACAATAAAAACATAATATTTCTGGTTAGAACATTGGTGTGCTGGCTGCTGTGTGGCTCATCCTGATAAAGCACTATTCCAGTGCATGGGTGGGCCCCAAGGGCTGGTATCTGTTAACAAACTGAACCAGTGCATGGATGGGGCCCAAAGGCTGGTATCTGTTGTGGTACTATTCCAGCGTGTGGCTGGGCCCCATGGTCTGGTATCTGTTAAGGTACTATTCCAGTGTGTGGATGGGCCCCACGGATTCCCTCCATACTGTGCTTGGTCTTCCCCCCTAAGTGACATGTCTACATAACGGTCCTGGATTGTGCCCTAACAGACCTCTCTTTGAGCTGCACTTATATGTGTGCTTATATGTGTGCTTACGTGTGTGTGTGCTTATATGTGTGCTTATGTTTGTGTGCTTATATGTGTGCTTATGTGTGTGCTTATGTTTGTGTGTGCTTATATGTGTGCTTATGTTTGTGTGTGCTTATGTGTGTGTGCTTATGTGTGTGCTTATGTTTGTGTGTGCTTATATGTGTGCTTATGTTTGTGTGTGCTTATATGTGTGCTTATGTGTGTGTTCTTATATGTGTGCTTATGTGTGTGCTTACGTGTGTGTGTGCTTATATGTGTGCTTATGTGTGCTTATGTGTGTGTGTGCTCATATGTGTGCTTAAATGTGTGCTTATGTTTGTGTGTGCTTATATGTGTGCTTATGTGTGTGTGCTTATATGTGTGCTTATGTGTGTGTGCTTATATGTGTGCTTATGTGTGTGTGCTTATATGTGTGCTTACGTGTGTGTGTGCTTAAATGTGTGCACTCATATGTGTGCTTATGTGTGTGTGCTTATATGTGTGCTTATATGTGTGTGCTCATATGTGTGCTTATATGTGTGCTTATGTGTGTGTGTGCTTATATGTGTGCTTATGTGTGTGCTTACGTGTGTGTGTGCTTAAATGTGTGCACTCATATGTGTGCTTATGTGTGTGTGCTTATATGTGTGCTTATATGTGTGCGCTCATATGTGTGCTTATGTTGTGTGTGTGCTTATATGTGTGCTTATGTGTGTGTGCTTATATGTGTGTGCTCATATGTGTGCTTATGTGTGTGCTTACGTGTGTGTGTGCTTATATGTGTGCTTATGTGTGTGTGTGCTTATATGTGTGCTTATGTGTGTGTTCTTATATGTGTGCTTATGTGTGTGCTTACGTGTGTGTGTGCTTATATGTGTGCTTATGTGTGTGCTTACGTGTGTGTGTGCTTATATGTGTGCTTATGTGTGTGCGCTCATATGTGTGCTTATATGTGTACTTATGTGTGTGTTCTTATATGTGTACTTATGTGTGTGTGTGCTTATATGTGTGCTTATGTGTGTGCTTATGTGTGTGTGCTTATATGTGTGCTTATGTGTGTGCATATATGTGTGCTTATATGTGTGCTTATGTGTGTGTTCTTATATGTGTGCTTATGTGCGTGCTTATATGTGTTCTTATATGTGTGCTTATGTGTGTGTGCTTATATATGTGCTTATGTGTGTTCTTATATGTGTGCTTATGTGTGTGCATATATGTGTGCTTATGTGTGTGTTCTTATGTGTGCTTATGTGTGTGCTTATGCGTGTGTTCCTATATGAGTGCTTAAAGCTGTCACATTGGCTTGCATCCCTACAATCCCTACAGTCGCCCCAGCAACTGATATCAGTTAGTTCTGTTCACCCTCAAGTGCAGGTTCCAGATTGTTCAGGTCAGACCTGTTCCTAAAAGAGCCCCACGTCCCATAAGCACCTTCCAGCATTTCATTAATCACATGTTAAAACCCATAAATCTTCTCCCATTCAAGGGCTAGCAGATGGTACTTGAATCCCTTAAATAATTAAAATATATTGCCATATATTTTGCAATATAGTTTAAAACATTGATTAATACATTGTACATTATGGAGGCACACTCCAAATGTATTAAATAAATACATACCCTATGTGAAGGGGGAGAGGCAGGTGGTGGAGGGGTGAAGGGGTGAGGGGGTGAGGGGTGAGGGGCAGGTGGTAGAGGGGTGAGAGGCAGGTGGTGGAGGGGTGAAGGGGTGAGGGCAGGTGGTGAAGAGGTGAGAGGCAGGTGGTGGAGGGGTGAAGGGGTGAGGGGCAGGTGGTGAAGGGGTGAGGGGCAGGTGGTGGAGGGGTGAGGTCTGTGCCGCTCTCCCGTTAGTACAGCTCAGAGACGGGGATTAGCAGGTAACATGCCGCAGCTTTTCTGTTACCTGAGAAATGTGAGAAGCGGGTGAGGTCATGATCACAGGGATCTTGCCCCAACAGGGCCCAGTGCTGCAGCTCCCACATTCCAATCTCACCAGAGGATTCTTTCAGGAAACCTCGCCCAGCCGGTTCATCCACTCTCAGGAGGTCTGGACTTGGAGAACGGGTAATATTTCAGTTGCTTATTTACAAGTTGCGTCTTGTTGAATGCACAACGGCGCTGACATTCTCAAAAAAATTCCACCTTTGAAGTCTGCAAAAAAAATGATGTCTTTTGTGTTTTTAAAGGTTTCAGACGAATGTTAATGGAGTTGATTTCATGATAAGCAAAGGTGTGCATTAAAACGAACCGCCAAAGCCAGGTGACGGGAGCATTCTGTGGTCTGCCGTGTACAAGCTTGCCCAAATGGTTACCTCACAAACCCATAATGGTACCATAACTGGAACACGTACCTGGCATACGAACACTGCAAACTCAGGAGGGTGAATATGTCTCATGGACAGTCATTTAATTTAGATTAAGATTGATTCACACGGCTTGCTGGAGCTTGCTCAACAGCATAGCGCTCGGTTCAATCTTTTACTGGTTAGTCCAACTCTGGTTCCAAGGAAAATAACACAGGTAGCTTTTCCCAACTGTGGCTCCTGGGTGGTGGAGGCAAGGGAATCTCAAGGGTCTTGACTAGCCACTGGCTGGAGAGCTCAACCTCCGAAAATGCAGTGCCCGTTTCATTAACACACTATTGAAAATATCCATACTTTAATATACAATAATTTTATCACCTACCTCTGTGCATGTAGCTATTTAGTACAACCTGCATACTGGTTCAGTAAGCGATCACAATAAGAGCAAGGCAAAAAAAAAAACACATTTAAAAAAAGTTCAAATTGTGTGATTTGCAAAATGCGGAAACTGTCTTTCGACAGAAATTTCTAGAAACAGATAATATATATATCTGTTAGATTTGCTGATGATCCCAATGGGACCACTGCATTTCTGTAACGTATACACCAATAAGGCAAAAATCCCCTAATTTTCTACTACATTATGGGCACTGTTATTCATAGGTAAACATCAGTCCTTAAATTTTATCAATAATCAGTGTAGGTCAAACTGAGGATACAGGCCAGGTTATTTTGACCGCTTAACTTGTCTGTGTGTTTCCCAAAGCTCAGTGGGCAGCAGAGAGCAGAGAGCTGGTGAAAATTGTGTGAATTTCACAGAATCAAACACCCAGACTTTATCCTGTGGGGAGTGAGAGCGTCACAGGGGAATTAGTGAAGCTAAAATTTTAGATGGAATGGCTAGTTTTCAGGATAAAAGAACAGAACACAAAGAGTCGAGAGAAACAAAGAGAGGGATAAAGGTAGAAGAACAGATAAAGTAGTGGAATGTAGTTTTGCTCTTGTTTGCATAATTTAAATTAATGTTCCATATCCCCCTGAAACCTGAGTATTTAAGTTAAAGTATTTACATTTTTGACATAATACAAGTTTCTTGGGTGATAAGAAAAATTTTGCAGTGAAAACATTTTCAAAAATATTCTTTTATTTTGTATTGAATGTCCCGTGTAGTGTAGGTTTCTGCACAGTAGCATATATAGTTCTTCAGATTAAGACCAAAGACCCATGTCCCCTTCAGGAGACAAAAATGAATGTCCAGGTCTGAGGAGGATAGGGTAGTTTCGCTGTGGTTCGTGTTACTGAGCTAAATGTTCAGAAGGGTCGCTGGTATGGGGTCTGAATGTTCAGAAGGGTCTCTGGTATGGGGTCTGAATGTTCAGAAGGGTCTCTGGTATAGGGTCTGAATGTTCAGAAGGGTCTCTGGTATGGGGTCTGAATGTTCAGAAGGGTCTCTGGTATGGGGTCTGAATGTTCAGAAGGGTCTCTGGTATGGGGTCTGAATGTTCAGAAGGGTCTCTGGTATGGGGTCTGAATGTTCAGAAGGTCTCTGGTATGGGGTCTGAATGTTCAGAAGGGCCACTGAAACTCAGAAGCTGAGCACTTCTGGCACGTACTGCCTCTCTGGGGGACTACAGCATGCAGATCCAAGATCCGGCGTTTGTGTTTGCACTGCAATTTTTCTCCAAAACACTTACAAGTGAAATCCTAATTTGTGGACAGCACTGGACAGCACGTAGTGAAACCATCTAGTGGGGGTAGCAAACACATGCCATAATTTACCAGAGTTTCTTATCAGTAGATTCTGCAAGTTGCCCCAAATGTCCACAGGCTCTCTATGTTCTATGCTCTTGTAACGAGCATTCATGTCTCATCTGACTTGATAGTCTAGCACTAATGTTGACAATAATGCAAAATGTATAGGCTCTCTTCTGTCTTCACTTCTGTGCATTACAATTTTTCCCCCAGCACAATACTGCCCCTCGGTGGTACCTCACATACATAACAACACTTTAATTAATGCCTAAACAGTTTGTAGTACCTGAATGTGAGTAATATTCAGGTACAGCAGAGAGAAGTTTGAGTGTTTTATTAGAGGTACGGTATGCTATATTGGTATAGCACTGAGTTCACTCTTGTTGTCACCAGTGGTTTTTTCAGAAACGTACAGACAGGTGACAAATTGAATTAAAAGGTGAATAAACGGGTGTAGAAACATAACAAATGCAGATTCTTCCATACAGCAGTACTGCATGATGCAATCAAGCAATTAACATCCGAATGTGCATTTGAGAGTTCAGAGAAGTGGAAAAAAATTATAAGGTCAGTTGAATTATCATTCACCATATTCTCGACAAGTGGGCGAGTGCATGTGTGGCGTACACCAAGAGAACGGTACAGGCCTGAATGCTTCACCCCTACAGTGAGGGGGTCTAGTGGCTCTGTTATGCTGTGGGGGGCATTTTTTGGGGCCACTTGTACCCTTAGAGGGAAGGGTCGCTGCAAATCAATCAAGTCATTTTGAGTGATCAACTTTATCCTACAATGAAACATTTCTATCCTGATGGGAGTGGTCTCTTCCAGGATGATAATGCCCCCACCTGCAGGGGTCACTGAATGGTTTGATAAGTATGACAATGATGTGAATCATATGCTATGGCCCTCGTAGTCACTAGATCTCAACCCAATTGTACACCTTTGGAAGGTTTGACCAACATGCTCTCTGCCACCATCATCAAAACACCAAACGAGGGAATATCTTTTGGAAGAATAGTGTTCCATACCTCCAATAGAGTTCCAGAGACTTGTAGAATCTATGCCAATGCACACTTTTTGCTTTTCATTTTATTTTCTATCATATCACTGGTGCCTTCTGAAACTAAGGGATATTTCACACTACTCTATGTAACCGCACTGGTCATAGACCATGATGCCTTTATGGCGTAGGCCTACCAATGAAAAAAATACTTGAACTTCATCTCAACTCGCTCAACTTCAACTGGACCTCATTCTCCTAATTTAACCAATAGCTTGAAGTCCCAGTGCTGAATTGAAAAGGTTCCGACCAGTCATCCAATGAAAACAGGCGATGAAAATGAACGCGATGCGATGACCCCTGGCAGAACCTGGGAGGTGGTGGTCAATATTGGACCCATATTAGTTCCACATTTCCATCATATTTGTTCCAGAGACAGTCTCGAAACTGCGGAAGAAGTGTTCATGTGACTTCATAAAGCTTCCCATGCCGTGAATGAAATGGGTGCAGATGTAAATGGCATGCTGTGGACGTGTGTCGCCAATCGCATTTACACCACACAGACATAGCAAAGAAACAAACAACCCTTGGAAACTGGCCATCATTATTCTGACATGACCTGTGAAATGATCACAAATTCACTGGAATTGAATCAGTAATCTCCTTTTCAAAGCACAGAAACGAAGGTGAGACAACTGATGGGTCACTGATAACAGGTAAATAGGCAAGGAGCAGGAGTTAACATAACATAATGAGGAGAACAGGGCATTCAGCCCAATAATGCTTGCCTTTTCCTAACTAAATTGTGCCTAGTGCTCTGATTGCCTACATGCTAGATCGTGTCTAACACCATATCGAGCCTGGTCTTGAAAATCCCCTGCCTCTACTACGTGACTTGGCAGGCCATTCCACACGGTGACTACTCTCTGCATGAAAACAAATGCTTCCTAATGTCTGTGTGAAATTCACCTTTTGCTAATTCTCATTTATATCCCCTCGCTCTACTAACAGAACCTCAAGAATCTCTTGTAGTTCACTTTGTTAATCCCCTTTATAATTTTAAAAGCCTCAATCAAATGACCCCTAAGTCTCCATTTACTAAGCCTGAAGAGATTAAGTATCTTACGTCTTTCCTCATAGCTTCTATCTTTCATTTTTAATTTGGTTGCCCTTCTTCGAACCTTTTCCAGAGCCTCTATATCTTTCCTGTAGTCTGATCCCCAGAACTGCACACAATACCCCAAGTGTGGTCTAAGAAATGCATTGTACAAAATAAGTATAACATCCTTGGTTTGATACTCAGTACTTTTGGCTATATTTCCCAGCATCCTATTGACCTTTTCACTGCTACAGCACAGTGCCTAGAACCTGAAAGACTTTGATCAACCATTACGCCCATGTCTTTTTCAAATTGAGCACATTCCAACTTTGTTCCTCCCATAAAGTTCAAAATGAAGTTCATTTTCAAAACTAAACTAAAGTAATAAAACGTTACGAGGAGGTGGTGGGAAAGTGAAAACCGTGCGGATGCTACTATGCGCTCACAGTGTCATCTCCGTCATCACGTCGGACCCACACACGTGTGCCGAACAACACCCTTTAGCCATCACTGCTGTGACAATATAGTCACAGCTAAAGGGTGTAGTGAGGCACACGTGTGTGGGTCCGGTGACAGAGAGCAAGGTTCTATACTAAACACTGAAGTAGACCAGTGACAGAGAGCAGGGTTTTACACTCAAACAGACAGAGAGCAGGGTTTTATACTCAAACACTGAAGTAGACCAGTGACAGAGAGCAGAGACAGAGAGCAGGGTTTTTTCAAACACTGAAAACAGACAGAGAGCAGGGTTTTTCAAACAGACAGGGTTTTATACTCAAAACAGAAGTAGAGCAGAGAGCAGGTTTTTACACTCAAACACTGAAGTTTTATACTAAACACTGAAGTAGGCCAGTGACAGAGAGCAGGGTTTTACACTCTCAGACAGAGAGCAGGGTTTTATACTCAAACACTGAAGTAGACCAGTGACAGAGAGAGCAGAGCAGGGTTTTTTACACTCAAACAGACAGAGAGCAGAGTTTTATACTCAAACACTGAAGTAGACCAGTGACAGAGAGCAGGGTTTTACACTCAAACAGACAGAGAGCAGGGTTTTATACTCAAACACTGAAGTAGACCAGTGACAGAGAGCAGGCTTTTACACTCAAACAGACAGAGAGCAGGGTTTTATACTCAAACACTGAAGTAGACCAGTGACAGAGAGCAGGTTTTTACACTCAAACAGACAGAGAGCAGGGTTTTACACTCAAACAGACCGAGAGCAGGGTTTTATACTCAAACACTGAAGTAGGCCGGTGACACTATAAGGTGTGCACGCAGTATAATTACACGGTATAAGGAGCACGTGCGCTATAACTGCACAGTATAAATTGTGCATTAATTTTAGCGGATTAGTTAGAACCGCAGTGCGTGCATCACCTTTCTATCTGTCGCACGCTGCAGCTCTTCCTGCATTTCACTGCTGAATTCTGGGTAAAATGTTTTTTGGGCAGTTCTCAGTACACTGAAAAATACACCTGCATATTTCACATATTTAACAAGGCTGAGCACAGATGTGGGAAAGGTGAACGCATTTGCTTTTCACCACCTGCTGAAAGCAGGGCTTAATTGTTACCGGAATAAAATAATGAAAACAAAAAACAAGAATATATGAGGCTGAGAGTATGAGAACTTGAGAATACATAACGGGGAGAACAGGCCATTCAGCCCATCCAGAAGATAAGAATATAAGAACACATAATTACACAGTAGAAGTGTGAATAAATACTTGCACTTGTTTTAAATACAGAACTCAAACTGACAGGTCTTTTGCATGTGTATATACAGGGCAATCCCTAAGTATTTAGACAGTGACACATTTTTTGTTGTTTTGGCTCTGTAATCCAGCACAATGGTTTTGAAGTGAAACGATTAATACTGTTAGCTTTAATTTAAGGGTACTTACATCCATATCCAGTGAGCCATGTAGGAATTATAACCCTTTCAATACAACTGACCCACGGTCCATGGAAATAAACAAAATTAGAAGACCAGCTTCTTAGCTAAGGGATTTTCAAATTTACACTCAGAAAAGTGGTTAGAAGGACAGAGTACATGCAAATGAGTGTAGATAAAATGTCTAAGTGGTTCAAATTGTGTTGATACATTAAATTACCCCGTTGCTACTGTAAGATTTATAACAAATTCTGTCTGAACGCAATAATCAGTTCAGCTGATTCAGGAAAGTGTGTATTGAAAGGGATGAATGTAATGAGAAATGGAGATGCCCAGTCATTCGTTTTTGGCTGGACCGCAACAGCGGGGCCAGCCCTACAAACGCGAATGTCTGTGAGTGACTGACCGACTGAGTGATGAAGTTACACCATTGGTTGGCCAAGTTATGAAGTTACGCCATTGGTCGGCCGGATCACGTGTGTTAGGTCCAGCCATATACTAGGTTTTAATCTGATCTTGTTAATGTTTAATGACCACTAAAGGCTGAGAGCTGCAGCACTGAGGGAACTGAAACAGGAAGAGGATTTAGAAAATATTGAGAAGTTACTTGTACTCCCAAATCGTACACTAGATGGGAGTGTTGTGTTGTGTATGAAAGGACCTGAAAGCAGGAGATCTGCATGAAGTACCCAGAGCGGGGCCCAGATCAGTGAGAGAAGCGACTTTGCTTCCTGCATGTACTGCGCTGTGGCCAGTTCTGCTTCGCTATGTGAAGCATTTATCTTTTGTGGCAGAAGAACACAAATGGGTCATTTTAAAAAAAATGCTTTGCTGAGCAATACCAAACAAGAGGGTTGAGATTTATTGGGCAGATTCTGGAGGTAAAAAAAAGCCACCACTGGTGATGACATTTTTTTTCAAAGGATATATTGAAAAAACTACATTTCATGGGACTTGTACCATGATGGTACAAGTTCAACGCTTTCATACCCTGTGTGTTTATCTGTTTGTAGCTTGGTTAATTGGCAACTATATGTGAAACCACTGTAGTGATGTAATGACATTAGGGTGGGAATATAAACCAATGAACTGAGGCCACAGTACCGCGGATGGGCCTGCCGCTTTGCTTCATTAAAGAGCACATTATGGCCAATTACACATGCGGGTCTCCCCCATACAGGCACGGAAACAAAACACGCGCATATATATTTTTTTGAAAGTAAATCTGGATGTCTAGTACCCTTTCAAATATTAGATGAATTAATTAAAACATTAATATATACATATAAAATAGCTGCATTACTGAAAGCATGCAGTAGCATCGGGTTACATGCAGTTTTATTGGTCTATAGGTTATCCAATCCTAAAAATTGGAATGTGCGTGCTGAAACGGTTTTTTGATTGCGATTAGCAGACCGCAAAATGTTCAGTATCAAATTAAAACTATTGCAACTCGAATACTGTTGGTCTCTATTGGAGACATAGCCTACAATCCCAGAAAATGTAGCTGTTTTTTATTTTACTTTTTGCAGTACATTTAGTAATTATTTTTTGCAGCCTATATAATCTTTAATACAGCTTTTGGATAGATGTCTGAAGAGGCTGTGGCTTTGCACTCAAAAGGAAGGAAGATCCATTTGGCTAGATCTGCGGCGCGTGGACGCACTTACATACAGCCCAAATATAGGCAGGCGTATCTCACCTTCTCCTACCATGGCAACGCCCCGCCCTTTAATTTTTCAGTGAACCTCCCTCACGACGCACCATCTCAACCTGTCCCCAATTCTCGCAGGATAAACCAAATGTCAGCTTGAGCTCAGTTCAGGGGTGGTGACGACGGGCGGAAGGAAAAAATAGTGTGGAACTTCAGTGGAGTGGGAAGGGGGTGGTGCAATAGCCGGAAATTCTGGAGCCCCATCCTACCTCCGACTCCGACGAGCATAGCCAGAAGCATCGTTCGCGGGGTCTGAGGCGGAAAGGGCGCACGGCTCGCTCTCTGAGTTCAGCAATTATTTTAATCCTGTTCATTTTTATATTTACGCAGCACAAAACAAAAAACGGTACCAAGAAACCGCTGTATGCAAATTAAAGAAAATCAGTGTTTAAACTCGGGGTAGCCTACAGCATCCTATGGCGGTATCAGTGCATTCATGTCCGTTATCAATTTGTCGGTCTACAGATAAACATTTTCATTTTCAGTTGTTAGTTATTATCGACTTAACACGATGGGATGTTAAAAGACGCAGGTCTGAGTGCGAGGAGGAATTCTGAAAAGGAGCATTTTTATGGAAAAGCATAGGCGTGGATTTAATAGTCCTTTCCTCTGATTTGAGTTAAATCAAATTTAGGCTACAGGAAAGTCTTTTAGGTTTTTTTTCTATTTCAACTGTTTGCATTTCCCAGGGTGCTACCTTGATTGTGCTCACAGAAAAAACGTGATCCTCTTAGGTTAGCCCCGGCATATCGTGAACCGCTTGCCTATATTCCATCTGTTAACGGAATCGTGTTCATTTTCTCTGTACCTGGCTCTTTATAGCTAGCCCCTATACGAAGACGCGTCATATCTGACGGAGCGTACATCCAGTTTGGGGTTGTCTCAGGACAGACACCGACTGAAAACTAGAAAGACGGAAAATCAGAGTTTCTTTCGTTTTCCTCAGTATCTTTGAACGCCAAAATGAATTACCTTCGTCGCCGACTGTCGGACAGCAATTTTATGTCCAATCTGCCAAATGGTTATATGAGTGACCTGCAGCGTCCCGACCCGCCACAACCTAGCCCCGCCGTGTCCCCGGGCCAAACGGAGCGCCGTCAGACCAGCAGCCAGTCCGCAGGAGCCGGCTTTTTCTCCTCAATCTCTAATGCTGTCAAACAGACCACTGCGGCAGCGGCCGCAACTTTCAACGAGGCGGCTGACAGAGCCAGCGGTCCGACAAAAGCCAAGATCCTCCTGGTTATCGATGACCAACAGACAGACTGGTAAGCCGACTGAACGATCGTGTTCCCTGATAAATACTTTGATTATGCAAATACCTATTTTGTCAGTACAGTAATGAGTTCACGTTTAGATTTGCCACTGCAATAATTAGAGGAATTTAGGCTTTATCAATAGGAGTTTATAGATGGCTGACTATGCACGTTCTTAAAATTATTGTAAGTGTGAACATTGCGTGGGATCCTTGATGGAATAAGGCTACACTCGTGCGCATCACCGAGTCGGATCAAAATGAGTCAGCATTATTTACATCGGCGGCCGAAAAAATATTACGAGCGATATTTTCACATAATAACCTACGCATCGATTTCAATTTAACCTAAATTGCTACAAATAAATTCAACTGAGCAATGTTACCCATGTATACATACATGACTGGTAACTGGTGCTTTCTTACCGGAGGCTGTACGTTTGCACTGTAATCACACATAACTTACTGCTCTGGGAGGAAACAGCAAAATGATATAGCGCATAATAGCTAAGAAATAAATATTTAATTAGATGCCAAGGAGAAGCACGGATGCTGTGTTTCGGCCAAGGACGCCACCAGGGGGTAGCATATTAGCAAACTCGAATAGAGGCAATGATGGTTTGTTTTCGATTCACCGTAG
Organism: Anguilla japonica; assembly: GCA_025169545.1. Lineage (NCBI taxonomy): Eukaryota > Metazoa > Chordata > Actinopteri > Anguilliformes > Anguillidae > Anguilla > Anguilla japonica. The sequence goes on along the minus strand of CM045893.1, from coordinate 37,597,546 downwards.
GTGTCGCTCGTTAGATTCATTGATGAGGTTTTGCCACACTTCAGAAAACAATAAAATTCACATTCCGTTTAGTAACGTTTGGAACGATAAAAGCAACACCAAAACCTAACTATTCTGTCATAAGTTTTAACGCAAAAATCATTGGCCCACGTTTATTAGCTGTTTATTATCAAGTTAACGAGTTATCAACGAGTTAACCCAGCCATGTAATACCGCATTTTAAAGGAAGGTTGTCAAATTGAGCGGCTAGAAGATTGATTGCATGACTGCCAATGTTGCTATCAATTCTACTGTTTTAATACGTCAGTTGTTGACAAGCAAATCACAGGTGAAAATATATCATTTCAGGATTACATTTTGGTGACTTGTGCTATATGTGGATAAAACTGTTTCTTGTACAGTACAGTGCATGCACACCCACACATGTTTACCTAGCAACCATTATACAACGCAAAGCAGTAATACCTTCATATTCCAGAGATTGCAATTTCCAGCCATTTCCTCTCGGCCATGTAGTAACTGGCCCTATAGAGTGGCTCAGTCAGTAAAGACTCACTACGAGTGCAGGCTGGGCCCTATAGAGCAGCTCAGTCAGTAAAGACCCTCACTGTGAGCACAGTTTGGGCCCTATAGAGCAGCACAGTCTGTAAAGACTCACTACGAATGCAGGCTGGACCCTATAGAGCGGCTCAGTCAGTAAAGACCTTCATTATGAGTGCGGGCTGGGCCCTATAGAGCGGCTCAGTCTGTAAAGACTCACTACAAGCGCAGGCTGGGCCCTATAGAGCGGCTCAGTCTATGAAGACTCACTACAAGCGCAGGCTGGGCCCTATAGAGCGGTTCAGTCTGTAAAGACTCACTACAAGTGCATGCTAGGTCCTATAGAGTGGCTCAGTCTGTTAAGACTCACTACAAGCGCAGGCTGGGTCCTATAGAGTGGCTCAGTCTGTAAAGACTCACTACTAGTGCAGGCTGGGTCCTATAGAGCGGCTCAATCTGTAAAGACTCACTACAAGCACAGGCTGGGCCCTATAAAGCGACTCAGTCTGTTAAGACTCACTACAAGCACAGGCTGGGCCCTATAGAGCGGCTCAGTCTGTAAAGACTCACTACAAGCACAGGCTGGGCCCTATAAAGCGACTCAGTCTGTTAAGACTCACCACGAGTGCAGGCTGGGCCCTATAAAGCGACTCAGTCTGTAGAGACTCACTACGAGTGCAGGCTGGGCCCTATAGAGTGGCTCAGTCAGTAAAGACTCACTACGAGTGCAGGCTGGGCCCTATAGAGTGGCTCAGTCAGTAAAGACTCACTACGAGTGCCAGCTGGGCCCTATAGAGCGACTCAGTCTGTAAAGACTCGCTATGAGCGCCACCTGGGCCCTATAGAGTGGCTCATTAAGTAAAGACCATCATTATGAGTGCAGACTGGGTCCTATAGAGTGGCTTAGTCAGTAAAGGCTCTCACTACGAGTGCAGGCTGGGTCCTGTAGAGTGATTCAGTCAGTAAAGACCCTCATTATGAGTGCAGGCTGGGTCCTATAGAGTGGCTTAGTCAGTAAAGGCTCTCACTACGAGTGCAGGCTGGGTCCTGTAGAGTGACTCAGTCAGTAAAGACCCTCACTATGAGTGTGGGCTGGGTCCTATCGAGTGGTCCAGTCAGTAATGACCCTCATTATGAATGCAAGCTGGGTACTCTAGATTGACTTAGTCAGTAAAGGCTCTCACTACGAGTGCAGACTGGGTCCTATAGAGCGGCTCAGTCTGTCAAGGCTCTCATTATGAGCACAGGCCGGGCCCTATAGAGCAGCTCAGTCTGTAAAGACTCACTACGAGTGCCAGCTGGGCCCTATAGAGCGACTCAGTCTGTAAAGACTCTCACTATGAGCACAGACGGGGCCCTATAGAGCGGCTCAGTCAGTAAAGGCTGTCACCACGAGTCCAGGCTGGGCCCTATAGAGCAGGTCAGTCAGTAAAGGCTCTCACCACAAACACAGGCTGGGCCCTATAGAATGGCTCAGTCAGTAAAGGCTGTCATTATGAGCACAGACTGGGCCCTATAGAGCGGCTCAGTCAGTAAAGGCTCTCACCACAAACACAGGCTGGGCCCTATAGAGCGGCTCAGTCAGTAAAGGCTCTCACCTCAAGAGCAGGCTGGACCCTATAGAGCGGTTGAGTCAGTAAAGACTGGGTTGGGTTAGGGAGTCACATTCGTGTGACAGTCTGAGGTGTAGATGGGGCTGGGTCAGCTTTCTGAGGTGTAGGTGGGGCTGGGTCAGTTGTCTGAGGTGTGGGTGGGGTTGGGTCAGCTGTCTGAGGTGTAGGTGAGGCTGGATCAGTTGTCTGAGGTGTAGATGCTGCTGCATCAGTGATTTGAGGTGTATATGGGGTGGGTCATTTGTTTGAGGTGTAGATAGGGCTGGGCCAGTTGTTTGAAGGGCCACCAGGGTGGTTTGGGTTAGGGAGTCTCAGGCCACCAAGGGCTCAACATTAAGGAGTACCTGCTGGTCCGGGGCCGCTATGCGATTGGTTTGGGCCAGGCGATTGACCTGGCCTAATCGGGCCAGTAAATAAGGCTTATCCAGGTCGAAGAGAAAGAGGTAGAAATTATGCTACAACGAAAGCAAATACTCTGTATCTCCTTAAAAAAGGGGTTATATTTATTTTGGAAGCTGGGCCAGTGGAAATGCACCTGGGGCAAGTAGAACACTGACCTACTGGCCCGATTAGTAACAAAAATCCTTAACGTCGAGCCCTGTGTTGTCTGTGAGGAAATGTCTCTCATCTGACGGGTGTGTACTGTAGCAGTCTTATCCATCTGGAATGCCACGGACCAAAAAACTCATCTTAGAGGTGTTCTAGTTGAGAAATGTAACAAAATGTCTTCCACACTTGCAGATCAGCCAAAATCTGTGGTTCTGTGGCATAACAAAGCCAAAACAAGCAAGCACGTGGCTTATGTCATAAAATAACCTTTCTAATAGACCAGGAAGAGAAAGAGAGGTAAATTAAGTTGTACAAATTTAATCAAGAAACCAATATAAAGACATCAGTTTTGGACTCTACACAAACCTATATTAGCAAAACAATATAAAGACATCAGTTTTGGACTCTACACAAACCTATATTAGCAAACCAATATAAAGACATCAGTTTTGGACTCTACACAAACATATATTAGCAAAACAATATAAAGACATCAGTTTTGGACTCTACACAAACCTATATTAGCAAACCAATATAAAGACATCAGTTTTGGACTCTACACAAACATATATTAGCAAACCAATATAAAGACATCAGTTTTGGACTCTTCACAAACTACATTAGCAAACCAATATAAAGACATCAGTTTTGGACTCGACACAAACCTATATTAGCATAGCAAAACAAAGGCATCTGTGTTGAACATTGATTAGTTCTGTGCCTCATGCTTCTCTCTGTGAAAACATGACATTCAGAAATTCTGTCTTTCACTCAGGGCCAAATATTTTAAAGGCAAGAAGGTGCATGGCGAATTTGACATCAAAGTGGAGCAGGTAGGACACTTTCTTTCCTTTTTTCTTTCTTTCTGTGTTTTGCTTCTGCACTGCAACTGTATTTATATTCAAACTGGTTTAAAATGGTAATTTCTGAGATTAGTTGGCCAGGAGGTTGTCACCAGACTACGTGGCTGGTTGATAAACGTGCATCATGGCAGTATTTTGCATGGTTCATCTGAATGTTGGCAGGACTGACCACCTAATAGTAGCGTTAAATTGTATTTTTGAGTGACACATCAGGCGAATGAAACAGACATGGGCTCCATCAGTGATGTCTTTGCATCATTAACCTCATTCTCAAAAATCGTTTCTCAAAACTAATCTACGGGTTTGTAAAAATAAGATTTAATCGAGTATTGATACACAAAGAAAGCAGTTTTCATTTGAAAAGGGTAAATATTTGCACATGATTGTGACGATGATCTGACTGAAACAAAGACAGGTGCTTTAGCTTCTGAACACTGAAACCTGCTTGATCCCCACTTAAGAAATGAACCTATACTTATTTCTGATAATCACCTCCTCTGTGCACTGCTATTAACCCTGCCCCCTTTTCATGGAGGCTTTTTAAAACCGCTCATATTTCATAACCATTTAATGTTTATATTTCATTACCAATTAAATAAATATTCTTATTTTATTAAGATACGTCACCATCTACACCTCAAACAACTAACCCAGCCCTATCTACACCTCAAAGGACTGACCCACCCCCATCTAGAACTCAAACAACTGACCCAACCCCATCTACACCTCAAACAACTGACAGAGCCACATTTATAGTTCAGACAACTGACCTAGCCCCATCTACACCTCAAACAATTAACCCAGCCCCATTTGTACCTCAAACAACTAACCCAGCCCCATTGACACCTCATATAACTGACACAGCCCCATTTATACGTCAGACAACTGACACAGCCTTATCTACACATCAAACAAATGACTCAGTCCCACCTACACCTCAGACAACTGACCCAGTCCCATCCATACCTCAAACAACTGACCCAGCCCCATATACACCTCAGACAACTAGCCCAGCCCCATTGACACTCAAACAACGGACCCAGCTCTATCTACACCTCAAATAACTGACACAGCCCTGTTTATACTTCAGACGACTGACCTAGCCCCATCTACACCTCAAACCACAGACTCAGCCCCATGAACACTTCAGACAACTGATCCAGTCCTATCTATAACTCAAGCAACTGACCCAACCTCATCTACACCTCAAATACCTGACACAGCCCCATTTATACTTCAGACAACTGACCCAGCCTTATCTACATGTCAAACAACTGACCTAGCCCTACTTACACCTCAGACAACTGACCCAGCCCCATCTACACTGCAAACAACTGACCCAGCCCCATCAACACCTCAAACAACTAACCCAGCCCCATCTACACCTCAAACAACTGACCCAGCCCCATCAACACCTCAAACAACTAACCCAGCCCCATTGACACCTCACGCAACTGACCCAGCCCTATCTACACCTCAAACAACTGACCCACCCCCATCTACACCTCAAATAACAGGCACAGCCCCATTTATACTTCAGACGACTGACCTAGTCCCATCTACACCTCAAACAATTGACCCACTCCCATTTATACCTCAAACAACTAATCCAGCCCCATTGACACTTCAAACACTTCAAACAACTGGCCCAGCCCTATCTACACCTCAAAAAACTGACCCACCCCATCTACACCTCAAATCACTGATGCAGCCGCATCTACACCTCAGACAACTGATCCAGCCTCACCTACACCTCAGACAGCTGACCCAACCCCACCTACACCTCAGACAACTGACCCAGCCCCACCTACACCTCAGAAAGCTGACCCAGCCTCACCTACACCTCAGACAACTGACCCAGCCCCATCTACACCTCAGACAACTGACCCAGCTTCACCTACACCTCAGACAACTGACCCAGCCCCACCTACACATCAGACAACTGGCCCTGCCCCACCTACTCCTCAGACAGCGGACCCAGCCCCACCTACACCTCAGACAACTGACCCAGCCCCATCTACACCTCAGACAACTGACCCAGCCTCTCCTACACCTCAGACAACTGACCCAGCCCCACCTACACCCCAAACAACTGACCCAGCCCCATCTACACCCCAAACAACTGACCCAGCCCTATCTACACCCAAACAACTGACCCAGCCCTATCTAAACCCCAGACAACTGACCCAGTCCTATCTAGGCCTCGGACAACTAACCCAGCCCCATCTGAACCTCAAACCACTGACCCAGCCCCACCTAAACCTCAGGCAACTGACCCAGCTCTATCTACTCCCCAAACAATTGATCTAGCCATATCTACAGCCCAAACAACTGACCCAACCCTATCTACACCCCAAACAACTGACCCAACCCCATCTACATCTAAAACAAGTGACCCAGCCATATCTACACCCCAAACCACTGACCCAGCCCCACCTAAGTCTCAGGCAACTGATCTAGCCCTATATACACCCCAAACAATTGACTCAGCCCCATCTACATCCTATATAACTGACCCAGCCATATCTACACCCCAAACAACTGACCCAGCCCCATCTACACTCCAAACAACTGACCCATCCATATCTACACCCAAAACAACTGACCCAGCCCCATCTGTATCTTGAACAACTGACCCAAATTCACATTGATGGTACCCATTACGGATGGTGTCGAATATAAATACCATATTCGGTAACACTCAAATGTGTTCTCTCCAAATGTTTTCTTTTCCTGAATTTGGCCAATAGTATTCGGATTCAGACCTTTTTGCTCACCACTTCAATAATGCGATTCACTCAGCCATCAGTGAATCAGACATTGTCAATTAGATGCACCCACCTGCAGAGAGACAGCGAGCGAGAGTTTCCCTTAACACTAGATAGACCAGAGCAACACCATCACACTTTGGGGACTTTAAAATTAAAATTACTCCACGTCGTAAATGCTGTATGATCCTCCTTCCATGACTTTCCTAAATATTTGCACTTTCAAAATGAGAAAAAAACTCAATAAAGAAATGCATACAAGTTTGTGCCATTTTCTTTACAACCCCCCTCCAGACAAGAGACAGGTGGTTTTACCCAAGTGCAAGCGTGTTTCTGTCTGCTCTGGCACGCTATGACTGGAACTTTTATACAAAATTTCCAATCAAGCGTTATCAAAACTAATTTTGCACATATAATCACACAAAAGTCATTTACCTCAATCGTGTGATTATGGTGATAAAGCCTTTATGGTGGGGATGAATAATTGTGGACTCTGTAGTTATAGAAATGATAGGTATAGAACTCCACAGACATAATACCAGAGACATATTTTCATGTTTCTCTGAAACATTGAATAAACCGAATAGAGCAGCTACATGACAACTGCGTGAAATGTAATCGATCTGTGCGCGTGTGGTCCCAGCAAACCACCAAAGCTGCGCGTTCTCGGTGGAATTGATTTTGCTCACCACTTCAATAATGCGATTCACTCAGCCATCAGTGAATCAGACATTGTCAATTAGATGCACCCACCTGCAGAGAGACAGCGAGCGAGAGTTTCCCTTAACACTAGATAGACCAGAGCAACACCATCACACTTTGGGGACTTTAAAATTAAAATTACTCCACGTCGTAAATGCTGTATGATCCTCCTTCCATGACTTTCCTAAATATTTGCACTTTCAAAATGAGAAAAAAACTCAATAAAGAAATGCATACAAGTTTGTGCCATTTTCTTTACAACCCCCCTCCAGACAAGAGACAGGTGGTTTTACCCAAGTGCAAGCGTGTTTCTGTCTGCTCTGGCACGCTATGACTGGAACTTTTATACAAAATTTCCAATCAAGCGTTATCAAAACTAATTTTGCACATATAATCACACAAAAGTCATTTACCTCAATCGTGTGATTATGGTGATAAAGCCTTTATGGTGGGGATGAATAATTGTGGACTCTGTAGTTATAGAAATGATAGGTATAGAACTCCACAGACATAATACCAGAGACATATTTTCATGTTTCTCTGAAACATTGAATAAACCGAATAGAGCAGCTACATGACAACTGCGTGAAATGTAATCGATCTGTGCGCGTGTGGTCCCAGCAAACCACCAAAGCTGCGCGTTCTCGGTGGAATTGATAAGAGGAGACCGACAGTGCGTAGGCTGTGTAAAAGCGTAGTTTTGCTTATAAAAAATAATATTGCACTATGTATTTCTTAATGACTTTTCCATTTTGTGTTTTGTCATGCACATTTTAGCGCTTTTCTCAGTGTTCCTTAGCCTATATAACAAAACTGCTATAATTTAGAAATACAAACATTTAAATTGATTCAGTTGTGAAATGTTTTGAAATGTATGGTTTTCTCATCTTTATGAAATAAATAAATAAATAAATAAAGGTCGCTGCTGGTGCAGAAATCATCGATGCTCTAATGCTGGATAAGTCTGATACCGCTGGATAACAGCGTGATGCGGCCTTTCTGGAGTTAAAACATTACATCATAATAATAATAATAATAACAGTTTGGAAATGACACCAGAGATGGCAGGTTATGGAAGCAGAAATATACTATTTTGTTGTTGTACCAGGATAAAGTACTCATAAAAGAAATTAATTCTTTAAACAGTGTATTGGAACATCACTTCCACAGTTATAAAAAATATTTCAGAAAGGTCTGCACTCCCAGTACATGTTCAATCTTGAGGTGGCACTGTGTATGACTGCTAATCTTTGCAGTTCCAGTTTCTTATAACCATTTTTCCTCTAAGGCGGAGTTCTCAGAAATTAACCTGGTGGCTCATGCAACTGGAAGCTACAGTGTGGATATTGAGGCAATCCGAAATGGGAACAAGATTACCAAGTAGGTTTTCATTTATTCGGAAGTACTCCACAGATAATGCAAGCTATAATTTTAAGAAATAGTTTTGCTCATTTGTAACCCTGATATTTTAATATGTCAAAGTGTATTTGTAGGTCCATCTCATTGTAGCAACATCCCCTGTCAAATCAAGGGATGCAGTGAAGCAAGTGTTCTTAATCAAAGTCTGTTCTGTGAGCTTCTGTCTCTGTTCACTGTGCAGTACACCAGCTGTATCTCTATTCACTGTGCAGTACACCAGCTGTGTATGTATTCACTGTGCAGTATAGCAGCTGTGTCCCTATTCACTGTGCAATAAACCAGCTGTGTCTCTATTCACTGTGCAGTACACCAGCTGTGTCTCTATTCACTGTGCAGTACACCAGCTGTGTCTCTATTCACTGTGCAGTACACCAGCTGTGTATGTATTCACTGTGCAGTATAGCAGCTGTGTCTCTATTCACTGTGCAGTACACCAGCTGTGTCTCTATTCACTGTGCAGTACACCAACTGTGTCTCTCTTCACTGTGCAGTACACCAGCTGTGTATGTATTCACTGTGCAGTTTAGCAGCTGTGCCTCTATTCACTGTACAGTAAACCAGCTGTGTCTCTATTCACTGTGCAGTACACCAGCTGTGTATGTATTCACTGTGCAGTACACCAACTGTGTCTCTATTCACTGTGCAGTACACCAGCTGTGTTTCTATTCACTGTGCAGTACACCAACTGTGTCTCTATTCACTGTGCAGTACACCAACTGTGTCTCTATTCACTGCGCAATAAACCAGCTGTGTCTTTATTCATTGTGCAGTACACCAGCTGTGTCTCTATTCACTGTGCAGTAAACCAGCTGTGTATGTATTCACTGTGCAGTATAGCAGCTGTGTATGTATTCACTCTGCAGTACACCAGCTGAGTCTCTATTCACTGTGCAGTACACCAGCTGTGTATGCATTCACTGTGCAGTATAGCAGCTGCGTCTGACATTTCATCAGAAGTTGATGCACACAGACTGTACACATCAGCAGCTGGTGCACACAGTCGTGTTTAAAGGTGCTGTGGAATGACGGCTGTGCTGCTGTCGTGTTCGCAGGTGCTTCAGGCCCGACTTTGTGCTGGTCCGCCAGCATGCCTTCAGCATGGCTAAGAACGGAGACTTCCGGAACATCGTGATCGGGCTGCAGTACGCGGGGCTGCCCAGCATCAACTCGCTACACTCCGTCTACAACTTCTGTGACAAGCCCTGGGTGGTGAGTGTGGCCTGCGATCACACGGCTTTGCATTGCTCTCCTACTGGCCGTGCCCATATATGGACGTACGTGCACAAACCCGTTCTCATTAAGTTTAAAAGAGTAAAAATGCTGCTTAACCTCAGTCGGTGTGCAGTCGTTATGGGATGAGGCAGGTTAAGGTTGCTATGATACAGCGCTACACTTATTCATGTACTCACCCTGTGATCAGTGAACCATAGCTGAAGCTCCAATGCCTTTGAATCTGCCTGAACAACCCTTACTGTCAGCTGTCAGTTACTACATTCATAAAAGATCCGCCCTCAACATTTGTGCTTTAAGGTGATGTTTCAGCATGTTTCCATCGCCAGGGAAACGGCGTTGAGTGCTGAGGGCAGTGTTATGTACCCAACTCTACAGCGTCGTCTTCCTCTAAATAGGTTCTCTGTGTACTTGTTGTGTGCCACGTACATGTAATATTGGTGTTATGAAAACCAAGAAATTCATGATACCAGCAAAAAGAAAAATTATATATATATATATATATATATATATATATATATATATATATATATATATATATATATATATTTCACATTGCTGGATGTGGATTTAAAGTCTGGTAACAGTCTGTGTTATACAGTCTGAGTGTGAATAGTAGTTAATGCCCATAGACTGTAGAGAAAATATTAACAAAGTCACTGTGGCGTTGCCCGCTGACTCTCCATGGGCTTGGTGAAAAGTGATTTGAATCCTGGGAAGTGCAGTTTGTGGGCGCCGCCATGTTGCACAAATTGGAGCCAGAGACTGCGCAGTAGGGAAAAAGGGAGACCCTTATATGTATATATAGTCCAGTTCAGTTATATGGGCACTTGAGATACAGTAACATGCAGAGACACAAACTGTCACCGATTCGTCCGTAAAATATTAAAATATTGTCCAAATAACACAATTACTCAATTACTAATTGCCATATGAGACATTAAACAAAGAAAAAGCACCTATTGCATCTGCATGTTCTTGCGGAAAAAAATTATTGATGTATTTTTCCTATTGGTACCATTGGTTTACACTGAAACGGGTGGCTGAAACACCTATACTGGAGCCAACCGCACTGGCGCTAGTGAGCAACGCATCTCAACAAGGTCAGCAAGTGAGCGTCAAAAGCAAAGTCTATTTTTGTTGGCTTGTTTGTGCTCTGTGCCTCGCGGCCATTGGTTAGATGAGGTTATTTGTGAAGGATGTCACAACAGACCTGTCACACCATCCAGTGCCACTGGAAATGGGCTCTGCAACAGGAAATGACTCTTACTTAGTGCAGCCCAACAGCCCACTTTAGCCTGTAGATAATAATATATAATAATAATAATGATACATGTATTTCTTCAGTGCTTTGTCTGGCTGGTGCACAAAGTGCTTTAAACCATAAAAGTAGAACAGAATAAACACAACGAACATGTAACCAAACAGTATTACAGTTAATACAGTGACATAAGGTTGATTTTTAAAATCTTGAAAGTTTAAAGTCTTGTTTGATATATTTGTGTGTAAACACTGGGACTGTGACACCGTGTGTGTTTCTTCCAGTTTGCTCAGATGTCCAGACTGTTCAAGCAACTGGGGCCAGAGGAGTTCCCGCTGATAGAACAGATCTACTACCCCAACCACAAGGAGATGGTGAGTCCTGTACCCTGCTGCGTGTCCCATCTGTCCTGAAGGGCAGGGCCAAGGCTGTGCGTCATCCTGCGACTGCTAAAACCAGGAAAAGACCTGTGCAATCAAACCCACAGACCCTGTGCAATCAAACCCACAGACCCTGTGCAATCAAACCCACAGACCCTGTGCTATCAAACCCACAGACCCTGTGCAATCAAACCCACAGACCCTGTGCAATCAAACCCACATACCCTGTGCAATCAAACCCATAGACACTGTGCAATCAAACCCATAGACCCTGTGCAATCAAACTCCATTAGACCCTGTGCAATCAAATCCATAGACACTGTGCAATCAACCTCCATTAGACCCTGTGCAATCAAACCCACAATTTTAATCTTTCAATTGAACATTAAGAACCAAAGAAAACAAATATGTTATTAATCCTATTTTACTGAGATAAGATATTACATTATTTTTTATCCATTACATTACATTACATTTATTTCGCAGACGCTTTTATCCAAAGCGACGTACAAAAAGTGCATATCATGGTCGTAGGCAACTGCTGAACACAAGTTCAGAAAGGTATAATACTTATTTTGTACAGCTATTTCTAGCTAAGAACACAGTTCACACAGTGAACACTATTCTAACCTAACCTCTGCAAAGCCAACTAGGCAGAAGAGTAAGCTACAGTATTAGGACAAAGACAAATACAAGTGACATGAAAAAGGGGGGGGGGGGTTTTTTTTTTTTTTTTTTTTTTTTTTTTTTTTTTTTTTAAATTAAAGAGCGAAATATACAGAATGGTGGTGGTTATCCTGAAAGGCACTGCCCCAACACAGTAGGATTCAGTATTGGGCAGTATATTATGCTTGCCATGTTACCTATGTAAGTAACATGATTATTTAAATTTTGATGAATTAACAGTGCATCTGTTTAGTGGGCTGCCAATAACAGGTAAACCTGTGAAAATCCACAGAAGATAACATGATTTTTTATAACACTAGTTCTTATATTTAGAAATGGCATACAAAAGTTGATACAGTTTATGAACAATTTATAAATTGGGAAAGAGCAATCTTTACATTGTGGCATAATGGACACTTTAGTGCACAGGGTCTTTAATAGCAGAAGGATATTAGGCCTGTAGGCTTGTTGTACTTATGTCTGTATGAATAATGAGCACGTGTGAGTCTGTTCAGCCATTGGGCGACTCTCTCTCTAGACTGTGACGTCCCTATTTACCCAAATACGGAGCAGTTCTGCCCTACCGCCCATAAACAGCTCACTCCATAAGTATTTGGACAGTGACACAATTTGTTTTGGCATGAATGAAGTGCGGACTGTCCGTTTTAATTTCAGGGTATTTGCATCTATGTCAGATGAACCATGTAGAAATGAGCCCTTTTTATTCATATGCACACGGCTCTCACACCAGCCAAGAAGGCTCTGCTGTGTGGTGGAAGCCCCAGCATTCACTCTCTCATAGTCACTGGATTCACACAAGCCCCAGCATTCACTCTCTCATAGTCACCGGATTCACACAAGCCCCAGCATTCACTCTCTCATAGTCACTGGATTCACACAAGTCCCAGCATTCACTCTCTCATAGTCACCGGATTCACACAAGCCCCAGCATTCACTCTCTCATAGTCACTGGATTCACACAAGCCCCAGCATTCACTCTCTCATAGTCACTGGATTCACACTTTTCTTGATATCATTTATACGCTGCTGTCCATTCTGCTGATTCATACTGCCAGACAATACTCTACTGGGAAGCAGCTATGTCTGCTTTATACTCATTTAAATCTCCTCTTATTTATTTATATATAGGTATTTATTTCTCTGTGATCCAGGGGGTGGGTGGGAGGGAGGTGTCACCTGGTATAGGACAGGGGTGAGGGAGACAATCACTATTAATTTTTATTAATATTAACTTTTGTCCTCTTGCTCCTTTGTACTCTTGTACCCCCTGTCTCATTAATAATTAAAAAAAACAATTGATCACAAAAATATGTACATAACTCTCCTGACTTGCTGTGTTACAAAACTGGAAAGAAACAGAGTTTTATTTATTGTTTTCCCCATGATGTTACTTTAAATACAACAGCAAAATTTATAGGGCTGCATCTATTTAAGGCATCTCTTTATTCTTTATTCTTTATTATACCCCTGTGCAGCTGCACTGTTATAAAATGCTGTTGGTCGGTTACATGTGATGCTGCTGAATCCTGTTTTTGAGCTTGGTATGATTATGCTTGTGTGCCCATGTCCCCCCTGGGTGGTGGGGAAGCCCTTGGTTGGCTCAGCAGAAGCTCTGATTGGCTCAGCAGAAGCTTTGGTTGGCTCAGCAGAAGCTCTGATTGGCTCAGTAGAAGCCCTTGGCTGGCTCAGCAGAAGCCCTGTTTTGGCTCAGCAGAAGTCTTGGTGTTCACAGTGGGGATAATGCCATATCCAGGCGGGACCCACTGCTGAAGTGAGTTCAGTGTCGTTTGTGTCGTCGGGGTGAGTCTTTCCTGGATATGAATTACTTATGCGATTGTAACATCTCTGACTCTGGAGCTGTTTGCTGACTAAGGGAAATGTAGTTTTGTAAGTTGTTTGGCTAAAAGCATCTGTCAAATGACTAAATTGTAAATGTAACAAAAAAATGTCACTCACTCAGCAGGGTTGGGCTCCACGTGTGGCCAGCACAGCTAGTACGAGCTACGGCACTGAGTCTAGCAGCATTTCACTCAGTATGACGCAAGGAGCCATATTGAGTATTTATTTCTTTTTTTTTTCTTTCTTCCCGCTGGGGAGTTTTTCTTTTTTTACCTCACATGCAGGCATTTTAGGGGCTCAGGCTCGGTCTTTCCAGGTTCTGCCATTTCCTGTTTTCCTGCAAAGCCTCTTTGTAAGCGTCTCTGTAAAAATACAAAATGCTGCACAAATAAACAGAACTGAATGTGTGTATGTATATGAAGAATTAACTGACGGGGAAGCCTTCAGCCGTTTTGAGATTATAATTCAAATATTTCGCATTGATTGATGCTGACCAATCACGTTTCCCCTGATGCAGATCACCAAGATGATAACCAATCACGTTTCCCCTGATGCAGATCACTAAGATGTTAACCAATCACGTTTCCCCTGATGCAGATCACTAAGATGCTAACCAATCATGTTTCCCTTGATGCAGATCACCAAGATGCTAACCAATCATGTTTCCCCTGATGCAGATCACTACACCTGGGTTCCCGGTGGTCGTGAAGATGGGCCACGCCCATTCAGGCATGGGAAAGGTACCGGAGACTGACAGCTCTGCTTATTAAGTGATCTCAGACCAGAGTACACAAGAACAATGCTAGTTGTATAAGCAGGACTTATACTACATAACTCTAACTGAAGATTTTTTAAGCGTCACCTGATGAATTAAAACAGCCTGTAAGAGTCATTTTGTTGTGATTTTGATGTGAACGTGTCAGCGAATGCTGTCCCGTTAACGGAAAATGTGTGTTTGTTTTTTCTTTGCCAGGTGAAAGTGGACAATCAGTATGACTTCCAGGACATTGCCAGCGTGGTGGCCTTGACTAAGACCTACGCCACGTCAGAGCCTTTTATCGATGCCAAGTACGATGTCCGCATCCAGAAGATAGGCAGCAATTACAAAGCCTACATGTGAGTGTTTTGATCTCGCAGTGCAACTGGCCCACTGAGTCCCGCACATTCAATGCTATCAGGCGCCAAGCAACTGTGGCAGCGTGCATTCAGGCGGCCATGCTGGGCCAGGCCCAGAGTCACATCAAACGCAAAGGGTGTTTCAGTTTCAGTGAAAACCTGAAAATATGTTGGTGGCGTTATCTCCGCGGAGTGCTAAGCCATGTCATATTCCTGTAACTACAGCGTGATTGTTCATCCCCACCCCAAAAGGCTTTATCAGCTTCATCGGACGACGATTGCAGCGAATGAATTTCGTGTGATTACGTGTGCGCAATTAGTTTCGACAGCGCTTGAGTGGGAAACTTGTTTGAAAGTGCTGGTCATTCAGTTGCTGAGCAGTGTGCTGGAGTAGGCAGCGACACGTTTGCACGTGGGTAAAAGCACCTGTTGTCTATTGTGGGGGGGTTGTCAAGAAAATGGCATGAACCTGTATTTCTTAACTGAGACGATTTTTGTCATTTTAAAAAACGCAGGTAGTTTAAGCCCAAATATTTAGGAAAGTCATGGAAGGAGCATCATATAGCATTTACGACGTTGGAGTCATTTTAATTATTAAGTCCCCAAAGCGCAATGGTGTAGCTCTGGCCTGTCTAGGGTCAAAGCAAACTCTCCCTCGCCGTCTCACTGCAGGTGTGTGTGTCTAACTGAGAAACTTGGTGCTGATGTCTGAGCGAATCGCATCAAAGACATTGGAAAAAAGATCCGACTCTGAGTAATATTGGCCAAATTCGGGAGGAGAAATCATTTGGAGAGAACGCATTATTCCAGTGTTGCCGAATGAGGTATTTGTATTCGGCACCATCCCTAGTGTATTAATTAGAGGCAATGACCATTTGGCCCTTTGTTTCCTTTGAGGGACAGGGTACAAGCATTGACTTTCTCCCTCATTTGTTGGTTTTTGTTCATCCGTACTTGGGGAACAATCCCGCTGGTTCCTTTACTACATTAAACTACCTATTTCAAAAACGAAGACGTGCCTGCGTTTATTTTTCTGCTTACAAAAGTATGGAGGAATAAATTGATCTATCTCTTTCAAAATTTCACGCAAATGCACTGTTATCAGGCCTTTCAACACATATTCTGCAGAAGCTGCTGTTAAGAACAGCATTAGACTGATAGATCCTGTCAGAGGATGAGCCTTGTCAGGGGATGAGTCCTATCAGTGTGAAAAAATTCACTAGTGTGTGTGAGGATTCACTAGTATGAGTGAGGTTTTTAACTGTCAGAGATTTTCTCTAGTGTTACTGAGGTTTTCACTTGTGTGTCAGAGATTTACTCTAGCGTGACTGAGGTTTTCAGTACTGTGTGAGAGATGTTCGCTAGTGTGTGTGAGGATTCACTAGTGTGACTGAGGTTTTCAGTGGTGTGTGTGAGAGTTAAATAATGGTTTTAATAACGTCCCATACAGCACCTCACAGGTAGCAGTACCTGTACGCTGACCCTTTGACCAAACACAAACGCGCAATACCACTGTGTGTGACCAATGGTGCACATTGTGTGAGCCTAACTGATCCCTCATAGCTGCTTTGTCCAAATGTTTTGTGATTTATTAAAGAAGTGGAACGGAGTGCCGTCAGAGCCGTTGTGTTTGAGAGCGTTGTCTCTCTCCCTGTGTTGTTTACTCAAGGTGGGTAAAGGAACTGCACTCTGTTTTTATTCTTCCAAACATTCAAAACAACTTAAAAAAAATATATATATTATTTTTATTAGTTTTTTAAAAATATTATTTTATTAAACAGATTCCGGTTTTTGTGATTTTGCTGTCTTTTATGCTATCTTCTGTAAAGCACTTTGTAAACTTTGTTTTAAAAAAATGTGCTATACAAATAAAGTTTATTATTATTATTATTATTATTATTATTATTATTATTATTATTATTAAAGGGAATTCACTGCCAGTGATAAACTGTGCCTGGATGATCAATCGGTACAAATCCATCAAATCTGCTCACTGTTTTTGTTTCGTAGGAGGACATCGATTTCGGGAAACTGGAAGACCAACACTGGATCAGCAATGCTGGAACAAGTGGCCATGTCTGACAGGTAGGACACAGTGTGTAAGTTTATCAGTGTAATACTGCTATTTTAGATGGAAAAAAATACAGTGCCCCTGAGGTTACTGTTTTTATCCTGGCTGTGTTTTTTAGCTGTACAGCTGGGTAAGCAGAACTGGGTTTGAGCCGTTTGTTTTGGATTGGTGCACCAATGCCGCCGCAGTATTGTAATGGCCAGGCACTCGCTGCTCTTTTATGTGTGAACAATTAATTCAAAAGGAAATACCTGAGCAACAGGTAACACCTGTCAGTCATCTGTTAAATGACTTCTCCGCAAAAAACTTTGCTCAACACAAAAACAGCTGTTTCCGTAAAATGGTAAAACATATACGCATGTAAATACCATGAAATGAAAGCCGATAGTTTGTACTTTTGCATAACATTAATCTTTTGATCTAAAATCCAAATGCCTTAAGTATATGGCAAAAATAACAAATTTCACTCTCCTGTTACTATACTGTTGTAGAGCAGTGTATGTAGATGTGCCCAAGTACCATAGAAGCACAGCCCAGCCCCACCCTCACACCACAGGTCTGAGCTTACTGGTGCGCTAAGACATCACCGTGTTTAAGTGGCATTTTAATAGGGTCCAAGCTGTTCTGTGACTGAACTGATCAGCTGGAAGCACAGTCAGGCCCTGTGGACTAACAGTGATAACCATAAGCACTGACTGCACACCTGTCACGCAGGGTATTCTCTCCCTGTTGCCTAGCTACAGCAAAGAGCAGAGACGCCCATGCCAGGGCCGTCGTCAAGCCCTGATAGAGCTGTGCAGCATTGTTGCTTGGTTACCAGTATTAACCAATCCAAGAGCTACTCGCCAGTCATCTGCCAGTCGCTTCCCACGTGCCCCTTTCACAAGTTTTATTTTTACACCTCGACTACAGTTTTTATCAGTCTCAGCCTGATTTATTCTCCTCTGTTTTCTGACTGAATATAATGAAGGGATTGTTTAATAATCCGTTTTATTTAAACAGTTGTGGTTGGTAGTATTTTAGCATTTTTGCCACATCTACAAAACAGCTCTGAAAGTGAACATCTATAAAACAGATGCGAAAGTAACCCTAATGATTGTTGCCACTATCAATCAATCAATAGAGGCCATTTTGAGAAGAAAACTGTGAAGTGATCACTTTAATTAATTTAGTAAAATTGTAAGGACACAGATACACCTGTCCTACATGCTACAACTAAGGCCTGCTATCTCTGCACCACACTCAGCTAGCCATGGCATGATATCTTAGCAGCACTCTCAGCTAGCTAAGACAGGCTATCTAAGCAGCACTCTCAGCTAGCTAAGGCAGGCTATCTTAGCACCACACTCAGCTAGCCACAGCATGATATCTTAGCACCACACTCTGGTAGCTAAATCATGCTATCTAGCGCCACACTCAGCTAGCTAAGACATGCTATCTTAGCACAAATCACAGCTAGCCACGGCATGCTATCTTAGCACCAAATTCAGCTAGCTAAGACATGTTATCTGAGCACCACACTCAGGTTGCTAAGACATGATATCTTAGCGCCACACTCAGCTAGCTAAGACATGCTATCTAAGCACCACACTCAGCTAGCTAAGACATGATATCTTAGTGCCACAGTTCTTAGGCCTGCTGTCTCTCAGGTGCAGATGGCATTTCATCAGTTCATGTTTCTTATTTTTATAATTATCATTCTGATGGGGTCTGGAGTTAATAGTCACTAGTTTTACCGTTATTTGCAATCTGGCCGTTATAACTAGATCACTGATGCAGCTACTTCATGTTTAACAGTTTTGCACTTCCTGTCATGTTATAGAGACGTGGTCTGTGAGCACATCACACTCTGCTGGAATAAAGAGTATTTAGGGTCTAAGTACGCTTGATCCCAAGTACCTCCCCCACAATGATATCTCGTTCTTGTGCAAAATGGATTGAACTTTTTGTTGTTTTGGCACTGTACTTCCGCATGTTGAATTTGAAATGAAACCATAAATATGAGGTTAGAGTGCAGACTGTCAGCTTTATTTTGAGGGTATTTACGTCCATATCATATCAAAAATCTGGGAACTAGGAATTACAGCCCTTTTTATAGTTTCCTGCTACATTAGGTGGATTAGATTAGAGACTGGTATATATTAGATATGTTTGGATCAGTTTAAATTAAAGATTAGATATGTATGATAAGATATGAATAGATTGAATGTGATTGGATTAATATAGATTAGATTAATTTATGCTAGATTAGATACAATACATTTCCAAAAGTATGTGTGCACCGGAACATCACACCCATATGTACTTGTTTAACACCTGGCTCACAGTTGGCATTCCAATTCATCCGAAGGTGTTTGATGGGGTTGAGGTCAGGGCTCTGTGCAGGCCAATCAAATTCTTCCCCACCAAACTCAGCTAACCATTTCTTTATTGACTTTGATTTGTGCATGGGGCCATTGTCATGCTGAAACAGAAAAGGGCCTTCCCTAAACTGTTGCCACAATGTTGGAAGGGCATAATTCTCTAGAATGTAATTGTGTGCTGCAGCATTAAGGTTTCTGTTCACTGGAACTACGGGGCCCAGCCCAAACCATGAAAAACAGCCCTAGATCATTATTCCACAGTTGGCACTATTCGGGCCAGTACAGTTGGCACTATGCATTCCGCCAAACCCAGATTCGTCCGTCAGACTGCCAGATTGTGAAGCGTGATTCATCACTCCAGAGAACGCATTTCCACTGCTCCTCCAATGGCAGTGTGCTTTACACCAGCGTTTCCCAACTGGTGTGCCGCGGCACTCTGGTGTGCCGTCAGGCGAGGTCAGGTGTGCCGTGTGAAAAATCCTTTAAAAAAATTTTAATGTTCAAATGAATTTTAAAAAACTTAAATGAACAAATCCCATTCACAAAAGCCAAAATAAATGTAATTAAAATGCATATCGCTTAATTAGAACCCCCAAAGAACATTTAGGCCTACGTGCGTGCGTGTGTGGAGGGGGCTACAGGGTGTTTATTTTTTATGCTTTTGAGAGTGGTGTGCCATGAGATTCTGTAAATTTGGAAAGTGTGCCGCGGAAGGAAAAAGGTTGGGAAATGCTGCTTCACACCACTCCAGCTGACGCTTGGCAATACGCATGGTGATCCAGTAAATGGAAACCCGATTATGAAGCTCTTGACCAACAGTTCTTGTGCTGAATTTTTTCCAGAGGTAGTTTGAAACTCTGTAGTGAGTAATGCACAGCTGCATGGCTATATGCTTGATTGTTTACACCTGTTAAAATGGGTGTGGCTGAAATAGCTGAAACCCCTAATTTGAAGGGGTGTCCACATAATTTTGTAAATGTAGTGTATGATTTACATTAGATTAGATTAGATTAGATTAGATTCCAAACTCATTCGCGGTGGGTGTCACCCTTGTCTCCTCTCCTATTGGTGGTATTCCTGGACTGGATATCGCAGCACAGCCGAGATCTGGAGTGTGTCTGGTTTGGGGATGATGTCGTTCTTTTAGCCTCATCGCACTGAGGCCTCTGATGCACATCAGAGCGGTTTGCAGTTGTGAGTGACGTGGTTCAGGAGGTCCCTCGGTGTCTTTGACAGATGACCAGCCCAGCTCTCTCCACCCGACACATACTTATTCCCCATCTGAACTGCCTTAATGAGCCCTCTCTCTCCACTTCAGTTGGTGTGTGATGAGCACAAAATGGTTGCCGTGTGTCACCCTGATAAGTGACACTTTGAGACCATGAAAGTTTGTATTACAAATCCAATCCATCATTATATTTTGTACAAGGCTGCCTTTTTTATTGCAGGGGTAGCTTTTTTTTTAGGAATAAGGAATGTACTAGGAATAAGCTCCATGTTTGTGGCAGAATTTAACAACATCAAAATGCAGATTTGGAGAGTTTAAATATAAATGAAAGATATGTCAGTCTGTAAATAAGAGATCTGTCTGTCTGTGAATTAGAGATCTGTCTGTAAATGAGAGGTCTGCCTGTCTGTAAGAGATATGCCTGTCTGTAAATGAAAATGAGAGATCTGCCTGTCTGTAAATGAGAGATCTGTCTGTCTGAAAATGAGAGATCTTTCTGTCTGTAAATTAGATATCTGCCTGTCTGTAAATGAGAGATCTGCCTGTCTGTAAATGAGAGATCTGCCTGTCTGTAAATGAGAGATCTGCCTGTCTGTAAATGAGAGATCTGTCTGTCTGTAAGTGAGAGATCTGCCTGTCTGTAAGTGAGAGATCTGCCTGTCTGTAAATGAGAGATGTGCCTGTCTGTAAATGAGAGATCTGTCTGTCTGTGTAGCATTCAGACCACCGGAGAAGCGGATTGGTATCGGCTGCGCCGACTGGTGGAGAGAGCACACGCACCTGGGCTGCGTAGCTAATCAGCCTAAGTGCTTGAAGGTGTGCTGCTCTCCACAGTTCGGGGCCGAGACCGGGAGCTCACACCGAGAGCGTTGTTTCGATTTTAGTTTCGTTTTATTTGTGGAATTGTGTTTGAAGAAGATAAAGAAAAAGGAAGTAATCCTCAGCGGGGGTGCTGGAGGTGCTGGACCTGGCCGGGAAGGCAGGTCAGCTATGGGCAGCACACGGGAAAGTGGTCGTGCCATTTTATTTTCCTTTGTCTTTGTTATTTTAGCTTGTTGTTTTAGTTTATTGCTTTTGCCCAGAACCCGTGAGGGGGAAGGGTGAAGGTGTCCTTTTATTTTATTTCGTGTTTGTGTGGGTGCGCTCTCTCTCTCTCTCTCTCTCTCATGTGGCAGTCTGTAAGTAAGAAATCTGCCTATCTATAAATGAGAGATCTGCCTGTCTGTAAATGAGATCTGCCTGTCTGTAAATAAGAGATCTGCCTGTTTGTAAATGAGAGATCAGCCTGTCTGTAAGTGAGAGATATGCCTATTTATGAATGAGAGATCTGCCTGTCTCAGGGGCATAGCTATGGGTGGGCCTGGCTGGGCCTAGGCCCACCAACTTCTTGCCTAGGCCCATCCTAGGGTGCAACTCGCCTTTTAGTGATAACAGGGGAAAAAAAGGACACGTGGACTTATCACCGTCATTACTTTGAGAACATAATTTCCCTGCTGATACGATACCCCTCCCCCTACTTAGCCTAGTGAAAGCATTTTCATCTATTCAACATCTATTCAATCGAGCTCATTCAAATTCAGTGCACGGATTCCACGAATACAGTACTAGGGATTGAAGCCGAAAGACTAAGTGAAAGGGATGAAAATGCCAACGAGCTTTGATTGATTCTCGTGGCTTTAAAACGTTCTTTTATCTGATCCAAAAAAAAAACGAACTTTCAGGTAAGGAATTCTGGTAACAATTTCGGTAGTCTATATAGCCTATCGCAGCGTTTCCCAACTGGTGTGCCACAGCACTCTGGTGTGCCGTCAGGCGAGGTCAGGTGTGCCGCGTGAAAAATCCTTTATAAAAAATTTTAATGTTCAAATGAATTTAAAAAAACTAAGATGAACAAATCCCATTCACAAAAGCCTAAATAAATGTAATTAAAATGCATATAGATTAATTAAAACCCCCAAAGACCATTTAGGCCTACGTGCGTGCGAGTGTGGAGGGAGGCTGCAGGGTGTTTATTTTTTATGCTTTTGAGAGTGGTGTGCCATGAGATTCTGTAAATTTGGAAAGTGAAAGGAAAAAGGTTGGGAAACGCTGGCCTATCAAATAGCAATGTGTACTTTTATATTTTGACTCAAATTTTCATTCATTTTACACAGCTGATTTATGAGATTTTTTCTCGAGCCGATATGTTTTGAGGACATTGATTAGTTTACGGTACCTACCTGTAATGTTAGTTTTTTAACACAATCTTTAAGTCTAATAGTAATGACAAATCAGTATTACTGCAAATAAGCCTGGCGAAAAAACATCCACATAAGTAGGCAAAACTAAATAGATAAACAACAGCAGTGTAACATAGCAGGCCAACGCATAGCAGAACACTTTCGCGCTTGTTATGTACTGTAAATGCTATTGAGCTATTAATGGAATGTGGCCCACCCACTTTTATTCAGGCCCAGCTGCAATTTCATTTCTGGCTACGCCACTGGCCTGTCTGTAAATGAGGGATCTGCCTGTCTGTAAATGAGAGATCGGCCTGTCTGTAAATGAGGGATCTGCCTGTCTGCAAATGAGAGATCGGCCTGTCTGTAAATGAGAGATCTGCCTGTCTGTAAATGAGAGATCGGCCTGTCTGTAAATGAGGGATCTGCCTGTCTGTAAATGAGGGATCTGCCTGTCTGTAAATGAGAGATCTGCCTGTCTGTAAATGAGAGATCGGCCTGTCTGTAAATGAGGGATCTGCCTGTCTGTAAATGAGGGATCTGCCTGTCTGTAAGTGAGAGATCGGCCTGTCTGTAAATGAGGGATCTGCCTGTCTGTAAGTGAGAGATCGGCCTGTCTGTAAATGAGAGATCGGCCTGTCTGTAAATGAGGGATCTGCCTGTGTGTAAATGAGGGATCTGCCTGTGTGTAAGTGAGAGATCTGCCTGTCTGTAAATGAGGGATCTGCCTGTCTGTAAATGAGGGATCGGCCTGTCTGTAAATGAGAGATCGGCCTGTCTGTAAGTGAGGGATCGGCCTGTCTGTAAGTGAGGGATCTGATGGACGTGTGTGTCTGCCTGCAGGTATCGCATGTGGGTGGACAGTTGCTCTGAGGTCTTCGGGGGTCTGGATATGTGTGCCGTAGAAGCTCTCCATGGGAAAGACGGAAAGGATTACATCATAGAGGTGAGGCCCGAAGAGCCACAAGCTATACAATGCATTCCCGTGAATATTCACTTGACTTTTTAAATCATAAATAGTCAATCCTTTGATGACAAATTAGGTTTAAGAAACTGTTTTGCACCAAGCACAGTTTGAGTGACACACTCATTAGCAAGGTATAGAAGGAAATTAGCAAGGCATAGAAGGAAGTGGGGCCCACAGACGTCAATGTGGGGACCTCTGCCCTTTATTATTTAAAGAACTGACACAAAACCCGAGAACCTCGGAAACAATCTTAAATAATGAATTAGTGGGTGATCTCCAGCCCATAAAGACACTGCAGTATAACCCAACGCTGTGTGTATAACCCAACGCAGTCCCCTCCCCCCATGCTGTGAGTAATCGCCCCCAGGCTGAGGCCCTGCTGGATCCAGATGATGGATCCAAACAAAGGACTCCTTTACATTTAAATTAAGCGTTATGGACACTCACACTCCCACCCCCACACAGGCTCCACCCCCACTCACACCCCACCACTACACACACTCCACCCCCACTCACGCCCCACACCCACACACACCCCACCCACACACACACTCCTCCCCCGGACACACACTCTCTCTCTCTTTCGTGGGTAGTTGGACTGACTCAGTCTTGCTCTCTCTCTCTCTCTTCCGTGGGTAGTTGGACTGATTCAGTCCTGCTCTCTCTCTCTCTCTTTCGTAGGTAGTTGGACTGACTCAGTCTTGCTCTCTCTCTCTCTTTCGTAGGTAGTTGAACTGACTCAGTCTTGCTCTCTCTCTCTTCCGTGGGTAGTTGGACTGATTCAGTCCTGCTCTCTCTCTCTCTCTCTTTCGTAGGTAGTTGAACTGACTCAGTCTTGCTCTCTCTCTCTTCCGTGGGTAGTTGGACTGATTCAGTCCTGCTCTCTCTCTCTCTTCCGTGGGTAGTTGGACTGATTCAGTCCTGCTCTCTCTCTCTCTCTCTTTCGTAGGTAGTTGGACTGACTCAGTCTTGCTCTCTCTCGCTCTCTTTTGTAGGTGGTTGGCTGCTCTATGCCACTGATCGGGGACCAGCAGGATGAAGACCGAGCTCTCATTGCTGACGTGGTTCTGTCTAAAATGAACCACACTGTCCCTCGTACCCCAATACGCTCCCCCCAACGCCCAACAGCAGGACAGCAAGCACAGGTGAGTTCACCCCCGCACCTCCCCCCTCCTCACTACAATCCATCAGCACAGGTGAGTTCTCCCCTGCATACCCCTCCCCCACCCCAATACAACACATCAGCACAGGTGAGTTCACCCCCACACCTCCCCCCTCCTCACTACAATCCATCAGCACAGGTGAGTTCTCCCCCACACCTCCCCCCTCCTCACTACAATCCATCAGCACAGGTGAGTTCTCCCCCGCACCTCCCCCCTCCTCACTACAATCCATCAGCACAGGTGAGTTCACCCCCGCACCTCCCCCCTCCTCACTACAATCCATCAGCACAGGTGAGTTCTCCCCCACACCTCCCCCCTCCTCACTACAATCCATCAGCACAGGTGAGTTCTCCCCTGCATACCCCTCCCCCACCCCAATACAACACATCAGCACAGGTGAGTTCACCCCTGTGTACCCCCCCATAACACATCAGCACAGGTGAGTTCCCCCCTGTGTACCCTCCCCCAACTACAATACATCAGCACAGGTGAGTTCTCTCCTCCACACACCCCCCCCCCCCCCCCCACCACAACACATTAGCACAGGTGACCTGTAAGTCTCACTGGATTTACCAACGGCTAACTGGCTAAGTGCCGTGTAATATTCGCACAAAACCACAAGCTGGACCAGATTAAACAGTTCTGCTCGGCCTAGTTTGGTTGCTAAGGAAACGTTAAGCTTCTGTTTTGTGAAACATGGTCTCTGCTTTAGTCGTATTCCAACATGGTGCTGGGAGATGGAGTCAAAGAGCTTATAATAATGGCCCCCAGTTTGTCTCCACCGTGTGACCTCATGTCGGTAATGCAGTGTTTATCACCAATGCAGCCTGCTGTACCTCCCCAGCCGATTCAGCCCCAGGCCTCCAACCCAGTGCCTCCTGCTCAACAGCGCCCCCCTCCACAAGGTAAGGGACTGCACCAAGTCAACCCAGAGGCACATCCTAGGAAAACAGTGTCCTTGAGTGCCACTTCCACTGACACAGCGGCCCTCCAGGACTGGCATTGTAGATAGTGTGCAAGGTGCAAGACTAAGGGAATGAATAAATATGATTTAGCACAGGGAGCTGACCAATACTGTAATTTATAAGTGAACCTGGATGAATAAACAGATGATTAACTCTTTGAAGAGCAGGTTTTTTTTGGAATGTTTTTTCAAATGTTCAGTGTTTTGAAAGTCAGTGTTCTAGAACTCCTTTGCTTTCAGTTACCAGCTGTAATTGTGACATGAGCATTAGAATGTTCAACAGTGTAAGAACATTCTAATCACATTTTTGTGATCTTACACCTTAAAGCACTGGTACTTAAACATTTTAATATCAGGACCCAAATCAGAAATTTAGTACCTTTAAGAGACTTGTCAAATACATATACTAGCTTAGCCTAGTGAACTACAGACTCATTCTGGGACCCACCTCTTACACTCTTGGGTCCCATTTTGGGTCCCGACCCATAGTTTAGGAAACACTGCCTTAAAGGGTTAATAAAATCACTGCTCACTTGTTCCAGGTGGCCCCCAGCAGCCCATGGTCAGTCCCCAGGCCCCACGCCAGACACCCCCAGCCCAGCAGCGCCTGCCCCCCCAGGGCCAGCCCCTCCCCCAGGGCCAGCCCCCCCCTCAGTCGCAGGCCAACCTGCCCAGCCCCAGATCCCAGCAGCCCCCTCAGCAGAGGCAGGTCAGCCCGGGGGCTACCCCCCAGCAGCGCCCGCCCGGGCAGGGCCCCCCACCGCAGAGCAGACCCCCCACAGCGCAGGGCGGGGGGCAGGGCGCGGGGCAGGGTGGGCCCCAGCGAGGCCCGGGCGGATCCCCCCAGAGCCAGCGCCCACAGCAGCAGTCCCCGCCCCAGCAGCAGCAGCAGCAACGCCCCCCTTCCACAAGCCCCGCCCACAAGCCCACATCCGGCCAATCGCAGCAGAGACCCCCCCAGCAGCGACAAGGGCAGGCCGCCAGGCAGCCGGCGCAGGGGGGCCCGCCAGCCAATCAGCAGCCAAGACCCACCACCCAGCAGCCACGCCCCTCCGTGCAGGGCCAGGGGGGGCCGGTAGGAGGGGCGGGCAGCGGGGGGGGCAGGCCCCCTGTACAGCCCAAACCACAACCCCTGCAGAGGCCGAGCCAGGACCCCCCCGCGACTGGGGCCCCCCCTCAGCTGAAGTAAGAGAGCCTGGTTTTACTGCTTTTTTACTTGTGGCTGCTATCGTATACATATTTGTATTTGAAAATGTAGTCAAATACATATTTGTAATTGAAAATGTAGTCAAATACATATTTGAAGTATTTTCAAATACATTTACACATGAAATACTCTGTATTTGATTTATTTAAATTATTTTCATGGAAAAAAAAAAACTTTCCCAAATAGTATTTAAAAAATGCATTCCTTTAAATAAATACTTTCCAAACCGAATACTTTTTCAAATAGTATGTAGCACCTCTTAAAAATACATTAAAATGCAAATACAATTTTAAAATATTTTGAAATATTTCTGTGATAAACAACAGAAATGACGGAGCCAGCAACAATTGAGGCTTCATACTGAAGGGGGTATCTCAGAGTGGCCCTCGATGTGATGTCAGAGAGTTATAATACTGAGGGCGCTCCAGGGGAACTACAGTATTATTATTGAATTTGGATTATGAGCAAGGGTAGCCTACACTGGCAATTTTAAACAACCCATGCGCTGCCTCTAACAGACAGTAGCCTAAATGCTCGTACATGTATTTGCATGGGGGGGGGGGGTAGCAAACTCAGACTTCTTGATAAGCTACTTGACAGTTTATTTGTACCCATGCAATCTTTTTAAAGTTAGTGACCTTTTACTGTATTTCCCCTTTTTTTTCTGTTGTCAGACTGTTTAACAGCCATATGTACAGTTCCATCTTTTACATTTTGTAAGGTTAGACACTGATAAAATAGAATTTAGCTGTGTATACTCACTACCAATTAACAATGGAAATTGGTACAATCAGACTGGGGCCCTCACCAGTCACATCAAAATACTGTCCAATTAGACAAAATGCTCAACATTCAGAACTGATGGGTTCCTGCATATCCAGTGCTTTTCAAGTCTTTCAGCAGCTTGGTGCAATTGCACATCTTGTACCACTGGCCTTACGTTGTGAAAGTATTTTCAAATAATGCTATTAAATCAAACACATTGTATTTGAAAATTCTGTATTTGAAATATTTTTTAAAGACATTCGAAAGTAATTGCAAATACATAAATGGCTCCTTAAATGTATTTTCAAATACATTTTGTAATTTAAACACTCAGTATTTGTAAATGCTGAATTTCAAATAATTTCTAAATAAGTAATTGGAAGTAATTTAAATACTTTAAATATGTATTTGACCCAGGCCTGGGTGCTATGTTTTAGGTCCTGGGCTTCAAACCCAGCTCTTCTCACCCTGGCTGAAAATTCCATCTTAAAACAGCGTAAACTGGTCAAGATGGTTTAAGATGTGGTTTTGACATTTTTAGCTGGTCAACCAGATGTTCACCAGCTAACCGGCCAACATAGTTTGACCACCAGCTTACTCTACCAGCTTAACCAGCCGCAGACCAGCTAGAAGTGTCTAAAACGCAGCTTAAACCATCTTAAACCATCTTAGAATCCCAGTGGATCGTGGCTGGCATTTTCAGCAAGTACAATAAGGACAGTGCCTCATTGATGCAGATGCTTAGACATGACAGAGGGTCCACAGGCTCTCAGTCTTTTTTTTTGTATCGAACCTTCTGTGAGTTCATTCCCTGTTACCCTCATACAACGTGCTCAGTTGTATATGCAGCCTTTTCTGGGTCTGCTATAACTTTACATTTTTAAAACACATAGAATTCTTTACACAACTGTACTGAAATAAGGTGTGTGATGAGCTGTACTTTGCTGTGGTCAAAAGTTATAAGGGTTAATGATTTATGCGAAGAATTCATAAAGGAGCATGGTGAGCAGTGTCAGTAATCTCCGAATAGGAATGCTGACCGATAGCATGCCCCAGGATTAGCATGCAAGTTCCCCTTCACCGCATATATCTGGTTAATGTTAGCTAGCTAAATACAGCGTTCACGAACCGGGCACTGTTAGCAAGCTAACGAGAGTTTGTGAGCTAGCTATGAGTTACTGAGAGTGTCAGAATAATATTACTCTTCTACGAGAAACAATAAGAGTGACTAGTGGGTCAGCAAGTACACCAGTGTTCATTGGTCAGTGGAAAAGAACCAAGGTAACGCAATTTAACCCTACCTCCTCATGAACAGTCAGACAAGTGAGCTTCAGGACAGCACTGATTGGATATAACCATCTTTAGAACAGAGTATGCAGAAGAAGAAAATATTTATTCTTCTTTGGATTGAGAACTTCTTACTGATACACATATTATCGCAAGTAACCACTAAAAGTGTGTGGGACGTGTGCGATCATGTGTGTAGCAAATTGTGTTTTAATGCCTGTGGATGCGCACCAATGTTGAACTGCATGAATTCAGAACGGATTTCTTTCCATTACAAATGCCATTGAGAGTTTGCCACAAGTTTGTGCACTTCTTGATGGGATTTGGCGCATGCATGCCATGCATGGTAAGATCATTCCCAGCCTGAACACCGCGAGGACGGTGGTGGCTTCATGTTCACCACAGTGCTTCCCCATCACTTTGGGAGTGCAAACGGCCAATGGGAAACAATCTTAAATAATGTAATATGGCAACAAGCCGCACACTTCTCTGTGAACTATTTCTCATGTCAGGAAGAACTTCAGCAAAAGGCTCCTGTAGAGCCTCCAGTAAGACACTCTGGATGTTTGTCATTAGAGCCTGCTGTTTAAATTATACAAATAGTGTTTTTAACCTTTTTTGACTACATGTAGGTGACAAGTTAGTTCAATAAAACCCTGATAGCTATAGTACTGATAGGTATAACGGAAAGCATGAATTATATAGGGTTTGAGACTAACTATATTTGAGTTAATTTCCTACTGTTGAAATTGGGAATGAATGACTCACTTCGCTCCATTAGTAAGCATTAGTCAGCACTCCATCACAGACTGCGTTACTCCTCATTTCCCAGTAAAACTAATCCCGTCCAGATAGGTCTCAACACCATAATTGTCACTGGAGTAATGGTACTTGTAGTTTTCACCACAGTGTTCAGTGGAGTAATGGTACTTGTAGTTTTCACCACAGTGTTCAGTGGAGTAATGGTACTTGTACTTTTCACCAGAGTGTTCACTGGAGTAATGGTACTTTTAGTTCTCACCAGTGTTCAGTGGAGTAATGGTACTTGTACTTTTCACCAGAGTGTTCACTGGAGTAATGGTACTTGTAGTTCTCACCAGTGTTCAGTGCAGTAATGGTACTTGTAGTTTTCAGTTCAGTGCTCAGCTGCACTTGGGCCTCCTGTTAGCCCCCCATTCACCCCACAGTTGAACAATCCACCCATTAAAATGGTGACAAGGTGTCACGAAATCCACCAGACATGTGCTGATAATGGGTACAGTGGGTCTGGAGCTCCACTAAATTGTGATTTATAACAGTGAACGGTAGACTCCACCTATTTTAAAACACATGTGCACCCTTTGGGTTAAGGCTAGGGTTAGGGTAGGCCTTTCCATAAACAACAATGCATTTGTGAGTTCACTGCGTGGTTGCAAATGGAGATCTGTGGAGTGTAGGGGGGACCCATTATCAGCATATGAATGGTATATGGTAAATGGATTGCATTTAAATAGCGCTTTTATCCAAAGCGCTTTACAATTGATGCCTCTCATTCACCCATTCACACACACTCACACACCAACGGTGAAAGGCTGCCATGCAAGGTACCAATCTGCTCGTTGAGAGCAATTAGGGGTTAGATGTCTTGCTCAGGGACACTTCGACACGCCCAGGGCGGGGATCGAACCGGAAACCTTCAGACTGCCAGACAACCGCTCTTACCTCCTGAGCTATGTCGCCCCAGGTCATGATTTTGGCAACCCTCCGACTGCCAGACAACCGCTCTTACCTCCTGAGCTATGTCACCCCAAGTATGTGATTTTGTAACACCTTTTTAACATTTTAATTGTGTATTTGTGGACAACTGGGTGAAAAATCTATAGTGGAAACACTGCTCACTGCTCAGCAAATCTAAGAATTGCAGGGCTAGAGACAATTCCATTTCAATTCAGTCAGTTCAGGAAAGTCCACAAAATCCATCAACTGAAAAGCACCCTTAAAATTCTAAGGATTTTTCAGTAAATCATTTCCTGAATCAAAAAAACTGAAATGGCATTGACTCCTAATCTGATGAAAAGATTGAGCGCACTCTGTTGCAGCAGATGGTTGCGTACAAAGCTGTGCTGCCACTTACAGTCTGTTCTGAAAGTACAAACAATAAATAATAAACTACCTTTGCACATTTTTGCCCAGTTGGTAGAACACAAACTCCCTAAGAGATTTAAACACAGCTGAACCAGAAATTATTCCTGTGCGAGAGTTAGTCCCAACTTCTTAACAGATAAATGTAAAGACACACGGAGGTTGAAAATTTGTTGGCACAGATGAGGGAAGCAACTCCTAAAGTAAAATAAACATAGCTCTTCTTTCATGCACTTGAGCCAATCTCCATCCCAACGTTTGCTGCATGACTTTAATAGTCTTTTCCTCTCCTCTATTGCCGTTTTCCTCTCTTTGTAGCAAATCCCAGTCTCTTACCAATGCCTTCAACATTCCAGACCCTACGGCAGTCCCGCGTTCCAGCATTAGCCAAGACGAGGTGAAGGCCGAGACCATCCGGAATCTGCGCAAATCCTTCGCCAGCCTCTTTTCCGACTGAGGCCCCATATTACCCATCACACACACACACACACAGGAAAATAAGATCCAAACCCGTAGGACCAACGGAATGTCCATTCCGCTTCAGTTATGGACATGATATATTTTGGACAACAACAACAACAAAAAAATCGCTGTTATTCAACAACACAAAGTGGACGAACGATCGGTTTAAATTACTGGTCGGGCTGTTTGTGTTCCTGCCACACACACACACACACACACACACACACACACACCTCTCCTGTATCGTCTCCATTGTGAAAACACACCGGACCTAGGAGGACACCTGCACACACGTGCACATGCTTCTCTCCCTCTTCAGCATGTTCAGTGGTTGTTTTAGTGAAAAAAAGCCTTAACCAGGCAAGTGGAATGTTCTCCCCGTCCTTTAGACCTGTGTCGTCCAACTCATTTCAAGTTCTTTTACAGCCAAGCAAATATACATTCTGAGTACGTTCCAAGTGATAGCATTAGCAAGAGGCTCAAATTTCTATTTAGCATTACGGTTTTTTAAATATTTTTTTAATCCACATTGTTCAATTATAAGTGGTCTTTTCTCTGACATTGACTTTGTTCCTGAAAAATGTATCTGTTTCATACCTTGGTCTGCTGCAGATGAATTATTGGAAAAAAATAACAAGGCAGTCCAAAATCGCATTTTACTCCATAACATAAGTGTGAATTGGGATTAACTCGGTAAGATTTCTCAAATGAAAAAAAGCAAAAAAAAAACTGCACTGCCGGATACATGCTAGTGTGGAAGCATGGGCTTTTTTTACACTCATACGTGTAATTGAGTAACATTTTACAACAAAATAAAGAGGGTGCTTCTGCACTCACACACACACACACACACCTGAGCTCTTAACCTTGTTATCAGACATAGGTCATTATTTTACATGTGGTTTGTGGAAATATGCTGGTCAAACTGCCTCCTTCTGTCCTCTCCTGGAGATGACGCCTTACAGACCCAGTGGTTGTGTCTCAGTGAAAAGGCTCAGGGCTTCTCTCACAGGAGGCACGGAGCCTCTACGGCAAGCCGGAGGGCACACTAATGTCAGTGTAGCGCATAGATTGTTTTCTCCCGTTTTTGGAGAAGATATGACCACTTCACTACTATGTGTTACACTGTCCTAGATGGAATGGACACCGAAGCCCGTTTTGAAGTTTTGCTTAAATGTCCCTGCAATGCAAACGTTTCCGTATCCCACGGCAACGTGCAGCCACATCACATCAAGTGCTGGAAAATTGTTGGATTTTCACACTTGAAGGATAGTCTCTGGAACAAACACTGCTGAGGTTTGCTCACAAATACGAGCAACCTAAAAGTGTGTACATTTCATACGATGGCTGAACTACTCTGCACTAAAGCATTGAACCGTCTTCCATGAAAGAATATCCATCTTGCTGCCATTGTAACCCTCTTAGGTACATGGCAAGATGCTATATTAGTTCAGACATCCTTGATCTGGCCACATCCTGTTAGCCCTTAGCTTTGCCTCTTCTGCGTACCATGCATTAGCTTCTTTGTGCAATATCAGTGATTCTTTGTGAAAATAGTGCATAACCGTGTAAAACCTGTAAACTGTTAAACCAAATATGTTTTGTGCATCTGGTGAGTTATGAATGATACATTGTAAGTGAAGCTTTTTTTCCTCCTTGAACTGTGCTCGTTGCGGCTTGTGTGTTAATGAACTGTCGGTGTGTATGTTTTTATTAATTCTGTGTACTTTCAGTTACTGTTTGTTAATCTCTTGAGGTATGCTCTAATGTGTTTGGGCCTGGAAATATTGCACTCTGTAAACAAATAATTATTGTCATTATTTGAAGAGAAAAATCTGTTTGACTGTTTTCTGTGATTCTTGGGACTTTGTGGTGGAAAATTTACAAAATCCTTGGTAAGACAAGTCTGCATGGAGCACTGGAAAATCACCATTATTTGTTTGAAGTCTCACATGGACAAGTAACCCATGTTATCATCATGTTGAAGCCTCACATGGTGAACTCTGTCATCATGGTGAAGCCTCACATGGTAAACTCTGTCATCATGGTGAAGCCTCACATGGTGAACTCTGTCATCATAGTGAAGCCTCACAGGGTGAACTCTGTCATCATAGTGAAGTTACACATGGTGAAGTCTCTGGTGCACGAATGTCAGTACCCATGTGCAACTTTCAAGCACGAGCATCTTCATCTCAATCACCAAAATAAAAATGAATCCTTCACAGCACTGAGTACAGAAGAAAGCATATACAATCCTTATTTTTTTAAATATGGTAAATGTCAATGATATAAAACAGTGAATAATACAGTAGGCAAGGACAAGTGTTTTTCAGAATTGATGGCACTGAATAAATTCAGCACATGTTTGGTAACTGCCCTTCATCCAGCTGATTATAAATTACCTTAAAAAATGATAATGCTGGGAAGGTAAATCTCAAGGTGTAGTAGCACAGGTATTTTTATGGTGGGTAGATATATTCACAAGTATTCACTGTAGCATGTATACAGGCAAATTCACTTCATCTTCTTTGTTGACTAAAGATTTTTTGATTTCAAGTTTAATTGCATCATTTTCTAAACAAAATCTTTTTCTGTATTTCACCGCTATAATTTTGGTCTTGTGTGCACACACTTCATGTATTTATCCATTGTCTCATAAACTAATGCAAAAGTGTTTGAGGCTTGCCTGAAATGTGTAACATATCGGTAACACACAAGACAATTGATGAAAAATGATTATATATGAAACATATTGTAAATCATGTTGTATTTATTTACACACACAAATGTATCTTTGGTGTGATGTGATTGTTGGTGTAGTTCAGTAAATGTGGGAAAGTAAGTGTCAAAATGGAAAATTCTATTCAAAAATTATGGAAATTCTAAAGAGAAAAATATTCAATAAAGTCTATGATTAATCTTAAATGCTTCAAGGTTCCCCTTGTTTCTGAAATGCAATGAAAATTAGAAATTAATGTAAGATTCATTTCTCTATTACAGCTTTGTTATTGCTCTGTGTGGTTCTTCCCTCAAACTGTTACTCATATCGGAGAAAAAACTGCATGTTCAAAACATACTTTTTCCAGAAAGATAATGCTCTGGACCTTTCAGCCATGTTTTAAGTAACAGTGAACTAGCAACCCGCTATCCTCCAAACCAGTCCAGATCACATGACACTGCATCTTCTGAACAAGCTGATCTGGGTCATTAAAACACATACAGAATGACTGCAGCAGGGCTCTATATGGGGGTGGAATCCAATAATTCACACATTGCACATAATATAGCAAGAAAAGAACCAACAGCCATGCATTTCATCCAACCGTACATTCCCTGTCATAAGTCAATTAGGGTATCTACTTTATTTCCATAAGAGGTCATTTCAAAATAATAGCTAAGAGACAGATTTATTTCAGCTTTTAAGTACTATATCAGATTTTCAGTGGGTCAAAAGTTTACATACACTTTGTTAGTATTTGGTGCCATTGGCTTTTAATTTCTTAACTTGAATCAAACGCTTGGGGTAGTCTTCCACAAGCTTCTCACAATACTGTGCTGGAACTTTTGCCCATTCCTCCTGGCAGAACTGGTGTAACTCAGTCAGGATCGTGGGCCTCCATGCTCGGACATGCTTTTTCAGTTTAGTCCACAAAAATTCTATGGGATTCAGGTCAGGGCTTTGTTATGGCCACTCCAATACTTTCACTTTGTTGTCTTTAAGCCATTTTGTTAGAACTTTGGAGGTATGCTTAGGATCACTGTCCTGCTGGAAGACCCAGTTGCGACTTTCTAGCTGATGTCTTGATGTGTTGCTTCAGTATTTCTAAATAAGCCTGCTTCCTCGTTATACCATCTAAAGGGAAGTGCACCATTCCATTTTCCAGCAAAACACCCCCACAACATGATGCTGCAAACCCCATACTTCACAGATGGTGTTTTTCGGATTAAAAGCCTCACCCTTTTTACTCCATACTTAGCACTGATCATTATGGCCAAAAACTTCATTCTGGCTTTCTTATGCCAGTCTTGGAGTAGGGGCTTCTTCCTTGCACAACAGCCTTTTAGGCCATGGCGATGTAAGATTCTCTTAATGGTAGATACTTTGGTACCTGATGCCTCCAACTCATCCACCAGTTCCTTTGTTGTTGTCTTGGGGTTCAGTTGAATCTTTCGGACTTGAATCTTTTGAATCCTTCAGCCCTGGGAGTTAATTTGTGCCTCCCTGTGTCGTCCCAAGATTTTTATATTTGCGTACAATTGTTTGTACAGATGCTCGTGGTACCTTCAGTTGTTTGGAAATTGCTCCTAAGGAAGAACCGACTTGTGGAGGTCCACAATTTTTTTTCTGAGGTCTTAGCTGAGTTGCTCTGAAGGTAGGCCCTTAAATACAGTCACAGGTGCCAAATAAATCCCAATGAACTGACAATTGGCCAATCAGAAGCTTCTAAAAAGTCATTACATCAATTTCTGGAATCTTTCAGACTGTTTAAAGAGACAGTCAATTTGGTGTATGTAAACTTCTGACCCACTGGAATTCTGATATAGTGAATTAAAGCTGAAATAAATGTGTCTCTAATCTATCATTTTAAAATTACCACTGATGTGAACAAAGTAAATGTCCTAATTGACTTGCCAAAAGAAATGTATGGTAACATGAAAAGTGCAGAGTTGTGAAAAATTGAGTTTGAATATCTTAGATTAGATATTAGATATTAGAATAGACTTAGATTATGTAAACATTTGGCCTCAACTGTACTTTTTCATGACACCGACATGACAAATAGGAGTCACAAATAATAGCTACATAATCACCGCATTGCTACAACATGGTTCGAAAAGTACCTAATCGATAAACACGCAATGTATGCAGCACACAACGGGTGGGAAATGCACTCAGATTAAAAGTGGCCAAAATACCTTCCCCATGATTAATAAGGCGAGCCAATGGGGCGGAACAGGTAAGCAGCAGCACGCTGCAGAGTGTGGAGTGAGCGGCATATTCCACAGCTAAGCGCTAACGGCATCCCTAAGCTCTGTGGCTACCCAACACACTACAGCACGTGATGTGTCGTCATTCTCTCATTCCACTAACCAAACATCCGCATGCATTATTTTCACTGGCGCTGTGATTGGTCCACTGTAATCAGCACCAAACATCCGCATGCATTACCCTTACTGCCGTTTTGATTGGTCCACTGTAATCGTCTGGTCTACAAATGCCTTGTTTCTTGTTTGCAAAACCTTGGCAGGACACCTGACAGACTACCTGTATGGGTCAGTCAGTTTTAATCCCAAATGGTTGGTGCTCCTGTTTCAACCCCTGGAAAAGCGAAATGAGGCCACAATCAAGTTCTATTTGAAACGTGAATTGAAGGATTTGCTACTGTGAGTTACGTATTCTTAACAGCCTCTTTGACAACAGAGGCTCTGATTGGTGGTTGCTTGTATACATTCGGTGATGCTAGGGTTCGGTATATACTACTCCATCAGCACACAACACCGTTTCCCTGATGAAGGCTGAAATCTTAAGGCTTTATCTTAAATCAAAATGTTGAGTGTGGATCTTTTCTAAATGTCATCCAGACCATTGCCAGCAGAAGATTTTATTGTAAGTCAATTCCAATTTCCCCATTGGCCTGTTGAATTGTTTCAGTCAACTCAAAAAAGGGAATCTCTGGCAAGATTCTTTACACTCAGACACACATTAAAATAAAACCAGGCAAACTCCAAAAGATCTACAGTAACAGGCAGCTGGATGGAAAATCCAGTAATCCTAATCTTTACTCAAATCCAAAATCGTGTCTTTTTCCCCACCCAATTAAAAGGTTTTCTATACACATTTCATATTCATACGCATTCCTTGTAATGCCAGTCTGCACTCTGGAAATCAGAGCCAATAAGAAAACTGAAACAAAATCTTCAGTCACAGAAAACAGAAATTCCAAAGAGTATAAAGTGAGGTAGTCTTATTAGATGACAGCACGATACAAGCCTATACAATGACACTTCCAAGCCTTACTGCCTTCTGTTTTCTATTACAGCTTGATTAGAGCACGGAAAAGGACAGAGAAATAAAAAACTGAACTGGTATCCATATGAAGATTCACTTCTGTAAAAACCACATCCAGAAAATGGAATATACTGCAATACAGTGTTGTAAATATATGGGCATTGAGTACTTCAGAGTAAAGAGTTCATTAAAACATACTGAAAGTTGAAATTATTTCTATATTTGTCCATGAAGTTTTGCAATATCCGCCCAATGTATTTTAATAGAATATATTAAGGTATAATCCAGGTCCTTCAGCGTTAAAGTAGATGAGCCACAAAACATGAATATAAACAGTGAAAAATAAACACCATCAGCCCTGACAAATTCAGCATTTTTTTCTTTTCTTTTTTTACAACAGCAGATTATCAAAAAAATAATAATACAAAACACAAAACATTTGTTTTTTCCCCACCGCACCTTGTAAACAGATCCAAGTGAATTCAAGAAGGTCCCACTTTAGGACTATCGGCCAGCCAAGCCTCATGGAAAAATAAGGAATGCGAGACGGTTGCCCTTTAAATTCCCCGTGAGGTAAATTTGCTTTACGCAGGGACTCTACGTACACAACACCCCTCACACTGCTGTCCTTAAGGGCACCGTGCAAGTCAGAGGTTGGAGTCACTTTTAAACCGAAATGGGGCAAACGGTATGATTCTGAAGTCAACGGGAAGTTTGGGAGAAGATGGCGTGCAGTGCGTACGGAGGGAAAGCCGAGGCTGTGCTACTTCCCTGCCTTGAGCTTGAGGGACTCTCTGTAGAGCAGGAGCCGCTCGGTGGTGTGGGGGGGCAGTTTGCTCCTCCGGGCCCGAACGATGCAGCTGGCCAGGGGGAAGAGGCGGTCGAAGCCCCCGGAGGTGGCGGGAACCACCAGCAGCTTTCGGGACAGGCTCTGGAGCTGCGGGAAGCGGAAGGCCTCTCTCCAGAAGGCCTGGGTGGAGCTGTCGCCGTCCAGCAGCGGCTCGGCCAGGTACAGGTCCAGCTCGGACAGCTTCATGCTCTTAGCCGCTGGCTGGAAGAAGCTGAAGATCTTCTTGCGCTTGATGTTGCCGCTGGCGGAGAGGGAGCTGGGGGCTGGATCGGGGTCATCCTGGGAGTGCTCCAGGTCTTCCTGCTTGATGCAGACCTCATCCGTGGCGTTCCAGTGATCCAAGTCGCTCATGGCCGACTCTACCACCGTCCGGGCCTGGAATTTGGAAGGGGCAGCCAGGGTGGAGCAGTCCATCTCCTGCTTGGCATCCTGGAAGGGCTGGAGCTTGAAGCGGGGATCCAGAGTGGTGGCCAGGATCAGGTCCCTTTGTAGGACGAAGGGCTGGAAGTGGGCGTGAAGGCCAGCCCGCAGACCCTTGCAGAAGTGCGTGTAATTGGTGGACCTGGTCTCCAGCGTTTTGTCCAGGCCAATGAGCGAGGGGATGACGAGCGAGAAAGTGACGCCCTCACCCTGCAGCACCTGGATGGCCTCCTCAAAGGGCTCCAGCAGGCCGATGATGTCCACCACCTGCTCCCGCTTGGCCCGCACCATGGGGGGTGAGCTGGACGAGTCCTTAGCCTCGATGCGCGCCTGGGCCAGCAGGGTCATCACCGAGCCCCAAACCGACTCCTGCACCATCCTGCGCACCGAGACAAAGGTGGAGTTCCAGCGGAAGTTGCTGGTGCTGTGGGGCGAGGCCAGGGACAGGCCACACTCCTTCCCCAGGACCTCGTTCCAGTACGCGCTGCGCCGAAAGAAGGCCACCACGTTCTGCACCTGCGACAGCAGGTTCTCCACCACGCGCGAGTTCCTCAGCGCCTCCTTGATGACCTGCTGCAGGAGGTGGGTAATGCAGCTGACCCGCGTGCCAAACTGGATCTCCGAAAAGTCTTCAGCGGGGAGGCAGTCGCTGAGGAAACCCAGCAGCTCTTCCTCGTCCGGGTCGTTCTTCTGAGGGGAGCACATGATCTTGTAGTTGCAGAAGAGGTCGTTGGTGGCGATGGTGTTCTTGGCCTCGTTGGTGACGATGTAGCCGATGTTGTGGGGGAAGAGGCCGTAGCTCAGCAGCACCGCCTCCAGCTCCCGAGCCACAGCCGCCGGGACGTTCTTGCGGCTCAGGTGGCGGAAGGCCACCGTGGGGCGGTGGATGTTCCAGTGCTGGTCGATGAAGTGCAGCTGCACGGCGATGACGGGCTCAGCGTACTGGCTGGCCCACAGGTCCAGGATGACGTGAACCACGGCATCCCCTCCGCCCACAGCCATGCAGAGCTTCAGCTCTCGGATCAGGTGGGGCTTCACCACCTTCTCCACCTCGTCGTACAGCTTCAGCCCCACGGTGCGCTGGGACAGTCTGGGGTACCACGGCACCGCCACCGACATGAAGCTCCGGAACCCCGACCCTTCCACGAAGCTGAGCGGCAGCATGTCCTCCGCAAGCATCCTCAACATGGCCTCCGTGACGCTCTTCTGCCGAGCCTGCTGGGAGCTGGAGGCGGAGCCTGGAGCAGAACTGCAGGTGGAGGTGGGAGTGCTGCTGCTAGCAGGTGGGCTGCTAGCCTCTTTGACCACAGGAGGCGACGGCAAGACAACGGCCTTCAGTTTAGAGGAAAACTGATTCTTTTTCAACTTGGGCCTTGCCTTCTGTCCCATTGAATCCCTCGTGTGTCTCGTCTATACAGGAGAAAAAGGAATGGGGAGAGATCACCACCTTTATTATGAGTGCAAGAAAACTGCACATGAAAGCTTGCAAATGTGTATGAATGCAGCTTATTTACCCCAAACCTTCTATGATGAGTACAAGGTGATGCCTTAGAATAAAATGCAAGCTACGTTGCTACGTTGCAACAAGGTAGCATTGCATTCGAGAGACGGTTTGCAAGGTCGGTACTGGTCGGTAGCGTTAGCTAGCGTTTTTTCTATTTGTTAGCGGACATTAGATTGTGTTAATTACATTAGCTCGCTAGCTAACGCAACGTTACCTGATATGAAAGATGGATACTATGCACAACGTTGTCTAAACTAATGTTGCCTTTCTTGACATGGTCCGGTAGCTAGCGTTAGCTGTGCAAATAGCTATGTAATTTAGTAACGTTACATTGTCATCAAATGTAATAGGAAATCTACATCAACAAATAATATGACCAATATGATCAATCACAATTGTGTTACCTAATTCAGCGATAGATAGTGACTTAACAGACATTTATTTTAATGAAAATCTTCGAGATTATTACTTTAAACTCAGTTTAGGGTACCATTTTACATTTTGAATCTGTCAAGATCATGTACCCATGCAGTGAATACCTGTCTTACCGACGAGACCATGCACCTCCCAAGGAATATAGGCAAACTGAATGGTTATCTGCCTTATACATGCCTTATACATGCCTTGACTGCTGCAAGAAACTACAGCTCCTAAAACATCATGCTTGACCTACTACACATCATCCTCAGCCTACTACACCTCATCTCTGGCCTACTACACCTCATCCCTGGCCTACTACACCTCATCCTGGCCTACTAAACCTCATTACTGGCCGACTACACCTCACCTTTACCCTAACTACACCTCATCCCTGAACTACTACCCATCATCATCAGCCTATGACCCCACATTCCAGGACTAGACCTCATCTCTGGCCAATTAAAGCCAGCAGTGGCCCCTGCACAGGGTGATGGGACTGTTCTGAATACAGGATACACAAGTGCTGGGATACAGGCCTCCCCCTGCCAACTGTTTTTAACCAACGGGAATTGCAAACAGCCTCGGCACACAGCAGGACACGGTTTGTCTGCAGCTGCCTGGAGTCTCAGCCATCCGTAGGGCTGAATAATTCCTCAAACTGCAGTCTAGCAGA
The DNA here is from genome assembly GCA_025169545.1 of Anguilla japonica. Taxonomy (NCBI): domain Eukaryota; kingdom Metazoa; phylum Chordata; class Actinopteri; order Anguilliformes; family Anguillidae; genus Anguilla; species Anguilla japonica. Next base: position 37,555,885 of record CM045893.1, on the reverse strand, counting down.
TATTATGTAATTACTCTGCCTGAGGGACTCGTTTCCATGGCACCAGCGCCCATCTTAAAGTGGTTCAGCACCTGGCCATACAGCCAGTTTGTTACACAGGTGTAAAAAGTTTGCAGGGCGCACAAAAACCCACCTGCTCGATAAAATCTGGTTCTGGGTCCGTGTCCAAGACAACATCACACTGGAATTCCACCTGGAAGGATGATAAACAATCAGAAGATAACCAGGTGAAGCCACAAGCGCATAAAACGGTTTAGTACGAGAGACAAACCTCGCGGTAACACAGGGGCACATATCCCTTCAGGCAGGGCTGTAAAGTGGGACAATACTGTCCTATATGCGATTTAAAACATGTACTGTGCCAACATAAAAAATATTCCTATCGCACCAGTGAAACAAGTTGTTTTGTTCAATTGAGTTTTATGTAACGTTAAATCTGCAGGACTCAAAGTTCAATGCCATTTCTCCTCCAAGACAGACAATTAGCTGCATTATGGAAGATGTATTTCAAGTTGTCAGTATCATTGCGCAGCACGCCCCATGAATAGTGACACTTCAGAACTCCAATTCCTGCCTAACACTGCGAAATATAGCAAATGTCAGTAGCGCAAAGTCTGTCAGCTGACAAGATTGAAGAAAACGGCGTGATCATCGGAGTTATCATCTAGTTGATATTGTCCATTTTGTCTCACCTCTCAACTATTCATACATTGTCTGATTTTTCAAAGGTCAGAAAAAAAGAAACAAAATAACTGAACATCTATCACCATAGTAACATGCACTCATTTATAAGTTCTCTATGGGTTATGCTGATCACCATAGCAACACTCACACATATACAGGTTCTTATTCTCTCGTGTCTTATACGGACAGAAACAATCGTAGAAAAATGTTTTCAAATGGAAAGCGCAGCTCACCTGTGTGTCAGTGTTGTGGTAGGTGTAGCGCACCTGTGTGTCAGTGTTGTGGTAGGTGTAGCGCACCTGTGTGTCAGTGTTGTGGTAGGTGTAGCTCACCTGTGTGTCAGTGTTGTGGTAGGTGTAGCTCACCTGTGTGTCAGTGTTGTGGTAGGTGTAGCACACCTGTGTGTCAGTGTTGTGGCGGAGCTCACCTGTGTGTCAGTGTCTGTGGTAGGTGTAGCTCACCTGTGTGTGGGTGCTGTGGGAGGTGGAGCTCACCTGTGTGCAGGTGCTGTGGTAGGTGTAGCGCACCTGTGTGTGGGTGCTGTAGTAGGTGTAGCTCACCTGTGTGTGGGTGCTGTAATAGGTGTAGCTCACCTGGGTATCAGTCTCGTGGTGTAGCTCACCTGTGTGTGGGTGCTGTGGTAGGTGTAGCTCACCTGTGTGTCAGTGTCGTGGTAGGTGTAGCTCACCTGTGTGTCAGTGTCGTGGTAGGTGTAGCTCACCTGTGTGTGGGTGCTGTGGTAGGTGTAGCTCACCTGTGTGTCAGTGTCATGGTGTAGCTCACCTGTGTGTGGGTGCTGGGGTAGGTGTAGCTCACCTGTGTGTCAGTGTCGTGGTACGTGGTGACTTCGCCCTGTTCCAGCAGTGACGCCACAGCCAGAGGCACGTTTTCGTCTTTGGCGTAGCAGCCCAGCTCCACCCGGCGCTTAATGGTGGAGTTCCAGTGGTTCTTCACAGAGTTGTCCGTCCTGTCAGTCAATAGAATGCAGCTTTAACCCCTGGCCCCTTCACTTCAGACTACAGGTGTAACACTTTCATAAAAGGTAAGAAGCGGATAAAAGGTATAACTCAAATACTCTTACTCTCGAAAAAAACTTTTGTGCCTAAAGCCTGTTTGAGGGGGTGGGTAAGGATGGGATATTATACATGTAGGATAGTATACATGCTTTGAATTATCGTTACTATGGCAATTATTTTTGAAAAATGTAAAAAATAAAAAAAAAAAAAAATAAAAAATGTATAATTTACATTTTCCAATTACGTTTGTTTCTAAATGTTGAAGAATGGCCTGTGGCCAGTCCCGCTCCTGCTTTAAACCCTGATCACTTCCCCTCACACAAGGCCTGCAGTTCACTTCACAACCAGAGCTCGACCCTCTGTGAGGCTTTTGTGAAATGCAACTGGAAACGTGGGGAGAACAAAACACGAAAACAGAAATGTTTTTCTTTGGCACGGCATGAATGTATTAATGCTAACAGACTGCGGAATGAAACCAACTGGCTGGCCCTGCTGTTCTGCCAGCTCCGATGCAGTTGGTAAGCAATGAAAACAATCAAATGAAGACGTTCAGTTCAACAGCAGCACAGGCAGTTAAAGGGCGTGAGAAGCCAAAACAGCAGACTGCACCTCTCTCTCTGACTAAAAATGTGAATTTTTGCTTACACGTCTATATATTCTAATATACATTTAACTTATGAAAAATCAATGAAGAAACAATGCAGGAACAGACATTTTTCCAATCGCCCATTTTTAATTGCAATCTGTCAAAAATATATAGATTCATCAAAAGCCAACAAACGTTACAAGAAATATATATATTTTTGGTAAATTAATGAAACAATACACCAAACCAAAAGCACCCTGTCTTTTTTCTGCAGCTCAGGGCTACAGGTTCCATTTCCAGGTGGGGCACTACCATCGTAACCCTGGAGCAAGCCCTTGTACCGCTAACCTGAACTGCTTCAGCTACGTAAAAGAACGCAGAAACAAAGAAATGACACCGGTAAAGCGAGCGTCCGGTGAACGTGTTTTGGGGACTCCACCTGCCGGGCAGCAGCTTGGCGATCTCGGCCCAGCGGTTCCCCAGGACGCTGTGGGCCTTGTAGATGATGAGGTCCTCCTCGGCGGTCCAGGAGGACTTCTTCACGTCGGGGTCGAGGTGGTTGTGCCAGCGCTCCCGGCACTGCTTGCCCTGGCGGCCCTTCAGGTGCCGGGCCACCGTGCTCCACTGCTTGGTGCCGTACACGCTCACCAGCTCGATCACCTGCAGGGGGGGGGCGAGGCGGGTGAGGCTGAGGGGGGAGTCACACCAACCGCCCTGACCCAGGCCAGGCCTCCCGCAAGCCAGCGCGGCAAGCAGGGAGCGACACACAGGGCGCGACGCACAGCTAAATAACTGTGCAAATCCAAATTAATTAGCAAATCCTGGGGACAGGAACAAAACACGGGGGAAGAATTTTACTTCCTGAACCTGGATTTTCCAGCCGTGGTTTGGGCCACGCAGTCACAGTGCAGCTCACCTTCTCATCCTCCTCCTTGGTCCAGGGCCCCTTGACCAGATCTGGGTTCAGGAATCTGGCCCAACGGTACTGGCACTGGTACTCTGTGCGACCCTGCAGGAAAGAGCATTACAGCACAGTCAGCATCCCAGCCAGACCAACACCAGCCAGGACAACACAGTCAACATCTGAGCTAGACCAACACCAGCCAGGACAACACAGTCAACATCTGAGCTAGACCAACACCAGCCAGGACAACACAGTCAACATCTGAGCTAGACCAACACCAGCCAGGACAACACAGTCAACATCTGAGCTAGACCAACACCAGCCAGGACAACACAGTCAACATCTGAGCTAGACCAACACCAGCCAGGAATGAGCATTACAACACAGTCAGCATCTGAGCTAGACCAACACCAGCCAGTCAGCACCTGAGCTAGACCAACACCAGCCAGTCAGCACCTGAGCTAGACTAACACCAGCCAGTCAGCATCTGAGCTAGACTAACACCAGCCAGTCAACATCTGAGCTAGACTAACACCAGCCAGTCAGCACCTGAGCTAGACTAACACCAGCCAGTCAGCACCTGAGCTAGACTAACACCAGCCAGTCAGCACCTGAGCTAGACTAACACCAGCCAGTCAGCACCTGAGCTAGACCAACACCAGCCAGTCAACACCTGAGCTAGACCAACACCAGCCAGACAGCATTTGAGCTAGACTAACACCAGCCAGTCAGCATCTGAGCTAGAAGAACACCAGCCAGTCAGCATCTGAGCTAGACCAACACCAGCCAGTCAACACCTGAGCTAGACCAACACCAGCCAGTCAGCATCTGAGCTAGACTAACACCAGCCAGTCAGCACCTGAGCTAGACTAACACCAGCCAGTCAGCATCTGAGCTAGACTAACACCAGCCAGTCAGCATCTGAGCTAGACCAACACCAGCCAGTCAGCATCTGAGCTAGACTAACACCAGCCAGTCAGTACCTGAGCTAGACTAACACCAGCCAGTCAACATCTGAGCTAGACTAACACCAGCCAGTCAGCATCTGAGCTAGACTGACACCAGCCAGTCAGCACCTGAGCTAGACTAACACCAGCCAGTCAGCATCTGAGCTAGACTAACACCAGCCAGTCAGCACCTGAGCTAGACTAACACCAGCCAGTCAGCATCTGAGCTATACTAACACCAGCCAGTCTGCATCTGAGCTAGACTAACACCAGCCAGTCAGCACCTGAGCTAGACTAACACCAGCCAGTCAGCATCTGAGCTAGACTAACACCAGCCAGTCAGCATCTGAGCTAGAATAACACCTAGCACTGACATCACACAAGAACACACGCCTGTCTGCACCCCCCTGCATCGATAACAGAGGCTGCAGCTATGAGCTCTGACCAGCACAACGGCCATTCCAAACGGAAGAAAATCTCACTTTCTCAAGTATTCAGCCCACACCGTGTGACCTGAGCATAGCCCTTAAAGCAGTGGTCATTAACCAAACCAAACTAAAATGGCTCCTCTTAACCTGAATGTGTAGAGCAGTGGCAGAGGCCCACGGCCTTCTGGGAAACGGCCCCACGTCCCGCGGACGCACTCCAGCGCTCAGCTTCACCTAGACCATGCATTACTCCTCACTCACCGGGAAGAAGCTGGCGATGGCCTTCCAGTCACTCTGCCCCAGATTCTGAACCAAAGTCTTCAGGTTCTCATCCTGAAAATGAATGGAAGAAAGCCTGTGAATATCATCAGCTGCAGCGGCCACACTGAATGAACACAGAGACGTGAGAAAAGCGGCATGTGCGTGATGCACTTATTATCAATGGGCCGTCTGTGCCTTCCTGATGACATCACACTTCCGTATCGCTGAGACCAACACTGGTGGCCTCTACTTTGGTTCTGAGTAAGACCATCTGCAGAGTGACATGTAATGTAATGAGGACTCACAAATATTATTAAGCATTCCAAAAAAAGACAAACCATACCCAAAACATACCAATAAAAATGAACTTATCTGAAGCCTATTTCTGATCCCACTGTTTATTTGTTCCCATAGTCTGGAATGTCCAGTTGTGTTCTTAGGCCTGACTCCCACTGCAGCACAGCCACTCGAACTGGGAGACCTCTTCTGCCCACCAGCTGAGCTGTGACTGTATGAGAGAAAGGCACCCATGGGCAGGGCAGGGCAGCAGCATGGGCAGGGCAGAGCACTCCCACAGGCAGGGGAGGGCAGGGTACCCCCACGGGCAGGGCACCACCACGGGCAGGGTACCCCCACGGGCAGAGTACCCCCACAGGTGGGCAGGCAGACTATAAACATCCAATCAATCAGAGGTGGAATCTAGTAGAATTGATTGCATAGTCTACAATGGAATGCCATATTGGAGGAAATGTCACCACTCAAGGAATTTTGAATAATTTGATTACTCCATTAATAGTAGCGGACACACAGGCATTAATTCTGCGGTCCACAGTCCACACCTGTAAACTATTCCCTTTTGACAGCTGCCCCTGTTCGAAAGTTCATAACCTCATGTAAAAAAAAAAAAAAAAAAAACCACATGAACTTCACTAGTATGCTAACATCAACTAGCACACTAACAACATACAGCTAATTTTTTCCAACGGCGCGCAAGAACTGCCATGCATGCTATGCATGGCAAATTTTAGTCACTCACTCACTCACTCACGGATGACCTTTGAGGGACGTTTTGTGGGACGCATGCGCAGATGGTGCTTCGTTTAGCAGGACGCATGCACAGGTGGTGCCAGCTAAAATGTGTCTGCGGAAGAGAGTTGCGCCGTGGGTCTGGACGGTTCTGTGCTTGTTATTTATTTTTGCAGCTCAACTGTATCAAGCTGGAATTCCCAATTCAACTGTTATATACCAGATACCTCAAAAGTATGACAACTAAAACTACAAACTGTAAGGGTTGGTAGACATGAGCAGTTTATTAATTCTGGAGAAAGCTAATATTTTGTAATTATACCGACAATGTAGTTAGCTTAGCAAGCAAACACACTAGCGTCACAATACCTCTAAATAATGAAAAACAGTTAGTACTGTAATCAGCTGAAAAATATGAAGCCCTATGAGGTAGCATACTGCTACCCAAGATGGGGTTTGTTTGCTCTGACTCGTGGGCCCCTTCATTGTACAAAAAGGACGGGATGTGCAAAAAAGAGCATGGCTCAACAATTCCTTCATTTTAAAGTAGCTTCTTGTACAGGGGAGTTTCACAAGTTCACAGGGTCAGAGTTCATCCAAGTGAACTTGGCACAATGGTGATAAAAGTAACCACTGAGCAAAATTCGCACTGCAACCAGAAACAAACTTCAAAGGGGCAGTTCACCCAAAAATGCACTGTTCCCACATACCCACTATCTATCTATCCATCCAGAGAGCTTCACTGAGATCTGAGCAGTTTTCCAGATACCCGCTGCAGCTCACTGTGATACAACAGACCTCAACACAACCATACATTTATGGCACTCTACGTGCCAAAAATATACATTGGAAAAACTCAACAGCGATGACTCTTTCCAAATACAACGCCATGGATACCCATGAACATCCACAGAGCTTAATTTGTGCAGTTTGATCAAGAACTACTTCTACCAAAGTAAGCCAACTGTGTGTATCTACGTAGTCTCCACCAAAGCACACCGTGGAGTGCTAGAGCCTGTAGTCCAAAGACCAGGAAGTGAGCATTTTTGATCCATGGGTTTGAGCGTTTGGGGACTTCCAATGCTTTGATTTTGGCAGAACCTAAGCAAATTTCACATTTCGTTCAATTACATAAATTACACTGCACTAATATCTCAACCATGAATTTCAATGCTATTATGTGCTTTAATAAAGTAAGTTGCTAAAAAGTTGCTGTATAAAAACTACAACAAACAGTCACATTCCACCAACATCACAACCACAGTTTCATACTAGTCTGCCAGGACGAGACTTTGGTCGGATATAAACCGTTGGCATACTTCAGTAGAAGTAGTAGTTCTCGATGAAACCATACACAAATTAAGATCTGTGGATGTTCATGAGTAACCGCGGCATTATATTTGGAAAGAGACGTCAGGGTTTTCTAATGTAAATTTCTGGTGCTTTAAGGGCCACAAAACTTGGTCCCACTCAGGTCCGTTGTATCAGGGTGAGCTGCAGTGGATATCTAGAAAACTTGTCAAATCTCAGAAAAATAATCTGGATGAATAGACAGTACTCTCGATAAGTGGCAACATACAGTTTTTGAATTTTGCTTTCATCTGATCTGGACTCTTCTGGGGTCCAGAACGAAATCCAGCCAGGCTCACAACCCCAGGGGCAGCTGTGGCAGGAACGGTCCAGTGAATAGCTGGTGATAACACCACCCAAAGAGGGAGGCTCGGGACGGCAGGGTAAGCCCTAGTTCATCATCGTGCAGAAGCACATCCAACGGCTACACAGCTAACCCTAACCCCAACCGCCCAGCACCACGGTTACACAGCTAACCCTAACCACCCAGCACCACGGTTACACAGCTAACCCTAACCGCCCAGCACCACGGTTACACAGCTAACCCCAACCGCCCAGCACCACGGTTACACAGCTAACCCTAAACCGCCCAGCACCACGGTTACACAGCTAACCCTAACCCCAACCGCCCAGCACCACGGTTACACAGCTAACCCTAACCCCAACCGCCCAGCACCACGGTTACACAGCACCCTAACCCTAACCGCCCAGCACCACGGTTACACAGCTAACCCCTAACCGCCCAGCACCACGGTTACACAGCTAACCCTAACCCCTAACCGCCCAGCACCACGGTTACACAGCTAACCCTAACCCCAACCGCCCAGCACCACGGTTACACAGCTAACCCTCACCCAACCGCCCAGCACCACGGTTACACAGCTAACCCTAACCCCAACCGCCCAGCACCACGGTTACACAGCTAACCCCAACCGCCCAGCACCACGGTTACACAGCTAACCCTAACCGCCCAGCACCACGGTTACACAGCTAACCCTAACCCCAACCGCCCAGCACCACGGTTACACAGCTAACCCTAACCCCAACCGCCCAGCACCACGGCTACACAGCTAACCCTACCCGCCCAGCACCACGGTTACACAGCTAACCCTAACGCCCAGCACCACGGTTACACAGCTAACCCCAACCGCCCAGCACCACGGTTACACAGCTAACCCTAACCGCCCAGCACGACGGTTACACAGCTAACCCTAACCGCCCAGCACCACGGTTACACAGCTAACCCTCACCCCAACCGCCCAGCACCACGGTTACACAGCTAACCCTAACCGCCCAGCACCACGGTTACACAGCTAACCCTCACCCCAACCGCCCAGCACCACAGTTACACAGCTAACCCCAACCGCTCAGCACCACAGTTACACAGCTAACCCTAACCGCCCAGCACCACGGTTACACAGCTAACCCTAACCCCAACCGCCCAGCACCACGGTTACACAGCTAACCCTAACCGCCCAGCACCACGGTTACACAGCTAACCCTACCCGCCCAGCACCACGGTTACACAGCTAACCCTCACCCTAACCGCCCAGCACCACGGTTACACAGCTAACCCTAACCACCCAGCACGACGGTTACACAGCTAACCCTAACCCCAACCGCCCAGCACCACGGTTACACAGCTAACCCTAACCCCAACCGCCCAGCACCACGGTTACACAGCTAACCCTAACCCCAACCGCCCAGCACCACACAGTTACAACCTAACCGCCCAGCACCACGGTTACACAGCTAACCCTAACCCCCCAGCACCACGGTTACACAGCTAACCCTAACCCTACCCGCCCAGCACCACGGTTACACAGCTAACCCTAACCCCAGCACCACGGTTACACAGCTAACCCTCACCCCAACCCGCCCAGCACCACGGTTACACAGCTAACCCTAACCCCAACCACCCAGCACCACGGTTACACAGCTAACCCTAACCGCCCAGCACCACGGTTAGACAGCTAACCCTAACCCTAACCGCCCAGCACCACGGTTACACAGCTAACCCTGCTTGGGGTAGACTGGCCCAGTCGGGGCTATTTGAGGTATGGCTGGTAGGGGCAGGTTTGGAGTACTTTGTGGTAACTGTGTCACTCACCTCCTCCCGCATCCACTTGACACTGACCTTCCCGCTCTCGCGCTGTTCCGCCACGTCAGAGTCAGTGTCTGGATAGAGCGTCTCCTCACCATCCTCCCTGGAGCAACAACACAACAGCTCAACACAGCAGCTCAACACCAGGGCTCAACACTATACCAGCACAACACAGCAGCTCAACAACAGGGCTCAACACTATTCCAGCACAACACCAGGGCTCAACACTATTCCAGCACAACACCAGGGCTCAACACTATACCAGCACAACACAGCAGCTAAACACAACAGCTCAGCCCCAGGGCTCAACACTATACCAGCACAACACAGGAGCTCAACACCAGGGCTCAACACTATTCCAGCACAACACAGCAGCTAAACACAACAGCTCAGCCCCAGGGCTCAACACTATACCAGCACAACACAGCAGCTCAACACCAGGGCTCAACACTATACCAGCACAACACAGCAGCTAAACACAACAGCTCAGCCCCAGGGCTCAACACTATACCAGCACAACACAGCAGCTCAACACCAGGGCTCAACACTATACCAGCACAACATAGCAGCTAAACACAACAGCTCAACCCCAGGGCTCAACACTATACCAGCACAACACAGGAACTCAACACCAGGGCTCAACACTATCCCAGCACAACACAGCAGCTAAACACAGCAGCTCAACACCAGGGCTCAACACTATACCAGCACAACACAGGAGCTCAACACCAGGGCTCAACACTATACCAGCACAACACAGCAGCTAAACACAGCAGCTCAACACCAGGGCTCAACACTATTCCAGCACAACACAGCAGCTCAACACCAGGGCTCAACACTATACCAGCACAACACAGCAACTCAACACTATACTAGCACAACACCCAGCTGAAGATGTGTGTGCATGATTTAATATTTCTGCTGAAGATGTGTGTGCATGATTTAATATTTCTGCTGAAGATGTGTGTGCATGATTTAATATTTCTGCTGGAGAGGTGTGTGCATGATTTAATATCCCAGCTGAAGAGGTGTGTGCATGATTTAATATCCCTGCTGGAGATGTGTGTGCATGATTTAATATCCCAGCTGAAGAGGTGTGTGCATGATTTAATATCCCAGCTGAAGAGGTGTGTGCATGATTTAATATCCCAGCTGAAGAGGTGTGTGCATGATTTAATATCCCAGCTGAAGATGTGTGTGCATGCTTTAATATCCCTGCTGAAGATGTGTGTGCATGATTTAATATCCCTGCTGAAGATATGTGTGCATGATTTAATATCCCTGCTGAAGGTACTGCTGTGATGGCCATTATAAATAAATTCAGTGATATAAAATTTTGTTTTTATATTTAGCATTTTCCCTCATTTCTGTTATGGAGCATGTATATTATGGCTGAAGCGTGAATATATGGAAACAGCAGAGATAAAGTATCAACTGTTTTTTGTTGATTTCAACAGCAAATGACCCACTTGATTTGTTGATCTGTATCAAATCCAAATCCAAATGAAAGATCTTAAATACTGAACCAATCAATGAACTGAAATCCACAAGTCTACCATGTTCATAGCTGGCAATGCATTGTGCATCCAAGGTTAAAATTCTTTCTTTTTTCAAAGTAAAATAAAATATACATTAATAATTAAAACACACATATACAACCATGATAGATTAACCACTGGTTAGGAAGCATGACATGGTCCGTTACCATTTCTAGTACTAGAATATATGTAGCTGCACTAGTCTATATACCGGTAACTACTTGGCTCAAAAAACGTATCATATCAATAGGGCTAAAATTCCAACTTGGAAAAATAAATAAATAAATAAATAGTGTTAGACGTGTGATTAATACATTTCTATCTAAAACACTATATTCGAAATAGAACACCAAGAAGAAACATGAATCTAACGACTAAAAACTAAAACCAAGACCCCTCCCCCACTTGGGAATGGACACTTCTTCCAGCTAGCGACACAAGCTAGCAAACTAACGTTACACAGTAAGAAACTGAACATTTGAGCCATAAAACGGCAGCTCAACCGCTCGTTAAAAACACAATCCAGCGAACGTCAAGTAAATATATCCAATGCCAGTTAATACCTCTCGATAGCATTTTAACATCGAAAAAGGACATGTCCACAGTTTCCACAATGTTTCACCAACGAACACACTTTCCCCGTTCTGCTAACAAGATAGCTTTCCTGATTGCAACCTGAACATACTACCGAAGCAATTCCTTGCTTGCAACTGCCCTGCGGTCGTACCATTCGCTGTTAAGCAATTAATCGTTCACTACTTGATTTTACATCATAATGCAACATTTACTTTGTAGGAAGTCAAGTGGCCGGTGAAACATTTCACCACTAGCTTGATGTACATTTGCACGAGTGTTAATTCGCCAACTGCTCGCTTCGATCGACGACTAACCGTGTTCGGTTATAAACAACTCCGAGTCACTGGTTCAGCTAAATTACTCTATGCTTGCGAGGTTTAGCCCAAGTTACAACTTTAACTAACCTCGGTAAGTTGCCTGGCTAGGCACTGAATCAGAATTCATTTCACGCGCAAGTAACGAGATAACCGGTTATAACCGTAACATGTCCGTACATTGTATTTAAATTTGCGCTGTTTTCCGCGGAATACTGCGATGTAAGTGTTCGGAGTTCTGATCACTTACCCGCGAGGCCACCAGGACATTTCACCGCCGCAGTCCTGAGGTACCCGACAAAATCCAGAATATAGCGTTGGCTACGCGTCTATCGCGTCAGCGCAGTTCATAGAAGTCCAGAGTCAAAACAACTATTACGGCAGTCGTTCGCTTCTGCGATATATAGGTCTATATATTTTTGGTTTCCTGCAAACAAAAATGATATTGTTGTAGCAACATGCAGGTCTCGCGCTACAGTTTCTATCTCGCGCCCACCATGTCTCGTGGGGTTTCCCGGGAATTACACGCGCGTATTTGATGGGAGGAGCAAACTGCGCCATCATGCCCGCGAAACCAGGACCGAGCTACCCTGCTTACCCTTAAAAATGTATTTGATTACCCGCTCTATCAAAAACGAAGCTGTATGCCCGTTTCAGGTCGTCTGCACCATAGGCCCTAACCCTGACCCAAAAATAGTTATTTTATGAAATGCATTTTTATAAATAAGGTCACCAAAAGCAAATATTCATTTAAATATTTCCAATGGTCCAATTACAAATGTTAGTTAGTTGTATGTCGGCTATATACAAACCAATGTTATCCTCAAATCACACATAAGAATAAATGCCTTGAATAAAATATCATATGCAAGTGTGAGTATTTTATGGAATATGTGTTCATACAGTTTTAAAAGAGTTTAGTTTAGGTCATTGTACAGTTTCTTAAAAATGGGATTTCATTTTTTGAATAGCTTGCCTAGTTTTTGTGTCATGTTATTTGGCTAGCCTGTGTTCTCAGCTGGAAGCATTGTGCATGCCCAAGTGTGGGAGGGGTCTTAGTTTTATCAAAGTTTTTCGGTCGTTCGATTAAAAAAAATATTAAATTCATGTTTCTTCTTATGTTTATCCATGTTCTGCTGAAAATGTAACATTTTAAAATGCATGAACCACATGGCTTACATTATTTATGTGTGCATTCAATTATTTTATAAAATGATAGTTCCCTTTCACAGAGACAACATATTTGTCTCAGGTGTGCTATTCACAAGCATACTCACTTACCTGGACCAATCAATTTATTACCTTTATTTAATCAGGGAAGGCCAGTTAAGAACAGAGCTCTCTTTTACAATGGCTCACTGACATCACAGAAGCAGTAAAAGGCAGTAAAATTGGTATTAAATCATTAAAAAAAACGTAATTACAAAAATAATAACAGAAATGATAATAAAAATGATGATATTAAGTGAAGGTCACCCTACCTTCTGTGATCTAAAACCATCCCCAGCAGTGAAGCTGAAGGTACTATGGTAAACTGCATCGAGAGATACAGTAGGTGCTGTTGGATGCATATAAAGAATGCCACCATAGTCTGAAGGTGATACAAATGTTGCCTGAACAATTTTAAATATGGCTTTAATGGTCAGACATTGCTTATTTCTATAGAGAAAACCTAATTTGCATTTCAGTTTTATTTAACAGTTTGTCGACATGTACCTTATACAACGCATTTTTGTCTAACCACATACTCAAATATTTATAACATTGGACCCTTTGAATTTTCTACATCATCTTTGGTGAGTGTATATAAACCAATTTAGTTTTTCTATTTAGATGTATTAATGAGCACAAAGTTAGTGTTAGGGTTTAGAACAAGCTTAAGACTGATGACAGCATTTTGAATGGCAGAAAAATCAGTCTGTAATTTAATAAAACCTGGATTAATTGAGGGTGTGGATGCATAAACAACAATGTCATCTGCATAATAATGAACAGAACTATTAGTAACTGGTTGTCCTAGGTCATTTATAAAAATGTGAATAACAGAGGGCCCAAGATTGAATTTTGTGGCACACCCTCTGTAACCTCCAGAAAAGCAGGCTGATGCCCATCAAGCATAATTGCTTATGTTTTGCTGTGTAAATACCACTTACAAGCTTTTTTTTCATCAAAACCAATGGATTTGAGTGGCATGTATAAAAATGCTGAACAGGCTGAGTTGATCTCGATTTTTGATCAAGATGACGAGAGGAAAAGATCTGAGTGACTTTGCAGGAGGGTTCATTATTGGGGCACGGATGGGAGGAGCTTCAGTCACAATGACTGCTCAACTGGCTAGTGTTTCAATAGAAACAGTGACATTTGAAATTAGATCTATGGGAAAGGCATCAGTAAATAGGGTTGTAAATTGTGGTCAAAAGCACACACTCAATGATCGTAGTGCTCATGCATTAGTACGATATGTAAGGAAAAACAGAAGAGCAACTCTCCCTCAGGTGACAGAATGTATTGTAAGACATGATCAGACAATGTCAGCAAGAACAGTCCATCGATAACTACATGTAGAGGGATATTATAGTAGGGTTGCAGAAATCCCTCATTGTATAGAAAAATGCACATTTGAGAGTTCAGTGGTGCAAAAACCATATGCACTGGTCTACCGAGATGTGGACAAAAGTGCTATGGTCAGATGAGTCATCCTTCACCGTATTCTCAACAATTGGGCGAGTGCATGTGTGGCGTACACCAAGAGGATGGAATGGGCCTGAATGCTAGTCGTCTACAGTGAGCAGGTCCGGTGGCTCTGTCACACTGTGGGAGGAATTTTCCTGTCATGGTTTGGTCCACTTATCCCCCTAGAGGAATGGGTCACTGCAAATCAATACAAAGTTATTCTGAGTGATCACCTTTATGCTATGATGAAACATTTCCTGATGGGAGTGGTCTCTTCCAGGATGACAATGCCCCCATCCACACAGCATGAGGGGTCGCTGAATGGTTTGATGAATGTCAAAATGACATGCTATGGTCTTCGCAATCACCAGATCTCAACTTGATTGAACACCTATGGGAGACTTTGGACTGACATTTTAGACAGCACTGTCCACCACCATCATCAAAATACCAAATTAGGGAATATCTTTTGAAGAAATGGTGTTCCATCCCTCCAGTAGAGTTCTAGAGACTTGTAGAGTCTATGCCAAGATGCATTGAAGCTGTTCTGGCAGCTCATGGTGGCCTAACACCTTACTAAGACACTTTATGTTGGTTTTTCCTTTAAATTTGTCACCCGTCTGAAAAAATATAGTGTTACGACCTCGTTGTAAGTTTTGTGTTTACATTCTTTGTATTTTCTGTGTGAGTGTCCCTGATCTTCCTCCGGTTCTTTGTCAGATTGCCCATTTTTGTCTCCGGGTTTTCGGTTTGAAAAAGACACGGTTTGCCATTCGCTGGTGGAGAGTCGCTCTGAGGATTTTGCTCAGCACTTGTGGATTACGATTACTTCATTGCTGTTTTGCGTTTGACCCCAGCAGACCCTGCGGCTCTCCAGGACCAGGGCCGGGGGCCCCAGCAGACCCTGCGGCTCTCCAGGACCAGGGCCAGGGACCCCAGCAGACCCTGCGGCTCTCCAGGACCAGGGATGGGAACCCTTGATATAAAGGGATACCTGTAAATTCTGTATACAGTAATTAAGGTACATTCTTAATTCTTATTAGATGCTGAGCTTCAATGCACAGAGCTCTGACCCCAAAATCTTCAACAGTACATTTATTGTTTTTGATGGTTTGAAAGACATTGTGACCCAAGAACTGCGAATCTCAACACAGTCTGTGCGCCTCAGAGAGAGAGTCCTGCCCGAGAATTCTGCGACACGATACGCATTTTACACATTCATTCATTCTATTTATGAATGTAAGGAAGCTGGAAAAATTTTGGCCCAGAAATATTTTGCAAATTTCATTTTGGCGAACATTCTTTTTTAAATGATCAAACAGAGGAAATACAAAGAACTGTAACTCCTTAGAGAAATTTAAAGAAATGCATTCTGAAAAACTCGCCACACAACTGACAGTTCTTCTGGAATGACCCAAGTAGCCCTGTCTGAGGATGGCACAGAAAAAGAAGAAAAGCACAAACTGTTGTGAATGTTGTATTGTTTGGCTACATTATTGTAGTCCCGAATCACCGCAGATACTTCTAACACTGATTTTCTATTGCACTGTGTGTGCGTCAAAAACACACCTTTGTCTGCATCGGGGCTGAATGCAAATTTATAGGGACGTATGGCACAGCCTGCAGGTCAGGCTCAGTACAGATGTGACTCGATAAGGCCGTGCCATTCTCACTCTCTCTCTGACAGGAGCTGAACAATACACACACAGAGGAGGGAAAAGGAGGAGCCTGGCCCACCATGTGCCGCAGGATTGGGCGACCACCAGGGAGGCGGGGTTTGGCACATTACACGCCACAGGATTGGGCGACACCAGGAGTAGGAGGGAGGCGGGGTTTGGCACATTACACGCCACAGGATTGGGCAACACCAGGAGTAGGAGGGAGGCGGGGTTTGGCACATTACACGCCACAGGATTGGGCGACACCAGGCAAGGAGTGGGAGGGAGGCGGGGTTTGGCACATTACATGCCACAGGATTGGGCGACACCAGGCAAGGGAGTGGGAGGGAGGTGGAGTTTCACACATTATTCGCCGCGGGATTGGGCGACACCAGGCAAGGGAGTGGGAGGGATGTGGGGTTTGGCACATTACACGCCACAGGATTGGGCGACACCAGGTGGGGGAGTGGGAGGGAGGCGGGGTTTGGCACATTATTCGCCGCGGGATTGGGCGAGACCAGAAGTCACTTCAGGCCTTCGTCGGTGCTCTTGAACATGAGAATAGCGTTGTAGATCTTCAGAGCTGGCCCCAGCTTAATACTCATGATCTTGACAATGTCTGTTTGAGTCAGCAGCAAGAAAGCCTCTCCATCAATCATCTGTGGAGACACGCCCACTGCTCAGTTTAGCTTGAGAGAGGAACAGAACAGGATTGGACACACATTCAATAGAGAATATGCCATGGATGGGAACAGAGTAGGAATCCTCCTTAATTCTGCTCAAGGACGAATAATCCTTCTGTTCCATTTAGGCTCTCACCTCATCTCTGAATAGACGAGCTTGTTCTTCACAGCCAGTCAGGTTCTGAACAAAACCAAAGACCTGTCAAAAAAGTTTTACATATTTATTAGTACAGATGAAAGAGTAAGCATGATTAATTAGAGGTATAACCATGAGTTGTCTCTACCTGGTTTCTTAACATGCATTCTGCTGAGTGTCCACCAGGTGTCTCTACAGTCACCACATTTGGATTAAGAGGGACAAAACTATACACTATGCCACTAATTTGACTGGTAGAAAGATTGGTAATGATTCTTTTGACATACTGGCCTTTAAGCAGTGAAAAGTTGACCACACCTTCCAGATATCTATAAACAGTGAGTAGATGGAAATAAAAACTTTATAAAGTTTGCATAATGTAACAGAATCAAACTTTTAGCCCAGATACTTTTTTCAATTTTCTCCAAATTTGGAATTCCCAGTTTAATAAAACCTGCACCTGAACAGTTCACCACACTCAAAACCTCATGGAAAGGCATCCGGAACAGGTTGACTGTCCCAATTATTTTCTATTTTAGAACCTTTTCTTAATTCAAATTTTTAAAGTTATCCATGAGTTAGTGTACAAGCAAACATCGGGAAATAGACCAAATTAGACATTGAGCTGACAGAGCAACTTACACGGATTACATTTTTACATACATTCCGTTTATAGCTGGATTTTTACTGAGGTAATTCAGGTTAAGCACCTCTGGTCAAGGGTGCAATGGCAGCATCCCAGCTCAGAGTTATAATACTAACCACTATGATACACTGGAAAATAAAGGTGTGAGGTGTCGGTGAGCAGATTTCAGTCGGGTGAGCAGATTTCAGTCGGGTGAGCAAGTTTCAGTCAGGTGAGCAGGTTTCAGTCGAGTGAGCAGATTTCAGTCAGGGGAGCAGGTTTCAGTCGGGGGAGCAGGTTTCAGTCAGGGGAGCAGGTTTCAGTCAGGTCAGCAGGTTTCAGTCGGGGGAGCAGGTTTCAGTGGGGTCAGCAGGTTTCAGTCGGGGGAGCAGGTTTCAGTCGAGTGAGCAGATTTCAGTGGGGTCAGCAGGTTTCAGTCAGGGGAGCAGGTTTCAGTCGAGTGAGCAGATTTCAGTCAGGGGAGCAGGTTTCAGTCGGGGGAGCAGGTTTCAGTCGAGTGAGCAGGTTTCAGTCGGGGAGCAGGTTTCAGTCGGGGGAGCAGGTTTCAGTCAGGTGAGCAGGTTTCAGTCAGGGGAGCAGGTTTCAGTCGGGGGAGCAGGTTTCAGTCGGGGGAGCAGGTTTCAGTCAGGGGAGCAGGTTTCAGTCGGGGGAGCAGGGTTCAGTCAGGGGAGCAGGTTTCAGTTGGGTGAGCAGATTTTATTCGGGTGAGCAGGTTTCAGTTGGGTGAGCAGGTTTCAGTCAAGGGAGCAGGTTTCAGTCGAGTGAGCAGGTTTCAGTCAGGGGAGCAGGTTCAGTCAGGTGAGGACTATGCAGTGCTCACCTCCTCCACAGTCCAGCCGGCCACCTTGCTGGAGTGGATTCCAGCCACTCCGGGCAGCAGCTTGCAGTGCTGCTCCCAGCACAGGGACAGAGAGCGGTCAGGGTGAGCCGACAGCGCGGACATGAAGAGTGAGGGGTACACGGCCTCCGCAGACAGGCCTGCAGCGCACACACACACACACATACACAATATATATAACCCAGCAGCACAAACACACACAATATATATATATATATATCCAAGCAGCACACACACACACACACACACACAATATATATATATATAACTCAGCAGCACACACACATTATATATATATATATATATATATATATATCCCAACAGCACACGCACACAATATATATACATATATATATATATAACCCAGCAGCACACACACACAATACATAACCCAGCAGCACACACACAGAATATATATAACCCAGCACACACACACACACAATATATATATAACTCAGCAGC
The DNA here is from genome assembly GCA_025169545.1 of Anguilla japonica. Classification (NCBI taxonomy): domain Eukaryota; kingdom Metazoa; phylum Chordata; class Actinopteri; order Anguilliformes; family Anguillidae; genus Anguilla; species Anguilla japonica. The sequence goes on along the minus strand of CM045893.1, from coordinate 37,537,055 downwards.
ACACACACACAATATATATATATAACTCAGCAGCACACACACATACACAATATATATAACCCACCACACACACACACACACAATATATATATAACCCAGCAGCACACACACACATACACAATATATATAACCCAGCAGCACACACACACAATATATATATATATCTAAGCAGCACACACACACTATATATATATATATATATATCCCAACAGCACACGCACACAATATATATACATATATATATATATATAACCCAGCAGCACACACACACACAATACATAACCCAGCAGCACACACACACAATATATATAACCCAGCACACACACACACACAATATATATATAACTCAGCAGCACACACACACACACAAATTATATATAACTCAGCAGCACACACACACAATATATATAACCCAGCAGCACACACACACACAATATATATAACCCAGCAGCACACACACACAATATATATACAACTCAGCAGCACACACACACACACAATATATATATATAAAACTCAACAGCACACACACACACATAATTTATATATAACCCAGCAGCACACGCACACATATATATATATATATAACCCAGCAACACACACACACACACACACAATACATATATATATATAACTCAGCAGCACACACACACAATATATATATATATAACCCAGCAACACACACACACACACACAATAAATAACCCAGCAACACACACACACACAATATATATATAACCCAGCAGCACACACACACACATAATAATTAACCCACCAACACACACATACACACAATAAATAACCCAGCCCAATAAATAATAGCACTATCTCTCTCTGGTGCCGTAGCATTGGGCATAGCACTATCCCTCTCCGGTGCCGTAGCATTGGGCATAGCGCTATCTCACTCTGGTGCCCATAGCGTTGGGCATAGCGCTGTCTCTCTCTGGCACTGCCCGTAGCATTGGGCATAGCGCTATTTCTCTCTGGCACTGCCCGTAGCATTGGGCATAGCTCTATCTCACTCTGGTGCCTGTAGCATTGGGCATAGCGCTATCTCACTCTGGCACTGCCCGTAGCATTGGGCATAGCGCTATTTCTCTCTGGCACTGCCCGTAGCATTGGGCATAGCTCTATCTCACTCTGGTGCCTGTAGCATTGGGCATAGCGCTATCTCACTCTGGCACTGCCCGTAGCATTGGGCATAGCACTATCTCACTCTGGTGCCTGTAGCATTGGGCATAGCGCTATCTCACTCTGGTGCCCATAGCATTGGGCATAGCACTATCTCACTCTGGTGCCCATAGCGTTGGGCATAGTGCTACTCACTCTGGTGCCCATATCATTGGGCATAGCGCTATCTCTCTCTGGCACTGCCTGTAGTATTTGGCATAGCACTATCTCACTCTGGCGCTGCCAGTAGCGTTGGGCATAGCGCTATCTCTCTCTGGTGCCCATAGCGTTGGGCATAGCGCTCTCTCTCTCTGGTGCCCGTAGCATTGGGCATAGCACTATCTCTCTCTGGCGCTGCCCGTAGCGTTGAGCATAGCGCTATCTCACTCTGGTGCCCGTAGAATTGGGCATAGCACTATCTCTCTCTGGCGCTGCCCGTAGCATTGGGCATAGCGCTATCTCGCTCTGGTGCCCGTGGCATTGGGCACAGCGCTTACTCACTCTGGTAAGCCCGCTGCTGGCCCTTCCTGTATTTGGGTGGGCGTCCAATCCTGAGAGAAGAAGAAAAACAAAGAAATAAGAAAAATCACATGATTGACAGCAATGAAATCCCTCTTCACTGTTTCCAAGCACAGAACATCACTCTCCATCCCTAAGACTGAGACTCTCAGCTCCTGCCTGCCAGCACCCTGGCACGGCAATGATGTGGTGTGATGTGGTTGTCATTGGTTACCTGCCATGGTAACGAGACTTCTTGGATCGCTGGCCAAACACCAGGAGGTTCCTCTTCCCTCCGGGCGCGTCGGCGTCGGGCAGCTCGGTCTTCAGCCGGCCCTGGTTACGCTCAGCCAGGGGACAGCCCGACAGGCAGTGGTGCGCTGTGAAACGGCCGGTCACATGACCGAGCCGTCGCACCCCGGGGTGGGGCACTTCCTGTTTGAAGAAATGTTTTAAACGAGGCGCTGAGTAGCCTGAGGCACACTTTAGAAAACACACTCCCAGTGTGGTCACGAGCAGAAATACACGTATGTCCATGTCAAATTCACTGGAATTCTATTGGCTTTTAGTTGCATATACATAAAAATATTAGTGGATTACTATGGCTACTTCCTGAACTACGGACTGCATTTGTGTCTTTATTATGCAATCAAAACTTTTGATACTGCAATCAAAAAATATTTTATTGACAGCTAAATATACCTTACAATTTGGAGATCAAATATTTGTTAACGGATAACAAAACTATTTGTTAGTTCACTGATAACTACAATGAAGAAATATTATATATTAAATATAATAATATTATATATTATATTGAGAGCAAAAACCTTTTGTCACGTTCTCAGAACTTTTACTCTCAGTGATGGTCTTTTCATTTGTGCGTTGAAAGTTTTGATCTCAAATCTTTTAAGGCATATTCTTGCTTTCAATTGATTTTTGCAGCGTTGAAAGTTTGATGGCATAATAAAGATACAAATATAACCAAAATGTAATTAAACCAGCGTTAAAAATACAACATGCAACTAACAATTTTTTTCAGTGAAAAAAATGTCAGAGGAGTAGAAGCAGAAGTGAGCAGCCAGCAGGGGGCACTACACTGACCTGTGGTGGAAGCTGTACTTGGTGCTTCTGGGGTGAGTTATTCCCTTACAGGTGAGGGAGGAGAAGCTGGTCTGTCCCGCGGCTGGCGGCTCCCTGGGACCTGCCACACACCGTTACACAACCACAACACAACCACAACACAGTTTCAGCAAACCATGTCTTTATGGACCTTGATATGGGGAGGGTGTTAGTGTGTCAGTGTGTTAGCAGTAGGACAGGAGGGGTGTGAGTTAGCGATATGGGGAGGGTGTTAGTGTGTTAGCAGTAGGACAGGAGGGGTGTGAGTTAGCGATATGGGGAGGGTGTTAGTGTGTAGTGTGTTAGCAGTAGGACAGGAGGGGTGTGAGTTAGCGATATGGGGAGGGTGTTAGTGTGGTTCAGTGTGTTAGCGGTAGGACAGGAGGGGTGTGAGTTAGCGATATGGGGAGGGGGTTAGTGTTAGTGTGTTAGCAGTAGGACAGGAGGGGTGTGAGTTAGCGATATGGGGAGGGTGTTAGTGTGTCAGTGTGTTAGCAGTAGGACAGGAGGGGTGTGAGTTAGCGATATGGGGAGGGTGTTAGTGTGTCAGTGTGTTAGCAGTAGGACAGGAGGGGTGTGAGTTAGCGATATGGGGAGGGTGTTAGTGTGTCAGTGTGTTAGCGGGTAGGACAGGAGGGGTGTGAGTTAGCGATATGGGGAGGGTGTTAGTGTGTCAGTGTGTTAGCGGTAGGACAGGAGGGGTGTGAGTTAGCGATATGGGGAGGGTGTTAGTGTGTCAGTGTGTTAGCTGTAGGACAGGAGGGGTGTGAGTTAGCGATATGGGGAGGGTGTTAGTGTGTCAGTGTGTTAGCGGTAGGACAGGAGGGGTGTGCGTTAGCGATATGGGGAGGGTGTTAGTGTGTCAGTGTGTTAGCGGTAGGACAGGAGGGGTGTGCGTGTTAGCGATATGGGGAGGGTGTTAGTGTGTCAGTGTGTTAGCGGTAGGACAGGAGGGGTGTGCGTTAGCGATATGGGGAGGGTGTTAGTGTGTCAGTGTGTTAACGTAACGGTAGGACAGGAGGGGTGTGAGTTAGCGATATGGGGAGGGTGTTAGTGTGTCAGTGTGTTAGCGGTAGGACAGGAGGGGTGTGTGTGATAGTTAGCGATATGGGGAGGGTGTTAGTGGTGTGTTAGCAGTAGGACAGGAGGGGTGTGAGTTAGCGATATGGGGAGGGTGTTAGTGTGTCAGTGTGTTACGGTAGGACAGGAGGGGTGTGAGTTAGCGATATGGGGAGTGGTGTTAGTGTGTCAGTGTGTTAGCGGTAGGACAGGAGGGGTGTGAGTTAGCGATATGGGGGAGGTGTGTTAGCAGTAGGACAGGAGGGGTGTGCGTTAGCGATATGGGGGGGGGGAGGGTGTTGTTAGTGTGTCAGTGTGTTAGCAGTAGGACAGGAGGGGTGTGAGTTAGCGATATGGGGATGGTGTTAGTGTGTCAGTGTGTTAGCTTTAGAACAGGAGGGGTGAGCGTTTACCGGGTTGTTGGGTACTGGAGTCATACGGAGGCCATTTCAGGGAGTGGCCTGTCTGCTCACACCAGCCAGCGGGGTGGATGTCCGGGTGGTCTGAGTCCATCCATTCATCATACACATGGTTCCACCCATCAAAGTGAATCTGAGAGGGGCCAGGGGGTACAGTAAACAGCACTGTACAATCAGGCTACCTCCTACCACTGAGAGGTGCATATTTTAGCTGCAGAATGAGCTGATGCATATAACAGCACGTTGAGGCTATCACAGCAGCACTCTGGTACATATAACAGCACTGTGATGCTATCACAGCAGTGCTCTGGTACATATCACAGCACTGTGATGCTATCACAGCAGCACTCTGGTACAGCATCACAGCACCGTGATGCTAGCACAGCAGTGCTCTGGTACATATAACAGCACTGTGATGCTATCACAGCAGCACTCTGGTACATATCACAGCACCGTGATGCTAGCACAGCAGTGCTCTGTGGTACATACTCTTGGTACATAACAGCAGTGTGATGCTATCACAGCAGCGCTCTGGTACATATAACAGCACTGTGATGCTATCACAGCAGCACTCTGGTACATATCACAGCACCGTGATGCTAGCACAGCAGTGCTCTGGTACATATAACAGCACTGTGATGCTATCACAGCAGTGCTCTGGTACATATAACAGCACTGTGATGCTATCACAGCAGCACTCTGGTACATATAACAGCAGTGTGATGCTAGCACAGCAGTGCTCTGGTACATATAACAGCAGTGTGATGCTAGCACAGCAGTGCTCTGGTACATATAACAGCACTGTGATGCTATCACAGCAGTGCTCTGGTACAGTACATACAACAGCAGTGTGATGCTATCACAGCAGCACTCTGGTACATATAACAGCACTGTGATTCTATCACAGCAGTGCTCTGGTACATATCACAGCACTGTGATGCTATCACAGCAGCGCTCTGGTACATATAACAGCACTGTGATGCTAGCACAGCAGTGCTCTGGTACATATAACAGCACGTGTGAGCTATCACAGCAGTGCTCTGGTACATATATGCTATCACAGCAGCACTCTGGTACATATCACAGCACCGTGATGCTAGCACAGCAGTGCTCTGGTACATACAACAGCAGTGTGATGCTATCACAGCAGCACTCTGGTACATATAACAGCACTGTGATGCTATCACAGCAGCACTCTGGTACATATAACAGCACTGTGATGCTATCACAGCAGTGCTCTGGTACATATAACAGCACTGTGATGCTATCACAGCAGCACTCTGGTAACACACTGTATAGCACAGCAGTGCTCTGTACAGTGACATACAACAGCAGTGTGATGCTAGCACAGCAGTGCTCTGGTACATATAACAGCAGTGTGATGCTGGTACATATCAGCAGCTAGCACAGCAGTGCTCTGGTACATATAACAGCACTGTGTGATGCTATCACAGCAGATTCTACATATCACACTGCATGCTATGCACTCTGGTACATATCACAGCACTGTGATGCTATCACAGCAGCGCTCTGGTACAGCATCACAGTCCCTCTACAGAGTGAGCTGCTCGGCAGCCCCTGACGTTGTCAGAGCTTTGAAGGGAACATGCGGACAGCGACCTTTATCCTGTGGGTGTCCACTTCCTCCACGGTGGCGACCCGTACCAGGGCTGGATTGCGCCTGTCCACCGCCTCCAGCTTCATCTGCACCTGAAAGCCATGCGCCAGCCGCTGGAACGACAGCAGGAGACTGGTGACCCCCGCACAAATACCCACACACTACTTACCACCCAAACTCTGCCCCAAACACACATGCTTTCCCTCTCAGACTCGCTAACGCACACGCTCTAACACACAGAGTCATGCACACACGTGCACACACTCGCACACACACACACACACACACACACACTCATACACATACAATCACACACACGCACACACACTCATACACACAAAGTCACGCACACACACGTGCACACACTCGTACACACAGAATCACACACACACACAGGCTCTCTCTCTCTCTATTTTTAGTTCACTCCTAAGGGGCAGGTATGCTCAGTCCTACCAATTAGCACCGAGTACATTTCTCAGATGCTCTTCTCCTCCTCAGTGTACATCTTTTATTACATCAGTCCATTTATACAGCTGGCTGTTCACTTCAGAGGGTTCCAGAAGGTTGCAACAGCATAGCTCCAAAGAGAAGGGTACACACCACTTTAAACATGCCAGATTTGAGCTCAGAGAGAGGGGTGCACACCACTTTAAACACGTCAGATTTGAGCTCAGAGAGAGGGGTGCACACCACTTTAAAAGCCTCTGCAGCCACAGCTGTGGAGCCTGTTTCCTCCAGGTACTTCTGCCAGTTAAACCTGTCTGGATCTGGGTAGTCTGGCGAGAAGAGAGACAATCTCAGTTTTAATTAAACTCTAATATGGATTACATGTATTCAGTCAGAGTAAAATGAACTCTATCGGTTTGAAATTTACTCAGTCAGAGATGTTGATTTAATGCTGAAATTTTTCAGCATTAAATCAACATCCTGCTACGCCTGACTGGATGTATGTAAGCAAGTAGGGCTGTGGGCAGGTGCTTGATGTTCACCTTGCGGGGGCGTGAGAGGGAGGCCCCTCTCCTGGCACCAGCCAATGGGGTGGATGTAGGGGCTGCTGGCATCGCACCTGGAGGGAGGGAGGGGGGCACACACGCTCCGCTAAATTCAGAAGATGAGAGAGCTGCAGCGGGACGTCACACGAGCGCTTGTTCGCACGGGCGCCCCCCCCCCCCCCCCCCCCCCTTGCGGAACCCACCAGTAATCGTAAGTGTCGTCCCAGTTGTCAAAGTGGACCAGGAAGCGGCCGTCCACCACGTCGGTCACCGTGGCGACACAGATGAGGGAGGGGTTCATGCGATCCACGGCCTCCAGCTTCATCCCCACCTCGAAACTGCAGGGCACCTCCACCTACGGGCAGGAGCAGCCCCAGGCCGCCATTAGGAGGCGCTGCAAACCCAAAAAAATTACCTGGCAACAAAATAGCCAAGGATGTGCATACGCCCAGCGGGGAGTGGCAATGGTCTCTGCCATGTCTACAGGTGGAGGGAGCACACACACCTGGGCTGAGGAAACGAGTCAGCCCAGGTGCTTAAAGGTGCGCCCCTCTCCATGGCACGGGGCAGAGGCTGGGAGAGAGAGAGCCATTCTGCCCGTCAGAGAAACGAGGAGAGGCTGACCTGGCCGGGCGCTGAACAGCGGGTCAGTGGGAAACTGCGGGTCAGCTGCATTTGGCTCGTTTAGTCCTCCTCCGTTTAGTTTAACATTTGAGGGAGGAGGGTGAAGATAAGTGGTGAGAGTCTGTACTGACTGAGCCACTCTATAGGGCCCAGCCTGCGCTCGTGGTGAGAGTCTTTACTGACTGAGCCACTCTATAGGGCCCAGCCTGCGCTCGTGGTGAGAGTCTGTACTGACTGAACCACTCTATAGGGCCCAGCCTGCGCTCGTGGTGAGAGTCTTTACTGACTGAACCACTCTATAGGGCCCAGCCAGTGCTCATGGTGAGAGTGATTACTGAATGATTTAGTTATTATATCAAGATTTTTATTATTATTATTATTATTATTATTATTATTATTATTATTATTATTATTATTATTATTATTATTATATTACATTATTATTTCCACACTTAAAGATTCAATAGCAGTAATACCCTGTTTGCTATGGTATTACTTACACCATGGCTCACACATACACCATGCTACAAATGAAAAGTATTTCTTTATTTGTATTTGAGAATATATACATCTGTTACCCAAATAATTTGTGTTATTTCTCTCAGCATCACGCTCATTTCTGTGTGTGTTTCATGCAGCGCACGCACGCGTACGGACTCTGCTTCATGGACTCACACAGCCAGGGCTGACGAACAGCTCTGTCGGGGCGACCTGTGCTTTTGTGAGCCTTAAGTAGCTTGACCAGGAGAACTCCTCCTCCTTACACCCTGGAAAACAGAAAACACAGAGGAGTGTAAATTCAGCAGTAACCGTCCTGCCCATGGATCGTCAGCACTGCTCCACCCCTGTCCCCCGTGCCCTACGCCCTATGCCCTCCGACCTCTGACCTTTGGGTGTGTAGAGCTTGTGGCCTGTCCGTTCGCACCAGCCGGCTGGGTGGATCTCTGGGCAGTTGACATTTACCCAAAAGTCATGGCAGTCAGAGTACCCGTCAAAGTGAAGACGCATCCTGCAACCACAGACCTACAGAACAAGGAAACTGGGCCAGTCTCAAAGACTGAGTGCATACCCCTCTATCAGAGTATAACCCCTCTATCAGAGAATAACCCCACTATCAGAGTATAACCCCTCTATCAGAGAATAACCCCACTATCAGAGTATAACCCCTCTATCAGAGTATAATCCCACTATCAGAATATAACCCATCTATCAGAGAATAACCCCTCTATCAGAGAATAACCCCACTATCAGAGTATAACCCCACTATCAGACAGAGTGTAACCCCTCTATCAGAGAATAACCCCACTATCAGAGTATAACCCCTCTATCAGACAGAGTATAACCCCACTATCAGACAGAGTATAACCCCTCTATCAGTATGTAACCCCATAATAAAACCCCAATTTATTTTGCATTAAATATAAGGTTTATGTACTTTCTCATATATTCCTATTAGATGCCATCTTCATGGTAAATTTATCTGAGTGACACATTTTAAGTTATATTTCATTTTTTCTGGGCATGGATTTGTGCACCTTCACAGAGAGAGACGGGCTGTGTCCAGCATACCTCAGCCACAGTCAGAACAAAGTACATGGAGGGGTGCTGGGGGTCAATTCCTTCCAGTTTCATTCCCTGACGGAAGCTGCTCCTGGACCGCGGGACCCTCTGAGACTGACAACACAACAGTTACAAGCACAAAATACTGGGCGGGGCTAAAGCCAGTTCCACAATACTGGGCGGGGATAAAGCCTGTTACACAGTACTGGGTGGGGATAAAGCCTGTTACACAGTACTGGGCGGGGCTAAAGCCTGTTACACAGTACTGGGAGGGGCTAAAGCCAGTTACACAGTACTAGGCGGGGCTAAAGCCTGTTACACAGTACTGGGAGGGGCTAAAGCCTGTTACACAGTACTGGACGGGGCTAAAGCCTGTTACACAGTACTGGGCGGGGCTAAAGCCAGTTACACAGTACTGGGAGGGGCTAAAGCCTGTTACACAGTACTGGGCGGGGCTAAAGCCTGTTACACAGTACTGGGCGGGGCTAAAGCCTGTTACACAGTACTGGGCGGGGCTAAAGCCAGTTACACAGTACTGGGAGGGGCTAAAGCCTGTTACACAGTACTGGGCGGGGCTAAAGCCAGTTACACAGTACTGGGAGGGGCTAAAGCCAGTTACACAGTACTGGGCGGGGCTAAAGCCTGTTACACAGTACTGGGAGGGGCTAAAGCCTGTTACACAGTACTGGACGGGGCTAAAGCCAGTTACACAGTACTGGGCGGGGCTAAAGCCAGTTACACAGTACTGGGAGGGGCTAAAGCCTGTTACACAGTACTGGGCGGGGCTAAAGCCTGTTACACAGTACTGGACGGGGCTAAAGCCTGTTACACAGTACTGGGCGGGGCTAAAGCCAGTTACACAGTACTGGGAGGGGCTAAAGCCTGTTACACAGTACTGGGCGGGGCTAAAGCCAGTTACACAGTACTGGGAGGGGCTAAAGCCTGTTACACAGTACTGGGCGGGGCTAAAGCCAGTTACACAGTACTGAATGGGTACTTTTCTCTCTTAGTCACACAATTGCTGAATTTTCATGCATTGTACATGATGTCAAAATGTCAGACTCACATAAAACAAAATTAGTCCCTATTGTATTTGATATCTACGTAAAACTCACAAGGTACTGAATTAGTGTCCTGTGTGAGAAAGTTGCTGACCTGAATGGCAGTGGATAATTGGACTGCAGTGTTACAGTAAAACATTATGTTACATGTAATTAAATGGAGAAGGTCCATTTTAATCAGTAAGTTCAAACACATACCTCTTGGAAGAGTTCGGCTGGGGCAGCAATAGCCTTCTGATCCTCAAGATATTGAGCCCATGTCGTCCGCATTTCCTTCTTACACTCTGTGAGCCCTGGAGACCCCACGCCCAGAATGATAAATTCACTTTAACACAACATTGGTTCCTTACCCACAGAAAATCTAAAACTGAAGGCATGGTAAAAAAGAAAACGTTTTAAAAAAGGAAAACATTTTCCCGACATCGGTGTCCTGTTTCTGTGCTTTAGGCCTAAATGAGTCCAAATATTTAATATTATATCAAAAGCCAAACAACTGTTTTCGTGGATCATACGCTGTCCAATTTCACTTCGCCAGGAAAACAGCATGATTTGCATCTATTGTTCATTTTCTTTTTTCTTTTTTAAAATGTAAATTCCTGTATTTTATTTCATTTTTAATTGTCCTTGGCAGTTCTGCACTGTGGTACCTGGGGTACTGAATTCTGTTCTTTTTCTTAAAGCCGTCTTTAATCAGAAGAATGACACTAAACGTAGGGTCAGAAGTAATTCTTTGGAGGACAAGCACCGAGTATGAGAATATAATTTCTCCTGTGAACAGGAATGGCCTCAATAGGCCAATCAGTCCAGAATTTACTGTTTTCATAAAACACTGGGCCAGTTTACAAGACGTTTAAGTGCAACATGTTTGCTGCCACCGGACTCTCTGCTGGACATCTGTGTGTGTCTGTGTATGAGTGTGTCAGGCAACAGAAATGGCAAGCTGTATATTTAGCTAAACCATCCAAAACAAATCAACCACCGCAGTAAGTCCTATTATGGACTCAACATGCAAATCGGCCACAGGAGAAGGTCACATAACAGACACAAGGTGCAAATCAGCCACAGGAGAAGGTCACATAACAGGCTCCAGGTGCTAACTGGTGGTGTGCCCAGGTGAGCACCGCCAACAGGTAACATATCGGCAGAGCGGCTTGGCACCTGGCCTGTTCTGTCCTCCCTCATCTGCTGGGCCGTCGATCTTCAGGTCCTCAGCTTTCTCCTCCTTCAGAATAAAACACATTTGGCAATATTTAACATATGTGAAAACCTCCCAAATAATCTCAACATGAGAGAGAGACTTAACATGAAACATAAACTCCAGGACAGGTCACCGTAAGGCCAGTTCAAAAAGTTATCAGGTCACCATGCCACGATTTTGTCTGTATGGCACACAAAATTCACTGGGTCAAATCTTCAGTCCACAATTAAAGATGTGATGGATGGATGCACACGCATAGGTTTGTCATCCCCAATATTTTAATATGAAGTATTAGCTAGACTAGCTAGTATGCTTGTGAGACTTCATGTCTGACTACACGAGACTAGTTGGTCCAGCAGTGTGGCTCCCCCCCAGAAATAAAATAAAACAAATAAAACTTTCACCTATGGACAAATCACCTAATTCAGCTCACACCGGTTGTGACTGAAACAACCGAAAGGTCATAGGTTTGATTCCTGGGTAGGAACTGCCGTTGTACCCTTGAGCAAGGTACTTAACCTGCATTCTTCAGTATATATCCAGCTGTATAAATGGATGCAATGTAAATCCTATGTAAAAAATCTTGTGTAAGTTGCTCTGGATAAGAGCATCTGCTAAATGCCTGTAATGTAATGTAAACTTAGGGAAAATGTGTCCAGCAGGTATATGGGTCCAGTTCCCTGCAATCTTGATACTGCACCCCAGAATACTGGAGAGCTTTGGTTGAGCCTTTGCATGGATATACACAGTTAGTGCACCTTCGTAGAAAATACCAAAAATAACCATGTCATTATATTTGTAAAGAGACATTGTTGTTGAGCTTTTTGAATGGAATTTTTTTGGGGCTCGAACGTTATCACTGCAGCGCTCATCAGAACAACTTCCTGTTCATCACTGCAGCGCTCATCAGAACAACTTCCTGTTCATCACTGCAGCGCTCATCAGAACAACTTCCTGTATATCACTGCAGCTCTCATTAGAACGTCCTGTTTATCACTCCGGTGCTGATCAGAATGTATGTTTTTGATTCAACAAAGCAGTGTTGTTGCTGGCCACGCCCCTCTTACCCCGCCCTCCGCCTCTGACTCCTCCTCTGACGGGCACAGGAAGTCTTTCCTTTTCCTCTTCTTCACCGGCTTCAGCAGCTCCAGATCCACCACTGATCCCTGACTCCTGGGCCCCTTCTCTCCTCCCTCAGCCCTGCCACAGAAAGCACATTCATCCCTCCATCCTCTCCTCCCTCAGCCCTGCCACAGAAAGCACATTCATCCCTCCATCCTCTCTTCCCTCAGCCCTGCCACGGAAAGCACATCCATCCCTCCATCATCTCCTCCTCAAACCTGACACGAAGCACATGTATCCATCCATCCTCTCCTCCTCAAACCTGACAGAGAAAGCACATCTATCCTCTCCTCCTCAAACCTGACAAAGCATTCATCCCTCCATCCTCTCCTCTCTCAGTCCTGACACAGAAAGCACATTCATCCTCCATCTTCTCCTCCCTCAGAACTGACACAGAAAGCATATCCATCCCTCCATCTCAACTCCTCAAACCTGACAGAGAAAGCACATCAATCCTCTCCTCCTCAAACCTGACCCAGAAATCACATCCATCCCTCCATCTTCTCCTCCCTCAGACCAAACACAAAAAGCACATCCATCCATTCATCCTCTCCTCCTCAGCCCTGACACAGAAAGCACATCCATCCATTCATCCTCTCCTCCCTCAGCCCTGACACAAAGCACATTCATCCCTCTATCTTCTCCTCCCTCAGAACTGACACAGAAAGCACATTCATCCCTCCATCTTCTCCTCCCTCAGAACTGACACAGAAAGCATATCCATCCCTCCATCTCAACTCCTCAAACCTGACAGAGAAAGCACATCAATCCTCTCCTCCTCAAACCTGACCCAGAAATCACATTCATCCCTCCATCTTCTCCTCCCTCAGACCAAACACAAAAAGCACATCCATCCCTCCATCCTCTCCTCCCTCAGCCCTGACCCAGAAATCACATTCATCCCTCCATCTTCTCCTCCCTCAGACCAAACACAAAAAGCACATCCATCCCTTCATCCTCTCCTCCCTCAGCCCTGACACAGAAAGCACATCCATCCATTCATTCTCTCCTCCCTCAGCCCTGACACAGAAATCACATACATCCCTCCATCCTCTCCTCCCTCAGCCCTGACAAAGAAAGGACATTCATCCCTCCATCCTCTCCTCCCTCAGACTTGACACAAAAATCACATCTATCCATAATCTTCTCCTCCCTCAGAGCCAACACAGAAGGCACATTCATTTATGGATTCAGATTGCAATTTTGATACTATTTAAAGTAATAATCTCAAATATTTTCATTAAAATAAATGTCTGTTAAGTCACTATCTATCACTGAATTAGGTAACACAGTGGTGATTGAGCCTATTATTATATTAATTATTATTATTATTATTATTATTATTATTATTATTATTATTATTATTATATTATTATTATTATTATTATATTTATGATTAAAGAACTGGGTGTCTGTGGCGACATTCCCGGGAAAAAATCACAAGCGGCGCATAGATAGTGACACGTTTTCCATCACCCATCAGTGGTTGGTCCGCCAGAGAGGGTAGGCGGAGCTAACGCAACAGGCTTGCTCTTCAACTCACTTGTGTGTGAGCGGCGTACTGTTTTTCCGGTGTCTGCTAGCGTTAAAGGTGGGGCGGTTATGGAACCCTAATAAGTTTTTGTGTAACATGAGAGGTCATATTATTTGTTGATGTAGATTTCGTATTACATTTGATGACAATGTAACGTTACTAAATTACATAGCTATTTGCACAGCTAACGCTAGCTACTGGACCATGTCAATAAAGGCAACATTAGTTTAGACAACGTTGCGCACAGTATCCATCTCTCATATCAGGTAACGTTGCGTTAGCCAGCTAGCTAATGTAATTAACACAATCTAATGTCAGCTAACAATTAGAAAAAACGCTAGCTAACGCTACCAACCGGTACCGACCTCGCAAACCGTCTCTCGAATGCAATGCTACCTTGTTGCAGCGTTGCAATGTAGCTAACTAAAGGCCAGTTCAGATCAATGATTCGCAACGAGACTGGATGCAACATGCAAAATTCCAAGACGTCTGATTGTAAACGTTCTAAAACTGCACTTGGCGATTTGACAAGGTGGGTCTTTTGAGACCCTAGCCAACGGCTTCCGAGGCTCTGCAACTAACCAGTTCACACCACTGCAATTTTCTCTGCAACATTCTAAAACCGTTTCGTCTCGTTGCGAATCATTGATCTTAACTGGCCTTAACGTTACCGTTATTTACATTGCCATCAAGTTCATCAGTATATAAGCCGGGGTATAGGTGGAGCAGAGCGGGTCTGATTTCTGTGTAAAGATGTCAAGCCTGAGAAAACTAAATAAAAGAATATGGCAGTATGGATTAGCGTTGTTATTATTTTATTACGCTTCCTCATATGTTCCTTCAGCCTTGATGCCCTTTTTTGATGAAATCTCCTTTGTTTTTGTTTTATTCTTCTTATTCTGATTGCTAATTTAACACCCAGCTCAGCTTTATTCTCGAACAGTTTAGCTAGCAAAACCAGAAACAAGGCAGTTGTTTCAAAAATATCACACAACAATCATTCAAGATGATGATGCACGAGATACATAATTGCACAAGCCACAGCGAATCCCGCAAATTCTTCTCTGCAGTGTAAAGATGTTCATACCGAGCAAAAGGTGAATAAAGAACGTTTGTGGAAATTGATCATCACTAATTCTACCCCAGGTCTGCTACAGCATTTTAACCCGGCTCGGCAGTGTAAAGACAGCTTAAGTTAGCCTAAAATTAGACAATGAATGAGTATGTACATAACGTTACTTGTATAGCAACCATTTTTTATTCAGTAAATAAGTGTAATAGTTTGCGTGGCCCAGGTGCCAACTGACTGACGTCACACAGGCGACACTGGTTGGATCCGGTTGGATCTATGGGAAGTGAGGTCCAAAAACACACCTGCAATTACCGCTTCTCGCCATTGGTACCGCCAAAGAGAACGAAACGGAAATCTTGAGATTGTAACTTTAATTATCTTGTCTTTTATGTTGTCCTTGTAAGCAACTTTGGTACCTATCTTATAGGATGCTCCTTTGGCCTGATCACTCTCTTGCAATCTATCGTCATTTGAACCTGCTTAAATTAAGGGTTTGTCCTTATGTTCTAGATGGGCTGAATGGCCTGTTCTCTTCATTATGCATTCTTATGTCCTAGATGGGCTGAATGGCCTGTTCTCTTCATTATGCATTCTTATGTTCTAGATGGGCTGAATGGCCTGTTCTCTTCATTATGCATTCTTATGTTCTAGATGGGCTGAATGGCCTGTTCCCTTCATTATGCATTCTTATGTTCTAGATGGGCTGATGGCCTGTTCTCTTCATTATGCATTCTTATGTTCTAGATGGGCTGAATGGCCTGTTCTCTTCATTATGCATTCTTATGTTCTAGATGGGCTGAATGGCCTGTTCTCTTCATTATGCATTCTTATGTTCTAGATGGGCTGAATGGCCTGTTCTCTTCATTATGCATTCTTATGTTCTAGATGGGCTGAATGGCCTGTTCTCCTCATTATGCATTAGGTCACTGCTGTATTCTCAACTTCTCACCTCTCACTTCCTGGCTGTGTGTGTACTTCCTGTGCGTACGTCCTCAGAGTGCCCAGCTCCGAGGTTCCACAGCGGACTGGGGTGTCCTCAGTCTTCCGATCACCCGCCACACCCCATGCAGCATCAGCTGCAGCACCACCCGCATCTTCAAGAGATTTATCCTTATCAGTATGATATACAAAACACACACACATGCACACACACGCGCACGCACGCACACACGCACGCACGCGCACACACACACACATACACACACACAAACATTCATGCACACACACACACACACACACAAACGTTGATGCGCACACACACACCCACACACACAAACGTTCATGCACACACACACACACACACACAAACATTCATGCACACACACAGACGTTCATGCGCCCACACACACACACAAACATTCATGCACAAATTTATACACACAAACGTTTATTCGTACAAACACAGATACGGGAAATAACACTGCTGTAATAATACTGGAGTGAAAGATAGCAGCAGTTGGAGGATTTCCTTTTTAATGAGTTTCTGTGATTGTATCCAACCCGTGTATATAAAGGGGTTGGACAAAATCACACAAAAGCATCAAAAAAGGACTTTAACTTTGATTTAACTAAATCACAATAACAAAGGCAGCAACACAGGTGAGTCATATTAATTTGAATGCTGAGTACCAGAATTTGTCAGCTATAAAAGAAGTCTGGCGATCAGCACTTTGATGTGTATGTGTGTTTCCATGGCAACAGAGTTCCAGTATTCAGTGCCTGAATTATGTAACGTGCAGGGCCCTACCAAATTCACAGCCTTGAGAATCGTGTCATAGACTATAAAATCAACTTCTTCCCGAGAAATTTGGTTCCTCAGTGTAAGTGATCTTTTGCCATGAGATACTGTGAAATGCAGTGTGTTTTCTTTGCAAACTGTGTGTAGGGAAGCTAAGAGAACTTGTAAGGGCTCTAACAATGTGGCAAGAGGAACAGTGTTGAAAATTGACGGCATACACCAAACACAACAACAATCCGTATCGTAAATCGGCAAAGCTCACCGACAACGACAGATGGACATTTCACAGAACAGTTACCAAGCACCCAAAAGTACAATCTCAAAAATTTCCATAGTACTAAATCAATACCTCTGTGACCTGGCCTCAAAAGAAGTATACAGGGCCAGCCCTAGGATTTTGGTGGCCCTAAACAAGTCTGTTGAGCGGGGGGGGGGGTTTCTTGATAAAAATCCTTCCTACATTACGTTGTCATGAACTGTTCTGTTGCCGCTCCATTTCCTACTTATACCGCTAGGTCCGCGATAGGGGGTGAATGACGTATATACGAAAATAACGTTATTTGTCTTACATAAACATTGCATCGTGTGGCCCCCCCTCGTCGTTGTGTGGCCCCCCCTAGCGGTTGTGGCCCTAAACAACCGCATAGACCGTTTATGCCACGGGCCGGCACTGGAAGTGTACATTGTGAGGTTCATAAAGCTGGTGTTTATCGGAGCGGGTTTACATTTGGAAAGAGCGAAAGGAAGCCTTCAACCCACAATGTCTGTGGTCAACTCTTACCCAAGGTGGCTGTATTGGTATGTGCAGCCATCTTACGCCATTGGGTCTTATGATTGCTCTACATGTTTGTATAACTGCCAAGGAATATGAAGCCATTTTACAAGACCAGTTACGTTCGACAGTACAAACACTGTTCCCTCATGATGTCCCCATATTCAAATATGATAGGTCCCCATAGACACTGTTAAAAAAAAATTCAAGAGTGGTTTAACCCTTTGAAGAGTCGGTTTTTGGAAGAAAAGAAAAATTCAAAATTCTAAGTCGGTGTTCTAGAACTCCATTGCTTTCAGTTAGCAGCAGTGATTGTTACATCAGCATTAGAATGTTTATGTTTAAAACATTCTAATCGCAAATTAAGTACAAACAAGTATTTATGTGCGTCTGCTGAGTACACAAGTGTTTTCAGAAGGCCCCTACAGCCGTTCAGAAGGCAGGGGATAATTTTGATACAGTCTATTGAATGTGAATCGCTGGATTTCAGTATTTTAGTCGTGAGTCACATTATTGAGCAAACTTACAGTATAAAAATGACTCAGCATTCCAAGCTGGAGGGAAATTTAAAAAATGTAAGTAGTATTTATATCATAAATGGTGCATAGAGCCATGTGGCTTGAAACTCATGAGGTTTTACCTGCTTTCTGGCTTGGTCCTCTCTGGTCCACGCCCTGCTTCCCCACAGTGTCCTCAGCAACAGGTCCCACACAGGTGACCTTTTCATCACTGACAACCTCCAGTGTGCCACAGTCTCTCATTCGAAACTGAAAAACACACCAGGTATCAATCACACACCTGTCTAACAGTTATCATAGCAAAATACACACACCAGATATCAATCACACACCTGTCAAACAGTTATCATAACAAAATACAAACACCAGATATCAACCACACAGCTGTCTAACAGTTATCATAACAAAATACAAACACCAGATATCAACCACACAGCTGTCTAACAGTTATCATAGCAAAATACACACACCAGGTATCAATCACACACCTGTCAAACAGTTATTACAGCAAAATACACACACCAATGATCAATCACCCACCTGTCAAACAGTTATTACAGCAAAATACACACACCAGGTATCAATCACCCACCTGTAAAACAGTTATTACAGCAAAATACACACACCAGGTATCAATCACCCACCTGTCAAACAGTTATTAGAGCAAAATACACACACCAATGATCAATCAAACGCCTGTAAATCAGTTATCATATCAAAATACACACACCAGGTATCAATCACCCACCTGTAAAACAGTTATTACAGCAAAATACACACACCAGGTATCAATCACCCACCTGTAAAACAGTTATTACAGCAAAATACACACACCAGGTATCAATCACCCACCTGTAAAACAGTTATTACAGCAAAATACACACACCAGGTATCAATCACCCACCTGTCAAACAGTTATTACAGCAAAATACACACATCAGGTATCAATCACACACCTGTCAAACAGTTATCATAGCAACATACACACACCAATGATCAATCAAACACCTGTAAAACAGTTATCATAGCAAAATACACACACCAGGTATCAATCACACAGCCCTTTTCTCTCATCCCTGATGAAGCCACCAGAGCAGTAAAAGCAGGCATCCCATGATGCTTTGAGATCTGAGGGAGGGGTACTGTGTGACTGTGGACCTGAACTGTCAGTGTAGTGCAGGGCGATATGTAGGGAACTGGGCCTGTCCCTCAGACTGTTCTATGCATATATGAGCTCGGACAGAGGCAGGTGTGTGATTGTATACCTGCCCTCTCAGCTGCTCACCTTCAGGTTGCTACCTGGGAGAAGAGCCACGCCCTCCTTCCACTCCAGAACGTGGACGATGTTGCATGTGCCCCCCACCTGGGGCAGCAGGGCGGAGCTCTGCGGGTCACATGCCCCTCTGGCCCCCTCCAGACTGCCGTGCGGCAGGCTCCCCTTCTCCACAGCCTGAGAGACAGCTGGAGAGAGAGGGACCCCACAATTACACCCACAGGAACAACCCCAAATAAACCCTCATTCAACACAGAAACAGCCAATAAAACCCTCATTCAACACAGAAACAACCGCCAATAAAACCCTTATTCAACACAACCTCCAATAAAACCCTCATTCAACACAACCTCCAATAAAACCCTCATTCAACACAACCTCCAATAAAACCCTCATTCAACACAACCTCCAATAAAACCCTCATTCAACACAACCTCCAATAAAACCCTCATTCAACACAACCTCCAATAAAACCCTCATTCAATAGAGAAACAACCTCCAACAAACCCTCATTCAACACAACCGCCAATAAAACCCTCATTCAACACAACCTCCAATAAAACCCTCATTCAACACAACCTCCAATAAAACCCTCATTCAACACAACCTCCAATAAGCCCTCAATACTATATTCAAAAATATGACTATCAAAATCATTCTTAAGATTTTACAGACTCAGAGAGTGGGGGTGGAGGGGACTTACTTTAAAGATTTCGAAAGTTTGGATGGGATGATGATAGAACTATAACATCAACAGCTATATATGTCACGTACGAGAGGGTTAGGACCCAAACGCAGAGTAGAAAAAATACAGGAACTCAAATGGACAGTTTAAACAAAGACATTTACTACACAAAAAATGCAAAACAACAAACAACAGGCCACACAGGGCAACTCTAAAAAACTCAAAAACCGAAAACAGAAGAAAATCCAAAAAACATGTAGAACAGAACACAAAAATGAAGTGCCGCCATCTGGCGGCCAAAAGGAGAAAAACAGAAACAGAAAATACAGAACCTTGACAATATAGTCGTCATAAATTTCTATCACAATCATTACCAGAATAACTGGCTATTGCACCTCAGTGTTTGGCAACTGAAAATGAAAGTGAAGAGTAATACCAGAAATAGGGGGAGCACATTTTCCCCCCATTGAAGAGGGGAAGTTTTGTTTAAAAGCCAGCCAACACGTGTACATTTACTTCAATAAGCTGCATGTTATTCTGTTTAAAAAAAGTTAATACTTCCGAATTCTGTTATTTTGGTAAAACTAGTTATTGGCATGGTCAGGGCATTAGACTCACTAGTAAAATAGTTTGTTCAAGCAAAGAAGTGTACGTTATGCACGTGAGAGCGTGTATATTTACAGGTTCGCGATCCGGATATTCGGACACATTAGTGGACGCGATAATGTTCTGGCTGATGCTTTATCCAGGGTGTGCGAGGTTGACAAAAAAAATTGTTGCTAAGTTCCCGGCGTTTAACTAAAGGGCGTTACATTTCTCTGGTTTCTTTAGTCTCTCCTGCTCTGTGTTTGGGTTTGGGTGCTGCTGTGTTTGTCTCCGTTTCCCCTATAGGTGGAGATGAGGGTTAGGGTCATGGTCCCGTTGCGAAGATCCTGGGCGGGAGATGCACGGGAGAGGAGACGCACACCGTTGCCTGGCAACCCTCTTCCAGAGATGCATGGAGCCGAGCACGCCGTTGACCATCACCTAGCAACCGGACTAAAAGATGCCGGTTACTGGGGACACCAAGGGATGTTGCAGAGCAGCAGAATTTTCAAAAATTATATAAACAGATAATCTGCATCAGCTTTTGATATTCTTCTGATTATTCTCCAGATTGATAACTGTGATAACCCCGACTCTAATGACTTTTCTAAACAAGCGTGCTGGATCGCTTACTGTTAAGATACTTCAGTTGAGCACTGGAGATTATTTGGGAAACAGCGCAGATTGCAATGGGTAGGTAGTAATGAACTCAATTCCTATTTTGGAACATCAGTGAGGAATTTGTGGCTGGACTTTCAAAGAGAGGTGAGGGTTCTGTACCTGCACTTTGGCTGACCAGTGAGGCCATGCAACCTGTGCTGTTCTTGTATATATGCTGATACAGTGTTTTACACCTCCGGAAGAGATAACTCCCTTTTGCGTCTGTCATAATAAATGCCCTTTTTCTTTTTCATGTTTCACAGTGTGCTCAACTGGGTTTTCTTAGCAGTGTTTATTGTTGGTGTGGCTTAGAGTTACATTCACTACCGCACACCTGGTTATTGTAACAGGTGGATTTTGGGTCGTAATAATGTTAATATTCAGGTCAAAAGAGGAAGGAGCTGCATTATGGCCAGCAGCATGCATCATAGCATGGTCAGGAATCAGGGGATGGCCGGGGCTGGAGTGGTCAGTGACATTAGCTTTACATCGGCCATACTGAAATTTACAATGGAAAGGAGAAAAAATTGTCATGTGTCAAGAGACAACGATATTACCAGTAAATCCTGAATTGTCACTGTCAATTGCCATGACCTATAAAAACTACACTGAAGGTCAGAAACAACACACAAAACAGACTTCACAGTGTTTGACCTATGGTGTGATGTAATCCAGGGATAACACACAGGGCAGGTTATGGTGAGGGTATAACACACAGGGCAGGTTATGGTGAGGGTATAACACACAGGGCAGGTTATGGTGAGGGTATAACACACAGGGCAGGTTATGGTGAGGGTATAACACAAAGGGCAGGTTATGGTGAGGGTATAACACAAAGGGCAGGTTATGGTGAGGGTATAACACACAGGGCAGGTTATGGTGAGGGTATAACACACAGGGCAGGTTATGGTGAGGGTATAACACACAGGGCAGGTTATGGGGAGGGTATAACACACAGGGCAGGTTATGGTGAGGGTATAACACACAGGGCAGGTTATGGTGGTGAGGGTATAACACACAGGGCAGGTTATGGTGAGGGTATAACACACAGGGCAGGTTATGGTGAGGGTATAACACACACAGGGTATAACACACAGGGCAGGTTATGGTGAGGGTATAACACACAGGGCAGGTTATGGTGAGGGTATAACACACAGGGCAGGTTATGGTGAGGGTATAACACACAGGGCAGGTTATGGTGAGGGTATAACACACAGGGCAGGTTATGGTGAGGGTATAACACACAGGGCAGGTTATGGTGAGGGTATAACACACAGGGCAGGTTATGGTGAGGGTATAACACACAGGGCAGGTTATGGTGAGGGTATAAACACACAGGGCAGGTTATGGTGAGGGTATAACACCACAGGGCAGGTTATGGTGAGGGTATAACACACAGGGCAGGTTATGGTGAGGGGGCAGGTTATGGTGAGGGTATAACACACAGGGCAGGTTATGGTGAGGGTATAACACACAGGGCAGGTTATGGTGAGGGTATAACACACAGGGCAGGTTATGGTGAGGGTATAACACACAGGGCAGGTTATGGTGAGGGTATAACACACAGGGCAGGTTATGGTGAGGGTATAACACACAGGGCAGGTTATGGTGAGGGTATAACACACAGGGCAGGTTATGGTGAGGGTATAACACACAGGGCAGGTTATGGTGAGGGTATAACACACAGGGCAGGTTATGGTGAGGGTATAACACACAGGGCAGGTTATGGTGAGGGTATAACACACAGGGCAGGTTATGGTGAGGGTATAACACACAGGGCAGGTTATGGTGAGGGTATAACACACAGGGCAGGTTATGGTGAGGGTATAACACACAGGGCAGGTTATGGTGAGGGTATAACACACAGGGCAGGTTATGGTGAGGGTATAACACACAGGGCAGGTTATGGTGAGGGGCAGGTTATGGTGAGGGTATAACACACAGGGCAGGTTATGGTGAGGGTATAACACACAGGGCAGGTTATGGTGAGGGTATAACACACAGGGCAGGTTATGGTGAGGGTATAACACACAGGGCAGGTTATGGTGAGGGTATAACACACAGGGCAGGTTTATGGTGAGGGCAGGTATGGTGAGGGTATAAACACACAGGGCAGGTTATGGTGAGGGTATAACACACAGGGCAGGTTATGGTGAGGGGTATATAACACAACAGGGCAGGTTATGGTGAGGGTATAACACACAGGGCAGGTTATGGTGAGGGTATAACACACAGGGCAGGTTATGGTGAGGGTATAACACACAGGGCAGGTTATGGTGAGGGTATAACACACAGGGCAGGTTATGGTGAGGGTATAACACACAGGGCAGGTTATGGTGAGGGTATAACACACAGGGCAGGTTATGGTGAGGGTATAACACACAGGGCAGGTTATGGTGAGGGTATAACACACAGGGCAGGTTATGGTGAGGGTATAACACACAGGGCAGGTTATGGTGAGGGTATAACACACAGGGCAGGTTATGGTGAGGGTATAACACACAGGGCAGGTTATGGTGAGGGTATAACACACAGGGCAGGTTATGGTGAGGGTATAACACACAGGGCAGGTTATGGTGAGGGTATAACACACAGGGCAGGTTATGGTGAGGGTATAACACACAGGGCAGGTTATGGTGAGGGTATAACACACAGGGCAGGTTATGGTGAGGGTATAACACACAGGGCAGGTTATGGTGAGGGTATAACACACAGGGAGGTTATGGTGAGGGTATAACACACAGGGCAGGTTATGGTGAGGGTATAACACACAGGGCAGGTTATGGTGAGGGTATAACACACAGGGCAGGTTATGGTGAGGTATTATGGTGAGGGTATAACACACAGGGCAGGTTATGGTGAGGGTATAACACACAGGGCAGGTTATGGTGAGGGTATAACACACAGGGCAGGTTATGGTGAGGGTATAACACACAGGGCAGGTTATGGTGAGGGTATAACACACAGGGCAGGTTATGGTGAGGGTATAACACACAGGGCAGGTTATGGTGAGGGTATAACACACAGGGCAGGTTATGGTGAGGGTATAACACACAGGGCAGGTTATGGTGAGGGTATAACACACAGGGCAGGTTATGGTGAGGGTATATAACACACAGGGCAGGTTATGGTGAGGGTATAACACACAGGGCAGGTTATGGTGAGGGTATAACACACAGGGCAGGTTAGGGCAGGTTATGGTGAGGGTATAACACACAGGGCAGGTTATGGTGAGGGTATAACACACAGGGCAGGTTATGGTGAGGGTATAACACACAGGGCAGGTTATGGTGAGGGTATAACACACAGGGCAGGTTATGGTGAGGGTATAAACACACAGGGCAGGTTATGGTGAGGGTATAACACACAGGGCAGGTTATGGTGAGGGTATAACACACAGGGCAGGTTATGGTGAGGGTATAACACACAGGGCAGGTTATGGTGAGGGTATAACACACAGGGCAGGTTATGGTGAGGGTTAATAACACACAGGGCAGGTTGGTGGTGAGGGTATAACACACAGGGCAGGTTATGGTGAGGGTATAACACACAGGGCAGGTTATGGTGAGGGTATAACACACAGGGCAGGTTATGGTGAGGGTATAACACACAGGGCAGGTTATGGTGAGGGTATAACACACAGGGCAGGTTATGGTGAGGGTATAACACACAGGGCAGGTTATGGGAGGGTATGGGCAGGTTATGGTGAGGGTATAACACACAGGGCAGGTTATGGTGAGGGTTATGGTGAGGGTAATAACACACAGGGCAGGTTATGGTGAGGGTATAACACACAGGGCAGGTTATGGTGAGGGTATAACACACAGGGCAGGTTATGGTGAGGGTATAACACACAGGGCAGGTTATGGTGAGGGTATAACACACAGGGCAGGTTATGGTGAGGGTATAACACACAGGGCAGGTTATGGTGAGGGTATAACACATAGGGCAGGTTATGGTGAGGGTATAACACAAAGGGCAGGTTATGGCTATACACCTCACCTGGGACAATAAGTGCAGCGGTAGTCTGTGGGCGGGGCTTTGGTACCAGGCTCTCATTGGACGAATGAGAGTCAGGGGTGGGGTCAGGGACAGAGTCAGCAGGGCTATCTCTGCCTACGGCCAGGACCTCCCGGTCCACTTTGGCGCTCATGACAGACGCCAGTAACTGCCACTGTGGAGAGAAGTTAGGATCCATTTAAAGTCCATTACAATCTTTACCACTCCAGGACATTATATGAGAGCACAGTACATCTAAAGCACATTATATCCAAAATGCCCGGCGATAGATTGGCGGCCTGTCCAAGGTATATTCCTGCCTCTCACCCAATGCACGCAGGGATAGGCTCCAGCACCCCCCGCAACCCTGTCCAAGATATAAAGTATAAATGGGTGGATATAAATAATGGATGGATTACATGTAAAACATATAATATCCAAAAGCACATTAAAACCAAAGCACAATATATCCAAAACACATTATATCCAAAGCACATTATATCCAAAGCACAATATAGCCAAAGCACAATATACCCAAAGGACATCATACCCAAAGTATATTATATTCCCAAACATTCATGTTTTTAATGCTTTTTCTCTTCATCGGTGCTCACTGCTACAAATTCCACCATTTACTGTGGAGAGCACAGACAACAGTGCACTCTCCTCCAAATTACATGTCAGCCACTGATCTTATCACACCCCAGTTAACAAGTTGCATTCCCACAGACTTGAGTCAGGGGAAGACACTTCATGTGCAGCTGAACAGCCAGGGGCTCATTTAACAAAAGTAGTGACGTGTGAGCTGAGGTCTGTGAGGTGCAACTGATTCCTCCCGATCTTTTTGGAGCATTTCACGCAGAAATCAGAACAGCAAGTGATGAACGCATGTCACAAGGGCATTCGTGTAGACAATCAGTAAATCGGCTATGGTTCTCATCTGCCTGCCTCATTTTGGTTTTGTATCGAACTGTCAGTTGTCCCAAGATGCAAACTGAAGGTGCCGCTATGGACCATTTCACTAAGCTATTCAAAATACGTTTCATAATCATGATTCTGTTACTATGTACAATTTCTGCCCTTAATTTAATGGTAATTCTGAACAAAGTCTAATCATAACTATGCTGATTGACAACGCAAATCTTAGATTTTCTGCCATATTGAATTTTTTGCAAAAGCTACTTTTGTGAGCTGTGCCTGGGTCACTTGGCCTATTGTCACCAAATTAGGGTTGAAAGAATCTCTGGAGTCTCGGCCTCAATAATTACCAAAAAAATTAAATGTTGACTTTTCAAAACAGTATGGCCGCCACACCTTAATCAATTGTTGTGGGTATGGCCATTTTTCAACAACAAAAAAAGCTGTAACTCATGAACACAACACTCGATCCTCACCAAACAAGGTACAGAAGTGCAGTACTGCCTTCTGATGATGCTTGCAAGACATGACACATCTGTGCCAACAGGTGGCGCTATAAGAAGCAAATTATTTAAATGCCTATATGTCTTCAACTGTTTGAGCAGTCAGGTTGATATTTTGAATCCTACATCTCTGTGCAATATATATATATATGTATATATATATATATATATATATATATATATATATATATATATATATATATATATATATATATATATATATATATATATATATATATATATATATATATTCAATGGTTACCCCTGAAGAAGTGTACTACTTTAGGTGGCCTTTTTCCAATAGAACAAGTGCTGTAAGAGGATACATATACCAGTGGCGTAGGTTTCGTTTAACTGGCCACAAAATCGTGCAACATATTTTGATATATTATAAACGATATGCAAACCATTTTTTTGATGAAATAAGAAAGTACAGCACCTGACACCACACCTGTTCTCAAAACTGATTGTCCTCACACTAAATATTGAAATATTAACCAGTCCTGTGCCACAGCTGAAAAGCTGCAACACATAGTGCAGACCTCGTTTGCCAACAGGCTAAGATAGGGAGATCATGTCATGCTTTACTGAACTTACTCCTTCATCTATTATAAAACATGGCATTTGCTAGCTATCGTTTTCACTCCTAACCAACGAGCGCAGACACGGGCCACCTTCAGTTTAGCTAATGATATATTGTAACCACACACGCGCGCACACGCAGAAGTACAAGCATACACAAACACGCGGGCGCGCGCGCGCGCACACACACACACACACACACACACACAGTCATCACAGTGTCTTCCTAAATAGATACTGTTGTCCTAAATGTGATTTACTCGCGTATCACTGCTTCTAACACTGAAACGATATAATCGTGGTCTCACGTCGGCACATCAATCAGACTTGGTTACCTTGCAAAATTCTCTGTATTTCCATAGCTAGCAAAAATGGCGGAATGCTCCAGACATTGAAGAATTTGACGGGAAATATGAACGATTTATGCAAATATAGTGGGTAGTAGCAATGTAGACATATTTAATATCAAATAAATCGGCATTTATTTATGCGATATACGCGATAACACACCCGTCTGAGCGTCTGAGCTTTAACATAATAGTGCACCACATTTTCCCTTGAACGCGAAAAAATAAGCCTAATTTTTTTATTTTTTTACATTAGAAGGTAAGAAATTAGCCAATTTTCCAGCAAACGTTTTCTTGACGTCGCTTTCTTATGTTAACAACAAAGGCAATAGACTCCCACCTAAGATAACCATTATAGTGTGTAATTCGTCATTAAATTAAAGGAATAAGACGTTAATTTAATAAAATCTGATTTATAAAAGATACATACTCAATGAGGTCTGAGGGAATTAAGATATTCTTACCAGCTCGTCTTGCGGACCAGGGCCTGCGAACGCGCATGCGCGGCTTTTAAGCGTTGTTGTTTTTTTTTACACAAGCAATGGGTACGGTACATCAAAAACCGCTTTCTACATTGTTCAGAAAACCCTCAGAACATACAGCACTGTGATTATTTATCCGATTCTTTGTTGAAACTTTAACTTTTAAAATTAATGCAGTTTGTAAGGATGCTTAAAATACATTTGGATCCTGACGGTATACAGGTGATGGCAACATGTATGAATATAGTGACCTCTCCAACCTTTAATCCTCATCTCCTCTTGGTCAACTGCGATATACTGTGTAATTAATTATTACAGCCATGCAATTGCTCATGGAAAGCATATGGAACATGCAGTATCTTGAGTTCTGAGTTCAATAATTATATAAACAGCCCCTTGAAGAAAAGCAAACACGTTTTAACTAATTTATATGACTTTAAGGGGTGGCACACTGTTGCCGCACAGCAAGAAGGTTCTGTGTTCAAATCCTGGCTGGGGCTTTCTGTGAGTTTCCTCTGGGTACTCCGGTTTCCTCCCACAGTCCAAAGACATGCAGGTCAGGTTAACTGGATAGCCAAAATAATTGCCCATAATTATGAACGTGTGAGTGCATGGTGTGCGTGCCCTGCAGTGGATTGGTGACCTGTCCATCCCTACCTCTCGCTCAGTGCATGCTGGGATGGGCTCCAACACCCCTGACCTGGAATAAGCGGGTTAGATAATTAATTAATCGATATATGACTTTAATAACTGCGCCATCAATTTGTGTTATGTAATGTAATGTAAATAAAGTCATGGAGTTTGCAGAAAATGGTTTGTGGCATGTATTTAATTGAATAGCCATTTTGGAGGACTTTACCATCCCATAATTCCAAATTCCTACAGTAAAAATGCAGGGAATCCATTGTATAAATACCTGGGAAAGTTTTCTTCATGAATGTACTGGACTTTGCAGAAAACTGTTTGATGTCATTATTATATTGAATTGTAATAAGTGGAATGTATTGAACTGAATGGCCATTTTGGAGGATTTTGCCATCCCATAATTCCCAATTCCTACAATAAAAACACACTCATCTTTGCATGAGGACGTCAAGAGTTTTATAAAAAATAATAAAAAATAATAATAATAATAATTCGAGCACTCCATTTTTTTTTTTTTTTTTATTTATTTTTTTTGCTTTTTGAGTAATTTCAAGTAATAACTTTATCTGCTGTATTATATTTGCGTCACAACCGGGTTACCGTAAAGAGTAATGTAGGTAGCGCAGTTAAACTTTAAGCGCAGAATGCTTGAGCGGGCTTTTGTGCAGATGGCGTGACCACAGTCAGTTAGATGGCACTTGCACACACACACACACACACACAAAGAATGACAGAGAAGGTTTGTCAGTGTCGTGTTTTTGGTTTCCCAATAGGTTTCTAGAACGCTAACATGACGTCTGCGTTCACCAAGCTAGCTTGTAATTTACTAACTAGCTAGGATTTCCAAGAAAGCAGCACTTGCATCCACGAGGAACTGCAGTCACGAGGAATTACCAAGTACTGTTTAGAAATATGTTGTGACTGATACATTACTTCGGCAATATTCTTGTGTGTGTGTATGTGTGTGTATTTTAGTTCAATGGTAAAATTCCTTTGTGCAAACAAATGTCAAAGGCTGAGACAAACTATCAATTATAATCATTACGGTAAAACTGACTGCTCCTTCACAGAAATCCAACCCCTATTCCCGATAGCTGAAAGTTAGTTTGGAGTAGCCTAACACCCGAAACAGTTTGCGAACCGCCTGCGCTAAATAACTCGTTATCCATCGTACGAGTAAGTTCAGTTTATTTACGCTATATTGCTGTTGTTTAAGGGGTCACATCTGAGATTTTGTTTTGCCAATGCCTACGGTGGCTTCAGGTGTCTAACGCTGATCTGTTCGGATGTCCACACTAAACTGGAAAACACGGGCTGTTGCAGCCATTTGCATCTGCTGACATAGCTGGTTGTAGTTTATCGATGTCTTATTTGAGGGTATGCTATAGCTTAAGTTTCATGAGTTATTTAACTATACAATTACTTTACATTGTAAGCTAGAGCTTACGTAGAAAGTTTTCACAAATAGCTTCTAAGTTATTTTGTTTATTGGTCTGTCGCTGAGGTCATATAGCCAGCAGCTATCTAAATCGGTGGTTGCGACGTCGCTAGCTATTTAAAAAAAGATGTGCAGAGCCTTTTAATAAATTGATTTTCTTGTAGACCGCGTCGTACTGGATAAGCATTCCAACAGACTGGTTATAAGCCCGTGTGCAGAAGTTAGCGGAGTAGGCACGGGAAGCTTGCAAGCTACATTCTGCAAATGTAGTTTGTCTAAGCGGCTGTACTCGTGTCGGACAGACCCAGCAAAAGGACATGGCACACAGATGGCTACTGGACGAACAGAAGCGTCCTGGTAGTGTAGAGTAATAACAGACAGACTACTCTGTTGACGGCCTTCCGGGATGTTTTCAGGGGATTAGACATGTGGAATCCCGGGTAAAGTGTCCTGCGAGTCTGCCGCTCCCAAAGCTCAAACAAGGCATTGACATGATGAGCAGAGAGCACAGTGGCATTATCTGAACCTTTATTTACACAAAACTCCCGTCTGTTTAGTGGTATCAATACATAAAAGGTATAATGAATAAAATAACAAATACAAGTCATTCCACCGTATCGTGGTCGTTTCTGACGACTAACTAGTGAGATGGATAAAGCACTTAACTACTGTTTATTGCATGTTTTTTAGTTTGGAAAAGTATCATATGGTCTGTCTTTATAACTACCCAGTGGGTTTTGAGCTTGATTTACCTTCGGGAAACAAAATATACATAATATTGAAATATATATGGAAATAGATTGTATTTTCCAGTATTTGCCAATTGTCAGTTTACATTACGTTTATTTGGCAGACGCTTTTATCCAAAGCGACTTACAATAAGTGCATACCGAATGTCATTGGGCAACTACAAAACACCGGTTCGATAAGCTACAGTACTTATTATGTAACAGTTATCCATAACCATGAACATCTAGTCCAGTTCACATAGTAAGCATAGGCTAGGACAGAAAGATATGACAAGTCAAACTAGAATGAGGCATGATGACAAGATATGATAGACCTACAACATCAAGAAAACGATCAGTGCAATAACTATGTGCTGGATGAAGATTCCAGTGCCACATGAAAGTGGTAGAGGATCAAGACAGATACATGGGATAAGAGCGATCCTACATTGGGAATACCCTGCAGAGTACTGATGGAGTTAATGTAGGTACAGCCTGAAGATATGCGTATTCTTCAGAGCACAGTGGGAAATGGGAAGGGACCGAGTGGTCCACAGAGGAATGGGGAGTGTGTTCCACCACTGGGGGGCTATGGTGGAGAATCTCTTGTGGTCGGGTTCTCCCAGATGGCAGAAGTGCAAGCCGCCCTGCTGCAGCAGAGCTGAGTGCTCGTGCTGGCGTGTGAAGTTGAGTTATGTAGGTAGGAGGGAGCTGTCCTGGTGGCTGCAGTGTGGGCCAGAGTCAGAATCTGACCCTGGCAGTGACCAGCAGCCAGTGGAGTGACCTCAGCAGGGGAGTGACATGCGAGAACTTTGGAAAGTTGAAGACAAGTCTGGGAGCACCATTCTTTTACTTAA
Source organism: Anguilla japonica (assembly GCA_025169545.1). Classification (NCBI taxonomy): domain Eukaryota; kingdom Metazoa; phylum Chordata; class Actinopteri; order Anguilliformes; family Anguillidae; genus Anguilla; species Anguilla japonica. Next base: position 37,505,276 of record CM045893.1, on the reverse strand, counting down.
TGTTGATTGAATTTAAATATGTCCCTGCATATTTGAATTTATAGCAAATGTATCCCATAATATACCAGTTGTTGCCACCAAAGTGGCAACAACTGGTATATTTTTTAACGCATTTCCATATATTTTTCAGTATTGCATTCTTGTTACCGATGACAATATGTTGTACACTTAAAGTAGGCCAAGTTTCTTATTTCACAAATGAGTCAGACTTAGCCTATGTCTTCATATTGTTGGTATATTTAGTCAGATGCTTTAAATATTACTAGAACAGCTTTCCATTGTCACTCAAAAAGACAAATGAAGATAACCAATATATTGGATCTCCACAAATATATTTTTGTTGTGTACAAGGAAGGGCGGCCTTCATGAGAAAGGGGCCACACTCAGAAAATTAATCCTAAGCTCTTGTTGGATGCTACTAGCATTTGTAGTGCCTTATTTGACTTATAATGGGTTTTATTCTCAAGAAAATAACACTGGAAACCCCTAAATATTTTAAGTTATTACTTTTCTCCAACTTCAACCCAGCCTCCTGCAGATTTTGTATATGTTGTGTTGTCTGTGCAAGGAAGGTCAAAAAGCTGAATTAAATGTTTTGTCCATGGCACACCAGTCAGGTGTCATGTTGTAATACAGTTTTTTCAGTGGTGCGCAGGTGTAGATGTTGTGCTTTTTCAGTGGTGCACTGGTGTAGATGTTGTGTATTTTCAGTGGTGTGCAGGTGTATATGTTGTGCTTTTTCAGTGGTGCACTGGTGTAGATGTGTATTTTCAGTGGTGTGCAGGTGGCTAGGCTATATGTTGTGCTTTTTCAGTGGTGCACTGGTGTAGATGTTGTGTATTTTCAGTGGTGAGCTGGTGTAGATGTTGTGCTTTTTCAGTGGTGCGCTGGTGTAGATGTGCTTTTTCAGTGGTGTGCTGGTGTAGATGTTGTGATTTTTCAGTGGTGCGCTGGTGTAGATGTTGTGTATTTTCAGTGGTGCACAGTTGTAAATTTTGTGTATTTTCAGTGGTGCGCAGGTGTAAATGTTGTGTATTTTCAGTGGTGCGCAGGTGTAAATGTTGTGTATTTTCAGTGGTGGGCAGGTGTAAATGTTGTGTATTTTCAGTGGTGCGCAGGTGTAAATGTTGTGTATTTTCAGTGGTGCGCCGGTGTAAATGTTGTGTATTTTCAGTGGTGCGCAGGTGTAAATGTTGTGTATTTTCAGTGGTGCGCAGGTGTAAATGTTGTGTATTTTCAGTGGTGCGCCGGTGTAAATGTTGTGTATTTTCAGTGGTGCGCCGGTGTAAATGTTGTGTATTTTCAGTGGTGCGCAGGTGTAAATGTTGTGTATTTTCAGTGGTGCGCCAGGTGTAAATGTTGTGTATTTTCAGTGGTGCGCCAGGTGTAATGTTGTGTATTTTCAGTGGTGCGCAGGTGTAAATGTTGTGTATTTTCAGTGGTGCGCAGGTGTAAGTGTTGTGTATTTTCAGTGGTGCGCAGGTGGGATGGCGTCTAAGCTCCTGGACAGACTGCGCCGTTCCCTGTTTAAGGAAGGGGCCTCGGCGGAGCCTGGGGGGGCGGAGGAGTTCCCAGAGAGCTCGGAGCTGGAGGACGACACAGAGTGCGTCTCTGCGCGCCTCAGCGGCACGCTCAGCTTCGAGGGCGAGCGGACTCTGGACTCCGAGGACACCGGAGAGGCCTCCGGTCCGGACAGTGACTCCGACTTCCTGGCAGAGTCCATCGAGAATGGGTCCTGCAGCACAGGTATCTTTTACTCCAGGGACTTTAAGTTGAGTCAGTGTGATGGTCAGTCTCTTTTTGAAAATGTTCCATTGCCAAATCTGCTATTTGGTTCAGATCAAGGATCTCTAGCTAAAACAATAGAGGGCCAGCATATCTTGTTTGTGGTGCGTTCTAGCACTCCACTACACACCTTGTTTCCAAGGTTTAAATTTGTTACTCAGTTACAAAAACCCACAGACACTGTGGCCCTTCAGGACTGGAGTTCCTGATTCTTGCCTTTGGTCCTGGTTGTGCTTTTGAAAAGATGTATGAAATATGTGGAATGCACTGCTTTTTTTGTCATAGGGTTAGTGAGTGTTTCATTTGCAGTGTTGAAGCAGTGTCTGGTTGTGTGTTTTGGTTTCTGCAGAGGGCAGTCCAGTGGCCCTTCCTCCCGGGGGTGTCACCCTGCTCACCTCTCAAATGCGAGAGAGCTGGCGCAGCTCGCAGTCCCGCAGCATTCCGGTGAAACTGCTCTTTGAGGTCACCGATGCAAGTGTAGTCCAGGAAGGTTCCTCCAAATATGTGGTGGGTATGAGCAGGTTGAATGAAATTTCACTGATTGAATTTGAGTTTACCCAGCCCCTGCTGTTTGTGCATGCATTTAGCTTACAATGCTCCTGCTGTTTGTGCATGCATTTAGCTTGCAATGCTCCTGCTGTTTGTGCATGCATTTGAGTTTACCATGCCCCTGCTGTTTGTGCATGCATTTAGCTTACAATGCTCCTGCTGTTTGTGCATGCATTTAGCTTGCAATGCCCCTGCTGTTTGTGCATGCATTTAAGTTTATTATGCCCCTGCTGTTTGTGCATGCATTTGAGCTTACTATTCCCCTGCTGTTTGTGCATGCATTTGAGCTTACCATTCTCTCCTGTTTGTGCATGCATTTGAGCTTACCATGCCCCTGCTGTTTGTGCATGCATTTAGCTTGCAATGCTCCTGCTGTTTGTGCATGCATTTGAGCTTACTATGCCCCTGCTGTTTGTGCATGCATTTGAGCTTACCATTCTCCTCCTGTTTGTGCATGCATTTGATCTTACCATGCCCCTGCTGTTTGTGCATGCATTTGATCTTACCATGCTCCTGCTGTTTGTGCATGCATTTGATCTTACCATGCTCCTGCTGTTTGTGCATGCCTTTGCACAGTACCTACAGTAGATCTTTACTTTTTCCTGCAGCTCTATACTATCCATGTGATCCAGTCAGGGATGTTTGACCGGAGCCCTGCGCTCATCACACGACGCTACACCGACTTTGAGCGTCTCCACGCCCGGCTGCGCCGTCGCCACGGGGACGAGATGGAAGGCGTGTGCTTCCCCCGCAAGAAGCTGCGGAGGAACTTTGCAGCGGAGACCATCGCCAAGCGCAGCCGGGCCTTCGAGCAGTACCTGTCCCACCTGCTCTCCCTCACCGAGCTCTGCCACTCGCCCACCTTCCTGGAGTTCTTCTACCTGGGCGACCTGCGGGCGGGGCAGGTGCTGCTGCGCGGCGGGCGCTACCAGGAGGCGCTGGGCTTCTTCCTGAATGCGCTGAGGCTGCAGGAGAAGCTGGGCTGCCAGGCACAGCACCAGCAGCGAGCTCACTGGCTCTTCACCCTGCTGGGCCTGGTGGCCTGCTTCCAGGAGCTGGACCAGCTGGGCGAGGCCCAGGAGCACTGCGACCGTGCCCTGCAGGACCTGGCCCCTTCCCAGCATGCCCTGCAGCAGCAGAACCTGCACCCGCTCCTCGTCCCCCTGCTGCAGGCCAACGTGCGGCTGTCGTGGAAGATCTCCAAGGACAAGCGGCGGTGGGAGGCACTGTTGCTGGAGATCCAGGACTCTGGGGTGGACACGGGCAACCAGCCCAGCCTGAAAGAGTACCTGATCAAGGAGGTCCTGGAGGACAGTGAGGGGGACCCCAAGCTCAGGGTCAAAGGTGACAGCACATAAAAACCCACATCTAAATTTATACCAGACTCGGATGACCATGAGGGAATTCCTGTTTTTATTTTACACAGGGCTTGTAGGAAGGTCTTAGGACACACCACTGTCTTAATTGCTGTGCAACTGCTAAGTTAAATACACTTATAGTTGTAGGAATGGATGAAGGCAGAAAATTCTTTTCTGCTTCTTACTGAAAAGGAAACACTGGCTCTTCAGCCCTACAGTTCTGTATGTCTAACAGACACTGATGATGTGGGCTAAATGTAAAGGTGTACTTGGGGCTTGAATTATTGATTTTATCTTTTGTATGAAAAGGCAGAGTTCAGGTCGCATTTTTTTAGTGTTTCAAATCTCCGTGGCCCACAGTCATCCAAAGGGAGCTGCAGCAATTAAGAGGCCTGTTCATTGGAGGAAATGCAATGACGGTATAGTGTGACTAAAGGGAAACTCGATTCTTCTGCTCAGGTAGACCATCTGTACATTATGACTGGGGATAATCAAGGGTGTTATGGGGCTTTGATCCTACAAGAGAAGAAGCGGTGCTGTGATCCCTAATTTGATGTTAGCAGCTCTTTGCCTGCTGAAATGCTGGACACGGCACTGTATAATCTTTCCCCAGGAGAGGCTGCTCGCAGTTATGATCAGTCGAGTAGATGATCTGGTTTGAGAGGTTGCAAAACTATGACCAGACGGCCGTGTGTCTGGCTTTATTCTTTAAGCACACATCTTTCTGGGCTCCAGAGTGGCGTACCCAGCTAAAGCACCTTTTTTAGTGCAATAATTTACACAGTCTTTCAGACTAAACCCTTGCCACCTATATACACTAGTGCTGATTGGCTAGGAGTCTCACAGGCTATGCTAGTGCTGATTGGCTATGAGTCTCACAGGCTGTGCTAGCGCTGATTGCCTAGGAGTCTCACAGGCTATGCTAGCGCTGATTGGTTAGGAGCCTCACAGGCTATTCTAGTGCTGATTGGCTAGGAGTCTCACAGGCTATGTTAGTGCTGATTGGATAGAAGTCTCACAGGCTATGCTAGTGCTGATTGGCTTGGAGTCTCACAGGCTATGTTAGTGCTGATTGGATAGAAGTCTCACAGGCTATGCTAGTGCTGATTGGCTTGGAGTCTCACAGGCTATGCTAGTGCTGATTGGCTAGGAGTCTCACAGGCTATGCTAGCACTGATTGGCTATGAGTCTCACAAACTGTGCTAGTGCTGATTGGTTTGGAGTCTCACAGGCTATGCTAGTGCTGATTGGCTAGGAGTCTCACAGGCTATGCTAGTGCTGATTGGCTAGGAACCTCACAGGCTATTCTGGTGCTGATTGGCTAGGAGCCTCACAGGCTATTCTGGTGCTGATTGGCTAGGAGTCTCACAGCTATGCTAGTGCTGACTGGCTAGGAGTCTTACAGGCTATGCTAGTGCTGATTGGCTGGGAGTCTCACAGGCTATGCTAGTGCTGATTGGCTATGAGTCTCACAGGTTATGCTAGTGCTGATTGGCTAGGAGTCTCACAGGCTATGCTAGTGCTGATTGGCTAGCGCTCCCCAGTTGCCAGTTGCCACTGCATTTGCATAGCTTTGTTTAAGAATAGCCGGTTGATCAGACACTGCGCAGCCCTGCTAGACGATGGTGGTTTTGTGCAGTGAAACCCTCCCAAGCTGCTGTGGGCAGTGGGAAGGGCACAGGGTGGACCTGAACGTGAGGGCTGAGGACTGTTCACTTATACGTTTTTATATAAGTGAACAGTCCTGAAAATTTTGATCAAAATTCTTAAGTTTTGATGTTTCAAAACTCCAGCCCTGGTCCTGGAAGGGTACTGGGTCAGTCTGCTGGTTCTGTTTTTCCCAATTTACCTGCCCTCCCTATCCCCCAACAAACGGTTCAGACATAAGACACTAGGTCACTAGGTGACGTGACTTTACTGTGAAACCAGTTGCCTTAATCGATCAATTTAGTACTGAATAACAACTAAAACCGACATGCCCCCCCATTCCCTAGGAACAGGGTGGGTCTCTCACCTAGCCCTTAATTTTTGGTGGTTTTTTGTTTACATCACTTGTTTTTTGTTAGCTAACAGACATTATCTTTAGGAGGTGTCATTTATGATGCATTGCAGACCCTCCATAGCTCAGCGTAATCTGTATTTATATTTCTTTTTTATGAAGTGTATCACACGCATGTATCCTGGGTGCTTGCATTTCACACAGATATGAGTTTAGTATTCAAACATAGCACTTAGAAATGGGCTGCTGCTGCTGTTTTTAAAAATATTTCGTTTAAATCATTTGTCCCTTTCTTGTATCGTTACAAACATGCTAAACGGAGATGTAACAGAGTTGGGTTTTGACGTATTTAAATAGCAGCTTCTGTGTTCACACTGTCTAAAGCAGATTTGAATCTTGGAAATTTTACAAAATGTATATTTTTCAATAAAGATGCACAAGACATGAAGAGAATATAGTCATTTCCCAGTGTGCCTTTGGTTATTTGGGTTTATACATAAATCTGCTCTCTCCTGCAGCCTCAGAGCATATTTTTAAATGAAATGTGTAAGTTTTCCAGTCATTCGATTGCCTCTCGTACACTGTGTCTCTTTGTCTCTGTCTTTGTGTGTTTGTGTGCCCCTGTGTCAGTGCCCCTGTGTACCTGTGTCCCTGTGTCTGTGCCCCTGTGTCACTGTGTCCCTGTGTCTGTGACCCTGTGTTTCTGTGTCATTGTGTCCCTGTGTCTTTGTGTCACTATGTCCCTGTGTCTGTGACCATGTGTTTCTGTGTCATTGTGTCCCTGTGTTTGTGTCCCTGTGTCACTGTGTCTGTGACCCTGTGCCCCTGTGTCCCTGTGTTTGTGTCCCTGTATCTGTGCCGCGTGTCCCTGTGTCACTGCGTCCCTGTGTCCCTTTGTCACTGTGTCCCTGTGTGTCTTTGTCTCTGTGTCATTTTTCGCTTTTTTGAGCAGGTCTGAATTCTGATCGGTGTCCCTGCTGGGAGGAAAGGTCTAAAAAGGAACTTCTTTGAAAGGGAAATTGAGAGATCCTGTGGAGATTATCACTGAGATCACAGAAAACAAGATGTTGTATTCGAGGGCCTTGGAAAGGATATGAACATGTGAAACGTGAGCTGTTTGGAGAAAATGACCTATTAACATTGGCTTTACTGTCAAATATGATGTGTGATTATATATGGTTTTGTTAAGAGATTAAATGTACCTGTAACATCTTGTCTTGATATACTGTGCTATACTTGCATTGGTATAATTCTTACTTGACAGGATGACAGTTCCAGAGTTTACAAGCATCATATTTTTGGAGTGAATTTCTTTTGTGGGTATCACCTACTAATAACAACTTTGTTTTTCAAGGATAATTGTGCCCACAGTAGGTAAGGATTGTTTTTCAAGGTGAATTGTGCCCACAGTAGGTAAGGATTGTTTTTCAAGGAGAATTGTTTCCACAATAGGTAAGGATTGTTTTTCAGTTAACTGTATGTTAGTTTTCATACACTAAACTAATACTACATTACTCAAACAGATGGCCAGGGTGGTGTAACTATATGTTAGTTTTCCTACACTAAACTAATACTACATTACTCAAACTGATGGCCAGGGTGGTGTAACTGTATGTTAGTTTTCCTAACTAAACTAATACTACATTACTCAAACATGGCCAGGGTGGTGTAACTGTATGTTAGTTTTCCTAACTAAACCAATGCTACATAACTCAAACAGATGGCCAGGGTGGTGTAACTGTATGTTAGTTTTCCTAACTAAACTAATACTACATTACTCAAACAGATGGCCAGGGTGGTGTAACTGTATGTTAGTTTTCCTACACTAAACTAATACTACATTACTCAAACAGATGGCCAGGGTGGTGTAACTGTATGTTAGTTTTCCTAACTAAACTAATACTATATTACTCAAACAGATGGCCAGGGTGCTGTAACTATATGTTAGTTTTCCTACACTAAACTAATACTACATTACTCAAACAGATGGCCAGGGCAGTGTAACTGTACTTTACTAGTCCTGTGACAAGTATGTCCTAATTTTAATGTGCAGAAGCTTTTGCATGCATACAGTCACTGCATAATTTAAATCGGCGTGAAATGTATTTTAATGGAAATACATGTTTCAACAATACTGAAGAAATATTGCTTCATGTGTATGTCTGTAATTGACCAGAAGAGGGAGCTTAACACAGGGATGTCCTGGAATGTTACAGTCAGAAGAAAAATAAGGACATTGCAAGAAAAATGCAATTGGAATTCCAGATAATAAAACCTTAAGGATGCTTTTTTAAAATAAATAAATAAAAAATTGTATAAGAATAAGACAGTGATTCTGATTTTAAGGTAACCTAGGTGTTATCTGATTTACACATAATACTGAAACCCCATGTACAGGACCTGAATTAATGCATCTTGTTGAATGAATGAAACTGAAATATTATCTATGCCAAAGGAACAACTGCATAAACTTAACTACAACTCTGCCATTCTAACAAACCTCACATTTGACCACTGCATGTTCTGTTCCAGCACAGACAGTGGGAAATGCACAATTCTGCTGTCAGAACTCAAAGCAGCATCCCAACCTTTTCCATCTGCAATAATTTATGCAGCTTTAGAAAACAGATTTTAAGGTTGAGGAATTCAGATGACCATAGATGTGCTGTGGGACGGGACGTGACCAAAGACATGCTACGGGGATGTGACCATAGACGTGCTACGGGGACGTGACCATAGACGTGCTACGGGGATGTGACCATAGACGTGCTACGGGGACGTGACCATAGACGTGGTGCGGGACGTGACCATAGACATGCTACGGGGACGGGAACGTGACCATAGACGTGCTACGGGGACGTGACATAGATGCGGGAACGTGACCATAGACATGCTACGGGGACGTGACCATAGACGTGCTACGGGGATGTGACCATAGACGTGCTACGGGGACGTGACCATAGACGTGGTGCGGGAACGTGACCATAGACATGCTACGGGGACGTGACCATAGACGTGCTACGGGGACGTGACCATAGACGTGGTGTGGGAACGTGACCATAGACATGCTACGGGGATCGTGACCATAGACGTGGTGCGGGGACGTGACCGTAGACGTGCTGCGGGGACGTGACCATAGACGTACTGCAAGGACATGACCATAAACATGCTGCAGGGACGCTACCATAGACATGCTGCGGGGACGTGACCATAGATATGCTGCGGGGATGTTGGGTGTCAGTAGCTGGACTATAGGAATGTTGGGTGTCAGTAGCTGGGCTGCAGGGATGTTGGGTGTCAGTAGCTGGGATGTAGGTATGTTGGGTGTCAGTAGCTGGGCTGTAGGGATGTTGGGTGTCAGTAGTCGGGCTGCGGGTATGTTGGGTGTCAGTAGCTGGGCTGCGGGAATGTTGGGTGTCAATAGCTGGGCTGTAGGGATGTTGGGTGTCAGTAGCTGGGCTGCAGGTATGTTGGGTGTCAGTAGTCGGGCTGCAGGGATGTTGGGTGTCAGTAGCTGGGCTTTAGGGATGTTGGGTGTCAGTATCTGGACTATAGGAATGTTGGGTGTCAGTAGCTGGGCTGCAGGGATATTGGGTGTCAGTAGCTGGGCTGTAGGTATGTTGGGTGTCATTAGCTGGGCTGTAGGTGTGTTGGGCGTCAGTAGTCGGGCTGCGGGTATGTTGGGTGTCAGTAGCTGGGCTGCAGGGATGTTGGGTGTCAGTAGCTGGGCTGCGGGGACATTGGGTGTCAGTAGCTTTGCTGTGGGGATGTTGGGTGTCAGTAGCTGGGCTGTAGGTGTGTTGGGTGTCAGTAGCTGGGCTGTAGCTATGTTGGGTGTCAGTAGCTGGGCTGTAGGGACGTTGGGTGTCAGTAGTTGGGCTGCGGGTATGTTGGGTGTCAGTAGCTGGGCTGCGGGGATGTTGGGTGTCAGTAGCTGGGCTGCAGGGATATTGGGTGTCAGTAGCTTTGCTGTGGGGATGTTGGGTGTCAGTAGCTGGGCTGTAGGTGTGTTGGGTGTCAGTAGCTGGGCTGTAGGTATGTTGGGTGTCAGTAGCTGGGCTGTAGGGATGTTGGGCGTCAGTAGTCGGGTTGCGGGTACGTTGGGTGTCAGTAGTCGGGCTGTGGGGATGTTGGGTGTCAGTACCTGGGCTGTAGGGATTTTGGGTGTCAGTAGCTGGGCTGCAGGTATGTTGGGTGTCAGTAGCTAGGCTGCAGGGATGTTGGGTGTAAGTAGCTCGGCAGGTTTGGGACAGTAGAAGCGGTGAAACATGTTCTTCTCAGACAGGAGGCCCCAGGCTGGAGCTGTCCGGTGCTGAACCACCCAGCGCCGCAATGCTTTCCCTGGGGTCCCATTAGACCCAGAACTGACCCACGCCCATCAGTTCCCAAATTAAAGCCAGGAAAAGGTGAGTTGCAAGGCTTGCAATGGCTGAACAGAAAGCCCAATCCTAAGCCTTTGAGAACTGCTGTCCACCAGTTCTTTTCCACTCTGGTGAATATGTTGGTAGATCATTTGTCTGGTCTTACAGTAAATATGGATGCTGAGAAGTCCTACTGATTTCCAAACTGATATGTGTGAAGAATGTATTTGGGTCTTTATATTAGGCAGATTACCTTGCTGTGTGTGGCCATTAAAATGCGTGCAGGGATGTCAGTGAGTAGCCTAATTGTGATGATTTCATTTTGCTTCATTTCACCCCCTGACAGTGCTCCCTCCTGGATTAGTTCACATGAAGGGGAGTACTTCTCAATATTGATAAAAGCTGTAACGACCAATACAGCTACTATTACAAGAGCACAGTCCTGTGTAATCTTGCTTGGTGGTGAGGCATGAGTAAGGTGAAGATCATTGGCCTTCTAGTCCCACTAAGTATCCTAAAAAGCTAAAGCCCTGTTCTGGTGAGTCGGTTTCGTAGTTCAAGCCGCGTTATTTGCAATGCACAATATTGCAAGATGAAGTCGCTGACCAGTGTGTTGAACGGACATTTTTCCCTTTGTCTTTCCAGTGTGTGCGGCAGCATCATTCACCCCGCTGAGCCCAGTATGAAGTCAGGCTGAATACATGCTCAGAGGACAAAGTAAAGGAGAATTTCAAGGGATTTAGATTTTAGATTTGTTTCAGTTAATTTACCGACTCATAAGATTTTTTAACGGAATCCAGTGCCATGGATTTTACTTTGAGTGTAGGCCTGTTGATTTCTTTTATCTGCACGGTTTCATTTAACGCCGTGTAATTTCATTATGCGACATGTACACAAATAAAAAGTGGTTATTCGTAAGTGCAAACGCTTCAGTGTGATAACTCGAAGGGCGCGCGGACCCAGGCGGTTCCTGTCCCGTGGCCGTGCGCTCCCCCCTTCCTCTTGCCCGGATTGTTTTCCTCTCAACTTTGCGTTCTTCGAGTTGAGAGATCAGTCCTGCAGTCAAACAACGGGAACGAAAGAGATGAAGGCTCCGGGGGTTTATGTTTCGGCTATCATTTTTTTAGTCTTGATGGATTGGACGAGCGCAGTTCCAGGCAACTCCACTGGTGAGGACATACGATTAAACCTCGCAGATCCTGATGATAAACCATGAAACCATTCGACAGTAATAGAGATTTCTCAGCATACAGTCTAATACTTGAACTTGAAATGTGGCACATTCGCAGCACGGAGTGTCTGTAGGCTGCTGCATGCAAACAGAGAGTCTTATTTATATCCACCGCGTTTAGAAGCCAGTTCGAGGCTGCCCATTCTAAGTCGACCGGTGTAAATAAAACTGCAATCGTTAAAAACGGGTGTACACAAAAAATAAATTAATTAATTAAATAAAAATAAAAACATACACAATAGTTGTGGGAACTCGTTATGTGACGTTATAACAATGTTACAATGTGTGGTCTGCTAACATTTGGCTACACTGGATACAGTGTTTTAGAATCGAATTTATTCCGTTTTGCCGACCTTACGAATCATACATATAATGCGTAAGAATGTGTAACCAGACGGGGTTACCCGTAGTGTTAGTGTTTTTGTTGAGAAGTTCGTGCTTAGTACCGAGCTGGAAATTACATTACGGATCACAAAATCCGAGCCTTAGGCTACTGTGGCTCGAAAGAAACTCAGAGAAGTGAAGTCGTCCCGCTGGAACGCCGCTGTAGGCTACCCGTTACATTTTTGACGACGTTGATAAAACAGTTTGTTTGACTGAATTAGTTGTCTTTAATTAGGCTACACGTTATAAAAAGTGTGCGGCTCTCACCTCACCACACACATGAAAAATATATCAGAATGATCCCATCTGAGAGATGAATTGATCGCACTGTTTAATAAATGCGTTGTATGAACGCACTGGCAAGTAGGAATGTTAGTGCGGTAATTAAGACGATTTCGTTTGCTTCAGTCACCCCAGTGACAGCGCTACCTCCATGTCCTCATTTGCAGTGCCGAAGAAGGGGCACTGCCCGCGGCGCTTGAATGTGGTTCCGTCAAAACGGGCCTGCGTCTGTGACGACGACTGTCCCGGGCCGGACAAATGCTGCGTTTTCGACTGTGGGGCAGTTTGCGTGCCACCTGCTTTTAGTAAGAGCTTTCCCCTGTCTCAGCAGAACTGTTTGTGTTTATTCTCCCCACCCCCACCGACAAATTTGCCTCAAATTAACTTTCAGTGAGTTAACGTGGCATCTGAAATTCGTGACAATCCTTGGCAGTATGCGCGGCCTGTCTTTAAGGCACTGCTGTGTATGTTTGTTGATTGTATTTTCCTGACTCGTCTGTGCTTCATAGCCAAGCCCGGGGTGTGTCCTCGCAGACGCAGAGGCTCAGGGATGTGCGCAGAGTTCTGTGCCAATGACAGTGACTGCCCCAACGATGAGAAGTGCTGCCACAACGGGTGTGGCCATGCCTGCATCGCTCCATACACAGGTAAGATCAGCCAGCATACACAGGTAAGCACTGCTCATACAGAGGTAAGATCAGCCAGACTGCACTGCTCATACACAGGTAAGATCAGCCAAACTGCACAGCTCACACACAGGTAAGATCAGCCAGACTGCATACACAGGTAACATCAGCCAGAATGCATATACAGATAAGATCAGCCAGACTGCATGCAAGGTAAGATCAACCAGACTGCACAGCTCATACACAGGTAAGATCAGCCAAACTGCACAGCTCACACACAGGTAAGATCAGCCAAACTACACAGCTCACACACAGGTAAGGTACAGCAGACACCAGAGTCATTCCAAGACCATTAGAGGGGCATGAAAAAGGGCCTACAAACTAAAACACCTTTTTGCCCAGGCACTACAGCATCAATGAAATCAATCAAAAACTACAAAACACACAGGACATTGGGATTGGCTCTTTTCAGTGAGGCCTAAGATGTTTTTTGGTCCATAGTAAGTGTTATATCAGTTATCAGCCCTTAGAGAGGCATGTTTCCTGTGCTTTAATCTGCATTTGGGAGGGTTGTGCTGTTCTTCAGATGAGCAGTGCTACTATGGTGCTGTGCGTCCTTAGAGGCAAAGGCCAAGCGTCAGGGACCGTACTTGAACACAGGTGGTCAGTACAAACCTCCGTTTTAGTGTGAAGATTCTTAGATTGAGTTGCATGATCCTAGATGAACAGGTTTTTGGTAAACTGACACAAACATGAGTCAAACTCAGTGGTTTGCGAATCTGAGCATAAAACTTGGGAAATAATTGAGCCAAAATGGTGCACATCTGCAGGCAATTCAGCTTTTCACCCACAGATAAAATTATCTGAATCTGACATCAACATCCATCACTGTGCCAGCTTCTCCTCAACAACCTTCAACACTCTGTACAACACGGTTTAGAAATCCTTAGCCCATGTTTAAATGCTACACAATCAAAGTGGGCCACTCTTTTTGAAACATTTTTTATGGCAATATGGAGAATTCTTGAGGAACATGATTTCTAAAGGAAATGTTCAGATAAGGAAATAGAGCTGGCCCATCTGTAGCTCTTCCGTGTAAATATGGAAGTTTATCTGAAACCAAATGCAAACAACTGAGGTTAAAGGCAGCACCAGCAGGCTGATTCATTCGACTTCTTAATCCAGCTGGATAACACAAGAGATTTGCAGACTTCAGACTTTTAATTTGACAAGCTCTTGTCCATTTTCTGAGAAATGAGGGTCCGAAAGTCACGCAGGAAAGCGTATATTGCTTTTAGACAGCCAGCACAACTACCGTTTATGAACGTCCATTTCAAATTATATTTTTTTGCAATCAGCAGAAATGGACAGATTCCCAGTGACAGGAGCAGCCTACTCAAACCCTACATCATGCCCCTCCTTTCTATGCTATGTTTTTACACAGTATGTGAAACATGTTGGTAGTCCATGGAATTTAAATACTGTTGTTCGCTACGCTATTGATTAAACACAGCGAGTGTCATTCCTGTAAGAAGGTGGTTCCTGGCTCTCTGCAGTGCTGTAACCCTGTGCTGTCCCCTGGCTCTGTGCTGCAACCCTGTGCTGTCCCCTGGCTCTCTGCAGTGCTGTAACCCTGTGCTGTCCCCTGGCTTTGTGCTGTAACCCTGTGCTGTCCCCTGGCTCTCTGTAGCGCTGTAACCCTGTGCTGTCCCCTGGCTCTGTGCTGTAACCCTATGCTGTCCCCTGGCTCTCTGCAGTGCTGTAACCCTGTGTTGTCCCCTGGATCTGTGCTGTAGCCCTGTACTGTCCCCTGGCTTTGTGCTGTAACCCTGTGCTATCCCCTGGCTCTGTGCTGTAACCCTGTGCTGTCCCCTGGCTCTCTGCAGTGCCGTAACCATGTGCTGTCCCCTGGCTCTGTGCTGTAACCCTGTGCTGTCCCCTGGCTCTCTGTAGCGCTGTAACCCTGTGCTGTCCCCTGGCTCTGTGCTGTAACCCTATGCTGTCCCCTGGCTCTCTGCAGTGCTGTAACCCTGTGCTGTCCCCTGGCTCTGTGCTGTAACCCTGTGCTGTCCCCTGGCTCTCTGTAGCGCTGTAACCCTATGCTATACTCTGACTCTCTGCAGTGCTGTAACCCTGTGTTGTCCCCTGGATCTGTGCTGTAACCATGTGCTGTCCCCTGGCTCTGTGCTGTAACCCTGTGCTGTCCCCTAGCTCTGTGCTGCAACCCTGTGCTGTCCCCTGGCTCTGTGCTGTAACCCTGTGCTGTCCCCTGGCTCTCTGCAGTGCTGTAACCCTGTGCTGTCCCCTGGCTCTGTGCTGTAACCCTATGCTGTCCCCTGGCTCTCTGCAGTGCTGTAACCCTGTGCTGTCCCCTGGCTCTGTGCTGTAACCCTGTGCTGTCCCCTGGCTCTCTGTAGCGCTGTAACCCTATGCTATCCTCTGACTCTCTGCAGTGCTGTAACCCTGTGTTGTCCCCTGGATCTGTGCTGTAACCATGTGCTGTCCCCTGGCTCTGTGCTGTAACCCTGTGCTGTCCCCTGGCTCTGTGCTGTAACCCTGTGCTGTCCCCTAGCTCTGTGCTGCAACCCTGTGCTGTCCCCTGGCTCTGTGCTGTAACCCTGTGCTGTCCCCTGGCGGTCTGCAGTGCTGTAACCCTGTGCTGTCCCCTGGCTCTCTGCAGTGCTGTAACCATGTGCTGTCACCTGGCTCTGTGCTGTAACCCTGTGCTGTCCCCTGGCTCTCTGCAGTGCTGTAACCCTGTGCTGTCCCCTGGCTCTGTGCTTTAACCCTGTGCTGTCCCCTGGCTCTCTGCAGTGCTGTAACCCTGTGCTGTCCCCTAGCTCTCTGCAGTGCTGTACCCCTGTGCTGTCCCCTGGCTCTCTGCAGTGCTGTACCCCTGTGCTATCCCCTGGCTCTCTGCAGTGCTGTAACCCTGTGCTGTCCCCTGGCTCTGTGCTGTAACCCTGTGCTGTCCCCTGGCTCTCTGTAGCGCTGTAACCCTATGCTATCCTCTGACTCTCTGCAGTGCTGTAACCCTGTGCTGTCCCCTGGCTCTGTGCTGCAACCCTGTGCTGTCCCCTGGCTCTCTGCAGTGCTGTGACCCTGTGCTGTCCCCTGGCTCTGTGCTGTAACCCTGTGCTGTCCCCTGGCTCTCTGCAGTGCTGTAACCCTGTGCTGTCCCTAGCTCTCTGCAGTGCTGTACCCCTGTGCTGTCCCCTGGCTCTGCAGTGCTGTACCCCTGTGCTGTCCCCTGGCTCTCTGCAGTGCTGTAACCCTGTGCTGTCCCCTGGCTCTGTGCTGTAACCCTGTGCTGTCCCCTGGCTCTCTGTAGCGCTGTAACCCTATGCTATCCTCTGACTCTCTGCAGTGCTGTAACCCTGTGCTGTCCCCTAGCTCTGTGCAGTGATGTAACCCTGTGCTGTCCCCTGGCTCTGACCTGTAACCCTGTGCTATCCCCTGGCTCTGTGCAGTGCTGTAGCCCTGTGCTGTCCTCTGGCTCTGTGCAGTGCTGTAACCCTGTGCTGTCTCCTAGCTCTGTGCAGTGCTGTAACCCTGTGCTGTCCCCTGGCTCTGACCTGTAACCCTGTGCTGTCCCCTGGCTCTGTGCAGTGCTGTAACCCTGTGCTGTCCCCACAGTGAAGCCGGGGCGCTGTGCTCATCCCAAGGGGACCCCGATGTGCGCAGAGTTCTGTTACCATGACGGCCAGTGTCCAGGGGAGCAGAAGTGCTGCCGGACCACCTGTGGCCACGCCTGCAGCGAGCCCTGTTGATTGGTTGGGAGGACTGGAGGGCGGGGAGTAGGGACAGCGCAATATAGACAGCCTCCTCACTCATACTTGAATCTCTCATTTTTTAATCCCCATTGTATACCGTTAATGGGAGTATTACTATATATTTTATAATTCTTTGTCACAACCAATAAAAATGACCTGGTTGTCCACACATTGTGTTTCCAATGATTTGTTTTCAGGAATGCATATTCAGAGAAGACGCAAGGTATTTGGTGCCAGTGTAAGTGCACTATCTGCTCAATCGTTGACCCCCTATTTCCAGTACTGTCACTAGCCTGTGAGCTAGTAGCTAAGATCTAACTATGTAGCTAGCAGTTATGAATTACATAGATAGTGAACATTTTCCAGCTTGGTGGATACATGTGTAAACCTATTAGTTAGCTTGCCATCTAGCTAAAGTGCCTACTTTGCTATTTCAGCATCCATTCATCTTTAGCTACCTACCCAGTGTTATAACCTTACCCATCAGGCTAGTAACGACAATAAATTATGCAAATAAGTGCACGATCATGTGACAGAATTGTATCCAATAAGGGGTCAACACTTCACAATGGCAACAGAACCAAAAATAGGTGGTCACCGACGATGCAGGGGAGGCAGACGGTGCATATACACTGGCTGCAATCACCATATTTAAATTTTTGATCCTTTTTGAAGCAATGTATGTACGCTAGAAGTTCACTATCTACTTTGTACTTCTTAGGTGATCATTGGCCACGGATGGGTCATGTCCGTAGTGTTCGGTCCCTCTGTAATACACATGGAGTCTGGAAGCAGAGGGCCTCTCCTCCCGGTGTTCTCCAGGGAGGGGCTCCACCCCCCCCCCCCCACACACACACACACACACACACACACACACACACACACACACACACACACACACACACAGAAAGGCGTAATGTTCCCCAGTAAAGGGCCCTCTGCTCCAGCCTTCCCACAACAAGCTCAGGCCTGAACAGCCCTGCGGTCAGTGTCTTGGAATGCAGAACTTATTACCCGCATCGGAAAAAAAAAACCTGTCCGTTAAAAATGCTTTCTGGCAGTGAAAGGGACCTCTGTCTCCTGGCACCAGCGTGGCTGCAGTTAGAAATAGAATGTGGGTACAGTGAGAGAAAATAAGACGCAGAAGTACAGAATCCAGAAACAAACAGAGGCTCTTCTGGAAAGAGAGCGAGCCGAGCGGAGCGGCCTCATGTGAGACTGATCCGGAAAAAATGTGCAGATGCCACATAATTAAAAGCAGATTCCTTCAGCATGTGGTAAGAGATCCTACAAGTGCAAGCAGATGTCCACTCGACACTTTACTGTGGTACTACACTGCCATGATATTACACTGCTGTGCTTTTACACTAGTGAAGCTACATTGCCATATTACACTGCTGTGCTTTTACACTAGTGCAGCTACACTGCCATGATATTACACTGCTCTGCTTTTACACTAGTGCAGCTGCACTGTCATGATATTACACTGTTGCACTTTTACACTGCTGTGAGTTTACACTAGTGTGATTACTCTGCTGTGTTTACACTTTTACAGTGGTGAAGCTACACTGCTGTGCTTCTACACTGGTGAAGCTACCCTGCTGTGCTTTTACACTAGTGATGCTACACTGCTGTGAGTTTACAAGTGTGATTACTCTGCTGTGAGTTTACACTAGTGCGTTTACACTGCTGTAAGTTTACACTAGGACAATTACTCTGCTGTGAGTTTACACTAGTGTGATTGCACTGCTGTGAGTTTACACTAGTGCGATTACTCTGCTCTGCTTCTACACTGGTGAAGCGACTGCTGTGCTTTTACACTAGTGAAGCTACACTGCTGTGAGTTTACACTAGTGAAACTACACTGCTGTGAGTTTACACCAGTGAAGCTACTCTGCTGAGCTTTTACACACTACTCAGATTACACTACTGATCTACTGAACAACACAGTCCACTCTGTTCTCTGTGTACTTGGGCGTCCACTGAGTATGTATGTGCCATGTGTTGAAAAGTGCCATGAATTGCTAGACGGTGCCATAAGACCTTGATACACAGCCAAATGTTACTACCCCCCCCCCCCCCCCACATTCCTAGCTTTCAGCAGTTCTCCAAAAAATCTTTAATCTTTATACATCATTTCTAAATTACTGGCAGGTATTTTTAGTCTTTAGTCTTTAGAAACTGGAGAAATACCTGAGGACTGGAAGCAAGACAGCTCGTGCGTACACACACACATGCAGACAGCTTGTGCATACACACACACACACACAACCTGCATTACATTACGTTACATTACAGGCATTTGGTAGACGCTCTTATCCAGAGCGACGTACAACAAAGTGTATAACCATAACCAGGAACAAGCGTGTCGAAAACCCTAGAGAGAAGTACCGTTCCAAGTGCAGGGAACAACTGCATAGTTCAACTTGGACCCTGTAGGTTAAACTGATAAACACTAACACAAACAAGAACAGCAACAACGCAGTCTATGCAAAAATACAAGCGGTAGTTAAGACGAGTGCATTAACTAAGTCAACTACGAAACAGCTACCTAGTTACAACCCTAAGCTTACAGTCAATTTAGAGATTACAGGGAGGTAGGGAGGGATGGGGGGAGGTGCAGCCTGAAGAGGTGAATCTTCAGTTGTCGTTTGAAGTGGGTCAGGGTCTCAGCTATTCTGACCTCCATTCCACCATCGTGGGGCCAGAACAGACAGGAGACGTGATCGGGAAGCGCAGGTGCGAAGAGGGGGAGGTGCCAGGCGTCCTGAGGTAGCGGAACGGAGGAGTCTGGCTGGCATGTAGGGTTTGAAGATCTTGTGGAGGTATGCTGGGGCTGATCCCTTGACTGCCTGATATGCTAGGACCAATGTTTTAAATTTTATGTGAGCCATAACAGGCAGCCAGTGGAGGGTAGTGAGCAGGGGAGTGACGTGGGAGTGTCTGGGGAGATTGAAGACCAGACAAGCTGCAGCATTCTGAATGAGTTGCAGGGGTCTGATGGCAGATGCCGGTAGTCCAGCCAGAAGAGAGTTGCAGTAGTCCAGGCAGGATAGTACCATTGCTTGGACCAGGAGCTGGGTTGAGTAGGTGGTGAGAAAGGGGCAGATTCTCCGGATGTTATACAGGGAAAATCTGCATGCCCGGCTTACTGCTGCGATGTTCTTGGAGAGGGACAACCTGTGCAGACAGCTTGTTCATACACACACACACATGCAGACAGCTTGTGCGTACACACACACACACACACACACACATACATACACACATGCAGACAGCTTGTGCGTACACACACACACACACACACACACACACATACACACATGCTGACAGCTTGTGCGTACACACACACACACACACATGCAGACAGCTTGTGCGTACACACACACACACACACACACACACACACACATGCTGACAGCTTGTGCGTACACACACACACACACACATGCAGACAGCTTGTGCGTACACACACACACACACACACACACACACACACACTCAAGCAGACAACACAGTTCTGCCAGAGCTTTTCCCTCAAATGTATTTGTTCTGCTTTTTTATTTAGAATGTGTCACGCTTTTTCACCAGATATTGCAAAACAAGAGCTGGTTGGGCAAATGAGAAACAGGGAACACCGTGTAAGTTAAACCAAACAGGTTTGAGAGTGGGAAAGAAAGTCGAGACTCATATATATTAGGATGTGAAAGGGGGAAGTTATCCAAAAGGCAGATGGACAGGCAGTTCTGACTTCCTGCCCAGTTTATTGAAAGGAGACACAAATAAATACCCAATTTTATACAAGCCCAACACAAAATCATTACATGAAAATCATACTCTGTTGAGACACCAGACCAGTGCAAAATGGGAAAGAAATGCCTGCAAAGAAACTGCAGTCATTTCTGAGAGGCTTCTGGAACCCATCCTGAGTGGGTGGAAGTCCTACCCATGGATATGGTTTCCACAGAATGTGGATCACAATTTTGACTCAGAACAAACATGTTTTAGGGTACACGGGTAAACACAGAGGTGGGTAAGGAGCGACGACTTGTTAAAATGATCATCGTACACTTTTTGAGGAAACATGCATGGGACTATGTCTGAAAGAATGTTAAGACAAATGTTAAGTCTTCCTTGAGCACTGAATTCATAGGAGAAACAGCGCCTGGGTCTTCTGTTAGTTATAAGGGTCTCCACCCAAAAAGATTACTCATTACTTTCAGAAAAATAAACAGTGATGCAAAAAAAGGGACTTTAAACACTGAAAATGGAGAAAGGTCCGACTCTGAGGTACAGAACAGTCCCCCCCCCAAACTCACAGCACAGCAGGACTTGTTCCTTCCAAGCATCTGTTTCTGGGCCACAGGAATGTCTCAGAAATGCCCTTTTGTTTTCACAGCGGGCAAAAGGAGCAGTGTTCTCATCTCCGTTCTCACAGTCTCCAGTCATGGCTGCACTTCTATAACCACAGCAGTCTTCCAGCAAGCAGACTAAGGCCATTCACAAACACATGCATCCAGCCTCGGCCCCAGGCTTTAACGCCGATATCTCTCTTCTCCTCCCAGCCTCCTCAAGTTACTCCTCAGACTTTAATATGTACAACCCCCAGCTCAACATCCCGTTCAAATGTCCTGGAATAATCCCCAGGAGTGTCTGGTTTTGGCCTGGTTTTGGCCTGGTTTGGACTGGTTTGGGCCTGGCTCGGCCTGGGCGAGGCTCAGAGCAGCGGGACGCCCCGGATCCTGCGGATGACGTTGGCCAGCCGCTTGGCCAGCCCGGGGCCGGGCTCCTCCACCTGGAAGGTGCGGGTGAGCAGGTTGTACAGGGAGCCGTAACCCACGGCAACCACGGTGCAGGTGAGGCAGATGACGTTGTAGGGCATGCTGAAGTCAGGGGTGGGCAGGTTCACCAGCAGGGGCTCAGTGTACACCCGCACAAAATATGTGGACTCTTCTTTACAGGGGAAGCTACGAAACAGACGCACACACACATTTAAATCATTTATATCCACGTATATATTACATAATAAACGCATAAATCTATATTATAAACACTTCACAAAAGGACATACATTTCTTGGATGCGTAATGCAAGGACTTGTCATATCATATGTGTCAGCATAGGAATAAAGATAGCGTTTGAGAAAGAGAAAACGGAGGAAGCAGCACCTTCTCCAGATAGAACAGCTGCACACACACACACACACACACACACACACATACACACATACACACACGTGCACGCACATGGACAGGGGTTACGACAATTCTACTGTAATACGAAGCAAGGCAACAGAGAGAGAGGGCAGAGAATATATTACACTGCACACAGTTACATGTGAGGACCTTATGAACTGTAAACTCACAAGCTGCTGAACAGAGGCCCTTCCTGTGTGCTGTTGGTATCCATGGCAACAATGCTGGGTACCAGGCCACTAATGACAGAGGAGCTGCAGAACAGACAGAATTCAGTTACAGTCGTTCCCACTGGACAGTCAATTAGTCCCTCCTCTTTCCCAGTGGTCATGAGCAACAAGGAACATGGTCCCAATCAATCAATCTCAGTGTAAACAGAATTAAAATGGAATTAATTACAACAATTAAACAGGCGCAAACATACAGACAGAATAAATTCAGTTCTACATGAAACGATGTTCAGATATTGATTGCATACTGGACACTGATGAAAGGTCAATAAATCGACTGGTTCTGGGTTGCTTTTAGATAATATTGCAAACGCACCCAAACACGTTGTATAAAGTCTGTCCATGAGAATTTCCAACATCTCCACAAGGTTGCTGAATAAATCAACATTACTACACCATTACATTTTTCAGAGAATGGAGTCATTCTAATGAGAGCAGAATTGCGTGTTCGAAAGGCAGCTTCACTGAGCAGACAGAAAGGCAGCTTAACTGAGCAGACAGAAAGGCAGCTTAACTGAGCAGACAGAAAGGCAGCTTAACTGAGCAGACAGAAAGGCATCTTAACTGAGCAGACAAACAGAAAGGCAGCTTCACTGAGCAGACAGAAAGGCAGCTTCACTGAGCAGACAGAAAGGCATCTTAACTGAGCAGACAAACAGAAAAGCAGCTTCACTGAGCAGACAGAAAGGCATCTTCACTGAGCAGACAGAAAGGCAGCTTCACTGAGCAGACAAATAGAAAGGCAGCTTCACTGAGCAGACAGAAAGGCAGCTTCACTGAGCAGACAGAAAGGCAGCTTCACTGAGCAGACAGAAAGGCAGCTTCACTGAGCAGACAGAAAAGCAGCTTCACTGAGCAGACAGAAAGGCAGCTTCACTGAGCAGACAGAAAGGCAGCTTCACTGAGCAGACAGAAAGGCATCTTCACTGAGCAGACAGAAAGGCATCTTAACTGAGCAGACAGAAAAGCAGCTTCACTGAGCAGACAGAAAGGCATCTTAACTGAGCAGACAGAAAAGCAGCTTCACTGAGCAGACAGAAAGGCAGCTTCACTGAGCAGACAGAAAGGCAGCTTCACTGAGCAGACAGAAAGGCAGCTTCACTGAGCAGACAGAAAAGCAGCTTCACTGAGCAGACAGAAAGGCAGCCATTAGTGCCGTTGGCGCCTCACCCCGCGTAAAAGCCGTGGTTTGGGTCAGGGGGGTACTCGGTCCACTTGAGCAGGGCTCTCTCAAACTGCACCGTCACCTCGGTGACAGAGTTCGGGGGCAGCTGAATTAGCATCTCCAGCAGGTGGGGGCGCAGTCGGTCCTTAGAGGGCTGGTAGTGAATGTAGCCTGGCGGGCAGAGAGGGGCACAGCAAGGAGACGTCAACAGGGAGGACCCTTTACCGCTACAAAGGGAATGAGTACTCACTGGACTCATTAAAGGGAACGAGTACTCACTGGACTCATTAAAGGGAGTGAGTACTCACTGGACTCATTAAAGGGAGTGAGTACTCACTGGACACATTAAAAGGAATGAGTACTCACTGGACTCGTTAAAGGAGTGAGTACTCACTGGACTCATTAAAGGGAACGAGTACTCACTGGACTCATTAAAGGGAGTGAGTACTCACTGGACACATTAAAGGGAGTGAGTACTCACTGGACACATTAAAGGGAATGAGTACTCACTGGACTCGTTAAAGGAGTGAGTACTCACTGGACTCATTAAAGGGAACGAGTACTCACTGGACTCATTAAAGGGAGTGAGTACTCACTGGACACATTAAAGGGAACGAGTACTCACTGGACTCGTTAAAGGGAGTGAGTACTCACTGGACTCATTAAAGGGAGTGAGTACTCACTGAACTCATTAAAGGGAGTGAGTACTCACTGGACACGTTAAAGGAGTGAGTACTCACTGGACTCATTAAAGGGAATGAGTACTCACTGGACTCATTAAAGGGAGTGAGTACTCACTGGACTCATTAAAGGGAGTGAGTACTCACTGGACTCATTAAAGGGAGTGAGTACTCACTGGACACATTAAAGGGAATGAGTACTCACTGGACTCATTAAAGGGAGTGAGTACTCACTGGACTCATTAAAGGGAGTGAGTACTCACTGGACTCATTAAAGGGAGTGAGTACTCACTGGACACATTAAAGGGAATGAGTACTCACTGGACTCATTAAAGGGAGTGAGTACTCACTGGACTCATTAAAGGGAGTGAGTACTCACTGGACTCATTAAAAGGAGTACTCACTGAACTCATTAAAGGGAGTGAGTACTCACTGGACTCATTAAAGGGAGTGAGTACTCACTGGACTCATTAAAGGGAGTGAGTACTCACTGGACTCATTAAAGGGAGTGAGTACTCACTGGACATTAAGGGAATTAAAGGGAGTGAGTACTCACTGGACTCATTAAAGGGAATGAGTACTCAATGGGCTCATTAGAGGGAGTGAGTACTCACTGGACTCATTAAAGGGAGTGAGTACTCACTGGACACATTAAAGGGAATGAGTACTCACTGGACTTGTTAAAGGAGTGAGTACTCACTGGACTCATTAAAGGGAGTGAGTACTCACTGGGCTCATTAAAGGGAGTGAGTACTCACTGAACTCATTAAAGGGAGTGAGTACTCACTGGACTCGTTAAAGGGAGTGAGTACTCACTGGACTCATTAAAGGGAGTGAGTACTCACTGGACACATTAAAGGGAATGAGTACTCACTGGACTCGTTAAAGGGAGTGAGTACTCACTGGACTCATTAAAGGGAATGAGTACTCAATGGGCTCATTAAAGGGAGCGAGTATGCACTGGACTCATAAAAGGGAGTGAGTACGCACTGGACTCATAAAAGGGAGTGAGTACTCACTGGACTCGTGAAAGGGAACGAGTACTCACTGGGCTTGTTTTCGCGGTTCTTGCTGGTGACGGTCAGCGTGTGGACGTACAGGCGCAGGTACCAGGGGACGCTGTCCAGCAGCAGGACAGGGAAGGCCCGGTACGGGTGGTTGTTGTAGACGAGCGTGTGGATCTCCCCGGTCTGCAGGCCGTACCCAGCCACGTAGCGCTCGCCGTGTAAGAGAGGCCTCAGGCCTTCGGCTGCGGGAGAGACGGGCCACTCTAAAGCTCCTCCATTACAGCACCTCCTCTCCTGAATGTTAGAGGTGCTAAAGCGCAGCAACGCTAAACATGTCATATGGGCTGTATTATTATTATTTTCAGTTGGTCTTATGGCTTGTTATATGGAGTCAATGAACTGTTCGATTCATGGCTCTCTATATGGAATTATGGATTACTCTTTGTGATGATGATTTTATGACAATTAAGCTTAGTTAATATCATATAATTTATTCTGGTCATAACAGAATATTTTGATCTATAAAATATAGAAAATATTGTTTGTTTTTTTTTAAATTTTATTTAACCTTTATTTACCCAGGGTAAACTCTTTGCGAATATATTGTCACGGGAATGACCACAGTGAGTCAGGACCTCGGTTTAACATCTCATCCGAAAGACGGCATCTCCTACAGCACAGTGTCCCCGTCACTGCACTGGGGAACTGGGGTTTATTTGACCAGAGGGAATATTGCCCCCTGCTGGCCTATGATGTAATTGTAATGTACGACTTGTTTTATGAAATCCTACGTATTTATTTAGTGTATGAACCATAGACTGTATATGAACGCTGGTGGAAGCCATGTCCATTGTCTGTCTGCCGTCATTGGTAGACATAATGCGTCATCGCAATTAACCAATCAGAGCTGTATAAATACAGGCATGTGACTTTGATACACCACCCCCCTGAAATAGGCTGTGGCTGAAACATCGGGTGTTTTATTGTACTTCTCTGTTCATACAGAATAAAAGACAGAATTTTAAAAAAGAGAAAAGCACTCATTTTTTTACTTGGAGTGCTGCCACCTTGTGATGGCACAGAGATTTTTTTTGGGATTTGCACCCAGTTTGTTTTGTTTGGCAAATTATTTATCATTAAATTAAATTATTTTTCAAGCCCAGTTCTCTAGCCATGTGTACTACACTGCTGGCTGATATAGTGCAGGGAATACTACGTGCTAAAATACAATGCAGTATACACCACTGGTCACAAGATTTGGGACACGCTACGCATGTTTCAGTGTTGTTTTTAGAGAACTTTAAGCATTTCAACTTCTGTACATGGCATCAAATGGCACATGTTAATAAGTGAATAGTCAGAAGTTATATTTAAAAAAAATCTTTTACTTCACAGGACAGTGACCTAACTTTTGGAGCCATATTTGGAAAAATAAACAGGAGAAGAAATTCTTTCCAATTTCCAACAAGAGAAGTAAAATGGGGCATAACTGCCCTAGCAGAAAAACAAAGGCCTGAATGTTCTCAGAAATTATTACTGCAAAAGGTGGCTACGTTGATGAATTGAAAATTTAAACACTTTATATTTTACAAGAAGAAATAATTTCCATTTTTATCTCGGTTCTCTAGAAAACTGTGGGTGTACTAAAACATTTGACTGGTAGTGTGCATCCTGTGCGTGTTGACAATAATATCAATACTTAATAAAACCATTTAAACGCTGCAACTGCAATCATACAAGGAAGGTAAAATGACAGATGGGCTGATTTTTAAGTACCTGTACTGCTGATTTTACTCACAGTACTCCTGGGCTGATTTTACTCACAGTACTCCTGGGCTGATTTTACTCACAGTACTCCTGGGCTGATTTTACTCACAGTACTCCTGGGCTCACAGTACACATTTGCATATGAAAGCACAGGATACAAAGGAATTAAAGACCTTGTACTCTACAAACACAGGGACATGAAGATGGCGCTCACCAACATCCATCATTTTCCAGCGCAGTTGAATGTTGAGGGATCGCAGAGTTCCGAAGGTGTCAGGGGTCATGAGGTCATACACAGAGTAGGTCCTCCGGTCGCCCAGCACCACTGCTTGGCTTAGAATGGGGGAGACTGGGCTCAGCTCAAACAGCTCCCCCTAGAGGAGGGAAGACAAGCACACAACCTGGCTGTCATCATAACAATAACCAGAATGATCACACATGCAACTATAACTGAAAGCAACAACGATAATTATAACATTGCTGGGAAACGTTCAAATGAATGAATGAATGAATGAATGAATGAATGAATGAATGAATGAAATGCTCCGGTCACAACAATAACCAATAAAAAACAAGGGCAGCAAAAAAAAAAACCAAAAAGACTCATTTAACTCATTTAACAGATTGGGCTGTGACTGATTAATTCTCTCCGTGTGTTTGGCCAAAACTCAGTACAGAGATATCAGGAGCGAAATGTGCAAATTTTGGCAGAGGCATACATCATAGTAACGTACACCTCTACCCTTCCTTATTTTTGAAGAGCTACAATGGGCGGGCGGGTAACTGGAATTTGGATATAGGCGAAGGAGGCATTGGTCAAACTCAAAGAGAGGTTTGGTGTAGCTGCTGTTCCAACTGTTAACAGTATTAGCTTGTGAGCTAGCTAGTGTAGTGCCCTTGCTCTTCTGTCCTCTGTGTGGCCTTTTTTATAATGAGGATCTACTGTCCTCGCAAGAGGTGGGGAACATGGACGGTATCAACAGAACATAGATACAGGAGCACATTAGCAGGACAGAGCAGAGACTCTGAAATCACCAAAAAAAGTGAAATCACCAAAAATATTCAGCCAAACCCAATAGACACATTGACACAACTAAAAAAAAATTAAATGTGTACTATTGTTAATTGTATTTCTAGCTAGCCAGCTTCACCATGTTTGATTCCATATTTTAATAAAACAGGCTCAAGTTAGCCAATGTTTCCTCACTGCTAGCTGCGTTTTCCTACGGCTGCAATATGCAATACCAGGTAACGATATGAGAGTAGCATGCCATCGCTATGTTCCAGCATCAGCCTGCCACTATGCCGTCGACCATACACACAGTACAAAGCCACACGTAGGCTACCGTCAACATATTAGTTCCAGCAATAAATGATATTTGGAAAACAAACAAAAAGACCATGAAATGTCCTGCAAATTTCTACAACCCAGCAAGAGGGGACACCCACCTGGCTGTTGTCTGTGACGTCCACGTAGATCTTACTGGAGGAAGCCAGGGGACAGGCCTCTGTTAGTGTGCGGGAGAACATCTTGAACAGGGACCACTCTGCAGAACAGAACGCAGGTATCAGCTGTGTGTCCATGGCAACCATGCTAGTAAACCCAACACGAAACGGCTGCTCAAAAGAGCCTCTCACCCCTTCTGCTCTGTCCAGAGGTATAGAGGTCGAAGACGACACTCAGAGTCTGCCGAAGTTCCCATGCAGTGGACGTACACTTCCAGTCCTGTCACAGAAACACAGCGACTAGCGTTAAGCAGAGAAACACAGCACCAGTGTTAAGCAGACAAACACAACGGCAGAGTTAAACACAGAAACACAGCGGCAGCATTAAGCACAGAAACACAGCACCAGCGTTAAGCACAGAAACCCAGCGGCAGTGTTAAGCAGAGAAACACAGCGGCAGTGTTAAGCATAGAAACACAGTGGCAGCGTTAAGCACAGAAACACAGCACCAGCGTTAAGCACAGAAACACAGCGGCAGCGTTAAGCACAGAAGCATCCGAGTCGCCCTACTTTCCCCGATAACTGGCAGAGGTCAAATTCCACTCACGTTCCGGAAATGAACTGAAATTTAAGTCATGAATCGGAAAACATCCATAATGCTCCAAACTTTACCATTTGGTCTTCTATTATTGCTGTTAGATTTCATCTCAGCTGTAACCTACTTAACCCATTTTATTTGCTGTCTGCTACTTAACACCAGGCTGGCCAGTGGAGGATGGGCTCCCCCTCCATAACCGGGTTCCTCTCGATCTCTCTTCCCATTGGGCAGTTTTTACCCCATGTACTTGCTAATTGGGGGTTCAGGCCTTGTGTTTGCTCTGTTTGCTCTTTTTGCTCTGTCTTTTGCCTTGCTACTCTGTAAAGTGTCTTTGCGACAGTTCTCTGTAAAAAGCGCTATACAAATAAAATTGAATTGAATTGAAATTGAATTAAATTTATTTCCTGAATTGACTGAACAGAAATGCTACCAGGTCTGTTTTTGATGAAAAAACAGACCTGGCAGGAAACCACTAGCAAAATGACCAAAGCAGTGCTTTATCAGTACAAGAGAGAGAGAATATATCTTAAAAACATGAATTAATTAAACATAAACACAAATTAACATTAAAAACATGAATTCCCTTTGGCTGTCCAATCACACTGCGTGACAAAATGATAAAATTCTAGATGTGCATGACATTGAGGACAAGTGTCGTCCGACCTGTTTCTCACCTGGCACACGGGCCAGTGAATGAACAGTGCTGTGCTGAAGGTCAGTGAATGAACAGTGTTGTGCTGAAGGTCAGTGAATGAACAGTGTTGTGTAGAAGGTCAGTGAATGAACAGTGTTGTGCTGAGGGTCAGTGAATGAACAGTGTTGTGCAGAAGGTCAACGCACGGTGTTGGGAGGAGTGTTTCTCACCTGGCACACGGGCCGGATGTGCACGGCCTGAGAGTGGAAACTGCTATGGAAAAGCTTCTCTGACTTCAGCAGAACCGCCAGGCCAGTCTGGGCGGGGCAGGGCAGGGCGAGGCGGGGCAGGGTGGGGCGGGGTGTGGAGGTGGGGGTAGGAGGTACAGATCAGTCACATGGACCACACAAGGGGAGAGAACACAAAAAGTCTAACCCCTGGAAAACCCCGTCCTGCTCAAAATAAAAACTTAAACTTAAAAACGTAAACATTTTCAAAGGAGGCTTTCACCCACTAATAGGACTGACTTATTAGAATTTCATTTTTAAAAATGCATCTCTGACTCACTTTCCCAAATGAAATTTGTGAGAAACACATAAATCTGAAAACAGGATCTAGGCTGCCTTGAAGTCTTGAGTCTTGTTATTTTACTCTGATTTACAGATTGCGGATAGATAGACAAATAACACTGAAATCTTTTGACAAAGTTGACCTTCAAACAAAACAAAACTATTTAAATACAACATTTCAAATCAGCACAACCTACTCCAAAATGTCATACAAAACATTTTAGTAAAGCAATAAAATACTGTAAAGTTTATTAAAGTGCACTGTCTGTGTGAACAAGGCTCACCAGATTTCGGAATACACACTGAGAAGCTAACAAAACAACTACAGGAAGGGGCTGTAATGTGGCCATTATGTCAATGTACCTTAGAGGCACAGGTGTGGCAGAGACAGGAAATAGTAAATGCTTGTGTACCTTAGAGCCACAGGGTAGAAGCTTCTTCCATGGTGTCAGGTTTTCTGTGCAAACAATCTCCCGTGGCAACACAGCATACCGTAGAAACTTATGGTTGGTCACTGCATACAAGAAGCAAAAAAATGGTCTGAAATCAACAACAGACTAAGCACCAACAGCCACAGCCAACATACAGCACAAATGCAAACTTGATCAAATACAGCAACCAGTTACACTCCTGTGCATGTAGGGGGTATGTGTGGGGTTAGTGAGCGTATGTGTGGGCTTAGTGGGGGTATGTGTGGGGTTAGTGGGGTATGTGTGGGGACAGTGGGGTATGTGAGGGGTTAGTGGGGGCATGTGTGGGGTTAGTGAGCCTATGTGTGGGCTTAGTGGGAGTATGTGAGGGGTTAGTGGGGTATATGAGGGGGTTGTGGGGGTATGTGTGGGGATAGTGGGGTATGTGTGAAATTAGTGGGGTATGTGAGGGGTTAGTGGGGGCAAGTGTGGGGTTAACAGGGGTATGTGTGGGGATAGTGGGGTATGTGTGAAATTAGTGGGGTATGTGAGGTGTTAGTGGGGGTATGTGTGGGGTTAGTGAGCGTATGTGTGGAGTGAGTGGAGGCATCTGTAGGGTTAGTGGGGTATGTGTGGGTTTTGTGGGGGTATGTGAGGGGTTGGTGAGGGTATGTGTGAGGTTAGTGGAGTATGTGAGGGGTTTGTGGGGGTATGTGTGGGGTTAGTAGGGATATGCAAGTGGTTTGTGGGGGTATGTGTGGAGATAGTGGGGTATGTGAGGTGTTAGTGGGGGTATGTGTGGGCTTAGTGGGGGTATGTGTGAAATTAGTGGGGTATGTGAGGTGTTAGTGGGGGTATGTGTGGGGTTAACAGGGGTATGTGTGGGGATAGTGGGGTAAGTGTGGGGTTACTGAACGTATGTGTAGGCTTAGTGGGAGTATGTGAGGGGTTAGTGGGGGTATGTGTGGGGATAGTGAGCATATGTGTGGGGACAGTGGGGTATGTGAGGGGTTTGTGTGGGGTTAGTGGGGTGTAAGATGGGTAAGTGGGGGTATGTGTGGGGTTAGTGGGGTATTTGTGGGGTATGTGTGGGGTTTGTAAAGGTATGTGTGGGGTACTTGTGGGGTAAGCGGGGGTACGTGTGGGATTAGTGGGAGTATGTGAGGGGTTAGTGGGGTATGTTAGGGGTATGTGTGGGGATAGTGGGGTATGTGTGAAATTAGTGGGGCATGTGAGGATTTAGTGGGGGTATGCGTGGGGTTAGTGAGCGTATGAGTGGGGACAGTGGGGTATGTGAGGGGTTTGTGTGGGGTTAGTGGGGTATAAGAGGGGTAAGTGGGGGTATGTGTGGGGTTAGTGGGAGTATGTGAGGGGTTAGTGGGGTATTTGTGGGGTACTTGTGGGATTAGTGGGTGTATGTGTGGGGTTTGTAAAGGTATGTGTGAGGTACTTGTGGGGGCATGTGTGTGGTTAGTGAGGTACTTGTGGGGTTAGTGGGGGTATGTGTGTGGTTTGAAGGGGATTCTTGTGGGGTTTGTGAGGGAATGTGTGGGGTTAGTGGGGTATTTGTGGGGTTTGTGAAGGTATGTGTGGGGTATTTGTGGGGTTAGTGGGGGTATGTGTGGGATTAGTGTGGTATTTGTGGGGGACTTGTGGGGTTAGTGGGGGCATGTGTGTGGTTAGTGGGGTACTTGTGGTGTTAGTAGGGGTATGTGTGGGGATAGTGGGGTATTTGTGGGGGACCTGTGAGGTTAGTGGGGGTATGTGTGTAACGGCAGTGTAGCACAGTGGGTAAGGAACTGGGCTTGCAACCGAAAGGTCATAGGTTCGATTCCTGGGTAAGAAACTGCCGCCGTACCCTTGAGCAAGGTACTTAACCCAAATTGCTTCAGTACATATCCAGCTGTATAAATGGATACAATGTAAAAAATGCTATGTGTAAGTCGCTCTGGATAAGAGCGCCTGCTAAAATGTCTGTAATGTAATGTAATGTAATGGTTAGTGGGGTACTTTTGGGGTTAATGGAGGTATGTGTGAGCCTCACCATTTCCCACTCCCAGAGGTTTGAAGGAGGCACTGGGTTGCACAGTGTTGGTGGAGTCGATGAAATTCAGAGATGCACAGAAGATTCCGGACAGCACATTAGTGAGCTCCTTCCAGGCCCCGTCCACACTGAAACACAGAGCAGCAGCGGACTCAATTACTGAAGCTAAAAGACACACACTGCTTACTGAAGCTAAATTACACACACTGCTTATAGAAACTAAATTACACACACTGCTTACTGAAGCTAAAAGACACACACTGCTTACTGAAGCTAAATTACACACACTGCTTACTGAAGCTAAATTACACACACTGCTTATAGAAACTAACCTGCACACACTGGTTACTGAAGCTAAACTACACACACTGCTAAACTACACACATTGCTTACTGAAGCTGAACTACACACACTGCTAAACTACACACTTCTTACTCAAGCTAAACTATACACACTACTTACTGAAGCTAAACTACACAGACTCCTCACTGAAGCTAAACTACAGACTTTTTACTGAAGCTAAACTACATACATTGCTAAACTACACACTGATTACTGAAGCAAAACTACACAGAAGCCTTACTGAAGCTAAACTACACACACTACTAAACTACACACACTGCTTACAGAAACGAACCTACACACACTGCTTACTGAAGCTAAACTACACACAGAGCTAACTGAAGCTAAACTACACACACTGCTTACTGAAGCTAAACTGCACGCACTGCTTACTGAAGCTAAACTGCACGCACTGCTTACTAAAGCTAAACTACACATACTGCTTAAAGAAACTAAACTACACACACTGCTTATTACATTACAGGCATTTGGCAGACGCTCTTATCCAGAGCGACGTACAACAAAGTGTATAACCATAACCAGGAACAAGTGTGTCGAAAACCCTAGAGAGAGGTACCATTCCAAGTGCAGGGAACAACCGCATAGTTTAACCTGGACCCTGTAGGTTAAACTGATTAACATAAACAAGAACAGCAACAACGCAGTCTATGCAAAAATACAAGCAGTAGTTAAGACACGAGTGCATTAACTAAGTCAACTACGAAACAGCTACCTAGTTACAACCCTAAGCTTACAGACAATTTAGAGATTACAGGGAGGGATGGGGAGAGGTGCAGCCTGAAGAGGTGAGTCTTCAGTTGTCGTTTGAAGTGGGTCAGGGTCTCAGCTGTTCTGACCTCCATGGGGAGGTCATTCCTCCATTGTGGGGCCAGAACAGACAGGAGACGTTATTGAAGCTTAACTACACACACTGTTCATAGAAGCTAAACTACGAGTGGCACTTCCTAAAGCACACAGTGCACATGGTTCTGAATGAAGTTAAATTAAATATGCTCACAAATTACTATTGTGTATTTCCTAAAATACAATAGCTCTGCTAAATGCAAGATACATGCTAGTGCTAAATAACGTTTTCATCACAGTCACCCTGATTTAGTATAGTGCACATGCTTTATAAAACTGAATGAGGTTTAAAACTCTGTTCCATTAGACACACAATCACATTTACACCTGAAGGTGTATAGTCAAGTTGAGAGATGCAAGTTAGCATGTGACCTCTTCTACTGAATGTGATGTCACCCCTGCAGAACCAATAGGACTGTGATTAGCTCTGCTGGTGACCTTTTGCTCCACAGCCTAAAAGTGTCTCTTGTTGCGCAGCGCGTCCAACCAGGGCAGGACTTCAGACCCTACACCAAACTTTCCCCCGTTACGGGCCAAGGCCAACACTTATATATGTAATCACCTTAAAAACACTCAACTGGAACACACTTTCTAAAACAGCCAGGACAGCAGAATCATTGGCCATCTTCAAATAAACAGAAGACCCATCTCCTCAGACTGTATCCTGGGTCCCCTCCCATCCCCACCTCGTAACACTCCAACCTTTAATACTAGTTAAGGTAATAGTACTTTTCTATGTATTTAGGTTTTTCAGTCTTACAGTTTATGTAATCTGTATGCATTCATGATTTGTATTTTGGATCTTGCTGTGCATGGTTAATTTACAGTAGTCATTTGGTAATGCTACATACTCACTGGTCTGGGAATGGTGTTAGCCAGGTGGGGAACTATTGATAATATTAATAAAGTGAATCCACTCATATTCATTTACGTTATAGGTAGCTTTGGATAAGCCCGTCTGCTAAATGACTGAAATGTAATGTAATGCAACTGTAATGTAACGTAATGTGACGCTGTATTGCTGTTTATCGCACACACTGGCGGCCATGCTGCACTCACTCTGTGACAGTATCCTGGAACCAGACCCAGAGCTCCGCACCAGGCGGGGCCGACAGGAAGGGCTGTCCCCACTGCATGGTCCGCCAGAAGCCCTGGGTGAAGGAGATGTGCAGCTCGCGCACAGAGAACTTCGTGATGACCTGCCCCAGAGACTTGGGGAAAAGCCGGTAATCTGCCACTGAATTTAAAATAAGGAAAATCATACAGAGTATGGTCTCTATGCATAGGCTACAACAAAAAATTTCAACAGCAAACCTCCATAATTGCAGAAAATGTAAATTATTTAATACGGTAACATAAAGGTGATAATTGGCTTTCTATCGCTTCATGTACAGGGTTTATCAACGCGCATGCACCTCCGTCTCTTTGTTACCTTTTTTCCCTTTCTGAAAGAAGTCCGTGTCCCAGCGAGTGCGGAACTGAAAGCTTGAATAAATGTCTCCAGAATGAAGCGGCCTGATGACCAACTCCTCTTGAAACTGGTCGTTATATCGTTGATGTCGCAGAGAGTCAAACGTTTCTGCAGCTTCATCGCGCAGGTTTCCTGCCGCTTTCTCGCCGCTGAGGGAAACTGTGTCGAGATCCACCTCCGTAGCCTCCCATCGGCTGCCGGATTCCAAGGCTTCAGGGCTGGCGGCACTACCGTCCTGTCTCGGCGTAAACTCTTTTGATTCCCTGGTGTCAGTACGTTCAGGCAGCACACTGTCCGTTCCATCAGTGGATTTCGGTTCTTCTCTAATATCTTCCAAATCATTCGGGGTTGATGCACTCACAAAATGCGATCCCAGCGCTACAAAACCTAGCAACAAAACGGGACCATATCTGTAGGTTGCCATTTTTTTGACATTACTTCCGCGTTGTCTTCTTTTGGGTGGGTGGATGGATTTTGACAGTTACGAAAGGACGTTGGGCTACATGCTGCCATCTGCTGTAGCGGAGTGCGGACTGTAAATAAACGTGTCGTCAAACACATAATTCAAAACGTTTTGGGATGCTCGGAAAAAGGATTTTGAGTGCTACTGAATGAACTAGGTAAACACTAAGTATCCCTCTAAGGTTAACGGCTAGGTAGCAGGCGGAACCAGGATAATGAGAATATTGTCAGCAGACATTTAGCCAGGGGCACCGCCAGGGATTTTGGGCCCCATGAAAAAATATCACATTGGGCCCCACCACCACAGGCCACCTAATAATTTTTTAGGGCCCCTGTCAGTCACAGGCCCTTAGAATCGTCCTAACTTTTCCCCCCATATGGCGCCCCTGCACTTAGCTGATCAGAAACCACACCTGTAAATACTGAATGTGTGAATGAGTGAATATGTAAGGAATAAACCACGTTGGGCTGTCCTGTTATTGGAAAATAATGTGCGACGGGGGTGGTGATACAGCCGAGGCGAAGCCTCGCTTAAGCACACCCAAAGTACATAAACACTGTTCATTTACTGACCCTCAGCACAGCACTGCTCATTCACTGACTCTCAGCACTCATACTGCGATATACCAAACACTGTTCAGTCACTGACCCTCAGCACAACACTGTGACTTGAAACAATTTAGGAAACATTGGGTAGCATTGCTTTGGAATACAGCTTATTTAATTTTGGTGAGGCAAGATAGCCTATAGTGTTTGTAGTACAGAAACTTGGCGTCATTTTGATATCAATACTTTTATTGGCAGGCCTATTTTTTGCCAGTTTGAATGAATGAATGAATGAATGAGTTATAGACAGTGCTTTCTATGTGTGAGTAACTTTTTATTAGCTGCGACCGCACCTCTATAGCTCTGTCGGTCGGTCGGTTGGTTGGTTGGTTGGTCCACAAGTGTCCCACCCAGAGACTGTAAAAAATATGGACAAAGCTACTGTGACGTCACCCATTTACTCTCCGTGGGTCTCTAAAACATCTTTTGAAGCTCAATGGCGGGCGCGGCCATGTTGTCGATTTGGAGCCAAAACCATAGAGTTAAGCGGTCTTGTGATTTTTACAATGTGATTGACAGTCCGGTGCGGTAAAGCCCATCAACCTGAACGAACGATTGCAGAACGAACTTGAGGCTAGCTGACTGTCTGCCGTTATGTTTTAAATATATATTATCAAATGTTTACGGAGTTTAATTTCCATCCGTGACTGTACTGTGTCATGTAATCACGTTATATGTATGACATTAATAATACAATTATGTTCAGTTATCTTCAATTTATGTTTCTCAGCAAAACGAATATGCTTAGCTAGCATATCAGCTTGCCAGTGAGCTAGGTAGGCTATCCGTGGTTAGCTCACGCATTAGCAATATGAACCACAGGGGAAGAACATCGACTACACTGATGGTCAATCAATCAGAGATGTGTAGGCAACTGGTGATTTGACTAGGCTAATTTTCATATAACTGTCTGGTAGACCTGCTGTTAACCGAGCAAGTTATCGTCGTAGGTTTTCGCCACAGTCAGTTAATGAGCCAGTAACTGCTACTAGCTACTCCATCGCCGTTTGTGGTGTTCACTTGCTGGGTGACGCTAGCTGACCGATCGTTCGCAAGCCACATTCTACCGAATAAAAATTAACACTATCAGCGGTGATTAACAAATCTACCAAGTATTTTAATAACTGGTCTGCAGGCGTGTAAATATGACAACGCACTTTGTACAGCAAGTTTTCCACCTGGTGCATGAAGACAAAAATAATGTAAATTGAATTTCTAATTATTATTAGGCTTTTTTTTCTTGTAAATCATCAAAACCAATGGAGAAAAGCCAATATAGGCCTACGCAAGGAGCCCCCAGGACCGATTCTGAGAACCACTGTCTTAAATGCTCTTGTTGGTCTCTTAAATGTTAAAAACATGTTCCTTTCTAAATGCCAGTCTTACAAAGATGGTTAATTTCGTTAAATTGTGTGTGTGTGATTTCATCGTGTGTTGTATGTTATTCAGCAAATAAACCTTAAGACTCTTAATTCGCTTCGTGAAACTGAACATTTTGCAATGTTTATCCCAAAATCGGGATTATAGTAGCTTTGTCACATGCGTGAAGCATGGCCCAGGTAGACATTTACGGAATGTACACGACTGACAAGCCGTCAAACACGTTTGACAGATTGAATATTTGCCGGTTAGGGTTAGCTAGCTAGTCAAATAGCTTGGTAGCCGAAGTTGCGAAGTTTTAGCATAGGCTAATACTGGACTACCAAATATAGCAAGCTGATTACGCTTTCTGACAACTAATTATTTGGTTAAGTACGCTAAAGGAAATAGTAAAAATGACTCGCCTACCGAAAAACTTCAGAGGATGATTATTTTATGGTCGTCTACTGCAGCTGTAAATAGCACACGCCATAATGAAATCACTACGAAATGGGATGTCTGCATTTTCTGACTTCGCACAGGTAGACCGTGGTCGGAGCCACAATGTCAAAGCCAAGAGGCGCCACCTCCCACCCCAGTGACCATAGACGGTAGCCCCTACTGTAGCTTAGTAGGGCTTAGTAGGATGTTTTGAGGTTTTTCTTCACAGCTTTCACAATGTTTCTGGCATCAACTGCTGTTGTTTTCCTTGGTCGACCTGTTCGATATCTGTTGCTCAGTACGCCAGCGGTTTCTTTCTTTTTCAGGACATTCCAAGTTGTCGTACAAGCTATCCCCAATGCTTGTGCAATGTCTCTGATCAATTTCCCCTCTTTTCTGAGCTTGCTTTTCTCCCAAAGACAGCTCTCTGGTCTTCATGTTAGTTTATCTTTTATAACACAAATGCAGTTTTCACAGGCAAAACCCAAGGCTAAAACCAAGAGTAGACATTCAGAACTATTTATTGTTTAACCAATCAATCTAACAGGACACATGTACATCTTTTGACCTCAAACTCAATTGTCTTCAGTGTATAGCAAAAACAAAGGAATTGACCTTGCTGTTCCAATACTTTTGGAGGGGACTGTATATATACTTCAATGACGCTATATCAGCTCCCCATTCCAGCCCAGCAAGACATCTCATAACATGAATGACTTTCTTACTTTTTTCCACTATGCTTCTTATATGCTCTTTCCATGTTAGTCTGGGATCAAAACGTACTCCCAAGAAACAAACGCATTCTACTCTCTCTAGGTTACTTCCGTATAACTTCAGATTCCTTGCTTCCCTGATTTTCTTACCTGTGAAGAACATAATTTTTGTTTTTTCCACAGAGAATTTAAAACCCCATTCTATTCCCCATCTTTCCACTCAATTTATCCCTTCTTGTAATTTCTTAACTATATGTTCTAGGTTCCCTCCCCTCTTCCATAAAGCCCCATCATCTGCAAACAGAGACCTTCCCATGCCTAACGGTATACTTTCAAATATATCATTTATCATGACTGAAAATAAAGTAGGACTTACAACACTCCCCTTGGGCGTACCATTTTCTACAACATGTTTACCTGAGAGCTCTGACCCTATCTTGACCTGAATTGACCTATCACTTAGAAAATCCCTAATCCAATTGAAGATGTTTCCCTCAATTCCCATTTTATGAAGCTTGATTAACAACCCTTCTTTCCATAGCATATCATAAGCCTTTTCCACATCGAAAAATACTGCAGCCACAATCTCTTTATTCACCTGGGCTTTTCTTATCTCATCCTCTAAACACAGAACTGGATCAATTGTGTTCATGCCTCTCCTAAATCCACTCTGATATGCAGCCATCAGTCCCCCTTTCTCCAGAAAGTGCATGAGCCTCTCATTAACCATCCGTTCCATTAGTTTACATATATGTGACGTTAAAGCAATGGGTCTGTAGTTTCCTGGCTTACTAGGATCTTTCCCAGGCTTTCTGATTGGAATTATAATTGCTTCCTTTCAGCTCATAGGGACTCGCCCCTCCTTCCACACTTTATTGAATAACATCAGCAATTTATTTAATCCTCCTTCACTTAAATGTTTAATCATTATATAGCTTATTCCATCTTTTCCCGGTGCACTCATTCGTGTTTTGGCTAATGCCCTCTTCATCTCTCCAACAGTAAATGGGACATCTAGTTCATTTCCACTGGTATTCTTTCTCCTTAGTGCATCCATGTTTCCAGCTTTGGTTTTTTCCCTGCCTTGCTTTCCTTCCTTATTCAGATTATATGAACTGTGTACTGTAACAAATGTTTTTAAAAGTAATTCAGCCTTTTCTTTATTGGTTATCGCCACTTAATTTCCAGTGCTCAGGACAGGGTAGTTCCATTCCCTCCTATCTCCTCCCATTCCCATTATCATTCCCTAAACTTCTCCTATCTGAGTGGTGTTCCCAATTGACCCACAGAACTTTCTCCAATATGACCTCTTTGTCTGTCTTATCGTTTTCTTAACCATTGCCTGTGCTTTTTTGTACTGGACCAAATGCTGAAAATTATGGGATCTTTTGACCAGTTTAAATGCCTTGTTCCTACTCTTTACTGCTTGTTTGCACTTATCATCTCACCAAGGTACTAATTTCCTCTTTGTCCTACCTGTACTTTTAGGAATACAACTTATTGCAGCTGCCATTATACCCTGCAATATTTTGCAGTTACTCATTTCTATACTCATATTGTTGCTAATCTGTTGTAGATGTTTATCACTCTCAGTCATGAAATTTCCCCAGTTAGCTTTTCCAAAAATCCATTTACCACCTGTGTTCTCTGTATTCTGTACCATTACTATATTTATTTTACTGTATATTGGATAATGGTCACTACCTATGGTCCCTTCCTGATACACATCCCATTCGCACAATGGCACTAAGGTATTGGTTACTAACGTCAGATCTATTACAGACTCCTTTCCAGTGTTCACATCTATCCTTGTGTTTCTGTATCATTAATACAGACAAGGTGTTTTCCATCCAACAACTCTTCCACTACCTGCCCATTGTAATCTGTTTTATCACTCCCCCATAACGTATTATGTGCATTGAAGTCTCCACACCACACAATGCTTCCTCTATTTAATCCTTCTATGTCTTCCAGTCTGCTGAGTTCTAATTTCCTGCATGGATTATAGAAATTTATAACCACCAGGTTCTTCCTTTCTGCCCACACTTCAATAACCACGCACTCCAACTCATTTCCAATATCAATATTTCTATAAGGAATGCCCTCCTTCACAAAGGTGACACAACCCCCTCCTGCCCCATCCTTCCTGTCCCGCCTGATTGCCACGTATCCATTTATTATAAAATCTGAACTTGGTTTTAACCATGACTCCTGGATACACAGCAGGTCTGTTTTTTCCTTCTGACTATAAATGAACATTTAAAAATCCTGGCCATTAGCAATCAAGCTTCTTGCGTTCCATTGGAGAATTAACATTACTACTACTATAACCCAATACATTGTGTTTCTTGACTTGCCTGAGCACTTAACTCCTCCCTGACTTCCTCCCATTTTAACCCTCTTATACCCAGGTGATGCACAGCTGCTTTAACAATAATCTGGATTCTTTCCGTTTTTGAATTTACATCCGCAGTTGCATTTATAACTCCCGCTATAAATGTCACCAGTTTCTTTTTCTCTATCAACAACTTCTTTTCCACCTCTTGTATTATACTTGCCGCCGTTTGCTCTTTCCCTCCCCCCTGCTTGTCATTCAGTTTCTCCTGTCCAGCCATCTTAGCTGCCTCGGCATAAGATACTTTCTCTTTTGTTCTAACCTTCTGTACTGCAACCTCACGCTTCATTGCTTCACATCCCCAGTATGCAACACTATGTTCGCCTCCACAGTTACAGCATTTCGGTTTTATACCTGATCCACACTTTCCATATTCATGATCACCACCGCACCTTGCACATCTTCTCTTGCCCTTGCACACCTTAGCTATGTGCCCAAACTCCTGGCAATTGAAACATCTCATTGGTTTTGGGACAAATTCCCTCACATTATATTTAATAAATCCAAAAAAAAATTATTTTGGGATATCTTTGGCATCAAACTTAATCAGCACTGTTTCTGTATCTTTTTTCTCAGCTCCTCTTGTCATTCTTTTAACATTTTTAACTTTACTGTTACGCATTTTCAAGTTTTCCGCTAACTCCTTCATACTTACACTAAGAGGGATCCCTGTTATCACCCCCTTACACCCATTGAGACTCAGCTCTCCAACTTTCACTGTTTTTGTGACTTTAACTTTTTCTATACACAGTAGCTTTCTCGCCTTTTCTACTTGGTTCTCAGAGTTACATCCAATTAGCAAGTTACCATCCCCTAGCACTCTCGCATACTTGACTTCACCTACTTGTGCTCTGATTAAATATGTGAGTCTAAGCGGGTCAGTTTTCTTCACTCCACCTTCTCCCTCAAACCTCACCACAACATTAAGGGATCCTGTCTTTGAACTCCTTGCCTCATCCTCCCGTCCCTCACTCTGTTTCTCCTAGGTTACCGTCACTCTTTTTCTTCCTCTTAGCCGTCCGACGCCCACCTCCCTTCCCCACCTGTTCCCATTCACCCCCATACCCCTCCTCCTCATTCAACTCCATGCTGTTATAGCTGTCTTCATCTATCTCCTTCCCCGCCATGGTACCACAGTCAACGAGAAGCAGCGTGAGAGTCTCGCTACCGGACCTATACAGGCCATCGGCCGACACTCCCACCCTTTACTCCTCACTCGACCGACTACCGATTACCAAATCCAGCAATCAATCAATTTAATCCAGCGAAACAGTAAGCAGCAAACAAATTCAAAACTTCAAAAAATCCGCTTCACCCGACAATCAGTGGCCGCAGTAGTCAGCTACCTACTCCTCGCTCGCTGTCTGCCTGTTTAGAACATGCTTCTATGCATATATTCTTTTATTTGGATAAAAGCGCTATATAAATAAATGCAGTCCATATTCGCGTATGACGTTACCGTGTCATCTAATTACCTGCCCACCTCTACCGGCTACACAAAGAACCATTTTCATTTGGCTTACACAATAACCGGTTGTAGCCTACTATGTCATTACTAATGAACACACCTCCAATCACATCATACATCGCTGGTATAGAGGTTATCAGCGTTTCCTCTAGCCTTTCCCCCCATTTCTTCTTGCTTCTCGATCAGGTCTGACTATATTACATGACGTTGCTGGTAATTAAAACTGTAGAAAACTAGGCTACTCTATAAGTAGAGAAGAGAAGGCTGCATTTCCTGACGGGCCAACCTAACAAATATTCTGCTTGCTGTGAGATTAATGACAGCGGCCAGGTGAGTACTTGTACTTTATCTTGCTTTTATCAGTTTTTGTTTGAAAAGAAAATGTATAAGTGCACTGGCCTTAACACTTTTATTGACATAGCCTACTTTCACTGGATTTTGGAAATCGCTTTGAATTCAGTGGAATCATCTTTGCTTTTTATAATCTAACTCTCCATTCATTTCCTGAGAAATGTATAGACAACCAATGTATAGAAAACATGTATAGACAACCAATTACACCTTCTTCAGATCAAAAAACCCTCAACAAGTAGCCTACGTTCCCAGGAAACGTAAATAAGATTTTGTTTTTTTCTATTCTGTACTGTAATAATTTGTCAAATAGTTGGAGATGTGTTGTCTACAGTTTTAATACGCATTTTCACTCATTTAGCTACTGTTTCACGGCGAAGTTCCTCTTTAAACTATCAAAGTGAAAAGCAAGGTCAGTTAACGTTCACTTTTAGCTTTCAATTTTCCAGCTGATGGTATAACTTCGTATCTTTATTAATGAAGTGCCTTCAGAATTCACAAAATCCCTACAATCTCCCCAGTCTCTGAATATTCTTACATTGAAACTTTCTGTATGATCAAGCCACCATTTTAACTTTCAGTTTTCCGAAAAATGATGATTTCATTCTTGTGCCCTCTGGCGGGTATCTACTGTTAGCCTATTAGTCGGTAGGAGATCTCACATAGCCTACTGTAGCCTACTTACAATAAATGAACGACAAAGCCAGCTCTTGCAGGTGAGAATTGGTGAGGCTAGCATGTTTCTGCATCTTTAATAACCATAGCTGGCTCTGGTGGGACCAATTAATTTTTCCAATAATATTTATTGTGGGGGCAGGCGGGGGTAGGGCTGGGGAGCAAATGTCAACCTAATATCAATCTCACTCCTACGCCCCTGGCTAGCTGGTTACCTTGTCCCCA
This sequence comes from Anguilla japonica, assembly GCA_025169545.1. Taxonomy (NCBI): domain Eukaryota; kingdom Metazoa; phylum Chordata; class Actinopteri; order Anguilliformes; family Anguillidae; genus Anguilla; species Anguilla japonica. The sequence continues at coordinate 37,461,811 of CM045893.1, read as the reverse complement.
AAATTGTCTCTGACTCTATCGCTTATATGACAGCCTCCTAACTCTTCACTGGAAAAATTAATAAAATCTCGAAACTTTCTGTAGGCTATGATCCGTGTACGTTCGGGATGATTTGAATTTTGTTTTTACTCCAGAAATGAAAAACGAACGGGCGTTCCTCATTTCGTTTTTAATACAAAACGAAATAACCAATAGATAGCGTGTTTATTCCGTTTATAAAGTAAATTCAGATTTCAAACGATTCCATTTTATAAAAGGACGAGACTTTATGAGAATCAACTGAAACCCCGAAATGGTCAGAAATCGCGTTTTGACATAGAACCTTGTTTATCTGAAAATGTCTCAAATGTATTAACCGAAAGAACTGGATAGAAGAATCCTTAGAATAGCGATTAGTACAGTTGAACGCAGCACACAACATTTTTGGACCTTGAACTTTTAAATGGTGAGATCGTACGTAGCTAGCTAATCGGAATAAAATGACACAGCATCACACATGCCCCTGAAGCACTCTGCCCGGCTGCGAGGACGGGGAAATCCTTATATGGTCATACAATAGTAGGGCAAGCCACATTGCACGCACTGAAATTAACGCAGATTTGGGAATTTTTGCGGAATTATTTAAAAAAATCAGACCCAGGGGAGACATTACAAGGGATGGGATTAACTAGTTAAACGTTAAACCATCATTTCATGCATAAAAAATGTATTGACTTTATATTTCCTCAGAGAAAATTGGCCTCTTTTCAGGCTTTCCCTGACTTAACTTTGGTCGGGCGAGGTTTCAAGTTCTTTTTGCAACCAGGCGTTGCAGTTCACGCAGTAGCCCACTGGGGTAAAAGGCTTCACTCATAGACGCGAGTTGTTGTCCCTTGGTATAACCCTACGGTCACACGGGGCGACACAGGAGGGAGATAAACCGTTGTCGCTTGTCGCTTATGTGCGTTTCTGGCTTGTGGTTACCTGGTTACAGAACTAAACGAGTAGGCTAGACCGGGCTAGACATGACAAGCGACAACGGTTTATCTCCCTCCTGTCTCGCCCCGTGAGACCGTAGGGTTATACGCGGGCACAGTCAGAGACGGTTTGATAATGAACTGGGTGCCTACAGTTTAGGCTAGTAACGCATGCCCTCAGATATCCAGATTAATATTTTTTCTACATTAATATTTTTTTACATTTGACCACTGTAGTGCTCCGTAGCCGTTGGACCATTCTCCCCTGAGAAAACAGAAATCAGAACGTAACACCATAAACTTTAAAGAACAAGTTCATTTTTATGTAATATTATGTTTAATATCAGTTAGTAACACAAACAGTCAATTGATTCTCGTTTTTAAACAGTCGAGACAGTTTTTCAACAGTCACGATTCAACAGTCAGTCACTGTTGCATTTGTCCCATTTACAGTATCTTGGCTGAACCACTACGCCCAATTGTGAGTATTTTTGATGGATCTTTTTGACAATCAATTTACTGTTCGAAATACAGGAAAACAGCCATATCTTCCCCATCCGCATCTCATAAACCATGCAAGAGACACCCCTCATTCTGGCCCACCTAGTTACAGTGAGTGCCATAATGTTTGGGACAAAGACACATTTTTTCTTGATTTGGCTCTGTACTCCACAGTTTTGTATTTGCAATCACACAATTCAAATGAGGTTAAAGTGCAGAGTCTCATCCTTTATTGAAGGGTCTTTTCATACGTTTTGGTTTCATCTTGTAGAAATTACAGTGCTTATTATACACAGTGCCCCCATTTCAGGGCATCATAATGTTTGGACAAATGGCATCACAAGTGTTTCTAATTAGTCAGGTGTCTTCAGTTACTTCCTTAGTGCGGGTATCAGAGAGCTTTCAGTATCTAGTTTTGATTCTAGCTTTGTGATTGTTATTGGGATTTGTCAGCATGAGGACCACAGCTGTGCCAAAGTCAATGGCTTTTCCCTCATTTTCCCTGTGAGTAAAAAATGGGATGAAACAGACCAAAAAGAGAGGGGTCATAAATGTTCCGCTCTCAGATGAAGTCCGAATTGAAGCCGACAGCTTGACAGCTAGCAGCTCCCAATCTCTCAAAAACACACACACAAGCTCATATCAAGTGCATTTCTATGAGCTGTGAATGGGCCCTTCCTAACTTGTGCACATTCCTTTCATTCACAGACAATGGCATCCCAAGACGCGCTTCCCAAAGTGAAAAGAGAACGTCTTGAAAGCCAGGTCAGTTTTTCTGTATGTTCCGTTTATTTATACTGGGGTAGCGGGTCAAGTATGCCACCTGCCAAGTTACAGACTGACAGGGTGTACCCTGTTCAGATATGCCACCCACCAAGTTAGAGACTGGCAGGGTGTACCCTGTTCAGATATGCCACTGACCAAGTTAGAGACTGGCAGGGTGTACCCTGTTCAGATATGCCACCTGCCAAGTTACAGACTGACAGGGTGTACCCTGTTCAAATATGCCAGCCACCAAGTTAGAGACTGGCAGGGTGTACCCTGTTCAGATATGCCACTGACCAAGTTAGAGACTGGCAGGGTGTACACTGTTCAGATATGCCAATCACCAAGTTAGAGACTGGCAGGGTGTACCCTGTTCAGATATGCCACTCACCAAGTTACAGACTGCCAGGGTGTACCCTGTTCAGATATGCCACCTGCCAAGTTAAAGACCGGGTGTAGCTGCGGTTACATGCACACTTTTTTCATTCTGATTGAAATTGAAGATTTCGGGTCAACTGTTTCCATGGGATGTGATCTAATGCGGTCTGGTGTTTACATGCACCGACACATTTAATCGAAACAGCTGTGTGATATGCGCAAAAGTGATGAATACATCACGTGTTTGATCAGTGGAGAGAAACGTCCGTCACCATACATTTACGTCAAGATGGTGGGCATGCGCAGAAAGAACGCAGCCATAAAATAATCAGTTTCATCATTTACATGGTACAATTTTTCTTTTGATCGGTTTATGAGAAGGTTTAAACTGCAACCGATTGAAATTTCAATCGGTTTGGGCCTGTTTATTCTGATTGACAACATGTAAACAACTTGTTCCTTTAATGTCAGTGTTCATAATATATTGTCAGAAGTAATGTATTTGCAGGGAGGGAAGGCTACAATTTGCTAGCAAATTTTTAGGTGGTGATAACATTTCGGAAACATGTTGAATGTTGAGTAAGTTAGGAATGGGGCACATGTGTAGAGTTTTTATTTTCACATTTAGTGATTTTGGTAGTTTCTAACAAAAAAATTGCTAAACAATATGTAGTTATATCTCTCGCCAAATATTTAGATGCCCACACAAGAATATTGTGTCAGGGGTTTGACGGGTTGGACCCAAGTGCAGTGTAAAAGGAGACGCAAAGGTATATAAAACAAAGACTTTACTTATAACAAAAACTCAAAGGAACAAAGAAAAGGCCACGAGGGGCAATTACAAAAGAAAACTCAAAAATACAGAAACACAAGCATAGAAACTCAAAATCAAAACACTGGGAACACATAGCGAGGGCAGAAAACGGTGAACAGAAACAGTCAGGGCAGAACACAAGCAGATGGAACACAGGCAGGCGGAAACACAAGCAGACAAGCTGGCAGATACATACGGGCAGAAACACACACAGGCGGAAACACAAGCAGACAAGCTGGCAGATACATACAGGCAGAAACACACAAGGAACTAGCACCCGAGTCAGGGAAACAAAGAACTTAAATAGACAAGACAATAACCAGATACAGGCAAACTCAATGCACACTTAACAGAGAGGTGAGGGAAACGAGAGGCAGGTGGGAACATTGATTAAATAACGAGACAACAATAATAGAAAACAATAGTACAATTAACACAGGGGAAACCAATGAGGGAACAAACAGAAATACAAAAACTGAGAAGTGCCGCCATCTGGCAGCCCAAAAAGGAAAAACAGAAACAAAAAGACAGAACCATGACAGTACCCCCCCTTAAGGGACGGCTCCAGACGTCCCCAGAAGACCGACCTGGGAGGGGGTTAAAACCGAAGGAGGGAACTACGGACTAGACAGAACAGGACTCGGGACTGGAACAGGACAGAAACAGGAACAGGACTCGGGGCTGGACCGGACAGAAACAGAAACAAGACTCGGGACTGGACCGGACAGAAACAGAAACAAGACTTGGGACTGGACCGGACAGAAACAGAAACAAGACTCGGGACTGGACCGGACAGAAACAGAAACAAGACTCGGGACTGGACCGGACAGAAATGGGACTGGAACGGACAGAGACTGGACGGGGTCCGGTCCAGGGACAGGACGGGACGGGGTCCGGACCGGGGACAGGATGGGACGGGACGGGGTCCGGACCGGGGACGGGACGGGGTTGGATGGGACCGGGCACAGGAACGGAAGCCAGATGGGGCCTAGACAGGATAGGAACGGACTGGACTCACAGACACTAAGGAACTGCACTCAAACACTGAACTGGACACAGAGACTGAACCCAACACAGACACGGGACTGGACTCAGACACTACACGGGACTGGACAGGGAGACCTAACAAATAGGCAGACATACCGACAGGCAGGCAGGGAGACACGCAGCAAGACAGACAGACACGCAAAGAGACAGATAGACATGCAACAGGAGGGGTGAACCCAAAGACAAACACAGAAGCTGACAGACAGGCAGACAGGACAACAAGCAGACCGACTGACATGCAGACAGACAGGCAAACAAACGGGTAGGCAGACCGGCCAACGAGTTGACGGCCTGGGGGGCAGACAAACACGCAAACAAGCTGGTGGATAAACAGGCAGGTAGACAGACAGACAATGGGGCAGGTGGACCAGCCGACAAATAGTCCGGGGGACGGACCGGCCCCATCCCCAAGGGGGAACGCCCTCCAAGGCGTTGCCGCGGAAATGCTCCAAGGTTGCTGGATGGCCAGGGTCTCTGGGCCCTGGGCCGGGGAAGCTCCTGGGTGCGGGGCAGCGATGAATTGGGAACGCTAGGGGGCTCTGGAACACTAGGGGGCTCGGAAACAATGGGCAGCGCAGGCGGCCCCTGCGGGACAACAGGCGGAGCAGGTGGCCCCTGCGGGACAACGGGCGGAGCAGGCGGCCCCTGCGGGGCAACGGGCGGAGCAGGAGACTTCTCCTGGGCGCTGGGCGGAGCAGGAGGCTTCTCCTGGGCGCTGGGCGGAGCAGGAGGCTTCTCTGGGGCGTGGGGCGGGGCTGGGCAGGCGCTCCTGCTGGACTCGGGGCTGGGCAGGCAGCTCTGATTGTTGCACTGTTGCATTTGTCCCATTTACAGTATCTTGGCTGAACCACTATGCCCAATTGTGAGTATTTTTGATGAATCTTTTTGACAATCAATTTACTGTTCGAAATACAGGAGAACAGCCACCTCTTCCCCATCCGCATCTCATAAACCATGCAAGAGACACCCCTCATTCTGGCCCACCTAGTTACAGTGAGTGCCATAATGTTTGGGACAAAGACATTTTTTCTTGATTTGGCTCTGTACTCCACAGTTTTGTATTTCCAATCACACAATTCAAATGAGGTTAAAGTACAGAGTCTCATCCTTTATTGAAGGGTCTTTTCATACGTTTTGGTTTCACCTTGTAGAAATTACAGCTCTTATTATACACAGTGCCCCCATTTCAGGGCATCATAATGTTTGGAGAAATGGCATCACAAGTGTTTCTAATTAGTCAGGTGTCTTCAGTTACTTCCTTAGTGTGGGTATAAGAGAGTTTTCAGTATCTAGTTTTGATTCTAGCTTTGTGATTGTTATTGGGATTTGTCAGCATGAGGACCACAGCTGTGCCAAAGTCAATGGCTTTTCCCTCATTTTCCCTGTGAGTAAAAAAGGGATGAAACAGACCAAAAAGAGAGGGGTCATAAATGTTCCGCTCTCAGATGAAGTCCGAATTGAAGCCGACAGCTTGACAGCTAGCAGCTCCCAATCTCTCAAAAACACACACACAAGCTCATATCAAGTGCATTTCTATGAGCTGTGAATGGGCCCTTCCTAACTTGTGCACATTCCTTTCATTCACAGACAATGGCATCCCAAGACGCGCTTCCCAAAGTGAAAAGAGAACGTCTTGAAAGCCAGGTCAGTTTTTCTGTATGTTCCGTTTATTTATACTGGGGTAGCGGGTCAAGTATGCCACCTGCCAAGTTACAGACTGGCAGGGGGTACCCTGTTCAGATATGCCACCCACCAAGTTACAGACTGGCAGGGTGTACCCTGTTCAGATATGCCACCCACCAAGTTATTGACTGGCAGGGTGTACCCTGTTCAGATATGCCACCTGCCAAGTTACAGACTGGCAGGGTGTACCCTGTTCAGATATGCCACCCACCAAGATACTGACTGGCAGGTTGTACCCTGTTCAGATATGCCACCTGCCAATTTAAAGACTGGCAGGGTGTACCCTGTTCAGATATGCCACCTGCCAAGTTACAGACTGACAGGGTGTACCCTGTTCAGATATGCCACCCACCAAGTTAGAGACTGACAGGGTGTACCCTGTTCAGATATGCCACTCACCAAGTTACAGACTGGCAGGGTGTACCCTGTTCAGATATGCCACTGACCAAGTTAGAGACCGGCAGGGTGTACACTGTTCAGATATGCCAATCACCAAGTTAGAGACTGACAGGGTGTACCCTGTTCAGATATGCCACTCACCAAGTTACAGACTGGCAGGGTGTATCCTGTTCAGATATGCCACTCACCAAGTTACAGACTGGCCGGGTGTACCTTGTTCAGATATGCCACCTGCCAAGTTAGAGACCGAGTGTAGCTGCAGTTACATGCACACTTTTTTCATTCTGATTGAAATTGAAGATTTCGGGTCAACTGTTTCCATGGGATGTGATCTAATACGGTCTGGTGTTTACATGCACCGACACATTTAATCGGAACAGCTGTGTGACATGCGCAAAAGTGATGAATACATCACGTGTTTGATCAGTGGAGAGAAACGTCCGTCACCACACATTTACGTCAAGACGGTGGGCATGCGCAGAAAGAACGCAGCCATAAAATAATCAGTTTCATCATTTACATGGTACAATTTTTCTTTTGATCGGTTTATGAGAAGGTTTAAACTGCAACCGATTGAAATTTCAATCGGTTTGGGCCTGTTTATTCTGATTGACAACATGTAAACAACTTGTTCCTTTAATGTCAGTGTTCATAATATATTGTCGGAAGTAATGCATTTGCAAGGAGGGAAGGCTACAATTTGCTAGCAAATTTTTAGGTAGTGATAACATTTCGGAAACATGTTGAATGTTGAGTAAGTTAGCTAGCTGGTTACCTTCTCCCCACAATTCTCTCTGACTCTTACTCTTACACTACAGTCTCCTGTCTCTGATACTGTAACAGATTGACTGGCTAACATTAAGTTACTTACTGATGGTTGCTTCCCAGAACATAAGCCCTAATGCAAAGGAGAGTCAAACAGAACTTAGTTATTTACATACATTTGTTTTGCTCAGTACAGGTAACATGATCTCTGGTTTGTCCAAGAGGGAAAATGACACAAGGGATTTTTTTAATCTGATAAAGGATATCTATTATCAATAAAATAACTGTAGATTACTAGCCCACAAATGTAAAACTGACATTAATTATTTCTGTGGTATTTTAATAAAAGTTGAGATGATTAATAAATTGCACACTATGTACACTGAGCTGAATATATTGTGAACATTTAAAGAAAGAGAGGCGACGAGTGTAGGAAGTGGAGAGGTGAGTAAACTTCTCAATATGACTGCGTCCTAAACAAAGGACAAAGGGCTGGGCTCATGTGTAGGGTTTTTATTTTCACATTTAGTGATTTTGGTAGTTTCTAACAAAAAAATTGCTAAACAATATGTAGTTATATCTCTCGCCAAATATTTAGATGTCCACACAAGAAAACAGATAACCTATAAACTAAAGACATTGTACCCAAGATGGTGCTGCACTATTTACATTGATATCAAAGTGGGTTAAATTATTTGAAATACTGTCACTGGTCATTTCTGTGATATTATAATAAGTGGTTAGTTTATATTTGCACAGGGTGTCCATTAACTCATAGGCTTAATATTTTGTCATCATATATTAGCAGGATGCTCATGCTTGAGGGCAAGAGCTTGCTGCCCCTTGATTTCAATGTAGAAAACCAAGGTGATTTAACAATCAAAGAAAGCCTCATTAGTCATTTTTTTATTATCATAATTTAAAATATTTGTAGCAGTATCTAAACCAGTGGTTGTTCAGGTCCAGAAGTTTTGGGGAAATATTTATTGAAATGTACATACTTCAATACATATTTCCACAATCTGATTTTCATATGATCATTCTATTTCATATTTGCACTCAACACGCACAGTACAGGCTGACTTCCAGGACTTCACCTGATTGACCAGCAGGGGTCACTGGTGTGTGATGATACACCGTCATCCAGGCCAACTAATACCTCTCCATCCCTGGCCAGTTATGTATCACCCTGTGGGGCTGCCAGGCACAGACAGCATTTAAAACTGGACCATGGGGGCCATCCATGCACTACAGTGCCTTAACACCATTTATTTATTTAGGATCCCCATTAGTTATACCTCAGGATGCCTGGCACCTCCCTCTCTTCGCACTTGCACTTCCCGATCACGTCTCCTGTCTGTTCTGGCCCCACGATGGTCGAATGACCTTCCCGTGGAGGTCAGAACAGCTGAGACCCTGACCACCTTCAAGCGACAACTGAAGACTCACCTCTTCAGGCTGCACCTCTCCCCATCCCCCTCCCTACCTCCCTGTAATCTCTAAATTGACTGTAAGCTTAGGGATGTAACTAGGTAGCTGTTTCTTAGTTGACTTAGTTAATGACCACGTCTTAACTACTGCTTGTATTTTTTGCATAGACTGCATTGTTGCTGTTCTTGTTTGTGTTACTGTAAATCAGATTAACCTACAGGGCCCAAGTTAAACTATGCGGTTGTTCCCTGCACTTGGAACGGTACTTTTCTCTAGGGTTTTCAACACACTTGTTCCTGGTTATGGTTATACACTTTGTTGTACGTCGCTCTGGATAAGAGCGTCTGCCAAATGATAATCTGACAATGATAATCTGGGTTAAATGTTGTGGCAGTTTGTTACAGGTTGACATAGCCCTATACATTATAATTTTCTTTAAAGCATTGGTTTTAGGTAAAGGTAATGTGAAGCATCCCATAAAGGCATGTCTGGTGTCATAATAATGTCTATCATTGGTGTGTGTTAGCTCTGAATATAAGTATATAGGTTTTCTTAAGGCACAAATGTTCCTTATATACATGACCAGGCTGCATGCCAGTCTCTCTTCCACCCTCATCCATAACAGCCTGGCATGCATCCCTTCCACACTGTCCCTCATTGAGCAGTACAGAGCAAGGCGGGCAGCTCTGTTGTGAGTGAGCTGGATCTTATTAAGCTCTTGTTTTGAAGCACTAGACCAGATTGCTGGACAGTAATCAAGGTGGGATAAGACTAAAGATTGTATTACTTGCTTAATCATTATCTCTGTTAAAAAGTAAGTGCACCTTCTAATGATGGAAATGCCTCTACTCATTTTGGCAACCATATTATTAATGTGAGTTGACCATGACAGTGTTCCCTCAAGTGTGACATTCAACAATTTGGCCTCTTTAACCTGCTCAGTAGCTACCCCTTGCAAAGAGATGCACAGCTCTTGATCTGTCCTTAGAGCATGCCTGGAGCCGAGTATCAGACTCTTGGTTTTTGAGATGTTCATCTTTAGCCTATTTTCATAAACCCATTCAGATACCAGCATCAACTCTTCTTGAAGCATTTTATTAAGCTCCTTGGTATTTTCTGCAGATACATACATTGTAGTATCATCAGCATAGATAGCCATGCATGCATTTTTTAAGTACACATGGCAGATCATTTGTAAATATGGAATATAGAAGAGGTCCTAGACAGCTGCCCTGGGGAACTCCACATTGTAGTGATTTAATATTTGACAGGGTACCATTAAACTAAACACACTGTTGTATGTTAGATAAATAATTTTACATCCAATTGATAGCTGAAGTTTTGAATCCATATGCAGATAGTTTGATGAGTAGTAGCTCATGGTCTATAAGATCAAAAGCTGCACTGAAGTCCAGCAGTACCGTACCCACCATTATCTCTGTCAATTTGTTTTAATCAATCATCTGTTCATTGTGTTAAAGCTGTACATGTTGAGTAAGCCACCTTATATGCATGTTGGAATTCAGAGTTGATACTGTTTTCCGAGAAGTAATGCTGAATCTGTTCAAATACAATACCCTCCATAAGTTTGCTTAAAGCAGGCAAAATACTAATAGGCCGACTATTTGGTCCAGTAAATGACTCCTTGCTATTTTTTGGTAGAGGAGTAACCTTTGCTATTTTCCACATTTGTGGATAAACACCTTCATTCAGACATAAATTAAAAATATGACACAGTGGCTTTGCCACAATCCTAGCTGACAGCTGTAGTAATTTACCATCCAGATTGTCATAGCCACAAGGTTTATCACACTGCAATGGCAAGAGAAGCTTTTCCATTTCTTCTGTATTTATATTGGTAAAGTCAAATTCACATTTTTCCTCGTACATAATATGTTGTTTAATTAGTGACTCAGACAGCTTACCATTCACTGGCAACATTTGATTTCTTATTGTATCCACTTTACCTATAAAATAATTATTAAAATAATTAGCTATATCTTGAGGTTTGGTAATAAATCCACCACCAGATTCAATAAATAAGGGAGTTTTATTCATTTTATCTTTACCCATTACTTCATTAAGGGTTCTCCATAACTTTTTGCTGTCAACCTTAATCTCCTCAATCTTGGATTGATAATATTGATTTTCCTTAATCTTGTTCATTTTTGTGACTTTGTTTCTCAGTGAACGGTAAGCCTGCCAATCAGTTGAGATACCAGATATGATAGCAGCTTTTTTCAGTTTTTCAGCTGTCATACAGCTTCTCAACTCCAAATCAAGCTAAGGGGCTTCTGACGGTTAGTTTTCTGATAGGAGCATGTTTGTCATACGTAGATAAAAACAATTGCATAAATAATTGTAAGGCAGCCTCTGTATGAGTTAATTTAACAACAGTATCCCACTGTATCTTATTCATGTCTTCAACAAATGCATTTTCACAAAATTTATTATAAATTCTTTTGTGCTTTGGGCCCAGCTTTAGGAACCTTTGTTTTCCTTGCCACTGCAATGATGTTATGATCACTGAAGCCTACTGGTGCAGATACAACCTTTGAACATATATCCACAAAATTAGCAAAAAAATGATCTATACAAGTTGAAGAGGACATTCCTGAACACCTGATATTAACTCTTGTTGGTAAATTCACAATTTGGGATAAATTACATACACTAGCTACATCACTTAACTATTTTTGAGCCACCCAGCAGCCCCAGAATGTAGTAAAATACACTATAATGTTTACTATAAGGCATTTATGATTTGGAGTAGTTACACACATGATTAATATGGATAGCACTTACAATACATCAACTAAAAACTTTATCCCCCCCCCCAGGACAGAGGGAAGCATAAGAGCTCACACACTTTCAACTTCCATGAAGATGGAAAACTACCAGTATACACTATATCCTGCACAGAGGCTGGAACCGTGCTGGAGGCACTCAACAGAAGTCGAAATTTCACCTCTCTTGTTAGCAATAATAAGGGAAAGGACATCGTCATTGTGAAAAACACACCAGAAAATGCAGACATAGCCACACACTTTCCCTGCTGGCTAATTAACGAAGCTGAACAATTTACAATAAAATTCCGTTCTGGGAACCAATCTGACCCTGAGCCTCCTGAAACAGCAACAATCACAGAAGAGAGAAAACTGGTCACTTTTTATGTTGAAAGAAAAGGGGGGAAAAATTGCAAACAAAAGAATTTCTTGAAAAACATGAGGAACACTGATATTTCCTATCTTTGCATATATGCGTGTGTAGGTGAGACTGCAGAAGAAGCCCTGCGAAGAGACGGGCGCTTTGCGAAAATTGTTTTTCAAGGAGGCAGTGAGTTAATGAATATAAAGGGTGGAGACTCGTTGGAGATTCATTTACCTGTTACTGAACGACACAATGGAACAAAATTCAGACTGAACATGCAAAAAGCGAAAAAGAAACCCTCACAGCCTACCACAAAAACCAACTCTGGGTCCCAAATCGCTGAACAAGCAGCAGGACCCGCGCAGGAACAGGGAATATCCACTCCCAGTTCAGCCACATCGGCACCAGCAAACCCACCTGCGCAAGAACGGGGAGAATCTACTTCCAGATCAGCCAGATCATTCCATGCCTTGCCTGACACTGGGGAGCTGCTGCAGATCCTGCGCTCCCAGTTTAAAGATCTAGTGAAGCATATGAAGGAGCGAGAGAATGTGAGGGGGAATGGGAAAGTGCTGGAGCTGCTGAGGGAGGAGTATGGGAAGAACATAAAGGTATTCTGGGATGTGTGCAGAGTGAAGAGCCTGATGGAGATGAGTAAATCCGTCTGTGTTCTCATGAACAACACTGCTAAGGTACAGGGCACAGGCTTCCTGCTCTTTGATCGTTTCATCCTGACAAATGCACATTTGATCAAGGATTCCAATGACAGTATCGATGTCAACTTTCGTTTTGAAATGCTGAATATAATCACAGGCCTGCGTCTGCCCATTAAAAAAGTCATTGTTTATGAGCAGGATGAAAAGAAACGCCAGCTAGACTGTGCTTTATTGGAGCTCAGTGTGAGCGCAGCCGATCTGCCCCCACCACTCCTGACCAAGTATGGTCCACCCATACAGTGCGGTGGGGTGTGCATCATTGGACACCCAGATGAAAGGGTGAAAGGCATTGATTTCTGCTCTGTCATTGAGTCTAGAGAAAGAGAGCCAGTTTTTAGAAAAAAAAAAAATGAAAACTTAATTCAGTGGATGAATTGGGACCTTACCTCGGTGGGGAAGGACAGCCCGATGATTACCTATGACACCTGTTTTTTCCATGGGTCTTCAGGCTCTCCAGTCTTTGATGCCAATGGTCAGGTGGTCGCCATGCACACCGGTGGGTACGTTTACGAGGACACTGGTATCAAGAGTATGATTGAGTACGCCATTCCTCTGCAGCCCATACTGGAGCACTTACTCATGAGGATGGTGGAAATACAGAGGCATGACCTTCTTCAAAGGTTCATTGAGGTAGCAGAGACACAAGATGCTCTGCGCCCCCTCATTGCTCCCTACACCCAGCCTGATCCTGACAATCCTGAGCCAATGGAGATATAAGCACCTCCCCCATTAGCACCTCCCCCATAAGGCCTCCCCAATAGTGCCACCCCCATTAGTGCCTCCCCCATAGTGCTTCCCCCATAGTGCCTCCCCCATAGCACCTCCCCCATTAGCACCTCCCCCATAAGGCCTCCCCCTCCCCCATAGCACCACCCCCATGCTAAAGGGGGAGATGTTAGGGCCTGTGGGCCTGAAGGGCCTGTGACCTTAATTAAAAAATCAAAATGTATTTATATAGCGCATTTCACAAACAATTGTTAAACTACGCTTCAAAGACAACCCTGGCTACAACCCCCACAGGAGCAAGCCTAAAGCAACAGTGGCAAGGAAGAATTCCCTGTGGCAGATGGGAAGAAACCTTGGAAGGAACCATCGTTGAGTAGCTGGACTCTTCTTCCTTTAATTTAACAAAAAGTTTCCTGTCGCATAAGTATGATCTGTGAGTGTAAGTCCATGAAGTCCAACACAGGCCTGGAGTCTGTCCAGTAGAATTTCATGATCTATTGTATCAAAAGCTGCACTCAGGTCAAGAACAGACACAGAGTTACGGTGGGCTGACAATAGTAAATCATTAGTAACCTTACCAAGTGCGGTTTCGGTGTTGTGGTAGGGTCTAAACCCTTATTGGAATATTTATGGTGACTGTTTGAGCTAAGGTATGCACTAAATCGCTTAGCAACAGCTTTCTCAGCCCAAAACACTGTAAAGAGAGAACTTCACTTTTATTGTCAATACATTTCTCATTTCTCTACAGTGGCAATCAGGCCCACAACATTTACTTAGCCTTTTGTATGGCCATTTCCATGGATAAATTAATATTATTGTTGTTATTTTTTGTTAAAAAGATTTATTTCATATTCAGGGAGATAGCCAACTACTTGCAAGTTAGATGACATGTGTAGCCGTTTACTAATACGATCGCATTTCAACCCATACAGTGCGGTGGGGTGTGCATCATTGGACACCCAGAGGGGGGAGTGAAAAGAGTTGATTTCTGCTCTGTCATTGAATCTAGACAAAGAGAGCCAGTTTTTGAAAAAAATAAAAACTTAATTCAGTGGATGAATTGGGACCTTAGCTTGGTGGCGAAGGACAGCCCGACGATTACCTATGACACCTGTTTTTTCCATGGGGCTTCAGGCTCTCCAGTCTTTAATGCCGATGGTCAGGTGGTCGCCATGCACACCGGTGGGTACGATAACGAGCGCACTGGTATCAAGAGTGTGATTCCTACGCCATTCCTCTGCAGCCCATACTGAAGCACTTCTTGAAGATGGCGAAGGAATGGAAGCCTGACATTCTTCAAAGTTTCATTGAGGTAGCAGAGAAACAAGAAACTCTGCGCCCCCTCATTGCTGACTACAGCCAGCCTGATCCTCCCCCATGCCACCTCTCCCATTAGCGCCTCCCCATACCGCCTCCCCATACCGCCTCCCCCATTAGCGCCTCCCCCATTAGCGCCTCCTCCATACCGCCTCCCCCATTAGCGCCTCCCCCATTAGCGCCTCCCCCATACCGCCTCCCCCATTAGCGCCTCCCCATTAGCGCCTCCCCCATAGCGCCTCCCCCATTAGCGCCTCCCCCATTAGTGCCTCCCCCATTAGCGCCTCCCCCATACCGCCTCCCCCATTAGCGCCTCCCTCATTAGTGCCTCCCCCATAGCACATCTCCCAATAGCGCCTCCCCCATACCGCCTCCCTCATTAGTGCCTCCCCCATTAGCGCCTCCCCCATACCGCCTCGCCCATTAGCGCCTCCCTCATTAGTGCCTCCCCCATAGTGCCTCCCCCATTAGCGCCTCCCCCATACCGCCTCGCCCATTAGCGCCTCCCTCATTAGTGCCTCCCCCATAGCGCCTCTCCCATTAGTGCCTCCCCCATACCGCCTCCCCCATTAGCACCTCCCTCATTAGTGCCTCCCCCATAGCACCTCTTCTATTAGAGGAGACAGTTTTAGGATATTGTAAAAACAAATACAACAAATATATAAATCCTATCGACTTCGTGATCCTTAAGTGAAAAATTATTTGTATGCAGATGGTTCTTTATTGTTGTGCCCCCTCACCAGCCCAAGTCTTACAACCTGCAGTTTGCTTTTAAGCCCATTCCAGCTGCTCTTAGTCCCCATTCACACTATCGCTGAATCTGGTTGTCGCTTCTCATTTTAGTGCTTAATACAGTCAAGTTCACACTTCAGTACGGTTTTGAATGAGAGCAATAACTAGTAGTAATGAGTCCTGCTCAAAACAGGTAGCGACTACTGAAGTTTACTCTTGTTCGATGCAAATGAGCTTGGTTGTGTGAGTATGGACAGGAACAGGAGTTGACAATGGTAGCAGACGCGCAGTGACTGACTGTGCAGGGCTCCCTGACTTCCTTTCACCCTCCGAAATCAGACAGTGTGTTAAACACAGAGCAGGCTCAGAGAGTAGTGCTGAGTACTGTTAAAACCAGACAGTGTGTTAAATACAGAGAACACTAAGAACAGTGCTGAGTACTGTTAAAACCAGACAGTGTGTTAAACACAGAGAACACTAAGAGTAGGGCTGAGTACTGTTAAAATCAGACCGTGTGTTAAATACAGAGAACACTAAGAGCAGTGCTGAATACTGTTAAAACCAGACAGTGTGTTAAACACAGAGAACGCTAAGAGCAGTGCTGAGTACTGTTAAAATCAGACAGTGTGTTAAACACAGAGAACACTAAGAGCTGTGCTGAGTACTGTTAAAATCAGACAGTGTGTTAAACACAGAGCACGCTCAGAGAGCAGTACTGAGTACTGTTAAAATCAGACAGTGTGTTAAACACAGAGCACCCTCAGAGAGTAGTACTGAGTACTGTTAAAATCAGACAGTGTGTTAAACACAGAGCAGTCTCAGAGAGCAGTACTGAGTACTGTTAAAATCAGACAGTGTGTTAAACACAGAGCAGTCTCAGAGAGCAGTACTGAGTACTGTTAAAATCAGACAGTGTGTTAAACACAGAGAACGCTCAGAGAGTAATTCTGAGTACTGTTAAAAGACCCTGGAGATCATGATTTCACCCAGGTGATATTTAAAATGTTAGATTTACCTTCAGAGCAAATGCTATTACAAATGTACTCACAGTTCTTTAAATACCAGGAGCAAGTCCTGTTGCTCATTCATAGATAAGCATTCTCGCTCTTCTAAATACAGTATGTGTGTGTGTGTGTGCATGTGTGCGTGTGTGTATATGTGCGTGTGTGCGTGTGTGTATATGTGCGTGTGTGCGTGTGTGTATATGTGCGTGTGTGCGTGTGTGCATACAGACACAGAGCATGAGTGACTCCAGTTAATAACTTTGGTTTTTGAGTCCCAAAATGCAAGTATGAATGGGGCCTTTATTCATACTTGCATACAAGTCAGCTACACTTGATCCTTAATGCTTTGAAAATGAATGTATGTTGTTTACAGCTTCCTATATTCCAGTAGATCCAAATGGCCACCTTAGGTAAACCGACTTAACGAGTGTGATCTTATTATTGTTTCTCTCTCTTGGATTAAATCAATTGGCTTGTGGTTTATAAATAAATATTGTATTATTTTTGAAACCAAGGAAGGTTGGTTTCCGTCTACATTTTTACCTGTTGTTGATTATGGTGACACTGTACATGCATGCAACTTCTTAATGCCAAATCACTGACCCTCTGTCTTCTGTATGAATGGCCTGGTTTAACTTTACTAACTCTGTGGACTCATATCTCCTCATGTATAAAGCTGTCAAAGGAAGCTTCCCTTGAGTTGTGTACCAGAGTGAGTAGCCATTCCACGCCATTCCAGCAATTTCTTGCTTTTAAAATTCCTCAAACTTGGGAAAAGGGCTTTTGATTACTGATTGCTGAAAAACTGTAATAATCTTCAGAATCATCTTAACCTTGACATGTTAATGTTATTATGATTTTTTTATATGTTTAATTCTTAATACTGGAACTGAGGAGTGCACCTGATTTCAATCTAGTTTACCTGTTGTATATCACTGCAACCTGTCTTATTCACAATGTATCATTGATATTGTTTTATGACCGTGTGTCTATGTCAGATTTTTTTTTTTAAGACATGTCAATCTCAATGGGCTTTTCATGGTAAAATGAAGAATAAATAATCAAGCATATGCTGCTGTTTTCTTTTTACAAAATGTGTTGTGTATGAAAAATGATTGCACCAATAATAACACCTACAAAACAGACTCAATCCAGTAATATTACCTGCTTTAATTTGGTTCTCAGGTGTTAGAAAGACCAGAAAGACTGCTACAGACACAGAAGCACTAGGAATAACAGTTTACTGCATACAGACACAGCAGAAAAACATACAAAGCTAGAAGCTCGATGTATGCTGAGTGTTCTGCTAAGTGGGACAGGGAAATGGTCATAGACAACTACTAAACACAGGTTCAATAAGATACAATACTTATTTTGTACAGCTATTTCTAGCCAAGAACACTGTGTGAGCTAAACTGTGTTCTTGGCTAGAAATAGCTGTACAAAATAAGTATTGTATCTTATTGAACCTGTGTTTAGCAGTTGCCTATGACCATGAAATGCACTTTTTGTACGTCACTTTGGATAAAAGCGTCTGCCAAATAAATGTATTGTAATGTAATGTAATGTAATGGAAATGAATGCTCTTTGAAGGCAGTTCCGTAGACAGCGCTCACACAAGGTGGTATTTGATCCCTGTGACCTCTAACACGCCGTCCTGTCTGTGCAAGTACCAATCACTTCACAGTGATTGTTTCAGGATACACAATCAGCAACAGGCTAAACCTTTCTGACCAATCATCTTGAGTTGTTTACATTCAAGTCTGGCCATGTGTGACACAACCGGGTTGAAGGAATAAGAATCTACTGATCAGGATCAGATGTTATTTCACTCAGTGGACAGTGAGGTCTCAGATGGGTTTGTGTGTTGATGAGTTAGTAAGCAGTAGAATATTTGTCTTTGATTAAATCTCACAATTGGAAGTAATTTACTGTAAAATTTACACAAAATTTTTTACTGTGGAGGAGCGATGCATAGGCAATGTTTTCAGTGGATTAAATGGCTAATGCATGAGAAAACTGAGCTCAGCCTAAACCCAACCAACAGGAAGTTCAGTCTAAACCCAACCAACAGGAAGCTCAGCCTAAACCCAACCAACAGGAAGCTCCTCTACCTTTCACAGTTCACCTCTGTCACGTGTCTGGGATTAGCTTAGACAACCACAACTGCCATTTGATTGGTGGACATGTGAAGCGCTGTATATATGAATCATCAGCAAAGCTGAACTTCGCAAAGATGGTGGAAAAAGGGAACATACTGTTAAATCCTAAAAAAAGTTTTTTTACTTCTGAGACTTTTTATTACACTACATTTTCGTAACAATTCATTTGATAAGTTGTACTTGCATGGTAGCTTGAATAAACTTAAGTTACAGACCCATGAAACATTTATTAATACCAAAGCAATGATGTGAGCTTCCTGTTCATGCATCAAACTCAAAAGGACAAAGATGGAAATATTTTATTGTTTTTTTTTTTTTTTCACTCTGCTGTTAATGTACATATAAAACAAGAAGGCCCAAAACCACAAGGCCTGTAGAATGCTATGTATCATGAAGGCCAATTCTAAAGGTTATAGGGCTGTGATGTAACTCAGTCATACCTCTCATTGTCCTGGTAAGATCTCTGTTTTATTAGCAGTGGAGCAGGTGCAGGTAATATGCCAGATTCTGTCCTGGTAAGATCTTTGTTTTAATTAGCAGTGGAGCAGGTTAAGTTTAAGTTTATTTGGACATGGACAACACAATTACATTGGACAAACCAGATGCATTGCTTAAGTGTTTTAGCATACATGCTAATTCTCAACACTTGTCCACAGGAGGCTTTGGAAGAAAAAGAAAATAGAGTAAAATGTGCAATTAAAATACAGGGGAGAAAGGCATTATAGTCAGAATTAAATACATACATCAGCAATAGAGCAAAGACAACATGATCAAAACAATAAACCAGTCATAATCTATTCATGTGAGCTCACACTGTTGCTTTGATTTTAGCCAGAATTTGAGTCCTCTTTTAAAAACATCGCCATCAGTCTCTAGTTTTAGATCAGCAGGTAATATGCCAGATTCTGTCCTGGTAAGATCCCTGTTTTAATTAGCAGTGTACTCAAAATACGACAGAAATTGAGTGAAAATTTGTTCAAAAAAATTGTTCAGACCACAAATATGAGCCCTTAGGGCTGAATCATTGTTAATGATCATTGCATCATTAACTGGAACCAGTCTAGAGAGACAAAAATAGAGCCTTTTGGCCACAAATGGCAGAGGTAGGTTTGGTGTAAACAAGAGGGATGTCGTGCAGAAAAGAAAGTAATCCCCACTGTGAAGTATTGTAGAGTATATGTCATGTGATGTTGTGGGGCTGTTTTGCTTCAAAAGCAATGGGAACCGTGTTAGGATACATGGCACTCTGTGAAGTACCAGGAGATTTTAGATCTGGCTGCCTCTGCCAGGAGGCTAAACTTGGGAGCTCAGCCTACCAGCCCAGCTAGTTTTAAAAATAAAAAAATAAAAGCTCACAATATCAGTTTTTTTTTTTTTTTACCGTGTGTACTATGTTTTACCACTGAAAATGTGTATGTTGACAGTTGAGGCCAAAAGTTTACATACACCTAGGCTAAAGATATTCAAACTCAGTTTTTTCACAACTCCGCACATTTCATGTTACCATATACTTCTTTTGGCAAGTCAATTAGAGCATCTACTTTGTTCACATCAGAGGTAATTTTGAAACAATCGATTAGAGACAGATTTATTTCAGCTTAAATTCACAACATCAGAATTCCAGTGGGTCAAAAGTGTACATACAACAAGTGGACTGTCTCTTTAAACAGTCTGGAAGATTCCAGAAATTGATGTAATGATTTTTTAGAAGCTTCTGATTGGCCATATGTCATAATTAGGAGTTAATTGGCACCTGTGGCTGTATTTAAGTGCCTACCTTTAGATCCACTGCCTTTTTGTCCTTGATACTATGGGAAAATCCAAGCAACTCAGCTAAGACCTCAGAAAAAAGAATTGTGGACCTCCACAAGTCCGGTTCCTCCTAGGGAGCAATTTCCAAACAACTGAAGGTACCACAAGCACCTGTGCAAACAATTGTATGCAAATATAAAAATCTTGTGACCACACAAACACTGCATCATTCAGGAAGGAGGCAGAAATTAACCCCAGGGCTGAACAAACTTTAATTTGAAAGGTTCACCTGAACTCCAAGACAACAACAAAGGAACTGGTGAAGGAGTTGGAGGCATCGGATACCAAAGTATCTAGCCTATATCCACCATTAAGAGAATCCTGCACCGCCATGGCCTGAAAGGATGTCGCGCAAGGAAGAAGCCCCTACTCCAAGACTGGCATAAAATAGCCAGAATGAAGTTTGCAGATGATCACCAGGACGAAGACCCAGCCTTTTGGAGGAGTGTTCTCTGGTCAGATTAAACTAAAATTTAACTGTCTGGCCATTATGATCAGCGCTATGTATGGAGGGAAAAGGGTGAGGCTTTTAATCCGAAGAACATCATCCCAACTGTGAAGCATGGGGGTGGCAGCATCACGTTGTGGGGGTGTTTTGCTGGAAAAGGGACTGGTGCACTTCAGAAAATAATGGCATCATGAGGAAGGACGATTATCTAGAATACTGAAGCAACACCTCAAGACATCACCTAGAAAGTTAAAACTTGGTCGCAACTGGGTCTTCCAGCAGGACAATGATCCTAAGCATACCTCCAAAGTTGTAACAAAATGGCTTAAAGACAACAAAGTGAAAGTACTGGAGTGGCCATCACAAAGCCCTGACCTGAATCCCATAGAAAATTTGGACTGAACTGAAAAAGTGTGTCCGAGCATGGAGGCCCACAAACTTGATTGAGTTACACCAGTTCTGTCAGGAGGAATGGGCAAAAATTCCAGCAAACTATTGTGAGAAGCTTGTGGAAGGCTACAGCAAGCGTTTGATTCAAGATAAGCAATTAAAGAAGACTATGTCACCAAATACTAAGTGTATGAAAACTTTTGACCGACTGAAAATCTCATATAGTGTATAAAAGCTTAAATAAATATGTCTCTTAGCTATTATTTTGAAATTGCCTCCTGTGGAAATAAAGTGGACACCCTAATTGACTTAACACAGGAAATGTATGGTAACATGAAATGTGTGGGGTTGTGGAAAAATAGTGTTTGAATGTCTTTAGCCTAGGTGTATGTAAACTTTTGGCCTCAACTGTATGTACTCTTCGTTCTCCGCACTGACACATGGAGA
This sequence comes from Anguilla japonica, assembly GCA_025169545.1. Lineage (NCBI taxonomy): Eukaryota > Metazoa > Chordata > Actinopteri > Anguilliformes > Anguillidae > Anguilla > Anguilla japonica. The sequence continues at coordinate 37,440,168 of CM045893.1, read as the reverse complement.
ATATTTATGGCAAAGATCTGCAATGCACAGATTTTGTAACTTAAATTATCTTAAAGTGCATGTTTTTTTAAAGATAACCTTCATTGTAGGTTGTGCAATATATTTATTAGTCCTAGATTTCATTCCAGACCATGGGGCCCATCCACACACTGAAACAGAGCCTTAACAGATACCAGACCATAGTGCCCATCCCAACACTGGAACAGAGCCTTAACAGATACCAGACCATGGGTCCCATCCACACAATGGGACAAATCTTAATACATATCAGACTGTGGGTCCCATCCACACACTGGAATAGAACCTTAACAGATACCAGACCATGGGGCCCATCCACACTGGAACAGAGCCTTAACAGATACCAGACTGTGGGGCTCATCCACACATTAGAACAGAGCCTTAACAGATACCAGACCATGGGGCCCATCCACACTGGAACAGAACCTTAACAGATACCAGACCATGGGGCTCATCCACACACTAGAACAGAGCCTTAACAGATACCAGACTGTGGGGCTCATCCACACACTGGAACAGAGCCTTAACAGATACCAGACCATGGGGCCCATCCACACATTAGAACAGAGCCTTAACAGATACCAGACTGTGGGGCTCATCCACACACTAGAACAGAGCCTTAACAGATACCAGACTGTGGGGCTCATCCACACACTAGAACAGAGCCTTAACAGATACCAGACTGTGGGGCTCATCCAAACATTAGAACAGAGCCTTAACAGATACCAGATCATGGGGCCCATCCACACTGGAACAGAGCCTTAACAGATACCAGACCATGGGGCCCATCCACACTGGAACAGAGCCTTAACAGATACCAGACCATGGGGCCCATCCACACACTGGAACAGAACCTTAACAGATACCAGACTGTGGGGCCCATCCACACGCTGGAACAGAGCCTTAACAGATACCAGACTGTGGGGCCCATCCACACGCTGGAACAGAGCCTTAACAGATACCAGACCATGGGGCCCATCCACACACTGGAACAGAACCTTAACAGATACCAGACTGTGGGGCCCATCCACACACTGGAACAGAACAGATACCAACCATGGGGCCCATCCACACACTGGAACAGAACCTTAACAGATACCAGACTGTGGGGCCCATCCACACGCTGGAACAGAACCTTAACAGATACCAGACTGTGGGGCCTTAACAGGATGCCAACCAGCAGGCTCAGCAAAGACATCTTTAAGAGAAACTCCACTGGAATAAACTATAAATGCAAAGAATGGTGAATTCATATACCTTAGTTTGGCTCCTGTATCCAAAGTTAACTGTTTGGGTGACCGTGGAAGTGTCTGTACTGATTCCCTGTCTATCTGTACCCCTCTCTGCTTTCACTCCGTCTGGAGAAAGAGAGAGCATACAGCACTTTCTCCCATCAGGAGAAAGAGAGAGCATGCAGCACTTTCTCCCATCAGGAGAAAGAGAGAGCATGCAGCACTTTCACCCATCAGGAGAAAGAAAGAGCATACAGCACTTTCTCCCATCAGGAGAAAGAGAGAGCATACAGCACTTTCTCCCATCAGGAGAAAGAGAGAGCATGCAGCACTTTCTCCCATCAGGAGAAAGAGAGAGCATGCAGCACTTTCTCCCATCAGGAGAAAGAGAGAGCATACAGCACTTTCACCCCGTCTGGAGAAAGAGAGAGCATGCAGCACTTTCACCCCGTCTGGAGAAAGAAAGAGCATACAGCACTTTCTCCCATCAGGAGAAAGAGAGAGCATACAGCACTTTCTCCCATCAGGAGAAAGAGAGAGCATGCAGCACTTTCTCCCATCAGGAGAAAGAGAGAGCATGCAGCACTTTCTCCCATCAGGAGAAAGAAAGAGCATACAGCACTTTCTCCCATCAGGAGAAAGAGAGAGCATGCAGCACTTTCTCCCATCAGGAGAAAGAGAGAGCATACAGCACTTTCACCCCGTCTGGAGAAAGAGAGAGCATGCAGCACTTTCTCCCATCAGGAGAAAGAGAGAGCATACAGCACTTTCTCCCATCAGGAGAAAGAGAGAGCATACAGCACTTTCTCCCATCAGGAGAAAGAGAGAGCATGCAGCACTTTCACCCATCAGGAGAAAGAGAGAACATGCAGCAGTGCAGACTGTCTGCTCTCTGCTTGGGATAATTATCTTCTTATGCACATTTCAAAAGCTGTGGCCTTCACAAATACAACAGAGCGGTAGACTATGAGATTGCTGGCTCTCTGTCTCCCAAGCCCCCGTTAGCTGTTCTCATATCCAGGGGTGTGGTTTAAAGGTGTGGATTTGCCTGAAATAAAGGCAGTCAGCTGAACACAAATACAAAAATGCAAATCAAACAGTGGAGGGGCTGGAGAGTTTTATTAGATGCTCAACTGCAGCCTGTCTACTTGTCAGAAAAAATCAGATTGCAGAAAACCAATCTCACAACCCCAGCCTTTCCTGCAGATAGTGTGAGGTTGAGATTGTGACAAGAGGCAAGCCATTGAAGGAAAAATAGAATATACTACACATAATTGAATCCTCCCAGGTGATATTTACTGGCCGTGTTTACAGGTAGGGCTTCATTGGGTGCATGTTCCTTCATTTATATATCCATACCAGGAGTTGAAACCATAACACAAATCACACAAGGAAAATGTTACTGAACAATACACATTTATTCCAAAAATCAAGACAAACTGCAAATGCACAATACAGATGTGTTTTAATAGTCAACTACAAACATAGGCTTTTTGTCACACAAACCTACAAAACAGTTCAGTCAATAAATAGCAAGTTAGACAGAAGCTTACTGAAAAAAATACTGGCCTTCAATAAGTGGTGCTTGTGATAAAGAAGCAAAAATGACAAGCTTTATTGTTAAGCAAGCTAGAGAGCTATGTAACTTGTTAAAATGGGGCTTCTTTGCCTCCTCCTTCCCACATAACTAAATAGCCTGATCTATGTGAACCTGTTGAAGCCACCTGACAGCTGAATGCATGTTACTTTGAGCCCATGACATCACAATGAGAAGTGTTAATTTAATCCTTTCAATCACACCTGTCCAGTGACATCACAATGAGAATAGTATTAATGTAATCCTTTTAATCGCAGCTGTTCGATGACATAACAATGAGAATAGTGTTAATTTAACCCTCTCAATCACAGCAGTTCAGTGACATCACAATGAGAAGTGTTAATATAATCTATTCAATTACAGCCATTCAATTGCAGCTGAACCTGCTTCAGTTACAGAACATTTGAAACTTGTAACTACAGTATTTGTTCTCAAAACTGCACCATTAAACTGACACTGCTCAAAAACAGAGCACATTTTCAAATAAACATCACACGCTTACTTGAATATATATAGGTTCTAGTGAAAAAATATGTTAATAATGACATTTCATGAAATCCCGTATTAAAATACTTCACAGATTAGTTTTTCAAAAAAAAAAAAAAAAAAAAACCAAATACAAGCAGCAGAGAAACATGCACTTCCCTCTGCGTGTTACTTAGAGATGCTGGAATATTGTGCATATATTTAGAGATGCTAGAATACTGTGTGTGTTACTCAGCAATGTTAAAATATTGTATGTGATACTGAGATGATCAAACTCTGTGGGTGTTACTGAGAGATGATCAAACTCTGTGGGTGTTACTGAGAGATGATCAAACTCTGTGGGTGTTACGGAGAGATGATTAAACTCTGTGGTGTACGAAGGTAATATTTGTCCTCTATGATCAGAATCTGCATCCCTCTGGCAGGAAGAGAGCCTGCAGTCCTCTGCGGACACTCAGCATTTCCTCCTCTTGCTGTCGAAACAAAGCGCACAGCAGCATTAATGTACCAAACATACACCCACACACACACAGACAACACTCCTCCCCATTACACTACACACACACTACCCATTAGTGTACCAAACCCCAAACCCACCCCACACAGACAGACCAAACACCCCACCCAGTGTACCAAACACACACACACACACACACACTCCCCCTCATACTACCCTTTAGTGTACCAAACACCCAGACAACACTCCCACTCACACTACCCATTAGTGTACCAAACACCCACACAAAAATGAAGAAAATTTTAATTCCTTATTCTTTAAATGGAAATTAAGGATGTATGTTTGAAAATTTGGTTTATGAAGTCTTTCCCATTTGCTGTGTCTCTTCACCCATGTGCTGGTTGTGCTCCTTTTAGAGGACACACTGAAAATGAAACAACACTTACACTAGAGCAATTTTTGTCTGGAAGGGCTATCAACCATGAAGGACTACGTGGAGCCAACTATTCATGCACTGTCAGTTTGGATATCAGCAAGTCCATTCATTCCACGCTCAGGGTTTTTAGTTAAGACGAGGTTAAACGATTCAAAAACGTTTCAGAATATTTATTTATTATTTATGAATCTTTATTGCTACAGGTAGGTTGACTGGAGCACTCTTTTACAGCAACACCCTGTGCATGCCCCTAAATAGCCTAACCTGCATGCATTTGGACTTGCGTAGAAAACCCACGCAAACTCCACACAGAAAGGCCCTGTCCAGGATTCGAACACAGAACCTTCTGGCTGTGAAGCGACAGTGCTATATCCACTGCACCATATTGCCTTTGTGAGTGAAATGGATCAGCCATCTAAATCCAATCTGAGAACTTACTGGTACCTGACATATTTACTTTTTATATATAAATAAACAGGTTTAGTTTAAATGAACAACCTGAACACTTACTAGTCCCTTCCATATTTTATGATATAAATAAAGAGTTTCATGCTCTCCCCCATGAATTTTCACTGCATGAATATACAGTATAAGTGGTTCTGCAATCTCCTCGATGCCCTGATGTTGAATTCGATTTTGGTTGTTCCGTCTTCTGATTTGGCCTTGGTGCCCAATTACATTTCAGCGGCGGCTGGTCAGAAGCAAGGGAGGCAAAGCTTGCTAAAGTTTGATAGTTTGAAAGAAGACAGGAACAAATACCCAGCTGATTCAGTTGTATACCCATTATTAACATCTGAATCAGTGTTTTAAGAGGGTTTCTGTTTGTTTCTTCTCAGTTTCAGCCCTTTTTCAGCTTTATTTGGATAGGACAGTGTAGAGAGACAGTGAAAATTAGGAGGAGAGAAGGGAGAGACGTGCGACAAAGGTCGGCAGTCGGATTCAAAGTGCCAATGTCGCGGCTCGCACTGAGCATGTGCATAGCGCTCTACGTACTGCGCCACTAGAGGCCCGTTCTCAGTTTCAACCTTTTAACTAGGTTTCTGCCTCCCTCCCTGGATCTTCTCGCATGAGGAACCTGGAGGCCTGGGTGAGAGTCAGTGATGGCCAGTTGGGGATGAATTAAAGGCACGTTCAAAAGCGAGTCTCTGGCTCTTTCACTCCAGTGACCACCCCTGGTTCAGGGCCTGAGAGCTTTGGAGCTCACACTGACCTGCAAATCCTGCCCTGTTTCCAGCACCCCTGTTATAAGAGAACCAGGATAGATAAAACAGGCTGCACCATAGAGGTCCCACTGTATGCTGCCCACTCACCATGTCCTTAAATAGTTTGTCCTGAACAGACTTCATGTCTTCCCTCATCAGGCACATCTGAAAATTTTTTTGTGAAAAAAGATTAGTCTTGATGACAGAAATCAGCAATTTCAGAATGCATGTCACAGAAACACGTGTATGTGCATGTGTGTATGTGTGTGTGCGTGCGTGTGCCTGTGTATGAGAGCTCAAGTTTAACAGCAGAGGTATAAATTCAGGTTTAGCTGCTTCTATGGTACTCTCTAATGCACCATGCTGTTTTAGATACACATGAGAAGAAAACACAAAGATACATAAAATAACTTTTGGCTAAACCCGATACTCTTACACAGATCATCTAGCAGAAACATATACAGCTGTGCATTCTCCCTTCCTAACAAACAACAGAAATCCAAAGGTAGATCAGCATGTGTTTCTGCCCACAAAAAATGAAGAAGCGAGTAGATAGCCTAGAAGTTTCACCTCAGATGTGAAGATCTGTTCCTCGTACTCAAGGCTGTGACACACATTCTTCTGGAAGGTGCTCCTCAGGTTCTGGAGCCTGTGAGAGGAATCGACACACACTGTGCTCTTTAACCTGATCTAACGGACACACACACACACACACTGTGCTCTTTAACCTGATCTAACGGGGACACACACACACACTGTGCTCTTTAACCTGATCTAACGGGGACACACACACACACTGTGCTCTTTAACCTGATCTAACGGGGACACACACACACACACTGTGCTCTTTAACCTGATCTAACGGACACACACACACACACACACACACTGTGCTCTTTAACCTGATCTAACGGACACACACACACACACACACACTGTGCTCTTTGACCTGATCTAACGGACACACACACACACACACTGTGCTCTTTAACCTGATCTAACGGACACACACACACACACACACACACACACTGTGCTCTTTGACCTGATCTAACGGACACACACACACACACTGTGCTCTTTGACCTGATCTAACGGGGACACACACACACTGTGCTCTTTAACCTGATCTAACGGACACACACACACACACACACACTGTGCTCTTTGACCTGATCTAACGGGGACACACACACACTGTGCTCTTTAACCTGATCTAACGGACACACACACACACACACACACTGTGCTCTTTGACCTGATCTAACGGACACACACACACACTGTGCTCTTTGACCTGATCTAACGGACACACACACACACACACACACACTGTGCTCTTTAACCTGATCTAACGGACACACACACACACACACACACACTGTGCTCTTTAACCTGATCTAACGGACACACACACACACACACACACTGTGCTCTTTAACCTGATCTAACGGACACACACACACACTGTGCTCTTTAACCTGATCTAACAGGGACACACACACACACTGTGCTCTTTAACCTGATCTAACGGACACACACACACACACACACACACACTGTGCTCCTTAACCTGATCTAACAGGGACACACAAACACACACATTGTTTAACCTGATGTAACAGGGACACACACACACATTGTTTAACCTGATGTAACAGGGACACACACACTGTTGTTTAACCTGATCTAACAGCCATTTTAGGCACCTTCAAGACCACCTCACTGTCCCAAAGCAAAAAAGTACAGATATTTATTACTTTCTGCCCTGTTTTAAATAACATTTACAGACCTATTTTTTTAACCCTGCTTATACCTTATATAACTATTTTAGCTGCATTGTTGTTTTATTCATGTCTATTATCTTAATTCTGATTTCAATGCCATTATGGTGTATCGCTGGTATAAAGATTACCAAGTAAGAATAGCACTGAAAGTTAAGATTGTTGATGTAGTGAGTGTAGTGACTCTCCATGCAGGATACACACAGGGGCATTCTCACACAGGAGGTCCCTCATATGCAGGGGCAATCTCACACAGGGGCATTGTGACACACAGGGCAATCTCACACACAAGGGAATTCTCACACAGGGGGATTCTCTCACACGGACACACACACACAGGAGCAATCTCACACACAGGGGCACTGTTACACACTAGGGTAATCTCACACAGGGGCAATCTCACACAGGGGCATTCTCACACGCAGGGGCAATCTCACACACAGGAGCAGTCTCACACAAGGGCATTCTCACACAGGGGGATTCTCTCACACGGACACACACACAGGGGCACTATTACACACTAGGGTAATCTCACACAGGGGCAATCTCACACAGGGGCATTCTCTCACACAGGGGCATTCTCACACGCAGGAGCATTCTCACACGCAGGGGCATTCTCACACGCAGGGGCAATCTCACACACAGGAGCACTCTCACATACAGGGGCACTGTTACACACTAGGGTAATCTCACACAGGGGCATTCTCTCACAGGGGCATTCTCTCACACAGGAGCATTCTCACACGCAGGGGCAATCTTACACACAGGAGCACTCTCACACAAGGGCATTCTCACACAGGGGCATTGTCACACACAGGAGCAGTCTCACACAGGGGGATTCTCTCACATGGGCACTCACACACAGGGGCATTCTCATACAAAGAGGCAATCTCACATAGGGGCATTCACACACACAGGGGCACTGTCACACACAGGGGCATTCTCACCTTTTGCTCTCTCTCTCCTGGTAAGAGTGAAAGGCCTGGGTCTGCTTCCTCCAGTACGTCTGAGAAAGACACAGGCTGTCGATTAACTTCACTCTACCTGCACCGGCCTCTGTTACAGCTAATCGTGATTGCACACACCTGGGGTTGCAGTGTCGGCTAAACCGCTCCCTCTCCGCCCGCAGATAGGATAGGCAATAATAAGCCTTGGGCTTCAGCCTATTCCTTTTTCGGTCATTGATTGTGTGAATTTTATTGTGTGAAATGGATTAGTGTAAACACGTATGATGATGTATTGTCTGTTGCATATCCACACAACTTGTCAAATTTTGTTCCTTATAATGTGTGACCGAAATAAACTATATATTCATTCATATTCATTCATTCATTCAGATGGTGCCCTAACCACACCACTCCTCCACAAAGACCTTTCTCCAACACTAAGGGCTTAGTCTACTCGCACCAGCTTCTGGTACATCTAAGAGGACCTTTCTCCAACACTAAGGGCTGAGGAAACATCCGGAAGGGTGCAGCTTTTTATAATTACTCTAGAAGAACCACTGCATAGTAAATCCTGCACACCTTAAAGACAAACAACCAAATACAAATACTATCTATATTAGACCCAATTGATTCAGTTGAGATTTTAAGTGAGTTATCTGAAAAGGACTGCCAACTACAAATGGATGTGGCATTTTGTAGACCGTGTTGCTTATGTTTGACATGTGAACTTAAAGTGAATATTCCAACAGGACAGACACCCTGTCAGACCTCCAGATCTGGGAGAAGTTGAGTAAACATCTTTATATTTTATTTAAAAAAACCTGAAATGCAAGAAAAAAAGTGATTTCACAGGGTCTGTGGACTTGCCTGCAGTGTTTATGAAAACAAATTTGGTTTTAACACTGTATAATTCCAATAAAATCTACATGTTAAAAGGGACACACAGTAAGTTCCTTTTCCACGTCCTTCAGGTCGGAGTTGTCCTGCTCCAAGTTGTGGATCTCTTCTAGCAGCACACCTCTGATCTTCTCCAACTTCTGAGATCTGCACAAAGAGGAACTCACTTAATACTGCTGAGATCTACACAGACAGGGACTCACTAAATACTGCGGAGATCTGCACAGACAGGAACTCATTAAATACTGCTGAAATCTGCAGAGAGGAACTCTAAATAAAGCTGAGATCTGCAGAGACAGGAAACTAAATACTGCTGACAGAACTCAAACTAAAAAAAACTCACCTGTACTGATGAATCTGCACGCTAACGGAAGACACATGCTGCTGAACAGTCTTCAGAGACTGCTTGGCAAAGTGATCCATCCTTCTGGAACGATTCTGAAGAGAAAAACACATACATGTACAAAGCACGCCACAGCCATCGGTAAATTCTCCTACTATGTTAAGAACGTGCAGTCAATGCAATGCAATACTCAACCACTTCATCAAATGAAGTCCCTTACCTGTATCTTACGCTGGAGTTCAGAGTTGAACTGGCGGCACATGGAGCTCATGTACTGTGAGGCGTTGAATTCCGGAGCTTCAAGATCCCCATCACCCTCCATGTTGGCCTCCCAGAAACTGGACACCACACGGGACGACACCACAGAGCACAGCTCCGCATCTCTCACTGCAAAAGAAACACACCCCTCACTGACATGCACAAAAATACTATCATCTTTATACGTCCAAACAAACATACAATTGCACATCTGCAATTTGTATATATTATAAGTATTATTTAAATTATAACCTTTTGATCCGGAATCCATAGCTAACTTTTTCAATTAGTTCCAAAGCCTTAAAAACTCGTACCCAGGCATTGATCTCCAGAACCAGTGCTGATCAGACAATATGATCTCTGCTGCATGTTGCTACCTGCATCCGTGAGGCTTTCTCCTTGGCCTGGTGCTGCCACAGTGGGCCCTCTCTCCTGCCTGACCTCGCCACCCTCCTTCAGCGGGCAGGTCAGGCTGTAAGCTGGGGTCAGGATTTACAAAAGTTACACATCGCATTCCAGTTCATGCGTATGGCCCGTCACACGAGCACACTCCAATTATTTCAGACTGCTGTCCTCAGCTTTCTCACAGCTCCTAGCCTGATACACCCACACCCCCCCCCCCTTCACCCTGATACATGTGTTGCCCATCTCAGTCTGACACACACCTTCCTCCTCCTCCTCCTCCTCCTCCTCCTCTTCCTCCCTGGACTTGAACAGCTTCCTGGGCCGCATGCTCATCCTCTGCTCTGTCCCTGAGCCTCTTCCCTCTTCTTCTTCCTCCTCCTCATCCTCAGAAGCACTGGAGCTGTGGTGGGAGGGCGGACGCTTCCGGCCCAAGCCAGGGCCTGGGGACCGCACATGAGACAGGGTCCAGAGATGAGCAAGCAGCTAGCTCCCTAGCTCCCGCTCTCTAATCCGCTAACAAGCAGCTAACTCCCTCTCTCTGATCCGCTAACAAGCAGCTAGCTCCCTCTCTCTAATCTGCTAACAAGCAGCTAGCTCCCTCTCTCTAATCCGCTAACAAGCAGCTAGCTCCCTCTCTCTGATCCGCTAACAAGCAGCTAGCTCCCGCTCTCTAATCCACTAACAAGCAGCTAGCTCCCTCTCTCTAATCCACTAACAAGCAGCTAGCTCCCGCTCTCTAATCTGCTAACAAGCAGCTAGCTCCCTCTCTCTAATCCGCTAACAAGCAGCTAGCTCCCTCTCTCTGATCCGCTAACAAGCAGCTAGCTCCCTCTCTCTAATCCACTAACAAGCAGCTAGCTCCCGCTCTCTAATCTGTTAACAAGCAGCTAGCTCCCGCTCTCTAATCTGCTAACAAGCAGCTAGCTCCCTCTCTCTGATCCGCTAACAAGCAGCTAGCTCCCTCTCTCTAATCCGCTAACAAGCAGCTAGCTCCCTCTCTCTAATCTGCTAACAAGCAGCTAGCTCCCTGTCTCTGATCCGCTAACAAGCAGCTAGCTGCCTCTCTCAAATCTGCTAACAAGCATCTTGCTCCCTCTCTCTGATCCGCTAACAAGCAGCTAGCTCCCTCTCTCTAATCCATTAACAAGCAGCTAGCTCCCGCTCTCTAATCCGCTAACAAGCAGCTAGCTCCCTCTCTCTAATCCGCTAACAAGCAGCTAGCTCCCTCTCTCTGATCCGCTAACAAGCAGCTAGCTCCCTCTCTCTGATCCGCTAACAAGCAGCTAGCTGCCTCTCTCTGATCTGCTAACAAGCAGCTAGCTCCCTCTCTCTAATCCGCTAACAAGCAGCTAGCTCCCTCTCTCTAATTCGCTAACAAGCAGCTAACTCGCAAAACAGCTGAGAAACAGCTAACCCACTCTCTCAAATCAGTTAGCAAACAGCTAAAGTGCTTTCAAATCAGCGGACAAACGGCTAACACTCTCAAATCATTTAACAAATAGCTGACAGTCCCTCCGAAATCAGTAGAAAAATAGCTTAATAAAAATAGCAAAATAACTTGCTCTTTCTGAAACCAGCTGAGCATATGCTAATTTTCTCTCCGAAATCAGCTGGCAAATAGTTAACTCAGTATGAAATCAGGAAGGATAAGCAGTGATTTACCTGACATATGCTCTTTGAACTGTTCACTGGAAGATGGCAGCTTCTGTCATAAAACACATTAACCTCTTAAGCACTTTAAAACTTATTCTTAGTCTTTATATGTATCAAATACATGGTTAGACGCTGATTTTTTTTTTTTCCCCACTGGTCACCTCACCCAAAGGTCATGAAATTTGGGGAAAATTTGGATGGAATTATTGTGGGCCAATTATACAGTACATGAAAACCACTACTACATATATCCAGCATTCACATTTAGACAACTTAAATTTACAAATCTGAATGCGGCATTAGCATAAATTCATGTTTCAGGAATAGGATATGCAAATGGTTTTGTTCGTAGGCATATTAATTTAATCAAAATCTACTTGCGGAATAACATGTTGTCACAGGAATATCTATATTCTACAAGATACCTATATTCTTACATTCTACGGCCAACTCAGCTCTAGTGGCTACATTGCAACATTTCTTGGCCCAGTGCCTTCAGCCATGCTAAATGTGATATCCTGAAATAATGTTAAGGGTGTCTGTCCACACAGCAGGGACAAGTGCACTGTGCGTAAATTATGGATTTTTAGAACTTTAAACAGGTTGACACAGAGGAGATGCTTAATAATATCAGGCTACACCTGTAACTCAGGAAAACCTGACCTTTTCTGAAATTTAGAAATAAGAGACAACTGCAGACAAGTGATTATTTTACAGAACAGTTCTGGCGTGAAGGACACACACAGACAGGCTTTCTTCTGGCCAGCTGTTCAGTGTCAGTGGGGTGCGAAGCTGAGCCCCATACCGGCAGCGGGATGGACTGTGAGGAGCTGCTCTTGAAGGAATCCAGACAGGCTGGCAGGCCCAGCGAGTCCTCCAGAAAGGGCGAGTTTGGGACAGAGGGCTCCAGGGCCGTGGAGGTCAGGAGAGGAGGCGAGGCGCTCTGGAGGGGGTGGAGGGGACTCAGGACGGGCTGAGGGGGTGAAGGGGACGGGGGCGTCAGTTATGGTGCTGCTGGGCAGCTCTCTCTGCAGTCTGCCAGCAGCAGAAACATCCACCAACTGTTCAGCCTTCTCAGTGGCTGATCAGCATCCTGGTTACTTTCCCGGACTCTGTAGCGCTGCTTCACTAAACGCAGAGTCGCTGATAGCTGTGCTGATGCCACAGCTTGGGTGCAACGACACATTTCAGTAACTGCGCATGCTAGCTAGGTGTAATGTCATAGTGCAGTAACACAGTTCTGCATCTGATGCGCATGCTAGCTAGGTGTAATGTCATAGTTCAGTAACACAGTTCTGCATCTGATGCGCATGCTAGCTGGGTGTAACGTCACAGTCAGTACAGTTCTGCATCTGATGATGCTAGCAGTTCAGTAACACAGTTCTGCATCTGATGCGCATGCTAGCTGGGTGTAACGTCACAGTTCAGTAACACAGTTCTGCATCTGATGCACATGCTAGCTGGGTGTAACGTCACAGTTCAGTAACACAGTTCTGCATCTGATGCGCATGCTAGCTGGGTGTAACGTCATAGTTCTGGGTGTAACAGCACAGATCTGTAACTGATCTGTAACGAAACACAAAGCCGCCGAAGGACCAGTAGCCACCCTCGGGACTCTTTCGGTTGGGTTCTTGCATTATCGCGCTGGCGCAACGCCGCACCGCATTCGCACGGGAAGCAGGGACTGACTTGATTTTATTTTAAAAATACAAAATGTAAAAAAGAGAAACAAAACTGAACTAAAGCAAACAAACCCCGACCAGCGTGAGCTGTCCGCCTGAGGGGGGAAGTCGGACCGGCTGGGCGAAGTCGCCGGTGAGCCCCGCTCTCAGGACCGGGTTCCACACCAGCGCCAGTCATTTATTTTCTTTCTAGTGAAAACTCTGCTGCACACATAAACGCTGGGATCCGTAAGGGTGCCAGTGGGGAACGTGTTTGCGTAGCGCGGATCTGTAACCGTGGGGAAGACAGCAGAAGTGAGAGACTCACGGTAGGGACGCCCTGGAGGCGGCTCAGAGGCGGGGCGGGGGGAGTCTTCCGCGCGCTGCTGCCTCTCTCCGATCTGTAGAAGGAGGAGGCCTGGATCCCTGTGAAGGCCCCGGCGGCCACCTCCAGGGGAAGGGGGAGCGCATCGGGGGAGCGCAAGGGGGAGATCGGCGATCCCGACATGGCCTCCGATTCCCCTGCAGCTACAAGAAACACAACAGTCACATCGCAAACACCATCCTACACAACACACTACCTGCTTCCACGCCCGCTGCTCCTTAACCTCAGATTACACACTACGCTACACGCCTGACTCTCTCAGTTCAGCGCCTCTGCAGCTAATTCGTTAAATAAATCTAATTACTAACACCGCACACATACCGCAAATCATACAATTAACTCATTAATACATATTATTCAACAAAAAATGTTTAAGGAACCAATATTACCTTTATATGGTCCTCCACACAAGGACACAAGGTAATACATTACAAATACATACATGACATTACCATGTATGTATTTGTAATAATTAAAATCAATTAAAATCTCAGCTGAACCTGGTTAAATACATACCTGAAACTGGCTGAAATTTGAACACTCCTGAGAATTTTCAACATATTATATTACATAATACCACTTATGAACATAAAATCATGAAAAAATAAACTTGTTCTGAATATTGGGGGACACAAATACTTCATTAAAGATAATCAGTCATCTGCTCATTGCGGTTATTTTTGACCTGTTGACACGGCAATATTGTTACCCCTCAACACGCTTAAAAGCACCTCAGCCAATAGCAACGCAGGAATTGTGAGTAGATTAGCAAATAGCATCAAGGCATGTGTCACCGCTACATTTCCTGAGCGTGCTGACGTGCTCTGTTACATTCATGAGATTGTGATGTGCCTGTACACTTGGCTTCCCACACACCTCAAACACCTCAACGCGTCAAATTTTAACGCGTTAAAATTTAACCTGAAATTTTAAGGCGTTGAAAAACTGGCCTGTTGACACATTCATTCTATTTGTGAAAATAACAGGCAGTTTTCCCCTGTTTACATGGCAAACATTCATTTCATCAGATCAAAAATAACTGATGAGAAATATTTTTGGCACCATTGGCTTTCCATAACTATCAGGCCCCTCCCATTTCACCAGCTCTCTCTACACTCTGTGAATCAGTGTGCTGTAGGCCTTACATCTCATCCTCTCTATGGGTGGAGGAGACGGAAGAAAATCGGTCAATCTGGCAGACCACAACTCTTTCTGCCCTCTGGCCTGATCCTCAACAATGACCGGCTTTTCCACCTTTGCAGTGACTGGCTTTTCCTCCTGTTCATTTGCAGTGACTGGCCTTTCCCCCTGTTTGTTTGCAGTGACTGGCTTTTCCCCCTGTTTGTGTGCAGTGACTGGCTTTTCCCCCCGTTTGTTTGCAGTGACTAGTCTTTTCCGCTGTTTGTTTGCAGTAACAGTTTTTTTCTTCTGTTTACTTGCAGTGACTGGTTTTTTTCCAATTTCGTTTTCAGTGATGGGCTTTCCCCCCTGTTCATTTGCAGTGACGGGCTTTTCCCCATGTTTGCTTGCAGTGACTGGCTTTTCCCCATGTTTGCCTGCAGTGACGGGCTTTTCCCCATGTTCGGTTGCAGTGACCGGCTTTTCCCCGTGTTCGCTTGCAGTGACTGGCCTTTCCCCCCGTTTGCCTGCAGTGACTGGCTTTTCCCCACGTTTGCCTGCAGTGACTGGCTTTTCCCCTTGTTCTTTGGCAGGGACTGGATTTTTTTTCAGCTCTAGCTGCTGATCCATCACACTCCATTTTGTGTTCCCGTTTGTTTGGTTTTGTTTGGGCTGAAATGACAGAAAAAGGTTTAAAATGTGAGCTGTTTCTGCAATTCTGCTATGACAGTGATTTTACAGTGAGAATACCAGAGGTTACATTACCTTTCAGAAATTTGCATTTTCTGAACACGGGTCATGAAAGTTTCGGATTTCACCTGGTAATACCCGGCAGAGTGGCATTCCACCTGCTGTGCTATTGATAAACTACTGAACGGAAGGCCCTGGTATGGCTCACCGGCCGATGGGTCAGATCCTCACACTCTGATTGGCTGCTGCTGCCAGATTCAGAGAGCTCTCTGTAGTTCTTGGACACGGCGGTGGTCCTCTGGGGCCTCCCACACAGCTGGGCCACTAGAGCGGACTGCTTCCTCTCCTTTCCTGTGTTCCTCCTCTGTTTGTGACACACATGATAAAGCGCATGGACGTGGAGGAGGACTGAAAGCACAATGCACGCGTATCTCCAGGTGGAACACTGCTTTCATACAGTTCAATGGACATGAATCATACGCAGGTAAAAACCTGGGTAGCATGCTTTCATACAGTTTAATGGACATGAATCATACGCAGGTAAAATATCGGGTAACAAACAGTACCTGTGAAACAATACTAATAAAAATGACAGTCAAGAAAGCAAAAGCAATGCTTTTAAATGCGCATGTGATATGCATTTAATCACACTTTTAAATGTGCATGTGATATGCATTTAATCACACTTTCAAATGTGCATGTGATATGCATTTAATCACATACTTTTAAATGCACGTCATATAATTATTTTTATATTCTACACAAGCCATAGGCTCTCCTGTCCCATGATCCCATTGCATCAGTCTCACCTTCTTTTGTTTGGCCTGTGTTCCAGGTGGCTTTGATGAAGAAGGGGGTAAATCTGAATCATCTATAACAGATAGATGGACAGATAGACAATCAAATACAAAAACACTAAAAGATTTCTTCTGTCAGTATGTTCATCTTTGTGCATGTAAAAACATCCAAAATGTGCAGTAATAGTATCGTAACATTTCTCATACCTTACATGAGGTAAGTTTTGAAAATAGCTTTATGACATGCAATATAAGCACAGAATCACAGTATGCCAATGAAGGTGGAGGTGGTTTAGTGATAGTGAATACTGTACAGGTGGTGTTGGCAGGTGAAGGTGGTTTAGTGGTAGTGAATACTCTACAGCTCATGTCGGCCAGTGGAGGGCATTTGGTGGCAGTGAATACTGTACAGGTGGTGTTGGCAGGTGGAGGTGGTTTAGTGGTAGTGAATACTGTACAGGTGGTGTCGGCAGGTAGAGGTGGTTTGGTGGCAGTGAATACTGTACAGGTGGTGTTGGCAGGTGGAGGTGGTTTAGTGGTAGTGAATACTGTACAGGTGGTGTTGGAAGGTGGAGGTGGTTTAGTGGTAGTGAATACTGTACAGGTGGTGTCGGCAGGTGGAGGTGGTTTGGTGGCAGTGAATACTGTACAGTTGGTGTCAGCAGGTGGAGGTGGTTTGGTAGCAGTGAATACTGTACAGGTGGTGTCGGCAGGTGGAGGTGGTTTGGTGTTACGCTGCCTGCTGTAGTCCACCACTTTGGGCTTGGGTTTTCTGCCAGACTCCTTCAGCCAGCTTATGTCTGTCTTTTCTGTTTCCGTGTCGCTGAATAAGTGCTTCCTGGCACAGTTTCCACGGGGCTAGGTGCACAGAATGAGAAGCAGAGCAGATTTCATAAGGTATAGAGTACCCGGGTGCCGCCATTTTGAGGAGCCATTGAGATAACTTGCAGACAAGTTCATCACTACTGCTTAAAAATGCATTTTTAACATTTATTTTTGCTATACATTTTGAGAACATCAGAAAATGAAGGAAAATGAATGTAAGAAAATTAAGAACCAAAACTGATGGTAGTTGTCTTCCTTATGTGAAGAACTGGACCCACACGGCATGTTTGGATAGCTGAATAGCTCCATTCCTCAGCTAGAAACACTGAGGACAGACTGCTACGCTCACTGGCTATAGCATCCCACAGAGTCAACCAAACTGCAGCTTGATGCTTACAGTCAGCTATTCAGCACACTCAAGAACATTTTCTATTAGGTTTCAATGTTAAGGTTTTTGCACATTTGACCAGTTGGGAAGTTGAGAAATGTGCTTGCTCAAATTGAACACATACTGTCGAGATATGGCAGTTTATCTGCGATATGAATCACATGAAAAAACACCAAAACCTTTGTAAAAAGCATTTAACTTGATTTTTATCCTCTGGTATCATTAGATATAGAGAATTATTTAAGTATTATATGAAGATTCATCCACCACAAATAATATTCATGTACAAATCCCGCACTAGCTAGCTACACTACTTGCTTCCTTAAAGTATGTGGACACCTGACATCCAATTTCTCAAAGAATATGATGGGCATTAATAAGGAGTTGGTCCACCCTTTGCTGCTATAACAACCCCCACTCTTTTGGGAACTCTTTATACAGATGGAGCATTGCTGCAGGGATTTGCTTCCATTCAGCCAGAAGAGCATTAGTGAGGTCAGGCACTGATTGGGTGATTAGGCTTGGCTCACAGTTGGCTTTCCAATTGATCCCAAAGGTGTTAGATGGGGTTGAGGTCAGGGCTCTGTGCTGGCCAGTCAAGTTCTTCCGCACCGTTCTCCACAAAACCATTTCTATATGGACCTCGCTGTGTGCCCGAGGGCATTGCTATGCTGAAACAGGGCCTTCCCCAAACTGTTAAGGAAGCACAGAATCACCCAGAATGTGACTGTACTCTGTAGCATTACGATTTGCCTTCACTGGAACTAAGGGACCTAGCCCAAACCATGAAAAACAGACCCAGACCAAGGGGTGTCCAGATACTTTTGGTTATATAGTGCATGTGCCTGGTGCCAATGTGAAAGTGTCCATGCCACTCGGATCACTGAAGACACACAAACTGCAAATGTCATGAACAGCACAGGACTGAACGCGTCTTCCACTCTCCCACCTTCGCCGCTGTGCTCGTCCTCCCTGAGGGAGACGCTCTCTGGGGACCTGCTGGACACTGGAAAGAAAGGCCTTCATCAGTACGGGAGGGTTTACCTGTGTTACAGGTTCAGATGCCGGTACCACACCACAGCTTTACACACGGTGAATTCACAAACACGAGCTAACACTACCTGCAAAAACATACCAGCCCTACGCCGACCTCCAATAAACACCCGTAAAACACACCAACTGTAGACACACACATTAACATACAGCATCTGTAAAAACGTAAAGACGCAACACACACACACACACACACACACAATACAATACAGAAGACATGTTCCCGAGCCACACTCACTGTTTACACAGGCAATATGCAATGTGGACAATATTTATATTTGTTAAAATCTAATTATGGACTGATTGTCATTTTTGTTTTGAAAAACTGAATTCTCCATGGTCACAAGTTTCTATACAACTTCCTCCCAGGTAGAAAAGTGATTCTTTGTTTATGTGTGAACGGCAGTACAGTGATGTGGAGCCACCTATTGGCTGCTGTGTCAAAACCTGTCACAACAGATCAAATGCCTTCTTGTTTGGTTGTAGAAGCTTTCTGTTCTCCGTTGTTAACCTATAGATGATACTGCTACAGTGCTAGTAGGAAAAAGGTCAGAGCTTAAGCACTGATCTGACATCAGTGCTCATTGGAAAACTATAGATCAGGGCTGCCCAACCCTTTTCCTGGAAATCTACCTTCCTGTAAGTTTTCACTCCAACTCTGACAAAGCACACCTCATTCAACAGCTAGAGCAGGGCTGCCCAACCCTTTTCCTGGAAATCTACCTTCCTGTAAGTTTTCACTCCAACTCTGACAAAGCACACCTCATTCAACAGCTAGAGCAGGGCTGCCCAACCCTTTTCCTGGAAATCTACCTTCCTGTAAGTTTTCACTCCAACTCTGACAAAGCACACCTCATTCAACAGCTAGAGCAGGCTGCCCATCTCTGTTCCTGGAAGTCTGCCATCTGGTAGGTTTTCACTCCAACCCTAATTTGGCACACCTGACTATAATTAGGAGCTGAACGAGATCTCTAGCTGTTGAATGAGGTGTGCTTTCTTAGGGTTGGAGTGCAAACCTACAGGACAGTAGATCGCCAAGAACAGGGTTGGGCAGCCCAGATACAGATGACACAGGGCCAGTGGGAAAGGGGTCAGAGGATTGGTCAGCTGATAACATGCAAGTGACACCAAATTTAGGGCTAAATGTTTCTTTGCAGTCCTCCAGAGGTGCTGTTGCTGTGGTACGTCAACCCCAGCCCCAGCCCTACCTCAGTGAGCTGCGGCACTCATACGCTACTCTAAAAGAAAAGGAAAGGCCCTGTCAGAAAGCCCCTGGAGATCCACAGGCCAGGACCATAAGACCGCATACCCACAGCCAGGCTGGGACCATAAGGCCATGAACCCACAGCCAGGCTGGGACCATAAGGCCATGAACCCACAGCCAGGCTGGGACCATAAGGCCATGAACCCACAGCCAGGCTGGGACCATAAGGCCATGAACCCACAGCCAGGCTGGGACCATAAGGCCATGAACCCACAGCCAGGCTGGGACCATAAGGCCATGAACCCACAGCCAGGCTGGGACCATAAGGCCATGAACCCACAGCCAGGCTGGGACCATAAGGCCATGAACCCACAGCCAGGCTGGGACCATAAGGCCATGAACCCACAGCCAGGTTGGGACCATAAGGCCATGAACCCACAGCCAGGCTGGGACCATAAGGCCATGAACCCACAGCCAGGCTGGGACCATAAGGCCATGAACCCACAGCCAGGCTGGGACCATAAGGCCATGAACCCACAGCCAGGCTGGGACCATAAGGCCATGAACCCACAGCCAGGCTGGGACCATAAGGCCATGAACCCACAGCCAGGCTGGGACCATAAGGCCATGAACCCACAGCCAGGCTGGGACCGTACGGCCATGAACCCACAGCCAGGCTGGGACCGTAAGGCCATGAACCCACAGCCAGGCTGGGACCGTACGGCCCTGAACCCACAGCCAGGCTGGGACCGTAACGGCCATGAACCCACAGCCATGCTGGGACCGTAAGGTCATGAACCCACAGCCAGGTCATGAACCCACATCCTACTCAAGAGCCATTCTAGAAAAGCTGAAAATGCAAAATAAAAAAGCAGCCTTTTGATTTTACCTTTTCTCTACAATGGATTTCTCAGGAGACCGTGAGCCCTTTCGCTGAAAAAGGACAGAGATAAATGCAGACATGAGTCTGATGCTGTCTGACGTTGAGTGAGAGACCGCGAGTGTGAAAATTTCACCTCTTTAAAACGATGCTCACCTGATGCTGAGCATCTTACACAACACCCTCAAACAAATTTGCTACTTGAAGCACTACATTCTCAGGCTTCCTCCTGCAGCTAGTATGGCACTTTATGTACGTATCGACTACTTGCAAGAAAGTTATGTATTATTAAGGGCTAATGACGAGGCACATGACCTTCGTTTATTTTAAATAAGCGCAAAGTCCACTGCAAGCACTATCCGGGTGCGCTTTGCAAGTTTCAAGCTGCCTACATCACCATTCGACCAAAACCCAAAAGACAGTGAAGGACTGAGCGGTATTATATTTCCCCCTGAAGCGCTGAAAGAGCGTGTGTTCCTTACCCCGCAGCTCTTGGGTGATTCTGATTGAAAACTGTAGACATCGCACCTGCACGTAACAAGCAGGGGGAGACATTAACATACAACACAGGCACCCGCCATCTATCAGCGTAACCGTGGAAACACACTCGATATGAAACGGAGTACGAACAGACAGCCCGTGCGGCTTAAACAGAGACGAGCGGAAAGAGGAGGCAATACTCTGGCTGCTCTGCCGGCTTATTGGACTCATTGGCCGTCTTCAGGGACCCTGAGATTCTGGCAGTTCCCTTCTCCTACGACAAACACAGAAACCTCAGTTAAAATTTTTTAAAAATATTCAAACGAGATAAGATATGTAGCTCCAGAGTCCAGGCCAAACATTAAAATTTCAAGCGGATATAACGTGAAGACTTAAGAAACAGGTTTGAAAACAGAAAGACAAAGGCCGTCTGGTCAGTAAGGGAATTTTCTGAGCAAATGGCAAGGCTAACATGGACAGCAGCACTCTCCCATTGCAGCCCATAAAGATGAATTCTGACTCTCTAAACATAAGGGCACAACACTCACCATGGAAGTAAATGTCCAGCTTTTCCCCACATTAGACCTGGAAAAATGAGAAATGATTCAAAAATGAACAATAAAAATACATGTGTTTACATGTACCAATGCGTGTGTGTGTGCGCGTGTGTGGGTGTGTGTGAGTATGTGTGTGTGAGTGTGTGTGTGCGTGTTCCAGTGTGTGTGGTGTGTGCGTGTGCATGTGAGTATGTTTGTGCGTGCGTGCATGTCAGTGTATGTGGTGTGTGTGCGTGTGTGTGTGTGTGCATGTAAGAGTAAGTGTGTGTGTGTGTGTGTGTGTGTATGTGAGTGTATGTTTGTGTGTGTGTGTGTGTGTGAGTGTGTGTGTGTATGTGAGTGTGTGTGTGTGAGTATTACCTGCTCACTGATGTAAGGGTGAGCCCTGTCCCAGACCTTACTGCAGGGGCAGCAGAGGGAGTTTTGTACTGGCTTGAGATGAATGTCATCATACAACTGGTCACCTCCACTGGTCCTGATTTCTGAACGTAAAGGAGAAAAAAGTTCCTCACACAGTTGGGCAACTGCCATAAAATGCATGAGCCACTCTGAGGTGCTTCCTGTAACATGTGCTATGTCCACAAGGCTGTGCAAGGAGGGCACAAAGACCAAGGAAGGTAACATTTCACTTTAAAGGTGCAACATGCAAGTCTGTTGTGAGAACACTTTTGTTCATATTTGGCAAAATATTCTTCACATCCAGACAGATATCACTAAATTAAAAGGTCTAATCTGGTCTCACTCTGACTGCCCCAGGCTCTGAAATGAGCCGCTCCAAATTTCACTGGGCCTGAATCTTAACACCCAATCAGGAGAGCTCTCTGCCCTGCCTCCTGTTGCACGTTCACAGTGCTGCCAGAGCAAACACAGTGGGCGGGGCTAGGGCCACACAGATAAGAGCACAGCAGAGGCAATGTTAGCTGGCGTTCCAAGTGATGTGAATCTCCTGTACTACCATGTCATCTTACATTTAAAAACTTTTAAACTATATTTTTTACTACGAATTAGACATTTTTCACATAAATTTGATGTTTTACATAATCACTGATGGACACTGAACAGAAAGCAGGGTTTAACCCTTATTTACTCATTGGTAAAATGAGAGAGAATAATTATCACATTCACATGCACAACAGTAAATGCTCCACTAAACTTGCTAGTTAGCTATGCTAACTGGAAAAACATCAAGCTGTCAAGATAGCTATTTACTTTGTACTGATAACAACCAGTGAGATCAGAGAGACAGATCAGAGCATGTAGGCCCCAAGCCTCCAGCCTCCTGAGTGAGATCACACACACACACACACGCACACACACAGTGTTGGTGCTTCGAGCCTCACGGCCTCACCCTGGGCCTCTTGGTTAGGGAGCAGGCGCCGGGGCTTGGGAGCATGGCCAGCGTGGGCTGGGTGGACATCCAGACGGCGTCTCTCTGTTCTGGCGCCAGGGCTCTCCCTCTGGTCTGGGACTCCTCTCCTGCTCGCTGGTCCTCCTCCTCCTCCTCCTCCTGCCCTCCAGAGCCTCCTGCTCTCTCCCTCCCCCTGCGGAGCCCCTCCAGCCGCTGGGTCAGCTGCGCGTGGAGCTGGAAGCCGCTCAGCTGGGTGGAGCTGCGCTGCTTCTGCAGGCCCACTGTGGGGAAAAGCTGTGAGCACTGGTCTGCACAGAGAGAGGGGGGGGGGGTGGAGAGGGTGAGATAGAGAGAGAGAGAATCAGTACCTTCTTCCCTTATGAAACATTACATTACATTACATTACATTATAGGCATTTAGCAGACGCTCTTATCCAGAGCGACGTACAACAAGTGCATTAGTTCCAGGTGCAGAGGTGCAGAAGAACACACAAGAGCGAAGTAGATCGTAGTGCCAGAAGTGACCACATAGATCAGGAACATCCTCACACACTGTCTACCAGCGCCCTTCAGAATAGACTACGCACTTCTATCAATAACTTCTGAACCAGTGTGTGGCCAAGTCTCAATATCTCATCATCACTACTGACTCGTACACCCCTCCCCCCCGGTTCCTCCCAAGGGTTCTTCCTCTCTGGCCCACACAGGTAGTTTCTCCTAGCCACAGTGGCGCTAGGCTTGCCCTATGCGAGGGTCCATTGCAAAGCGTATCGTGACAAATGTTTGTAAAATGCATTATGCAAATACGTTTGATTTATCTGGTCCTCATTTAAAGGTCTTCTCTTTGTGCCAGCAAACCATTTTAAAACTAAAGGTGACAAAGCATTCTCTGTATAGGCTCTAAACTGTGCAACTCCCTGCCAGATAACAACACCGAACAAACAATCTACTATTTTGATTGATTTACTTTTTATGGTAGAACAGACAAACAAACTTTTTCTGGCAATACTGGCACCTTTTTATTGCATTCATGCAAGCACATAAACAAATGACGAAGTGTTTGAGTTTGCGTTATTAATATCTTTGCTTCCTAGTTAAATAGCTGTCGGGGGTGATTTTCAGCCTCCATTAAATCAGTGTTATTTGGCTAACAAAGCTAACGGCTAACGGAGACAGGCTATACCCTGTGACAGAGCTGAGGAAGTGCCCAGAGGAGGTGCAGGAGGAGGCGGTGCAGGAGGTGCACGTGCTTTGCGAAGGTTTCTCTCCTGTAAGGCCAGCTCAGATGCAGATGTTCTTTTTCTGCCGGTCTCACTCGTCTCCTGGGATGGCAGAACTCTGGTAGGAAAACACCAGGGCCGAGGTCCATCACACAAGCATCACACCGTTAACAACCCCACAAGCCTCACAACCGCACACACCCACAAGCCTCACAACCACACACACCCACAAGCATCACAACCACACACACCCACACACAAGCCTCACAACCGCACACACACACACACACAAGCCTCACAACCACACACACACACAACCACACACACCCATAAGCATCACAACCGCACACACCCACAAGCAGCACAACCACACACACCCACAAGCCTCACAACCGCACGCACCCAAAAGCCTCACAACCGCACACACACACAAGCCTCACAACCGCACACACCCACAAGCCACACAACCGCACACACCCACAAGCCTCACAACTGCACACACACACACACACAAGTCTCACAACCACACACACCCACAAGCATCACAACCGCACACACACACAAGCCACACAACCGCACACACACACACACACACAACCACACACACCCACAAGCCTCACAGCCGCACACTTCCTGCCACCCTTCCACAAAGACTGAAGTCCATTTTCAGACAGGTCAAACTCACGGAGGCTTTAGTTTTCTCCAGACAGGCTGGGAGTCTGGCACCATGTTTGTACTGTCATCTGCAAGATAAAAATGTGTTCATGTGAGGACAAACATTTTGAAACATAACATCAAACCAGTAAACATTCAGTAACACATCAGCAATGAAAATGTACCTCAACTTGTAAAATGTGACTCCAGTGTGTTACTAGAATAAAACTAAGAAGGACTCTGTCAATCGAATTACAGTCCAGCTTGTCTAATAGTATGAGAAGGCAGTAGTCCCTCACTGGTATAGGATACAGTATGAGAGAGATGACCGTGTTCCCACGCTTATCTGCTTACACTTGCCTTGTTTCAGTTTGTGTTGATAATGTAGAACATTTCATTTTAGTTCCCGAGTAAAATCACAGGCAAGTTCCTGATTAACAATACTGAATCAGAGGAGTGTGGAGGATAAATATCTTAAGCTGACACTGAATTTGAGATATACATTAAATGATTTTGGAGGATTACAGTTCACTGAAATGAGATGTATGTATGTTCGTGTTTTCTGTATATGTGCATGTATAAATATGTAACTAAATGAGCACATGTACATATACAATCACATTATTGTGTTACTATTCTTTGTTTGTTATCTGATGGTCCTCATGTTCCTTGCCATGATTTGGCAATACAAATGCAAATTGTCATGCCAATAAAGCACTTTGAATTTATGTGGCTCTTACCCAGAAGCTGTTCATCATCCTCTTGTTCTGTCTGCACCATCTCCACCACTTTGGCTACAGGGATATTCTACAGGGAAAGGATGAGCGTTAGAGACACACTATACAGGGAAAGGGTATGAGTGTTAGAGATATACCCTTTCCCTGTATAGTGGAGTGTGTCTGTAACACTCACACTCCACTAGTACAGGGAAAGGGTATGAGTGTTAGAGACACACTCCACTATATAGGGAAAGGCTATATCTCTAACACTCATACCCTTTCCCTGCAGAGAGCAGAGAGGAGGAGGGAGATATATAGAGCAAGAGAAACTAAACTAATCAAAAGGCAAAGAAATTGGTTGGAAAGTCATTGGGAATAAAACATTACTTAAAAAACAGAGAGGGGATGAAAGGGAATGACGGAGTGAGAGACTGGGAATGAGGCAGAGAGAGTGGGAAAGAGAGAGAGGTGGGGAGGGAAATTAACTCGCACCCTGTGGAATTTGTCAGCAGGTGAAGGTCCACCGATCTGCCTGACGCTCCTGCCTCCCACTGTGCCAATGGCGTCACTCTGAAAATCAGTACTGTTAAGCTCCCACATTTTCACACAAAACACCTATACTGCGCAGACTATAGCCCTGCTCCTCCTGAACTCCATCTCTGTTCAGACTACAGCCCTGCTCCTACTGAACTCTCTGTTCAGACTACAGCCCTGCTCCTACTGAACTCTCTGTTCAGACTACAGCCCTGCTCCTACTGAACTCTCTGTTCAGACTATAGCCCTGCTCCTACTGAACTCTCTGTTCAGACTATAGCCCTGCTCCTACTGAACTCTCCATCTCTGTTCAGACTACAGCCCTGCTCCTACTGAACTCTCTGTTCAGACTATAGCCCTGCTCCTACTGAACTCTCCATCTCTGTTCAGACTACAGCCCTGCTCCTACTGAACTCTCCATCTCTGTTCAGACTACAGCCCTGCTCCTCCTGAACTCCATCTCTGTTCAGACTATAGCCCTGCTCCTACTGAACTCTCTGTTCAGACTACAGCCCTGCTCCTACTGAACTCCATCTATGTTCAGACTATAGCCCTGCTCCTCCTGAACTCCATCTCTGTTCAGACTATAGCCCTGCTCCTACTGAATTCTCTGTTCAGACTACAGCCTTGCTCCTACTGAACTCTCTGTTCAGACTACAGCCCTGCTCCTACTGAACTCTCCATCTCTGTTCAGACTACAGCCTTGCTCCTACTGAACTCTCTGTTCAGACTACAGCCCTGCTCCTACTGAACTCTCCATCTCTGTTCAGACTACAGCCCTGCTCCTACTGAACTCCATCTCTGTTCAGACTATAGCCCTGCTCCTACTGAACTCCATCTCTGTTCAGACTACAGCCCTGCTCCTACTGAATTCTCTGTTCAGACTACAGCCCTGCTCCTACTGAACTCTCTGTTCAGACTACAGCCCTGCTCCTACTGAACTCTCTGTTCAGACTACAGCCCTGCTCCTACTGAACTCTCTGTTCAGACTACAGCCCTGCTCCTACTGAACTCTCTGTTCAGACTACAGCCCTGCTCCTACTGAACTCTCTGTTCAGACTACAGCCCTGCTCCTACTGAACTCTCTGTTCAGACTACAGCCCTGCTCCTACTGAACTCTCTGTTCAGACTACAGCCCTGCTCCTACTGAACTCCATCTCTGTTCAGACTACAGCCCTGATCCTACTGAACTCTCTGTTCAGACTACAGCCCTGCTCCTACTGAACTCTCCATCTCTGTTCAGACTACAGCCCTGCTCCTACTGAACTCCATCTCTGTTCAGACTACAGCCCTGCTCCTACTGAACTCTCTGTTCAGACTACAGCCCTGCTCCTACTGAACTCTCCATCTATGTTCAGACTATAGCCCTGCTCCTACTGAACTCCATCTCTGTTCAGACTACAGCCCTGCTCCTACTGAACTCTCTGTTCAGACTACAGCCCTGCTCCTACTGAACTCTCTGTTCAGACTACAGCCCTGCTCCTACTGAACTCTCTGTTCAGACTACAGCCTTGCTCCTAATGAACTCCATCTCTGTTCAGACTACAGCCTTGCTCCTACTGAACTCCATCTCTGTTCAGACTACAGCCCTGCTCCTACTGGAATCCTGCGTGTGTGTGTTTGTGTATATGCATGTGTGTGTGTACGTGTGCATGCCATTGTGTGTGTGTGTGTGTGTGTGTGCATGCATGTGCTAACATTCCTGTTATCAATCACCTCAGCTCTAACATGCTTCACCAATTTTATAGGTCCCTTGTAGTATTTCTGCTACATTCCATTCTACTGTTACTTTAAACCAGGCTGGCCAGTGGAGGATGGGCTCCCCCTCTACAGCCGGGTTCCTCCTGAGATTTATTCCCATCGGGGAGTTTTTCTTGCTGCCGTTAAGAGGGTTTTTTCCCCACTGGGAGTTTTTGTACCTTATGTACTTGCTATTTGGGGGTTCAGGTCTGGTGTTTGCTCTGTTGCTAATTAAATTAATTGTGTGTGTGTGCGTGTGTGTGCGCATGTGTGTGTGTATGCGTGTGTGTGTGTGTGTGTGTGTGTGTGTGTGCATACCTGTCTGTGTATACGTTCATGTGTGTGTGTGTGTTTGTGTGTGCGTGTGCACGTGTGTGTGCGCGTATATACCTGTCTGTGTATGCGTGCATGTGTGGATGTGCGTGTATATGCATGTCTGTGTAAGTGTGCATGTGTTTGTGTGTGTATGCGTGTGTGTGTATGCATGCATGTGTGTGCATGCACGTGTGTGTGTGTGTATGCGTGCATGTGTGTGTGCATGTGTGTGTGAGTGTATGCATGTGTGTGTACGTGTGTGTGTGTGTATGCGTGTCTGTGTACATGTGCATGTGTGTGCGTGTGTGAGTGTGTATGTACGTGTGAATGTGTGTGAGTGTGTGTGTACTTGCCTGCTCTCTCCTGATACCTGCAGTATGTGCTCTCAGGGGTTTGGGTCATCATTAACTCTCTGATGTCAAATCCTATCTTCTTCCCTGAGGAGCTGACCAGCTCCAAGGCCGGTTTGACCTTTGGTCTCATCATTGGGGTTGCTGGGAACAATTTCAGTGCATATGCTCACTTAAATCCACTGTACGATATAGAATATTAAAGTATTGAGACAAATGCATCAAGTAAACAGACATAATTGCATTCTGTAGTGTAATTGAGAATACCAGACATAGAAGAAAGCCCAAATTCGCTAGAGGAGAATGGTAGACTGTGTAGCACAGCTTTGATGGTGTGGAACTGTTCATATTGTGTGAAAGACACCAAGCAAAGCTTCACTCAGGGAGATTAGCACTTTACTGGACTGGGTAGAGGCAGCATGGGTGAGACTGGGCATAGACAGTGTGGGTGAGAGGGTGAGACTGGGCGTAGACAGTGTGGGTGACAGGGTGAGACTGGGCGTAGACAGTGTGGGTGACAGGGTGAGACTGGGCAGGGCATAGACAGTGTGGGTGAGAGGGTGAGACTGCGCATAAACAGTGTGGGTGACAGGGTGAGACTGGGCATAGACAGTGTGGGAGACAGGGTGAGACTGGGCATAGACAGTGTGGGAGACAGGGTGAGACTGGGCGTAGACAGTGTGAGACAGGGTGAGACTGGGCGTAGACTGGGAAGGGTAGAAACAGTGTGGATGAAAGGGTGAGACTGGGCACAGACAGTGTGGGTGACAGGGTGAGACTGGCGTTACGCACTTGCTTGCAGCACACTCATGGAGGGGCTCTTTCCCATACTGCGCCCAGCACTGGAGATAAAGGTGTTGGACTCTGACACCTTCCTCCTTGCAGGGGTCCCACACTGTAACACAACAAACAGCCCCATATTACAACACTAACACCCGCCCAGGAGCCCGCACCTGAACCCAGGACGACAGGTCACCTGCGGGGGGTGCAGTCTGCCCGGGAGGGGGAGGGGTCTTCCTGCGGCCTCCTCTGAGCCGGTGGGAGAGGAGGGGACGTGTTCTCCTCCATCCCGCACAGACGGGGCTCCACGCGGCCCCGGCTCACTTGGCTTTCAGGAACGAGAACCTGTTCCGTTTTTGTCGCCAAACAGGGTCAATTACAACCGCGCGCCGGCAGAAATGAGACAGCGAAGAACACGAATCACCGGGGCCGCAGCCGGGGGCCACGCTTTACCGCTACAGCTGTGTGTAGCGCATTTACAGACTCTTAGCGGCGGACAATATGACCAAAACCTCCTATCACAGTTGTTTCAGATGTTTCATGCCATAAGTAGGAAACACTGGGCATGTGGTTTCAAAAAAGAGGGTTTATTCAGTGCAGAATGTAAGTATCTGGACAGCAACATTATTTGTTGTTGGCTCTGTACTCCAGCATGTTGGATTTGAAATGAAACAGCAAATATGAGGTTAAAGTGCAGATTGTCCCCACAGGCCGTACTGACACAGCCAGCAGGAAGTACTGACACAGCCAGCAGGAAGAACTAACACAGCCAGCAGGAAGAATTAACATAGCCAGCAGGAAGTACGGACACAGTCAGCAGGAAGTACTCACACAGCCAGCAGGAAGTACTGACACAGCCAGCAGGAAGTACTGACACAGCCAGCAGGAAGTCCTCACACAGCCAGCAGGAAGAACTAACACAGCCAGCAGGAAGTCCTAACATAGCCAGCAGGAAGTACTAACACAACCCACAGCAAGTACTAACACAACCCACAGGAAGTAACAACACAGCAAACAGGAAGCAGAGCCTCACCTGAGAGCTACTCTCGTCCAGGATGATCTGCACTGTGGTCTTCACCACCGAGCTGCTCGTCTTCCCCACAAACCTCTAACACAAAATCAACGACGCAGGTCTCACCTTTCAGTACACACGTCTTACGTTTAGATAAAACACAGTTCACAGGTCCACTGCCACACAGTGTGTCCTCCATTTTATGGCACAAGATCAGTGGCAATATATACATTTAAAGAAATAACAATTTTTTAATTTGGAATAAACAGAACCTCTGAGATATGAATGCGCTTATTGAAATTGTATGCTCATGATTTTATTCGCCTCATCTTTAATTTTGTTTGATAAATTTATTATAATAACTAAAAATCAAGGTTATCTTAGGTTATCTTAAGAATTTTTTATATGGCTTTCCATACACTGAGAATAAATTGAGAATTATTTACTTTCGTTTAAGAAAACCTCTTTGGGGATTCATACGTTTAATTCAGTAAACCGTTTGATTCTGAAAATGGTTTGATTGTGAAAACTGTCTGGCTCTGGGAAGTGTTTGATGGAAACATAACTGGTGCTTTCACAGCACCCACCTTTTGTTTGGCATTCCCATACACGTTAATGGCAGCCTGCAGGACGTCCAGCGTCTGGCTGAAGTGGATCTGCAGTTCCGAGCCTTCGGCCCAGCCCACACTCAGAGGCTCGGTCAGCACCAGCACCAGCACCTTCCTGCCTCTGGCCTCTACCACAATCACACAGGGAACACATCCCATGAGAGCTCCCAGCTAACCCTAATCTCACCCTAACCCTTAACCCTAACCTTACCCGAACCCTAACCCCCCAACCCTAACCTTACCCTAACCCCTAACCGCTAACCCTAACCTTATCCTAACCCCTAACCTCACCCAAACCCTAACCCCCAACTTCACCCTACCCCTAACCTTAACCCTAGTGGCCACTGCCGCCCTGCCTGTGGTTGGCGAATCTGCGCTACATCCCTCCAGCAGTGGACTGCTGAGGCTGGAGGGGTGAGGCGGGGGTGGGCTGTAACCCGATGCTAACTGGCAGGGGAAGAGCCCTGTAGCCCTGTAGCGCGGATGTGCAAACCGCTGGTACGCGGCTCAAACACACAGCAGCCTCAGGCGCCTGCTGTGCTGGCTCTCCCCAAACCCACGCAGGCCTATAGCATGAAGACCGAGAACCGTGATGAATGCCAGCAGGACTGATCTCCCCCAACTACATGCAGCGGTCCACTGCAGTACAGGAGAAAACAGCATGCTTACCTTCCACTGCGTAACTGTGGACCTCATTCTCTGGAATGCAGATGGTGTCCCACTGACCCTCCTAACAAACACACAGCCCAGGAAACACATCCATTATCTAAGTTAGCATCCTAACAAACTCACAGACCCGTAAACACACCCATTATCTAAGTTAGCATCCTAACAAACTCACAGACCCAAAAACAAATCCATTATCTAAGTTAGCATCCTAACAAACTCACAGACCCAAAAACACATCCATTATCTTAGTTATCATCCTAACAAACTCACAGACCCACAAACACATCCATTATCTCAGTTATCATCCTAACAAACTCACAGTCCCACAAACACACCCATTATCTCAGTTACAATCCTACAATCCTAGCAAACAAACAGAACTCTGACGGTCCAAGCCAGACACACACATCCATTATTCAATATTTTCAGTGCGTCACAATCAAGATATGATCTGAATAATTATACTACACAACACGCATTCATGAATGTAATCAGTCGGAACATTCTTTGTTGACTAAATTCACATTACATTTTAATTTAATATTTTTATTTACATAGTTAGGGTCTCTGCTGCACAGACCATTTAAAGAGTCACTTTCCCGCAGTGTTTAGAGGGCCTCTGGCCCACACAAAGTTTCATATTTACAGACCCAGCAGTGAGCAGAGCTGATGTGTACCTGTGTGTCCTCCTTAGACAGAGAGAAGTAGAACGAGATGCTCCGGCTTCCCAGGTTGAAGTCAATCCAGAACTCCTCCAGTTTCTCATCCATGGGCATCAGCAGCTGCCAGCACAGAAACACTGCTCTGTGAGCTGCACAGTAAAAAAAAAAAAAAAAAAAGGCAGCAGCACCTACACAACACGCGCAATACGTTCACACTACTCATACATAGTGCTATACCAGGGGCGACACAGCTCAGGAGGTAAGAGCGGTTGTCTGGCAGGGTTGCCGGTTCGATCCCCCGCCCTGGGCGTGTCTAAGTGTCCCTGAGCAAGACACCTATCCCCTAATTGCTCCCCACGAGCTGAGTGGTACCTTGTGGCAGCCTGGTGTGTGAGCGTGTGTGTGAATGGGTGAATGAGAGGCAATTGTAAAGCGAATTGGATAAAAGCTATATGCAGTCCATTGACCATTTACTATATACATCAAACACAATACAGCGCTAACGATAGCCTATAGTACTACAGGTAACAACAGTACAGCACAGCACTATTGGTAAC
The DNA here is from genome assembly GCA_025169545.1 of Anguilla japonica. Classification (NCBI taxonomy): domain Eukaryota; kingdom Metazoa; phylum Chordata; class Actinopteri; order Anguilliformes; family Anguillidae; genus Anguilla; species Anguilla japonica. The sequence goes on along the minus strand of CM045893.1, from coordinate 37,407,246 downwards.
TACAGTACTAAAGGCAAATATTGCACCGCTAACATATAACACTATACTGGCACTCAGTGCAGCACAGAAGTGCCTAGTCACCACACCGTCTCACTCTCCACATACATTAAGCTTCTGTACTCTTTCCCCCTCATGTAAATACACAGAATTTAGATACAGCTTCACATAATAAAGTGGCAGATGGAGTTAGTTCGTTTGTCTGTTACTTTCTGTTATTATCTACTAGTCAATATCTATTCAATAAAAAACGGCACACTTTAACCCATCACAAAATGTGTTCATTATTCATAATAGCCATCTATATGTAAGGAATGTGTTGAAGAAACATGGGAAAATTACTAAACTTGGGTAAACATGGTTAGCACAGCTTTTGGAATATGGCTGCGAAACATTAGTGAAAGATCAGTTGTATCATTTTGATATCAATGATTTGTTACACAGACAGATGCTTAGTAAATATCCTTTTAACAGATAACATACAACATATGTAGTACAGTAACACAGCTAACACACCAGACAGTAGACAACACGTTTAGTACAGTGACACAGGTAATATACTGTACTATAGAACGTATATTGTATTACAACGCCGTTACCATACAAAACTTTATAGAACACATATGGCAACAGCGCTATAGTAACTATAGAACTGTATAATACATGAGTAATACAACAACACTGAAATGGTTATTAAAAAACTGCAGGCTTCTGTCTGATGACAACAGGAGCGCCATGTTAATGAGGCCTAACACAGAGCTAATTCATTCGGCTACCGGCTGCACAGGGGGCATGAGGCCTAACACAGAGCTAATTCATTAGGCTACTGGCTGCACAGGGGGCATGAGGCCTAACACAGAGCTAATTCATTAGGCTACTGGCTGCACAGGGGGCATGAGGCCAACACAGAGCTAATTCATTAACAGGGGGCAGAGGCCTAACACAGAGCTAATTCATTAGGCTACTGGCTGCACAGGGGGCATGAGGCCTAACACAGAGCTAATACATTAGGCTACTGGCTGCACAGGGGGCATGAGGCCTAACACAGAGCTAATTCATTAGGCTACTGGCTGCACAGGGGGCATGAGGCCTAACACAGAGCTAATTCATTAGGCTACTGGCTGCACAGGGGGCATGAGGCCTAACACAGAGCTAATTCATTAGGCTACTGGCTGCACAGGGGGCATGAGGCCAACACAGAGCTAATTCATTAGGCTACTGGCTGCACAGGGGGATGAGGTCCAGTGGAGATCCAGAGGAAAGCTGAAACAAGCTGCTGAAAATAAGGGGCACGGCGCTGTGTGGCAGGCAGAAGCTGTACGCTGATTGGTCAATAAGCATGCAGCCAATAAGGAGTACGCTATCAAACTGCCACTTAATGTGGGTGGGCGGTGATGCAAGAAACTGACCTCATGCTTGCCCAAAAACACCTCCAGGCAGGGGTACGAATACACTCTGCAAGAGGAAACACGGGTCCACGACGTGCCCATTTAGTACAAACATCATCAAATCACAACTGGAAAAATGGTTAGCGTTCTAGAAAACACAGTGTAAAATCGTACAATTACATACAAATTCACAGTTTGACAGACGGATCAGATGGATAAATCCAAATACCTCCTTTTGTCTCCTTGCATGCCGTTCACCAGGTTAAGAAACTTCCGGCAGTCCTTGGATGAAATAAAGATAATGGCCACATAATACATCATTAAGCACACAGCAGGCAGTTGTACTCTGTGCAAATGTGTATTTTGCAGGGTATTTTACATGCACTTTTTACCACGCCCACCCAGAACAAGCACGTCTTGACCGCCAACACCCGTGACGTGACAAGCAATTACTACTTCCCACAAAAATAGTTCCTGTGTGCATCCCGTGTGCAACTCCAACTTTTCTGGTCACCATTTCTTATACTTGCTGGTAAACAAAGCCCTGGGTTCCTTCAGGGACGAGTTTCGTTTCACCCGAGCGCAGAGACACCATTTCAATGTGCATTCTGATGCAGCAGCGTCAGTAGTGTGTAGAAGGCACTTTCCAAACAGTCCCTATTTGTAGTGACCTCTCAGCCGTCCCAGGTATGTATTTTAGGCATTTCTATTAGGTCTCCCTCAGCCCCTTGGTCAGCTGGTCTGTAGGAAATAAATCCTTTGTGTGTGGCTGAGTCATAATTAGGGGCTCCAGTTTGTCTCCACCATGTGACCTGCAGGGATTTAAACTTCCATTTCAATCATTATCCTCCAGGGGTCCCCGTAGCACTCCAAAGACACAGTCTAATCATATAATTGAGCTGCCTCCCCAGCTGTCATGAGCAGTTTTGTGGCGTTTTCACCTGGGAAAAGAAACGTCCTTGGAAGAGAGTATGCTTACCGTCTCGAACTCAGAATCCTGAATCTTGCAGAAGGCGCTAGAGACAAACTCCATGGTAAACCAGCGGTCAGCGAGCTCCGGTCTTTGTGCACGGCTGGTCATTCTGCAGAGGGCCTCCATCAGTGCGATCTGCAGGTCATAATCTATGCAGCAGAGAAAGTGTGTGTAAAGCTCTGTGAAGCTCTGTGAAGCTGTGAGAAGCTGTGTGAAATCGGGTAGCAGTGTGTAGCTGTGCGAGGCTGTGTGTAGTAGTGTGAGGCTGTGTGAGGTTGTGTAGCAGTGTGCAGCTGTGTCACACTGTGTGTCGGTGTGTGTAACGGTGTGTAGCTGTGTGAGGCTGTGTGGCAGTGTGTAGCGGTGTATAGTGGTGTGAAGCTGTTTAGCGGTGTGTAGCGGTGTGTAGCGGTGTGTAGCAGTGTGTAGTGGTGAGGCTGTGTGTAGCGGTGTGTAGAAGTGTGAGGCTGTGTGTAGCGGTGAGACCTACCTCCACCTTCCAGAATTCTGCTGGCCAGCTTATCCCTACCACAATGACAAAAGAAAACAGAATTCACTACATAACTCCCTCTTCAGAGATCAGAAAAATACAGCATCAAAGGAGCACCAAAAATCTATATTTAGATTTTTTAGTGCGGTAAAATGAAAAATTGAAATATTTAAACAAGCTTTCATGGCCAACTGAAAATTTAACTGACAAGACTTGACGATGGTTACTTATGACCCATTGTACATTTTAACAGTCTAGACAGTCTTCAAAGGGTTGGACAGTTAGTTGGGCCATATTAATTCTAAATAAGTGTTGTGAAATGGAAAAAGACGAACTTTCGTTACTGCACTAATTCAACCCAGCCATGACAGAAATCTGTATTTTGTTCAACCAGTTTCATGAAATCTGCCTTTGTGCTTCTGTTTCTATTAAAGAGAATTGACACAAAAGGTCTCTGAGATCTAGACTGCACGTCACAACACATTTTCATAACATACATGACAACTGAAACTTCTGCTGACAACAACATCTTCCGCTCTTTCTTCAATTCAGGGGGGATTTTATCAAGAATGATGTTCAGCTTCCGCACTGCCTGCAGAGACAAATGTGGAAACACAATTTGAGATAAAAATCCTTTTAATTTTTCCCAAAAGCTGATAATATACATTCATTTTTCCAAATTTAGAATGACACATTAGATAAAAATAAATTTATTTTCACAAATGCAGAGACACACTTATAAAAAAATTAAAAAATTAAAAAAAAATCTTTCACAAAGGAAAAACGCACATTTAAATGAAAATAATTTTGTTTTCCCAAATGCAACGCTAAACCGTCACCTTTCATTCTTACCCAGAACCCAAGAATTACCGCTGAGACACTAGGATGAAACCGCCATGTAATTCATAAAGCAACACAGCGAAGCAGCTGTGAGATCTGGCGGCCTCCCTGACCTCTTTCTGGATCATGATGTGAACTCTGGTGTCTGCAGCCAACAGGCCCACGGGATGCAGGAATGACTCCGTCACCTGATACCTTCCTGAGAGAAAAAGACCTTTCGCGTGAAAGCGATCCACTGACGTTCACAGAAAATGCTCCCTGACCCCAAGGATCAACGCCGGGATGAATATTCAGATCAAACCAATAAATAAAAAAAATTTAAAAAACACGCTTACCTTCACTGTTAGCTTCATGAACCACCTATAAGAATAAAAACAGCACTGTTCAACAGCGTGTCCCTGAGCAGTCAGTAGGCCAGTTTCAAGCTCGTCTGCACTCGCATGAATCAACATGGAGGCTGAGATTGAGGGTCGCAGTGTGAGCATTGTTTGACTGTTCCAAATAAAAGGAGGGAAAGCATAAAGAAAAACGAAAACAGGTCTGGTGCGGTTACTCACCATCAAAGCGTCGAAGAAGTCTTCCGCAAGGTTGAGCACTGTTTCGTTCCTCTCCGGCCCTGCTTCCAGCCACAGCTCAAGTGCTTTCCCATACCACTGCACCATGTGGACACAAAACGAGTCATAAACACCTATCCTATACCACTGCACCATGTGGACACAAAACGAGTCATAAACACCTACCCTATACCACTGCACCATGTGGACACAAAACGAGTCATAAACACCTATCCTATACCACTGCACCATGTGGACACAAAACGAGTCATAAACACCTATCCTATACCACTGCACCATGTGGACACAAAACGAGTCATAAACACCTATCCTATACCACTGCACCGTGTGGACACAAAACGAGTCATAAACACCTATCCTATACCACTGCACCATGTGGACACAAAACGAGTCATAAACACCTATCCTATACCACTGCACCATGTGGACACAAAAGGAGTCATAAGCACCTATCCTATACCACTGTACCATGTGGACACAAAACGAGTCATAAACACCTATCCTATACCACTGCACCGTGTGGACACAAAACGAGTCATAAACACCTATCCTATACCACTGTACCATGTGGACACAAAACGAGTCATAAACACCTATCCTATACCACTGCACCATGTGGACACAAAACGAGTCATAAACACCTATCCTATACCACTGCACCGTGTGGACACAAAAGGAGTCATAAACACCTATCCTATACCACTGCACCCTGTGGACACAAAAGGAGTCATAAACACCTATCCTATACCACTGCACCATGTGGACACAAAACGAGTCATAAACACCTATCCTATACCACTGCACCGAGTGGACACAACATGAGCCATAAACACCTGCCAGGCTGGGTGCCATCTTTTATGAAAATGGATTATGCTGTAATATTATGCTCCACCGTTGGCTAGGGTAATTCTCAACTTGACTGTCAATGCTTAGAATTCAATAAATACTTGAGGTGCAAATCAGCTTAATACTTGGCCCCTCAGGACAGAAAGTTCCCATTGACGACTACAAGAGTATAAAACACCATATGAGCATTAAACACTATATGGGCATTAAACACTACATGAGCATTAAACACTATGAGTATAACACACTATATGAGTATTCAACACTATATGAGCATTAAATACTATACGAGCATTAAACACTATATGAGTATAACACACTATACGAGCATTAAACACTGAGTATTAAACACTATACGAGCATTAAACACTGAGCATTAAACACTATATGAGCATTAAACACTATATGGCGAGCATTAAACACTATATGGGCATTAAACACTGTATGGGCATTAAACACTATACGAGCATTAAACACTATATGGGCATTAAACACTATACGAGCATTAAACACTATATGGGCATTAAACAGTATATGAGCATTAAACACTATGGAGTATAAAACACTATATGAGCATTAAACACTGTGTGAGCATTAAACACTATATGAGTATAAAACACTATATGGGCATTAAACACTATATGAGCATAAAACACTATATGAGCTTTAAACACTATATGAGCATAAAACACTATATGAGCATTAAACACTATATGAGCATAAAACACTATATGAGCATTAAACACTATATGAGCATAAAACACTATATGAGCATTAAACACTTATCTTCTTAATAAGGGCTTGAGTTCCATTCCCTGACACCAGTGGTCCTCCTGGGACAGTCAGAGACTTTCCAAACCTGTGCAGGCAGCTCAGGCACAGAGACGCATGTTTTGCGTTCCCCTTATCCAACTCCTAAGAGACAGTGAACACATTAATCTTCCTGAACGCTGAACTTTTCTGACAGTGTTGGGGGGGCGAGGACTTGGCCCCTTACCCTGTTTACGAGTCTGTCCAGCTTGCTGATGAATTGTTTCGAGCATTTCGGATGTGCCTCTGCGCTGGACTCGTCCCGAAGTAGCTCCTCCAGAGCGTGGAAATCACTGCGCTTCAGAGCCTCATGAATCAGCTTCTCCAGCTTCAACAGGGAGAGGAATCAGGTCTACCTGGGAGCTGCTTATCTACAACTCAGGAGCTAACATATGACCTTCTCAGGGACTCAGTATGCAGCTCCAAGCACACAATCATACATGTGCAATTATGCTGCGCGTGGTTTACCATGAAATCAAAAACACCAAAGTCAGATTCAAGAACATGCCAAAAGGCTCATCAATAATCCCAATCTGTTAGCCTATATGAAATACTGCTTTTTATGTTCGACAGAAGTTTGTCTTTCTGTTCAATATGTAAAGACCGTTAACTGTTGGCTTTACATTTAGTTGTCAGTATAGCTTTCTAAATACAAATGCAATGGATGGGCAATTACAAACTCCATCACCAAGTCTGCTGTATTTTTTTTTTACTTGTTACAATTTTACTCCTCCCAAAGGGGGCAGGGGGCAGTGAAGGAAAAAATTATAATTGCCAGAGAGAAATATTATTTATATAGGGTAGGAATATGCACAAGAAATAGTGATTTTCACAAGCTTCTACCCACATTAATACACACAAACACATAAAATGTGTCCTTGCGTTTGGCAACAGATAATACAAGATGAAAGAAAAATCCTTACTCAATTCATTTAATCACATTTTCTCTTTGAATAATAGAATACACCCCAAAATTACAACTTGTAAATGTCACAATATTACCTGTTGGCCCTGGCAAGGTAACATATTCTCCTCAGGTAGTTTGCTAAAATAATAAAATACCTGCAAAATCAAAAACAATTATTTATTTACTTATTATTAGTGGAACAACTTCCAAAATAAGCTCAATTCAGATAAATAGTAAACGGTGGTTTTAGTTTAATCCCCCACGCAAAGGATCTGAGTAGGTTATTGCAGTGGCTGATTTGGAATACGCTCAATACACAATGAATTCAAACCATATTGTTCTGCATAAGGTGCTGCTTTTCGTCAGGCGTCAGACTAAATTTGGTAGAAATTATTCTTTTTTATTGAATGCATTATTGAAAAATATTTCTGACAATGGAATAAGGAAACACTTTGTAACCTTGCCAAATTTATGCTGCGAGCATAAGTTTGGCAAGAGACGGATAGTATTTAGCAGTAACACCGCTACGTACTAACGTTATATGATTCAGCAACAGCAAGTTTAATTCCCAAATGTCATACCTTTAGACCGAAGGCACATTTTTTACTAGAGCCTATATTTTATCTATAGCCGCGTTTCCACCGCAGGAACTTTACCCCGGAACTAGGAACCTTTTGAGGAACTCAGTGCGTTTCCACCGCAGGAACTAGGGTCTAAATTTAGTTCCTGGGGCTTTATTTTACCCCCCAAAAAGTTCCTGCTCGGGGGGTAGTACTTTCCGAAAGTACAGGAACCTTTTGGGTGGAGCTTGCAGCGCTGAACATTTCTGATTGGTCGAGTACTCGCAGCATTTTTTTGTATTTATTTTCTACCGCCATGTTTGAAAATATGCAGCCGCAAACCAATTTATTTTCATAATAACTTCAAATCAAACTTGTATGTTATGCGGCGCAGTAGCCTAGTTTTGGTTATAGCCTGCCAACGTCTTGAAATTATAACGGCTCTTCTGTTCTTTTCTTGCTTTAGTATTCGTTTTTATAAAATGCTAAGCATATTACGTACCAAAACATTCAAACGAATTAATTCGGTTTGCTGAATATTTTCTTCCGGATTTTCTTTGTTAGCCCATTGTAATTGTCTCAAAACGTTGATACAGTTATGTGAGGTACGCGGTAGTTCTGCGTAATTAACATTGGTGATACAGTAAAAGCAAACTGGAAATCACCTTCCGCACTTTTTGTCAGAGAAAAATAACAGGTTAATTCTAGTAATCGTCGCTTTAGCTTTTTCTGACTGCCGTAATTTTACTCTGCCATTCTTCAATTCCACAAAAAGACCAGGAAGACTATGGACTAATTTATGGTGCATGGTTCGCATCTGGAGGGCACACTTCGCTGCTCGGCTAGCAGTAACTTCGAAGGAAAGCAAACGGTGGCTTGTACCCTGCTGCTAATTAAAATTTCACGCAAGTCCGAGTTTTCGTTCTATTCTTGTCATTTTGCGATTAGCCTATATGGAATTGACAATGAGAAAAGTAATCAAACAGCAAATTGTTTACAACGTGTGCATGTTTTATGCTGTTGTTGCCAGTTTATATTGGAAATGTGAATGCATTCTGTCGCTTCGGATGTCAAGACATGAAAGTGAATGTTCGCATAAAAACATAATGAATGTGCTTGAGAGGATATATAAAACAGTTACAATCTGACTATTGGCCTGTTATATCCTTTTTGTTGCATAACAACGGTCCAAGTTCAACTACCAACGACAGTCTATGCTACATTTAGTAAAACCTATTTAACAGGTATAAATGCATTGGAAGTCATTGTTGGTAACCACATAACCCGGTTATTGACTACTTCGGTGGTAACAGAAGAAATCTAGGAGGATGGACCGACGACAACGTCGCTATTTTACACTGTAGCGAACTAAAATCTTCGCGGAACAGCAGAAAACGCAGGCAACCGAACCTTTTAGTTCCTGGATGTCTTAAAACGGGTAATTTGGTGTTGCTACATTTAGCCAGCATTTCCATAAACATACATTGTGCAGTGACTTTATTCATAGACTAGCCAGTTAACGTTAGCTAAATACATGCGTAGCACTAGACCTAGTGTAACTGACATCCACTGTTATTTTATTGGCCAGAGGAAATACTTTGTCATATAATTTAGCTAAATCTATCAGTTTCTCTTAATCTAGCTAGCTAGCTAGCTAGCTATCCATGTACCATTCAAGCCTGTAGGATTTAGCAACTATTAGCTATGCAGCGTATTGGCTAGCATCTAGCACGTTAGCGCACATCAGGCAAGTCAGGTATTCGCAGTTAGCTAGCTGACTAAACCTACATCAGTGACGTTTCTGCTAGCGAAGTTACATACCAACCCATATAGTTTATCGTGAAACTTCCATTTGTAGGTCAACATATAAAATACAAAGCAATTACAAGCGAAGTAACCAAAGTGAAAACCGACTAACGTTATAAATTGTTTACCGTAACGTTACGTCAGTTAAGGTTAGACTTCTAACTCACTGTTAACAGTTAGCTCCTTGACTTGTGGGTCTTCAAGTGCAACCCATCCAACTGCTCCCACCTTTGACGATCTAGTGTTATTAATAGCCTATATTCATTTGAAAATTAGGACATGTATCAAATGTTTCTCTTTTTATGATAAAACGTCGCTCTGGTACGTCCTAAAATTATATATTGGTTGCCTTCTTGTTCAGTTAGGTGGCACAGCGCACCTAGTCACTTCGGTTAGCTGATTCACGCGACATTAAGGCGCGAAACGTGGCCGCACGAACCCTGCGCTTCAAAAGCACAGACGTGAATATTTAACTAGATGGGATAGCACGCCTTCAGCTAACAAACATGTTAAGTCCCGTAAGTCAGCCTGTACTGCGCTTGTTGAGGGAAAAACCAATGAACGACATAAGAATGTATACAGTTCAGTGGGTAAAACATTGGAGCTCCCCTTAAAATGAATGGGGACTGTCAGACTGTTGAAGGCAAAATAAGCCGTCCTCCATGGTATTTTGAAACTCGATTGACGTTACGTTTCATATGAAAAGCAGATTGAAAAATATCCATTATGTAATAAAATGCACACCTTTTAATAAGTATTTTCCCAAGACTTCTGGACCTAAACAACCATTGTTTCAGAAACTACACAGTGCAGTCGGACTGCGGGAATCAGATTAAGCAGAAGGGTCGCTCTCGCGCGTTGAGGTTGGGGAAATCGCGGCTGGCTGAAATCCTTTCTTTCCGGAAGACGCTATGGCAGAGCTGCCAGGCACAGCCTGCGCTAGCACACCTAGGATTCAGCACCAGACACCGTGTGCAGCTCAAAGTGTGGTAGCAGGGCATGCATCCTTGAGACATAAGGCCAGGGACACTCAGCCAGGTCTAGTGTTAGCATTACAGCAGCCATACCTCCATGCACTCTGCTCCTGCCAAATGGCTGAAGCTAAGTAGGTGTGGGCTTGGTTAGTACTTGGATGGGAGACCACCAGGGAATACTGAGTTGCTGCTGGAAGTGGTGTTGGGTGGGCCAGCAGGGGGCAATCTTCCCTCTGGTACAAATAAACCCCAATACCCCAGTGCAGTGACGGGGACACTGTGCTGTAGGAGATGCCGTCTTTCGGATGAGACGTTAAACCGAGGTCCTGACTCTCTGTGGTCACTAAAGATCCCATGACACTTATCGCTAAGAGTAGGGGGTTCCCCGGTGTCCTGGCCAAATCCCAGATCTGGCTCTCGCAAACCTGCCAATAAAAATCATCCCCAGACTTAATTGGCTAAATAAATGTTCTCTCCCTCTCCACCTTCGCTAACGTGTGGTGAGCATTCTGGCGCAGATTGGCTGCTGTGCATCACCCAGGTGGGTGCTACACATTGGTGGTGGGTGAGGTGAGTTCCCCTTCACTGTAAAGCACTTTGAGCATTTGGAAAAGTGCTATATAAATGTAATTAATAATAATAATAATTACCATTTATATGTTTCACAAAATGTTGTATTTGTACAGAGAAAGATAATAATAAACGGATATATATATATATATATATATATATAGACAGAAAAGCTGGACACAGGGAGATGCGGAAATTCCGGATATATCCGGCGTTTTATTGTGAGTGAGAGAGAGAGAGCAATCAGCAAAATACAAACGAAAAACCTTCGCCCTTCGCCCGTCACCCTCATGGGATCTGGGCAAAAAACAATAAGCTAAAACAACAAAGACAAAATAAATTATACGGGTCGCTTTTCAGCTGCATACGTCGTACGGGCTCCGGCCTCTCTGGCTCTGGCTCTGCCTCTCTCCGTCGTAGGGGATCCCCGGGCTGCGTCCGAAGTCTTTTTTTTTTTGCTTAGGAAGGTTCCTAACAGGCAGGGATCAGCAACTTACGGTCCTCGAGGGCCAAGAACTGCTGGTTTTCCACCCTCACTTTTCCTGGGAGTCAGGTGTGAAGACAGTCTAATTAATCAGTAGCACTAATTACCCGGGGGAAAAGAAAAGAAAACCAGGGCTGGATTTGGATTTGAGGGCCAGAGTTGATGATCCCTTCCCTTTAGCATAGGGTACAGTCAGAGACTGCACAGTGGAACCATCCTTTACGGAAGGAAATGAGAATGCCGTCCCACAATTCCTTGCGGTAGCAACATTTAAAGAATACAGTCTGTGATTTTAAAGCGGCCGTTCACGAAAACCAGAGACTGTAAAAAATATGGACAAAGCTACTGTGACGTCACCCATTGCCTCTCCGTGGGTCTCTAAAACACGTTTTGAAGCTTAATGGTCGTCTACTGCAGCTGTAAATAGCACACGCCATAATGAAATCACTACGAAATGGGATGCCTGCATTTTCTGACTTCGCACAGGTGGACCGTGGTCGGAGCCACAATGTCAAGGCCAAGAGGCGCCACCTCCCACCCCAGTGACCATAGACTGTAGCCCTTACTGTAGCTTAGTTTTCCGCAGTAATCAGGAAGTGACGCAAACTGTACCTCATTGGTCCACAACAAATATTATAACAGTGCTCAAATGACACAATAAATCATGAAATCGACCCATGGACAGTCATAAGACGAATAAAATACACATATTGTGACTATTTGTACTCATGAGAAAAAATTATTGACTTTGTATTTTGACCGCATTTGTACTGTAGACTTACATGGAAACCGGATATGAAAACACCTATACTGGAGCCAACCGTAGTGGCGCTAGTGAGCAACCAGGAACAACAAGACCAGGAAATCAGCTTCAAAAACGAGTCTGGTTTTGGCCGCTTGACGAAAACAAACGATCAACATGACCCAGTTGTGTGGTGGTTCTTAAGGTATTATATGCATAGGCTTATCAGATCATAATCAGCATATTAAACATAACATAGACGTCTGTCTTTCAAAAAAAAGGGATGAGATGTTTTTAGCCAGATGTTTTTAATTCAACATGTTTGAAACTTATGATATGTACAGTAGTAGATTTGTAGGCCTAACATGTTATGCCTATCTTGCATAAATGTAACAATTATTTTCATACAATCATACTATTTGGGATTCATGTCAATAAATATGAGTGGACAGGAGGGTGAGTGTGAGCAACCATTTCGTTTCACTTTTGTGACTGGTAGCCTATATTCCTTTTTTATTTCAATTCCAACCTTGGTAATGAAGTAATATTTTTCACCAGGTGGTCCACCTTTATATAGCCTGCACGAAACAACACTAAGTTCATACAGGGCGAAGTATCTAAGATGCACTATTTGATAGTCCATCTTCGGAACATTGTAGTTTCACCACGGCAGACCCACGTCATTAACATTAGCCATCGCATGATGATGTAGCCTAGTGTAAGTGCAGTGGGATTCTCTTAGCACCGCGGTTGTCTTTTCTAAATCCTTATGAATTCTCCTTCACATCTTTCCATGACCTCATGACGTTTTCCATCGAGGTCAAGGACAAGTGGTTAGGAAAAGACATAGTCAAAAAAAGGAGGAGAGGAGAGAGGTCTGAGGGTCTCGTGGTCTCGTTGAGGAATGTTGTTGGGATAAGGTGGATGAACTGGCTGGATAAGCATGTCTGCTGTATTAATGCAACTAATGCAATGTGTTGTTGTCTGGGTTTCTCTTTAACATTTTAAATACGGATGTAGTGTATTGGGATACAGGACACAGTTTGGGCATAATGGATGCTACTTAGGCTTCAACATACAGCTACTGATAGTTCTACCGCACTTTATATAGATGTTTCATTTCGGCACAAGCGTCTGCAATGAAAGTGAGTGCAGTTGTTTATTTCATACAGGGAAGTGAAGCGTCCTCACTCCTCACAAAACACAACCCAGCAGGTGAATAAACACGAGGGTAGGCTTCTTTACAGCACCATTTCTCAGTGAGAGAGGTGTAGCAGTAATAAACGATACGGCTACGGCACGAGCCAGGCAAGTATACACATTTGCGTGCCTAGCCCAAAAGGAGGAAAATCACGGTTGTCATGGGGACGCGTCTACAACAGGGGACACGGTGCCGTATATAATGTTGCAGGGTAACTTGAAAGCGAATTTGCTGACTTGTTAATGCAAAGCGCATTTGTTTGCATTAAAATATCGAAGCAACAAATGGCAGAGCGCAACTAACGAAGTGATGTCAAAGAACAAGGTATGCTGCAGGTTGTTTAGCAAACGTAGAAAATTAATTATGTATGTTTCTCCACATTTGAGCTAGCGAGATAGCTAGATTCTACTACCGTCTAGTAGGCTAGCCAGTGCATGTATGAGGTTACCAAGTAAATATACTTAGCTGTCTAGACAGATGCTGTTCCAGCTATAGCAAATTGTGTTTTGTCGAATATTTCAAACTGAGCAAACTTTATAACTATATTGCCCGCGGTAGGTAAATGGCGCAGTAGTGTTGCTCAAATAACGTAAAAAAAAAAGTTCTATTTCACAGACTACGGCGTATAAGGGTCCTCACAGCTACCAAAAAAGGAGAGAGGGGTAAGTTCTGACATTAAAATGTACAACACCTAATTTCTGAAACATGAAAGTATGATCGTGCCCATTTGAAATAGTATTTGTCCTGTATAAATCATTAAACGATAGAGTAAAAAAGGGCTTTTGTTGTCGATATATAATAAAAAAAAGAGATATAGCTCTCATTTCACGTGTTTTTATGTTAATGTTATTAAAGTAATCCAGTTTTGATACTCCAAACTTACACAACATTTTAGACTTTCTTGAAAAAAAAAAAAACAATCCATTTACAGTGTGGTAGTGCATGAAAAGATTAATTCAATATTTAAGGGACCAAGTGTGAAGGCATCTTATTGAATGGGTATCATATTTATAATAAAGTGCCCTATTTAGCCAATTTAAATAGTTTTTGTTTTTTACTTTCTACTGCTTTGGAAAATGCTGGTGTTTTTTTACAGGGATTTCCAGAAATGGACCAAACTTGGTAAGCCCTTGATAAGTAGAATCAGGTGTCTTAGTGCTGGGCTAAAGTGAAACCCACATCGGCCCTTTTCGGATAAGTTGGGACACCACTGATCGTGACAATAGTGTTCCAAGGTGTATAGCCAAGTTTTTGTGTTCACAGAGAAGGAAGAAGCTGTGTGCGATACAAGTGTGGACTGACCAACACCATACAGGATGTGCTTAAACAGAGACCAGGTTGGGTCGAGATCAAAGAGTGAGTTTCTCTAATGTTTGACTTTGATGTTTCAAGCTTTTTCCTTTTGATTTCAAAGGTAATTCAGTTGTGTATGTGTTTGTGTTTGTGTGTGTGTTTGTACGCATGCGTGTGTGATGTTTGTCATCCAGTGACAGCGAATGGGACTTTAACTGGTGTGATGTCAGCTGGCTGAGGGAGAATTTTGATCACTCCTACATGGAGGAACACGTGCGAATATGCCATTTCCGCAACCACTACGAGGTGAGTCACCACTCAGGTCCATCCCAGTGGGCAATATTTTAGCGACTTGGTGTTAAAACAGGGTGTGTGACAGTTGTGATAGTTCAGAGTTGCTGATATTGGAAAAGGGTTTGACAGTTGTGATAGTTTAGAGTTGCTGATATTGGAAAAGGGTTTGACAGTTGTATTGTTTGTCTCCTGGTCAGCTGACCCGCAAGAACCTGATGGTGAAGAACCTGAAGCGGTACCGGAAGATTCTGGAGCGGGAGGCTGGCCGGCTCGAAGCGTCCAAATGCGACTTCTTCCCCCGCACCTTCGAGCTGCCCAGCGAGTACCACCTCTTCGTGGAGGAGTTTAAAAAAAGCGCAGGCAGCACCTGGATCATGAAGCCAGTGAGAAACAGTCACTATGGATGACATTTGGCAGTAGGGTTTCTCGGTTTGTGCAAGCGGGCTTACCTAAATGACCTCTACGGAGTTATGCAGAGCATAGTGGTGTGTGTTTCAGTTGAAGTCCCTGATTAATTTAATGTTCCGGAATCGAATCCTGACCATGGCCAGGAGGCCTGCAGGGATATGCTCAGTGGGCTAAAATGTCACCCAGAGAGAGAGAGATTCAGCAGGTCTTAATCCAGAGAGAGATTCATCAAGGCTTAATCCAGAGAGAGATTCAGCAGGGCTTAATCCAGAGAGAGATTCAGCTGGGCCTAATCCAGAGGGAGATTAAGCAGGGTTTAAACCAGAGAGAGGTTCAGCAGGGTTTAATCCAGAGAGAGATTCAGCTGGGCTTAATCCAGAGAGAGATTCAGCAGGGTTTAATCCAGAGAGAGGTTCAGCAGGGTTTAATCCAGAGAGAGGTTCAGCAGGGTTTAATCCAGAGAGAGGTTCAGCAGGATTTAATCCAGGGAGAGATTCAGCAGGGCTTAATTCAAAGAGAGAGTTTTAGCTGGTCTTGGTGCAGTGAGTGAATGAGAGAAATATACATAGAGAGAGAGAGAGATTCAGCCTACAGCTGCAGGAGCAAAAAATTATAAAACAGGGTGGGCAAACACTGCTTCTAAGAGATAATCATGTGTGTTTCTGTCCTTCCTCTAACCCAGGTGGCACGGTCACAAGGGAAAGGCATCTTTCTGTTCCGCAAACTCAAGGACATCATAGATTGGAAAAAGGTACCAGCATCCTAACAACAGGCCAGTCCTTTTAGACTGGTGTACACCTCAGTTATTTACATTCAGATTGTGACTGGTGTACACATCAGTTATTTACATGCAGACTGTGGCTGGTGTGCACATCAGTTATTTACATGCAGACTGTGGCTGGTGTGCACATCACGGTTACTCTTCCTGGGCAGGACGGTAGCCGCGCCGAGGAGCAGAAGGATGAGATCCAGGTTGAGAGCTACGTGGCACAGCGCTACATTGAGAATCCCTACCTCATTGGGGGTGTGTGTCCCTCCCCAGCATTGCTGCACTCAAAATACTTTTAATTCCAAATCAGTTTAGTGGAAAAATATTCCCACATCTACAGCAACATTGACCCTTTATTTGGTCCTATTTTTCAGGTAGAAAATTTGACTTGAGAGTCTATGTGCTGGTGACATCAGTAAGTATTTTTGGAAATTGGTGAAGGGTTTTTGGACTTGAAGGAACAAAACTGTGGAGAGAAAAAGTCCAAACAACAACCTTGAACTGCCAAAGGAATATATTTTGTTTGTAGATGTATTTTTGCACTTTTGTGTGCATGCCTGCATGTGCTTACTTCTCTGTGTTAATCTGCATGAGTGTGTGTGTGTGTGTGTGTGTGTGTGTGTGTAAGATGTGTATGTAACTGATTCCATATACTCTGTCTCTCAGTATATTCCGCTGAAGGCTTGGCTGTATAGAGACGGATTCGCCAGATTCTCCAATACCCGGTTCTCCCTTAACAGCCTGGATGATCAGTGTATCCTTCCCTCAGTGTCCTCTACCATGGGCTTTCCCATAATGCACCTGTCCCTTAGTATCCCCTACCGTGGGCTTTCCCATAGTGCACCTGTCCACTAGTATGTCTGATATATCAGGTCTGATGAGCCACAGCATGGCAAGTGGAAACAGGAGGCTAACTGGCAAAGTAAGAATATGGTGCCCTTCAGAAATGTGTAGGAAAACAAGACTATGAGACTGCAGAAAGACTACAGACTGCTTCAGAAATACTGACTACAAGGACAGATGGAATGGCTATTAAAAGTTGTAAGGGATGCATTCACTGGCTGTTCTGTAGATAGAGAGAGGGGTACAAGGGCATGTGTTCACTAGCTGTTCTGTAGGTTGAGGGAGGGGTACAGGGTGTGTGTTCACTAGCTGTTCTGTAGGTAGAGAGAGGAGTACAGGTTGTGTGTTCACTGACTGTTTTTTAGGTAGAGGGCGAGGTACAGGGTGTGCGTTCACTGACTGTTCTTTAGGATATAGAGAGGAGTACAGGGTGTTTGTTCACTAGGTTTTCTGTAGGTAGAGAGAGGGGTACAGGGAGGGGTACAGGGTGTGCGTTCACTAGCTGTTCTGTAGGTAGAGAGAGGGGTACAGGGAGGGGTACAGGGTGTGTGTTCACTAGGTGTTCTGTAGGTAGAGAGAGGGGTACAGGGAGGGGTACAGGGTGTGTGTTCACTAGCTGTTCTGTAGGTAGAGAGAGGGGTACAGGGTGTGTGTTCACTAGCTGTTCTGTAGGTAGAGAGAGGGGTACAGGGTGTGCGTTCACTAGCTGTTCTGTAGGTAGAGAGAGGGGTACAGGGTGTGTGTTCACTAGTTGTTCTGTAGGTAGAGAGAGGGGTACAGGGAGGGGTACAGGGTGTGTGTCCACTATCTGTTCTGTAAGTAGAGAGAATTCAGTAAAGTTTTTACAGCCTTATATAGCTTTACCAATGTAGGGATAGTAGTCAAAGAATGGAATACCATCGTAGTATTCTATATGTAGAATTGAGAGATATGTGAACAGATACCTACTAGCAAAGTCATTTCCTGTTTCACAATGATGGTTTTTGGTGTGTTTTTAGATGCCAGAACAGTTCAGGGACCAGGACATCTTGAGTCAGCTTTAGATGACAGTCGGCAGGTGAGGATGACGAAGGCTCAAGTCGTAGAGATGATGAGGAAGATGCATAATGAAAGTGATGGTCATACCAGTGCCGTACAGGAGGATCGAAGAACAGAGTCTGAGCCAAAGTCCGTTAGCACACAGGGAAGATTTTCAGTTAGGAACATCCTGCTGTTGATGAAGGTTTAGAAGGTAAGTCTGACTGACTGGACGGCATATTTCAAACAGTCTGTTGCTGATGACGTTGCCGGTCATACTGTAGAAGAGAGCAGTCTGTAGAGCAATATAGAAAAGTTCTTCACAGTTCTGACTGGACATCAACAAAACAACTGACAAAATTAAAAACTAATATATATTGTATTGCACTTGTGGTTTTTTCAGGCACTTCGATGTGAAAGTTGGAAATTTTGAACTCTTAAGTGGCTCATCCCGTTAAGGCACTGTTATAGTTGCATGAATGGGGTCCATGTCCTGGTATCAAGCCCCGCTGTGCCAGTGCCGACTGTGGCCAGCCACCCTGCAGGGCCATGTACAGTTAGCGCTAGGATTGCCCCGGGGTGGGAGGGTTTAAGTCACCTGCGATGACAGCGTCTCATCGCTCACCAGCGACCCCTGCTGGTTGATCAGGCACCTGCTAATCTGGCTGTTTTGCTGAGCTGCACGTGAAGTGTCTTCCCCCGGCTCAAGTCTGTGCGAGCCTGTAAGCTGGCGGGAAAAGAAGAGGCGTCAGCATTGAGTGCTGATAGATGCACTTGGGGAGGAAAAGTGCATTAAATCCTTAACTCTGATCCACATGAAGACGTGCATCTAACCAACGTAGCAGTGCAAAAAACAGCACCAGACTACGACCCTGAAAAGGTAAAAGAAAGTAAAGACTCATCTGACAAGCCTGTTACAGCATTTCACTTGGATCCTTTTATGATCACACTCTTATCCAGAGTCACGTACAGTAAATGGATGGTAAATGGACTGCATTTATATAGCGCTTTTATCCAAAGCGGTTTACAATTGATGCCTCTCATTCACCCATTCTCACACACACTCACCAACAGTGAAAGGCTGCCATGCAAGGTACCAGTCAGCTCATTGGGAGCAATTAGGGGACACACTAGGGGACTGTGCCAGCCACCCTGCAGGGCCATATACCTATACATAACATAGCTCTAGCACTGCCCCAGGGTGGGAGGGTTTAAGTCACTTCGACACGCCCAGGGCGGGGGATCGAACCGGCAACCCTCCGACTGCCAGACAACCGCTCTTACCTCCTGAGCTATGTCGCCCCAGTAGTGGAGAACACCAGCGTTACTCTCAGGAACACAAATATTCAGCATCACCAAGAAGGCACAGAGGCCCATTAATAATCAATAAGTGTTATGTTAACCAAACAAATGACGAGAGAGAGACAATCTTTATACAGCTATGCCTATAGCGGGTATGCATTGACGTCACTTTCCCACCGGAATACGCCCCCTCAGTCGGGATTGAGTGGCAAAACATGCTGCGACATGGCTGCCTTTATTAGAGGAAACTGCAAAGCCGGGAGTAAAACAAACGATTATCTACTTAAATTAAAGGCAGTTGGACTCGACAGTGATCCTTACAACTTACCAAAGAACCAGTGGTCCATGGACATTCAACAAGTGCCTGGATTCCAGTTGTTTCTGGGAATTGCAGTGATCCATTTGCTTCTCTTTTCTTTAGCTTTCGGCAGTCTGTAAAAAGATAGCTCCGATTTTTTGTTGAATCTATTTGCACAGTCAATCGCACAACAGCTCTTTCCCATTTTCTATGTGTTTTTTGTGTTTTCGCAGCATTCAAGCTGAACACTAACGCTGCCACTCAGTAGTCGTTCTGTCACTCAGTGGGTGTAACCGCTGTGACTTCCACTTACTGTGACGTCATGTGCATACCCTCTATAACATTCTCAAAAAGGAAATCCAGAGAAAAAGGTAAAAAGAAAGGATATCTAAAGATGGTCACGGATATTGAAATTGTGCAATTTGAAGAAGTGGGTCTTCAGTCTGCATGGGAAGATGGGCAGGGTTTCTGCTGTTCTGACTACAGTGGGAAGATGGGCAGGGTTTCTGCTGTTCTTAGTGCAGTGGAAGATGGGCAGGGTTTCTGCTGCTCTTAGTGCAGTGGAAAGATGGGTAGGGTTTCTGCTGTTGGGAAGCCTGTTCCACCACCGGGGGGGGGGGGGGGGCAGATAATCCCCTGTCCTCTCTACCTCTCAGTGATAATACCCTGCCCACTGTAGCTCTCGGTGATAATACCCTGCCCTCTCCACTTCTCTCAGTGATAATTCCATGCTCTCTGTACCTTTCAGTGATAATTTCCTGCCCTCTCCACCTCTCTCAGTGAGAATCCCCTGCCCTCTGTACCTTTCAGTGATAATTTACAACCCTCTCTACCTCTGCGATAATCCCCTGGCACCCCCCACCTCAGTGATAATCCCCTGCCATTGCCACCTCTCTCAGTGATAATCCCCTGGCATCTCTACCTCAGTTATAACCCCCTGCCCTCTCTACCTCTCAGTTATAACCCCCTGCCCTCTCTACCTCTCAGTTATAACCCCCTGCCCTCTCTACCTCTCAGTTATAACCCCCTGCCCTCTCTACCTCTCAGTTATAACCCCCTGGCATCTCTACCTCTCAGTTATAACCCCCTGCCCTCTCTACCTCTCAGTTATAACCCCCTGCCCTCTCTACCTCTCAGTTATAACCCCCTGGCATCTCTACCTCTCAGTTATAACCCCCTGCCCTCTCTACCTCTCAGTTATAACCCCCTGGCATCTCTACCTCTCAGTTATAACCCCCTGCCCTCTCTACCTCTCTGCAGGGCTGTAAGTGGCAGATGCAGCAGCTTCGGCGGTACCTGACAGCCAGGCATGGTGCAGAGACCGTGGAGCAGCTTTTCAGGGACATCGACACCATTTTCATCCGCAGCCTCCAGAGTGTGCAGAAAGTTATCATCAATGACAAGCACTGCTTTGAGCTCTACGGTTACGACATCCTATTGGACCGGGATTAAAACCGTGAGACGTGCCTCTAGCACATCACCACACTCTACACTGCAGGGACACACAGGAACACATAGGGTCCCATGGGTAACATTAGAACTGTTTGTAGAGTCCACACACATTGTGATCGTCCTCACCTGAGGTGTTGATTATACAGGAGACTGATTGAGCTGCTGATTATACAGGTGACTGATTGAGATGCTGAACACACAGGTGGCTGATAGGGATGCTGATTACACAGGTGGCTGATTGAGGTGCTGATCAAACAGGTGGCTGATTGATGTGCTGATCACACAGGTGATTGAGATGCTGATCACTCAGATGGCTAATTGAGGTGCTGATACAGGTGACTGATTGAGGTGCTGATCACACAGGTAGCTGATTGAGATGCTGACCACACAGGTGGTTGATTGAGATGCTGATCACACAGGTGGTTGATCGAGGTGCTGATCACACAGGTGGTTGATCGAGGTGCTGATCACACAGGTGGTTGATCGAGGTGCTGATCACACAGGTGGTTGATCGAGGTGCTGATCACACAGCAGACTGATTGAGGTGCTGATCACTCAGGTGGCTGATCGAGGTGCTGATCACACAGGTGGCTGATTGAGGTGAATGCCTCGCCGTCGCTAAGCGCTAGCAGCCAGGAGGATTACAGAATGAAGTACGCGCTGCTGGAGGACACGCTGCACATCGTGGACATGGAGGGCAGGTGAGAATGTCAGTATTTGTCAGATACTGCTGCTGTGCTGCATTCTCTTCTGTTGTGTGCTCATTTCTGCTGTATTCTGTACTCTGTACTTTATTCTGTAGTACTGTACTCTGTGCTACAGTGCCCTCCAAAAGTATGGTAAGGGTAGTGAAATTAGTTATTTTTGCTGAACACTTAGGCCATTTGGATTTGAAAATCCAATCCTTTCAAAAGATTCACAGCGCTCTGTGCTGTATTACTCTGTGCTGTGCTTTGTACTCATTGCAGCGCTCTGTGCTGTGTTACTCTATGCTGTGCTGTGTACTCTATGTAGCACTGTGTGCTGTGTTACTCTATGCTGTGCTGTGTACTCTATGTAGTGCTGTGTGCTGTGTTACTGTGCTGTGTACTCTGTGCAGCGCTCTGTGTTGTTATTCTATGCTGTATACTCTGTGCAGCGCTTTGTCATGTTACTCTGTGATGTGCTGTGCTCTTAGCTGCTCTCTGTGCTGTGTTGCTCTGTGCTGTGCTGTGTGCTGTGTTACTCTGTGCTATGCTGTGCTCTGTGCTGTGCTGTGCGCTGTGCTGTGTACTCTATGCAGCGCTCTGTGCTGTGCTACTCTGTGCTCACAGCCTCTTCCCTGTCCCAGACTCAGTGGCAGAGAGAAGCAGGTGGGGGGATTTGACCTCATGTGGAACGATGGCCCGGTTTTCAAAGAGGACATGAGCCTGGAAACGCTGGACAGTTCCTGCTATACAGCAAATACACACCTGGGTACTTAACTAGACTCACACACAATCATACACACACACACACACACACACACACATTCACTCACACAAACACACACACTCATACACATACATTCTCACGCATACACACACACACACTCACACCCATACACACACACACTCACACTCATACACACTCTCACTCACACATTCACTCACACCCATAGACACACACACACACACACACACTCACACTCATGCACACTCACACACTCTCACTCACACACACACACACACGCATACTCACTCATACAGTCACGCACACACACTCACTCACACACACACACACACACATTGTTTTGTGAGATGTATTGAGAGATGCAGACTTCCCAATAAAAATGACAGGAAATCATTCATCCAATTTTCATATTAGAAATGTGAGAAATTTCTGCAGAACACGTTACTTGATTGCCAAACTTCACAGACCAGCTATTTATAAAATGCAAACATATAGTAACACAGCAACACATCAGCAGTGAATGCAGCATTAAGGTTTTTGTATCTATATATAAAATCATAAAGCGTGAAATGCATTCTTTTTTCATTGGTGACAGGATGTGTCAATGATCGGAAGAAGCAGCTTCGACAGTTCCTCAAGCCCCTCCCAGGACATAAGAGAATAAACCAATCACAGCCCACAGTTCCTCAAGCCCCTCCCAGGACATAAAAGAATAAACCAATCACAGCACCCCATCCAGGAAATGAAAGAATAAACCAACCACAGCTCACAGTTCATAAACCAATCACAGTGTATGGTTCCTCAAGCTTCTTCTGGGACATAAGGGAGTAAGCCAATCACAGTCTATGGTTCCTCAAGCTTCTTCTGGGACATCACAGCCCAGAGTTTATGAAACCCCTCCCATGACACATTTAACAAACAATGACTGCAGCTCAGCTGGGGGTCTGCAGAGTGACTGCGCAGCTCAGCTGGGGGTCTGCAGAGCGACTGCGCAGCTCAGCTGAGCGTCTGCAGAGGGACTGCGCAGCTCAGCTGAGTGTCTGCAGAGCGACTGCGCAGCTCAGCTGGGGGTCTGCAGAGGGACTGCGCAGCTCAGCTGAGCGTCTGCAGAGCGACTGCGTAACTCATCTGGGGGGCTGCAGGATCAGAAACGGCAGCAGTGGCTGCTTTGGTGCTTTTTCGTGTCTGTTCTCCTGTACATCTGAAGCAGGGCTGCCCGAACCTGCAGGATGGTAGATCTGAAAAAACCCCATCATCACCACCTACTCGACCCAGCTCTCAGTTCAGGGACAGCTGCCTTCCGCTTGAAGCACAGCCCAGAAACTGCCCTGGGGAAGGTCATTATTGATCTGCTCATAGCTACCGATGCAGGTGCAGTCAGCATATTGGTTCTTTTAGACCAAAGTGCAGCATTTGACACGGTCATCTTCTGCTGCCTTATGTTCTGTATTATTGCCGTCTGTGTGTACTGTACTTGTTTTTTAACCTTTTACCTTTAAGCGACCTTGGGCTCTGGAAAGGCGCTATATAAATAAAATGTAGAATTATGATGATTATTATTATTACGTCTTCAACAGCTCGCAAGACCCAACACACCTACCAGGCACCTATATTCCGCTTTCTCCGGGCGACTGGCACCTCTGCCCTCCATTTTCAGGTCACTTCACCCATCTGTTCTGTCCCCTCGGAGGCAGAATGAGCTTCCCACTGCAGTCAGGACAGCAGAAACCCTGCTCAACCTCCCACTGCAACAGAACAGCAGAAACCCTGCCCAACTTCCCACTGCAGTCAGGACAGCAGAAACCCTGCCCAACCTCCCCACTGCATTCACAACAGCAGAAACCCTGCCCATCCTCCCACTGCAGTCAGGACAGCAGAAACCCTGCCCACCTCCCACTGCAGCAGGACAGCAGAAACCCTGCCCATCTTCTGACACAGACAGAAGACTCACTTCTACAGATTGTACTACTAACCATCCTCGACCCCCTTAACCTTTCCTCTTTATCTTACTTTCTCTGGATTTCCTTTTGGTAATGTTACAGGTATAGCTGTGTAAAGACAGGTTCTCTCTCATCATCCCTTCTATTTTAACTACACAAATTGTCATTTAAGATTAAATTTAACACTCAGCAATATTACACTACTCCTCCGTGCCTTCTTCACAATACCATATTTGTGTGTTCCTGAGAGTAAGACTGATGTCCTTCACTCCTCTACATCACTCTGGACAAGAGCGTCTGCCAAAGGCCTGTAATAAAATGCAATTCTCCCAAACTGGACTACCAGTACAACTGAGTATTCTTCTTGAGGAAAAGGAGAATATTAGGTATAAAAATTGATTTAAAAGGCATGTGTGGCTTCTCAAATGATACACCAGGAAAACGGATGTGGTCTCAGTATTCCAGCATTTTATTGTAAGAACAAAACCCTGCATTATATATTACAAGACTAAAAAAACTAAAATTTATTTTAAAATAATTTTGTTTTTTTTTAAACCATCACACAAAAATAGAAACAAATTTTTGTACATGTCTTTAAAAAAGGTAACTGTACACAACAGATTATTAATTGCAAACACCCCCCAGATACCTGACACCACAGTGTGTAATCCTTTGTGTACAAAATGGAAATTTACATTATCTATCATGTTTAATTTCACTGTCTTGGTCAGATTCTAACCTGTTAAGTAGCCAGAGAATTGGAAAATTGGAAGATATGACTCTCGTGGATGATGTATTCATTCACCAAATGGCATGAAATCCTGCAGACTTTTCCAGGTAAGGTCCAGGTAAAAGAATCACTGTCAGCACCAAGTAAAAAAAAATCCACTACAAAACCATTTCGGCCCCAGACAAAATGCCTCCACAGTAAATTTCATGGGCGATTTTACCTGTAAGTAATCCACGTAGAATTTCATGTGACACCAAACAAATGAAAAAGCCTGCATTTTGGTTTGTGTCGAGAACCGATGCAGTGAAGACACGCAACAGTGATAGGCACAGCAATTTCAGCAGAATCTTCTAGTATGTGATGAAGTATGCTGATTTCTGTGGGCCGTGTGTGGAAATGTGATGAGAGGGTTAGGGTTAGGTTCCTATGCCGCACATGGTGTGGTCAGTGTGATGTGTGCGTGGGCCGCGTGTGGAAATGTGATGAGTCGGTTGGGGTTAGGTTCCTGTGCCGTGTGGTCAGTGTGACGTGTGTGCATCTCGGACGCAAAGCGATCACGTTTCAGTAAGAGGTTTCCAGTGTTGGGCTCCACCTCACTGAAAGTCTGCCGGTCGTGGGACGGGACGTACATGCTCCAAAAATAAGCAAATCTGACGTGCATCAGGATGAGTGACAGAACACCACATCCGTTCTACAACTGTCCGTGAAAAATATGCCCATTCAGCACTTTCTCATGGGAGACGGACATTTTGTGACTGGTCCCAGGTAGTGGTTAAGTCTGAGAGCTGTGGACTCATGATTCATAACAAGAAACATAGCAGACAGTTTGCAGAGTCATGCCAGTATCATCAATAAATAAAGGGAATCAGTCTCTAATTACCACCCTACTGCTATGGAAAGGCCCTATTACCTAAAACAAATTAACTTAATCTGGTAATGATATAATTGGAATAAGAAAATCTAGAAAAGGGGTACCCAGCCCCTTTACAAAGCTACTTTTTTCTACATTTAAAATGAT
The DNA here is from genome assembly GCA_025169545.1 of Anguilla japonica. Classification (NCBI taxonomy): domain Eukaryota; kingdom Metazoa; phylum Chordata; class Actinopteri; order Anguilliformes; family Anguillidae; genus Anguilla; species Anguilla japonica. Next base: position 37,381,288 of record CM045893.1, on the reverse strand, counting down.
ATATATTCCTGAACCAACACAAAAAAAAAAGTCAGCCGTTTCATAACCCTTGACTGACGGGTCTTTGATCGTTAAAATGAGAATAGTGAAGCAGAGCGCTGCAGTTCAAACCAACCGTGAGCCCGAAGTGGCTGTGTAACGCTACACGCAGCACGTTAGAATGCGCAACCATGAGCCCACAGTAACTGTAACGCCACACACAGCACGTTAGCATGCGCGATCGTGAGCCCGATGTGACTGCATAATGCAGCACGTTAGCATGCGCGACCGTGAGCCCGATGTGACTACGTAATGCAGCACGTTAGCATGCGCGAACGTGAGCCCAATGTGACTGTAATGCAGCACGTTAGCGTGCGTGACCGTGGCACAACAGTCACTGCGTTCCATCATTTCATGTTGTTCCCAACACAAGCTGCTGGACAGAGGGTTCATACCCAACATCGACCTGCTTTCTCTTTCCCTCAGAAAGCATTCTAAAGCCAAATCAGAATCACACTACAGCTTTTTTCAAATCAACATTCTTTTCTGTGATGTTAATCAGCAGTCTGATAGTAGAGATTTACATGAAGGTGGCGATTGACATCATTGTGGTTGAAGGAGCATCAGAATTGTTGGACGAATTGAGGGGTGGGGGGGTCCCAGGCCGGGGGTGGGAGGGGTGGGTGTCCCAGGGAGATCAGTGGCCGGTGGGCCCCAGGGAAATCAGCGGCTGGTGGGCCCCAGGGAGAGCAGAGGCTGGTGGCCCCTGGGAGAGCAGAGGCCGGTGGGCCCCAGAGGGATCAGCGGCCGGTGGGCCCCAGGGAGAGCAGTGGCCGGAGGGCCCCAGGGAGAGCAGAGGCCGGTGGGTCCCAGGGAGATCAGTGGCCGGAGGGTGTCCCAGGGAGAGCAGTGGCCGGAGGGCCCCAGGGAGAGCAGAGGCCGGTGGGTCCCAGGGAGATCAGTGGCCGGAGGGTGTCCCAGGGAGAGCAGAGGCCGGTGGGCCCCAGGGTGATCAGCAGCCCGGGGTTTGGGGGGGGGGTGGGGGGTGGGGTTCACAGTGGCAGTAGCTGAGTGGTGTGCAAGAGGAAGGGGTTGAGGTCCTCCACGTGCACAGCCCTGTGCAGTGCAGGCTCTGAGGCGCTCCTCTCGATTTTGGGCAGGAGGTCCTGAACCTGCTCAATGCCCACCAGAATCTGTAGAGGAAAAGCAGCACGTCTCAGCACTTTCACAGCTTTCATATGGCAAATACCTGTGACTCACCTACAGTGCCACAGTGGACTGAAACCTCTACATTTAACCTCTACATTTACATTACCACAGACCCAGGTTAATGAACAGGAGTGGATATGACCACAGACCCAGGTTAATGAACAGGAGTGGATATGACCACAGACCCAGGTACTGAACAGGAGTGGATATGACCACAGACCCAGGTACTGAACAGGAGTGGATATGACCACAGACCCAGGTTAATGAACAGGAGTGGATATGACCACAGACCCAGGTACTGAACAGGAGTGGATATGACCACAGACCCAGGTTAATGAACAGGAGCGGATATGAACACAGACCGCTGGCTGTTTCTCTCTCCCCTCTACAGGCAAAAGGCAATTAAGCCTTAGGCAATAAAAATCCTTGCTGAGGCCCTTGTCTGCGCATACAAATCTAGGCTGTCATGGCATCTCCTATCCTGGAGAGTTTAACTACCTCAGAAGAGACACCAGAACACAAAGCCATTTATGGGGTCAGGGCATGGTCACAGAATACCATAAGGATCATGGTTTCCTTTTTTATTTTAAATTCAAACACCAATCTGTGACTTGCAATTGAAATGATCAGTTGAAAGTCTTAATGTCTGTGTAACTGGTTGTTGAGGCCTGCCAGATTGGAAATTCACATTTTTGGAGGCAGCCCCAGTTTCAAGCGGAGTGGTACGACTGGCTTTGTCACATGGATAATATTTTGGTGTTACTTAGAGATTACAATACTTGCTGTACTTAAAGGCAGACTATGCAGGATTTTACCATGAAAATATGAAATAACCATGATAAAGTATATCGATGATACACTGGCACTCTCTGTCTTTATGCACTTTTGCCAAATTCATGCACCTTTACCTGTATTTGTTATTCTAAAATGTGATTGGGACGTTTCTGGGTGTGGTGCTCTTTTGTGTGTGGGGAGGGGTGGGCATGGCTACAGAGCCTGTGGTTTCGGATCAGATCGGTGGAGTGTTTGTTGCTAGCTAACTAACTAGCTAGCCACTGCAGTGGCCCAGATACAACAAAGCAAAAGGACAAGCCGACAGGGCTCGCTCAAGAACTAAACTTTGGAATTCTTTTTCCTCTGGGGCATCAGCTTAACTTCGCCAATTTGGATGAAAAGTTTGCGTTCTGTTGCACCAGTAAATAACCTTATCTCTAGCTATCCACCTAGGGTTGCCACACATCGGTTTTTGAACGGAATGTCCAGTTTTGAAAATGTTCAATTGTACATGTCCAGCACATGGTCCTGAGTAATTGATGGGAGACACTTACCGGTAGTTCCTAATTAATTTGTGTATCAGTGACTTAGTCAGGGGCCTACTTGGGGTAAGTGGGCAGGGTTTAAGATGGAGAAGACTTCTTTGATGGTAAACAGGAACACAGCAAAGCTAAAAAATCCTGCATAGTATGGCTTTACAATTATTGCCTACAACCATCACCTATGTTGCTAAAAGCAGAAGTAAAATGGAGCTGAGCCGAATTACCTCTAACATATTGTTTGGTCTCATTAGAAAGAGGCCAAAACCATAAATCTTTTGATTCTGATATCATGTTGCCCTGTGTCTAGCAACATGAGTCACTGCATTTGACAGCTTTTAGGAAAGCCAAGCCTTGTCTGACCCCCCTCCTTCCACAGTTTAACTTGGTATCTCCCAGTCAGGCCAAGCATCCTCCCCATGTTCATTCATCAATGAGGCCAGGAAGAGAGGGAGTGTCCCTCCCCCTCTTTCAACTACATGAAATGTGGGCCTGTTTTTACGTTTATTATGCTGCCACCCCAGTCCTGCGTCTGGGTCTGGGGGTTACGGTACATGGTCTTCCAAGGGTCTTATAGCTCATCTGGCATTTTACATTATATCCCTGGTCTTTTTGGAATATTCTGCTGTCTGTTGGTTTCTGAACTGTGGTCCTGGTTTTCTTGGAATTACCTTTGGCGAGACAAAGCTACGGTCTGGGGTCTTCTTTCATTCATATTGTGAATGTAACTGGTTTGCATCTGCACATTTGTTGTTATAGACAGTTGAACTTTCATCTCTACATTGACGTTGAATGCCTGTTGTAACTTGGTAAATTTATTCATTTCAATCTGGTTGTGAGTTTTTATAAAAGTTGATCCAACAAGTTGCTCTGCCTATCAAGGAATTTGGTGAATGAACTGATAATTGATTTTTGATAAGTGGTGAGTTTTAACTGTCGATGTCACTTGTGTTCTGTATTCAGAGTGCAGAACATAAAGACTACTGGATTTTCTCAGTTGAGGTTCTTAAAGGCAAAAAAATACTCCAACGAAGTATTTTTAATTGATACCGTCCATCATATTGACAAATAACTTTAATTTAAAATACATCTCTCGATAGTGTGAAATATGATGGAAGGGGTTCATTCAAATGACTTGAATGAATGACGGCTGCAAAGACGTGCGAGTTCCAGAGACTGACAAATAGGCGGACAGAGAGGACCTCAGGTGAGCGCACTCTTACCTGTGGAAACAGGGGCCTTTCGTCTCGTTTAAACTTCAGGCAGTCTACGATGAGTCTCTTCATGGCTTTGGGGGAGTTATTGTACAGCTTACTGAGGTCAGGTGACAAATAACCCCGCCCTACCATGAAGAGTATCTGTGAAAAGAACGACCCGTTATTTACTCACGGGAAATATAACATCCAGAACTCTAGGGGCCACAAATCAAAATCACAAGTACAAGCAGTTCAATGGAGGACCTGGTTAACACCGCAGAAACAGTGTAGAAACCCTGTAGAAACTTATTGCTAGCTAAACATGTGAATGAGGATCCTTTGCATGATTCCCAGAACAAGTAGGTGCCAGTGAAGTCAGCATCCCTGTACCCCAGCTGAAGAAGCCTCTCTCATCCAGAATAATCATCCAGCCTCGCTGCCCCCCTTCTTCTCCAAAACCCTGGAATGTGGAGCATCCAATCATCTCTCTCACTTCCTCTACAGAATAACCGTCTGCACCCCTTCCTGTCCGGGTTCAGGGCTGGTCTCGGCACTGAAACTGTCCTCCTCACTGTGCACTGAGACTGCCCCCTCACTCAGCAATGAGACTGCCCCCTCACTCTGCACTGAGACTGCCCTCCTCTCTGCACTGAGACTGCCCTCCTCTCAGCACTGAAACTGCCCTCCACTCTGCACTGAGACTGCCCTCATGTCTGCAGTGAGACTTCCCTCATGTCTGCACTGAGACTGCCCTCGTCTCTGCACTGAGACTGCCCTCATGTCTGCACTGAGACTGCCCTCCTCTCTGTACTGAAACTTCCCCCTCACTGTAAACTGAGACTGCCCTCCTGTCTGCACTAACACTGCCCCCCTCTCTCCACTGAGACTGCCCCCGCACTCTGCACTGAGACTGCCCTCCTCTCTCCCCTCACTCCACTGAGACTGCCCCCGCACTCTGCACTGAAACTTCCCCATCACTGTGCACTGAGGCTGCCCTCCTCTATGCACTGAAACTGCCCTCCTCTCTGCACTGAGACTGCCCCTCACTCTGCACCGAGACTGACCTCCACTCTGCACTGAAACTGCCCCCTCACTGTGCACTGAGACTGCCCCCTCACTCTGCACTAAGACTGCCCCCTCACTCTGCACTGAGACTGCCCTCCTGTCTGCACTAAGACTGCCCCCTCACTCTGCACTGAGACTGCCCTCCTCTCTGCACTGAGACTGCCCTCCTCTCTGCACTGAGACTGCCCTCCTCTCTGCACTGAGACTGCCCTCCTCTCTGCACTGAGACTGCCCTCCTCTCTGCACTGAGACTGCCCTCCTCTGCACTGAGACTGCCCTCCTGTCTGCACTAAGACTGCCCCCTCACTCTGCACTGAGACTGCCCTCCTCTCTGCATGGAGACTGCCCTCCTCTCTCCACTGAGACTGCCATCCTCTCTGCACTGAGACTGCCCTCCTCTCTCCACTGAGACTGGCCTCCTCTCTCCACAAAGAAGGTCCTCCTGTCTGCACTGAGACTGCCATCCTCTCTGCACTGAGACTGCCCACTTGTTCATCGCTGAAGCACCTACTTTTATGCAGCAGTCAACATGGTAGCCCATCGCAGACTATCCTCTGTTCCGCCCTGGAGTCAGGACTCATAGCAGGTTTACACCCCACCGGCTGCCTGCTCCAGCTCATAGCAGGTTTAAACCCCACCGGCTGCCTGCTCCAGCTCATAGCAGGTTTAAACCCCACCGGCTGCCTGCTCCAGCTCATAGCAGGTTTAAACCCCACCGGCTGGCTCCAGCCATGTTTAAAACCCCACCGGCTGCCTGCTCCAGCTCATAGCAGGTTTAAACCCCACCGGCTGCCTGCAGCAGCTCATAGCAGGTTTAAACCCTTGGTGCTAGCCAGCTGCAGCTCATAGCAGGTTTAAACCCTTGGTGCTAGCTGACAGCAGCTCATAGCAGGTTTAAACCCTTGGCGCTAGCCAGCTGCAGCTCATAGCAGGTTTAAACCCTTGGTGCTAGCCAGCTGCAGCTCATAGCAGGTTTAAACCCTTGGTGCTAGCCAGCTGCAGCTCATAGCAGGTTTAAACCCTTGGTGCTAGCCAGCTGCAGCTCATAGCAGGTTTAAAACCTTGGTGCTAGCCTGCAGGGCAGTGAATGACGCGTCTCCATCACACCTGAACCTGCACCATAGCCATAATCAGCAGCTGAAGGCAGGATGGCTCACCTGATCCCGGTTGTTTATGTTAGCGTAAGGCAGCGTGCCGGACATCAGCTCGAACAGCACCACCCCGTACCCGTACACGTCCGACTGGAAGGTGTAGGGGTTACTGTCCTGCATGCGGATCACTTCTGGAGCCTGCAGGAACAGCACACAGCATACGTTTACATTGGACAGCCCTGCTAAGCAACACAAGACACGAATACCCACCTCCAGCTGTCTGTCATTCGGGGGTAAAGCCTCTGTCTGTGCTGTGTCAGTGCTGACTGAATCCCAGTGGTGTGTCAGTGCTGACTGAATCCCAGTGCTGTGTCAGTGCTGACTGAATGCCATTGCTGTGTCAGTGCTGACGGAAACCCAGTCGTGAGTCAGTGCTGACTGTATCCCAGTGGTGAGTCAGTGCTGACAGTACCACAGTGGTGTGTCAGTGATGATGGAAACCCAGTGGTGTGTCAGTGCTGACTGAATCTCAGTGGTGTGTCAGTGCTGACTGAATCCCAGTAGTGTGTCAGTGCTGACTGAATCCCAGTGCTGTGTCAGTGCGGACTGAATCCCAGTGGTGAGTCAGTGCTGACTGAATCCCAGTGGTGTGTCAGTGCTGACTGAATCCCAGTGGTGTGTCAGTGCTGACTGTATCCCAGTAGTGTGTCAGTGCTGACTGAATCCCAGTGGTGTGTCAGTGCTGACTAAATCCCAGTGGTGTGTCAGTGCAGACTGAACCCCAGTGGTGTGTCAGTGCAGATGGAACCCCAGTGGTGTGTCAGTGCTGACTGAATCCCAGTGGTGTGTCAGTGCTGACTGTATGCCAGCGCTGTGTCAATGCTGACTGAATCCCAGCGCTGTGTCAGTGCTGACTGAATCTCAGTGGTGTGTCAGTGCTGACTGAATCCCAGTGGTGTCAGTGCTGACTGAATCCCAGTGCTGTGTCAGTGCGGACTGAATCCCAGTGCTGTGTCAGTGCGGACTGAATCCCAGTGGTGTGTCAGTGCTGACTGAATCCCAGTGGTGTGTCAGTGCTGACGGAACCCCAGTGGTGTATCAGTGCTGACTGAACCCCAGCGGTGTGTCAGTGCTGACTGTATCCCAGTGGTGTGTCAGGACTGGTGTGCTTATTTGGGCCCGTGTGAATCCGACACCGTGCCCTTTACAGGCCTTACCATCCACAGGATGGAGCCGCTAGGCTGCTCCACCTGCTGGGACCCGCTCCAGCGGGACTTCACTGTGGCCAGGCCGAAGTCCCCGATCTTCACTGTCCAGCCCTCGTGGAGGAAGATGTCTGAGCTCAGAGTTCAGGAGCAGAGCGGAGATGAGAGCAGCTGGCCACAGCCACCCCGGCCCACACTATACACGTCTGGACACATCGAACCAAAAACTGACCACCTTACAGAAGAGCGGGTGGGTGGATTCTACAGGACGGGAAACCACAGTAACGCATATTTTAAATATTATAAATCCTCTAACCTTTACTAATACACAAAATTAAGACCTAGTATACATTATAGAGAAAAGTTTCAAATCAGACTTAAAACAGACATTATGGGGCAGGCTCAGATGTACTCTGCAGGGACCAGCGGGCCAGTGTATGAGGCCAAAATGGCTAATGCTCGTTCGCTCAAGGTTCTACTACAAAGCCTTGCTGCTGAAGCAGTCCCTTACCTCCCCTCTGAACGACACACAGTGACTAGAGGCTTAGTTCTATGTAAAAGCATGGAACTGAAAGAGGGTGTACGTGCTTCCTCACACATCACTGTATCCGCATGTTGAGCTCTTACCACCTCAAATGTAACAGATTACTTTATCAGCAAGTGATCAGAGATGAAAGGGGCATCTACGATGGGGGGTAAACAAGGATACTGTTGGATTTCAGGTCCCTGTGTATGATATTCTTAGCATGAAGATAGCTGCAAAAGGAAGAAAAAAAAGTGGTGCTTTATGCAGTGCAGGATCTCTACAGGAAGTGGACGTGTGGGGTTGTGTGCGTGTATGATCTCTACAGGAAGTGGATGTGTGGTGTTGTATAAGTGTATGATCTCTACAGGAAGTAGATGTGTTTGTTGTATGCATGTATGATCTCTACAGGAAGTGGACATGTGGGATTGTATGCGTGTATGATCTCTACAGGAAGTGGATGTGTTTGTTGTATGCATGTATGATCTCTACAGGAAGTGGACATGCGGGATTGTATGCGTGTATGATCTCTACAGGAAGTGGATGTGTTTGTTGTTGTATGGATGTATGATCTCTACAGGAAGCGTGTCTCTCAGCGTACTCCATGCCCTGCGCGGTTTGTCGGGCCACTTCGATGCGCCGCATGGTGTCGAACTTGGTCTCGGTGACATGCAGGTGGCGGTACAGACTGTTGCCTTCACACCACTGAGTGATGATGGCAAAGTTGGGTTTGGTCATGAAGCCCATAAACAGCAGGATGTTCACATGACGAGTCTTCCTGCAGAGAGTCATAGAGAGTCACAGGGAGTCACAGAGAGCCACACAGAGTCAGAGAAAGTCACAGAGAGTCAGAGTCACACAGGCACAGAGAGTCAAAGAGAGTCACACTGAGTCACAGAGAGTCACACTGAGTCAAAGAGAGTCACACTGAGTCACAGAGAGTCACACTGAGTCAAAGAGAGTCACAGAGCCACACGGAGCCACAGAGTGTCACAGATTCCATTAAATAAATACAATGATCAAATAATTTTGAGCCAATCTGGAGAGAGCAACTAGGGCTAATCCATTTTACGAGTTTATGCAAACTGCTGCCCTTGATTACCACGATCAGAGTATGTGTGCATTGGTCAGCTTTCCCATGAACAACAGTGATCCTTCAAAGCGCAAACATTTATATGGTTTTCACTACTCTGAAAAGTATGAATTTTGAGAGAAGGTTTGAATCTTAAGCAATCTGCCCAGTGGTGAGTACATGTTGTTTGAAGTAAAGTAAACATACTGAGATGTAGCAGTTGTCAAAGATCTGTGCTGATACCCCTTGATGGAGAGCAGGCTGATGTTAGTGAGGCTTTCGGGAAATGAAAACATTTCACTTAAATAATTCATAACAAAAAACTATGTTTTATTTACCCCAAATATTTGCCACAACTGTATCCTTACACAATAATGTTCTGCTGTGGTCCAGCAGAGATTAACTAGCACTGGTGTCTACAGCTGTTTAGGAAACCAAGCCACAATAGCTGACTGGAACAAACACCCCCCATGACCCCCCCCCCCAACCCCCCACCAGGGCTGCGACTACACACCGCTCAGCCATTTAATCACGCGTCCCATATGTAACGTAAGCTCATAAGGTAAACATATGAAATGAGGTTAATCGCTACGCGACAGCCGAGCGCAATGCATGCTGGGGACTCACCGCAGGACCTGCATTTCGTTTTTGAAAGCCTGCAGCTGCTCCGGCGTGGGGTCCGTCACTTTGAGGATCTTCACCGCCACGTCCCCGTGCCACTTCCCCTTGAAGACCGTCCCGAAGGAGCCGGCGCCGATCCGCTTCAGCATGGTCACCTCGTGGGACTGCACCTCCCAGTAATAACTGGAGTCTCTGTACCCGCTGCGGTGCTGAAACGGGGGGGGGTCCCGTGTGAGCACGCTCTGCACAGGCAAAGCCTTCCTTCTCAAACACTCACATTTTACCGCCGTCTGTCTTCATCGTGTTTTTATTGCCTCAAAATGAAGTTACTGTTTTTATAATTCTGCCTACACCTGACAAAACAGGGTTACGTATCCACGGCAATCTGACGTTCAGGCATAGGTCTGCCTGTAGCACCTGGACATCGCCTGCCTGCCTGCCTGGTGCGTTCAGTACCAGCGCGTTCAGTACCAGCGCCTGCCTGATGCGTTACCAGCACTACTCGCTGTAAACCCTAAAGATTTCCCAGAGGCTCTGAGCTGCGCAGATCTGCACGTCGGGCTCTGTGAGGGGATGTCGCTCACCACTTTCTTCTTGTCGTCCGATGAGGAGGGCTTGCGCTCTCTGTGTTCCGAGGGGGACTTTGGGGCCCTCCTACCTGGGGAGCCCATGGACGGGGGGCTGGTCGAGGGTTTGGAGGAGGAGTCCAGACCTACAGACAATCGGACAGATTCATTACAGGAGGCCTTAGCCTCCGATTTAACTGCGTAAGTTTCAGAAGTGAACCATTGGATTAAAATGGAATTATACATGTACGTTTTTTTCCTAGCATTTTATATATTTAATTGTCATATTTAGAATGTCGACAAGGCTTTCCACGTTATATCAATATTTATAATTCTGACATTGCAGCCCTTTGCGACCATGGAAATTCATATTGCAATAACGATTAAAAAAACGAAGCATCATGCAGCCCTAACATACACTCCTTAACCTTGGGTGGAACTACACTACAGTTTAGTACAATATATGACAGACCTCATGTGCATGATCAACGACATCAGTACATTGTTGACAGTACATCTAAATCACTCATGTAATATGGAAATGACTGACAGCTCACCAATTGTGCTGTTCATTTTTAATGCTTCCTAAAAGAGAGGAAAAATGAGAGAACATCAGAAACAGCGAACACATGACAAACACAGCCATTCAGCCCAGCTAGGCTCACATGACAAACACAGCCATTCAGCCTAGCTAGACTCACATGACAAAAACAGCCATTCAGCCCAGCTAGGCTCACATGACAAAAACAGCCATTCAGCCCAGCTAGGCTCACATGAAAAACACAGCCATTCAGCCTAGCTAGACTCACATGACAAAAACAGCCATTCAGCCCAGCTAGGCCCACATTAGCTACAGTGCCTTCAAAATGATTCACCCACTGAATTTTTTCAAATTTTGTGTTTTTCACATTCATCTATTAAAATACTTTCCCCTTTGCCAACACAAGACATTTATGGAGAAAAAATATTTTTTATTCAAATAACAGCATTTTCCAAATATAAAACGCTAATTTGCAAGAAGAATTAACCCCAAGGGTCAAGACTTTGTAAATAATGTTGGCAGCAATTACAGCTCCGAGTCTTCTTGGGTGTATGTGTTATTTTTTTGCACACTTTGATTTAGGAAATTTTGCCAATTCCTCCATGCAAATTTGCTCCAACTCTGCCAATTTCGATAGAGAGTGTTAAGTGGAGAGCAGTTTTCAGGCCAGACCACAGATTTTCAATGGGATTTAAGTCTAGTGTTTGGTTGGGCCATTCCAGAATACTGACCTCGTTTAAAACCATTATTTTTAGTTTTTGCCCAGAGCTTTGTCAAACATGCATTCGCTACCTAGCCACAGTCAAATACACATTTACACATGTACATCAACTGCTAGCTACATTAGCGTATACATTAGCTAAATTCCAGTATATTGAAGGATCAAGGATCTCACCTCGATTATGCTGGTCCCTGTAGGCCCTACAGTACTGACCATGTGGACGTTGGGGGTGGAGGTGGAGCGCCCTCTCTGGAGGGAGGACCCGTCAGGGAACATAAATGCAGAGGCGGGGGACAGCAGCCCCATTCTGTGGAGGGGGGCAAGGAACAGCTCACCACAGGGCACCAGTCTAACAGACAGCATTAAATCCAAGGGCAGTGGTCATCCATCACAGTCTAACACAGACAGTGCTAACCCTTTGAAGAGTAAGTTTGTGGAATGTCAGTGTTCTAGAACTCCATTGTTTTCAATTACCAGCAGTGATTGTTGCAGCTGGTAAGAATTACAATGTTCAGTTTAAAACATTCTAATCGCATATCTGTGATCTTACACCTTAAAGGGTTAAAACCCACTGTGGAGGTCATACATCACTGAGCCTCCCAAACGGGTCCCTATAAAACCAGCTCCCACACAGGAAGTTTCCTCACTTCCTGCCTGCCACGGTCAGTGTGCTCTATACTGGGCAAAGTGAATGAGTACAGATTAATGAGTGAGTGTGTCCTAGTGAATGAGTGAGTGCATCCCAATGAATGAGTGAGTGTGTGCTACTGAGTGGCTAAGTGAGCCTGAGAGCTGCGTTGCTGTAACCAATGCAAGGAAGAAAACCTCAACACAAGAGAAATATTCTGCACCCGCACCACTAAAACACTAACACCAGGCTAACTGACAGCACTAGCACCATGCTCAAAACAGAAGTCAAAACAGACCAATGCCCTTACCCAGAGGGCTCTGGGGTGAAGCTCATGTCACTCGGGGATATCGAGCTGTCAGGCAACATAATGGCAATCTGGGGGTAATCGTCCCCTACCGGATTGTGCAAACACCTGCAGACGAAAATGAAAAACAACAAATGACAGGAACCTTCATGTCACAGGACCATCAGGAACCACCCGCAGCATATTTACAGGGGTTTCAGAACTTATTCATAACCATCACAAAATGGAAAAACAAGACTTCAGACAGAAAGCTGCGGAGGACTTAATGTACAAAAATGGAATAAATAAATATGGAATTATATAAATAAATGAATTAATTTGTCAATAATTAAAATTAAAATAATTTAATAATCGGTACCTCAAGATTGTCCCTTTCACAATAACATGATTATATTCTATTTCATAATAACGTTGTATTTCCAAATTGCTTTTTTTCCATTTTATAATAACGCTTTTCCGAATGACTTATTTTGGAATGCTGTTTTAACTTCCGAATGCCCTTTTTCCATTCCATAATGAAACTTTTCAAAATGGTAGGACTTCCCGTCAATCAACACCAGCAGGGCTGGACCATTTGAAAAAAAAACAATTAAGCAATTAGGCAAACGTCTAAATAACAACCCTTTCATTTGCTATCGCTAGTTACAGCTAGCTTCTGTTTGTGTTCTGGGAGACAGCCATGAAGACACTTCATCAAGCCTGCTAGGCAGGAACTATGTATAGGAAAACCAAACAGAAAGACTGTGACTAGAGAAGAACCAAACAGAAAGACTGTGACTAGAGAAGAACCAAACAGAAAGACTGTGACTAGAGAAGAACCAAACAGAAAGACTGTGACTAGAGAAGAACCAATCAGAAAGACTGTGACTAGAGAAGAACCAAACAGAAAGACTGTGACTAGAGAAGAACCAAACAGAAAGACCTCCCAGGCCCAGGCTTTGGTCGCCTCATGAACATATTTGACTGTTGTGGTTTGGTCACTGCGCTCACTGTGTAAATACACTCACAATTTGGACATGGTGTAAATGCACACAGTTTGGTCACTGTGTAAATATACTCACAGTCTGGTCACTGTGTAAACATACTGACAGTCTGGTCACAGTGTAAATATACTCAGTTTGCTGACTGTGTAAATATACTCACAGTTTGGTCACTGTGTAAATGTACTCACTGTTTGGTCACTGTGTAAATATGCTCACAGTGTAAATATATTCACTGTTTGGTCACTGTGTAAATATACTCACAGTTTGGTCATGGTGTCCATATCTACACACACAGTGGGCACTTTGCTGCTACAGTGCTGGTGAAACTTGTATCCACATGTTTGGCATCGGAAGCCATGGAAGAGAAACTTGTGGCAAAAGTCACAGTAGGCCAGCTTGAAGAAAGTCTTGCGAACCTAAGATATGGATATAGCACGTAAAACAAATTAACTACAACTTACCTTTCTCAGCACTAGCAGTATTTTGGCATTTTACTTAGGTTCTGTAAATTATGTTGAGCCCTGCATGAAGACTCCAGCATGGTTTAATGCTGCATTGCATGCTTACACTTTTAAAAATGTTCACCAGGAGGGGGCGCTGCTTTTATCCAGGTGAACGGTGAGAAACATTGCACACTACCTGCCTTCCGGGTGAATTCTGAAAAATGCACTTTGCCAGGAATTGTACTTAATTTAGAGGAGTAATACATTTGCACCATCTAGGGGCGGCTGCAAACATTGCTTACCACACCTTAAGTCTTTTACCTATCTGAGTATGAATGGATGCCATGTAATACATAGTCTCTCTAGTGCTGTGCTTAAGATGCATCTGTTTTTTACATAAACTTAACAGCAAAACTGTAAAAGCAGCCATGTTCCAGGCCGCCATGTTTTTCCAAGCAGAACCTTTTCAACGGACTTACAAAGTTGTGCATGGTCAGCGGGACGTCGTCCAGCACTTCCACAAGAAGCTCCTCGCCGACCAGCGGAGTGATATCTGTGTTCCATTCCGTTAGCTTTTTACGCCTGAGGGAGGGAGGGAGAGAGAGAGAGAGAGAGAGAGAAGGAAACCACTGAAAGAACAAACTCTACTGCACAACATCCACAAGCTTTTTCTAATCATGCTTTTTTATTATTTTCACACTACAACAAACAAAAGAAAATGACTCAACATAACCGATGACGTGGCTGATAGGAAATGGAGAGATGATCATTCACACCAGAACACACGACTGACCCTTAACTATCGCCTGTGCTACTTCCTGTCCCTGTGCTACTTTCTGTCCCTGCTTCACCGCTGTGAGCTATTATCTGATTATCTAAAAAAACGTTTTGAATGCACAAAAATGCCGTTACTCACACACAGCCTACAAAGCACTGTCTATCAGTCATTCATTCAAATCTAGGCCTGCCGTTAAATATTGATATAAAAACTGCACCAACTTACAAGAAACAATACTGGCGCTCTCAGCTCACACAAATTAAACAAGCTGTATTCTATGCTACCCAATGCTTCCTAAATTGTTTCAAGCAACTTGGCCCTGCTTGGACAAGCATACAGCAATTAATGGGGCAAACGTGTGTGGATAGGTTTTTACGATTCAATATTTAATAGGCCTTTTTCTGCACTGTTAATGATTGTATGTTTCTTGGTATAACGGTCTGTTTATAAATGTTACATGCTGCTAGGGAAATTTCCCCATGGGAATAATATGGATATATGTGAGTATATTCTACACAATCGGTAGCGACACTTGCCGGACCGAATCACAGCGCAGATGCTGCTGCTTAATTTCGGAGGCGTCTGCACTAACGTTATACATTCGGCCTATCACGCTGTAAGAAAGGCAGATAACATTAAGCTTGGTTAAAAAAATGCCGGAAGCGGAACTATGTAAAAGTGTGGGTGTATTTTATTTGGATTTCAGAAATATAAATGAGTTTCCCGCAAAAATGTTTCCGAACCAAAAGCAATAGTTTAAATGCTTTATTTTTAGTTACCCCAGCAAGCCAGTGTAATGAGTTAGAGGTTCGCTTGAGTCCAAGGGAGATTTGTCACTCGCCCAAAAAGGTCCAAACGTTAAGTTACGAGGTAAATTGATGTTAGGGAAGCACAGTTTTATCCATTTTGACAGACATACTAATTGTCCCTGCTTCACAGCTGTAAGCTATTATCTGTGCCACTTCCTGTCCCTGCTTTACAGCTGTAAGCTATTATCTGTGCCACTTCCTGTCCCTGCTTTATCGCTGTAAGCTATTGTCTGTGCCACTTCCTGTCCCTGCTTTATCGCTGTAAGCTATTGTCTGTGCCACTTCCTGTCCCTGCTTTACAGCTGTAAGCTATTATCTGTGTCACTTCCTGTCCCCGCTTTACAGCTATAAGCTATTACCTGTGTCACTTCCTGTCCCTGCTTTACAGCTATAAGCTATTATCTGTGCCACTTCCTGTCCCTGCTTTACAGTTATAAGCTATTATCTGTGTCACTTCCTGTCCCTGCTTTACAGCTATAAGCTATTATCTGTGTCACTTCCTGTACCTGCTTTACAGTTATAAGCTATTAACTGTGTCACTTCCTGTCCCTGCTTTACAGCTATAAGCTATTATCTGTGTCACTTCCTGTCCCTGCTTTATAAGCTATGGTAAATGGACTGCATTTATATAGCGCTTTTATCCAAATTACAATTGATGCCTCTCATTCACCAGAGCAATTAGGGGTTAGGTGTCTTGCTCAGGGACACTTTGACATGCCCAGGGCGGGGGATCGAACCGGCAACCCTCCGACTGCCAGACAACCGCTCTTACCTCCTGAGCTATGTCGCCCCCTATTATCGGTGTCACTTCCTGTCCCTGGTTTACAGCTATAAGCTATTATCTGCGTCACTTCCTGTCCCTGGTTTACAGCTATAAGCTATTATCTGCGTCACTTCCTGTCCCTGCTTTATCGCTGTAAGCTGTCCCCTGCGTTTCATCCAAGTACAGCATTTCATGAACAGACACACAATAAAAACATTAATAAAGGTCAGTCAGAAAGGCACAGGTGTCCCAGTGACGTCGGATTATCATCACCCTTATATTTTACAAGACAGTATGGCAGAGGCGGGATTTTTCAGTTCATGATTTCAAATTAAATGAATTTTATGAATTGAGCCGACTGAACTCACCCTTCCAGAAGACGGAAAACGGCACAGCACTCCTGGGTCAGCCCCCGCACTTTGAGCGCTTTGTCCAGGCTGTCATGAACAGTCTGCCCTGGGCGCACGTTCACCTGCACACACAAAGCGATCCACACATATCTGACACGCCAGGACCAGAACTCCTGCTCCAATACATTACGTCATTCATTGCACGATTCGGTACGGCCAGGATTTTTCTGTACGAGAGAGAAATTCTTGACACAATAGCACGATGACTCTCAGATACACAATTCCTCTGCAGCGCGATGGCGGACCAAATGTGAAAAAATTATATAAATTTAGGCTCTCATTGTTTCAGCAGCTTATTGACTTTGAGATTTTATGGAGTGCTGTATGGAAGAAATGAGCCAAAATAAAGTAAATACATTTATAATGGAATAAATAAGCAATGAAATAAATATCTATTAATTATTTTGTACCTCTTTTATAAATTACATGATGTTTTTATTCGTACATGATTCTGCTTAAAGTACGCTGTTTATTGGCAGTTCTGAACACAGAAAGCTGGTTATTGGCAGTTATGAGCACAGCATACTGGTTATTGGGGACTCTGACCATAGCATGCTGGTTATGGGCCTCAGAAGTCTGACATAACGCAGAGCAAAAACCTTGCCCATATATGGAATTCCGGTTCAGAGTGAAATTTCTCTATGGAAAAAATGAATGGATTTTCACATAACCGTCCCTGTCACAGTCTGTGATTTAAGCTGGCATTTGAAACTTGAACGTTTTTATCCGGACATATTTCTCTCTTAAATGGCACTGGATCCGCTGAATTCTGATGTCGTTTTTCAATCGAAACAATTTTTTTTTTGCTAACAAAAAGCTAACACTGCTGCGCATGTTATTTACGTCATAGCTCTTGCGGTTCCCTGGCAAAGCTTGTGAAGCGCAAGTAGCCTAGTTATATTAAAATGTTTACAACGATATATACAACTGTAAAAAAATAGAAAAATGTATAATTTAAGGATGCTGGTTAAGGGGGACTCTTACCACAGTACGCTGCTTATTGGGGAGGTAGACCCGGATAGTACCGCCTCCACGGGGTGTGTCCTCAGGGCTGGTCTCCCCGGAGGAGGAGCAGGAAGAGGAGGACATGGTGAGAGGCAAGCGGGATGCTGTTCCGTCAGAGGAGCGGCAGGACAGCGTCATTCACTTTGGGCCTGCAGAGAGAGGCCTCACCTGAAACCTACAGCACAGACACACACATCAGCGTGAGTACCCGCACACATCGGCGTCAGTACCCGCACACATCAGCGTCAGTACCCGCACACATCAGCGTGAGTACCCGCACACATCAGCGTCAGTACCGACAAACATCAGCGTCAGTACCCGCACACATCAGCGTCAGCACCGACAAACATCAGCGTCAGTACCCGCACACATCAGCGTCAGTACCCGCACACATCAGCGTCAGTACCCGCACACATCAGCGTCAGTACCCGCACACATCAGCGTCAGTACCCGCACACATCAGCGCGAGTACCCACACACATCGGCGTGAGTACCCGCATACATCAGCGTCAGTACCCGCACACATCAGCGTCAGTACCCGCACACATCAGCGTCAGTACCCGACAAACATCAGCGTCAGCACCCGCACACATCAGCGTCAGCACCGACACGGGGCTCTGTGGAAAGGGCACCACTCAACGTGTGAGACTTATAATCGCCTACGCACAGTCAGGAAAACCGCACTTCTGTTTGTCCAAACCAGGGATTTCCAGACATAGAAAGTGGAACTGAACTAACAGTGAAATGTGTTAAAATAAGATCAAGAAAAAAATTATAGGAGAACTTAAACAGTTGAAACAACTACCTTTTTTTTTGAAAAGCAAGTGCTTTTCTTGCATGGACTTTACACCATAATAAGTATAGATAAATAAAGAAATAAAACAGAGTAAATACAATATAACATAACATAATGATGATAACAGGCCATTCAGCCCAACAATACTTGCCATTTTCCCAACTAAAATAGTCCTCCAATTACCTACAGACTAGATAGTATCTAACACTGTATCAAGCCTGGTCTTGAAAATCCCCAGTTTCTGCCTCGACAATGTGACCTGGCAGGCTATTCCACACACAGACTACTTTCTGTGTGAAATAATTCTTCCTAATGTCTGTATGGAATTTACCTTTTGCTAATTTCCATTTATGTGCCCTCGTCCTACGAACAGAACCTGAAGAATCTCTTGCTGTTCACTTTGTTGATACCCTTTATGAATTTAAAAGCCTCAATCGAATCACCCCTGAGTGATAAACATGGAGTAAGGCAGTAATGCCATTAAAACAGAACATAAGGTTATAAGCAAGTTCAAAATGCTTTGTTAAACATGACTAAAGACAATTCAGTCACATTCCCGTTATGGCCAATTATTTCATAAAATATCAGCCCTATTTTAAAATATGTGTGGCAGGGAGGGACAGCGAGTAGGTCTACAGATGAGGATCTAAGGAAAGGTGGTGACGTGTGCATATATGACATCAGCATGCACTGTAGGGCTAGTCTGAGCCTCAAATTTTAAAATCAATTCTAAAAGACAGTGGAAGCCAGTGTGGTGAAGCTTTTAAAAAAAAAGTATTTGTACGTGGTTGGATAGAACGTACCCTACAGACACTACATGGTAAAGGAGAACAGAGAGAGACATTTGGTGGCCAAGGCTTAATTTCACTGATTAGAGGTAAGGGGGGGTGGGGGTGTTTGCACTGGTGACAACATACATTTTTTAAATTCACTGGGGTAATTAGCGCGCACAGTCTACAGTAGTCTGAGCCTCATTCCCAATCAACGGCGACACCAGCTCTTCAGTGAGCACACTGCTCGGGGCAAAGATGGGAAAAATTAAGAAACGATGGTAAATCCAGGTCCTCGGACCTGACCGCCTCCAAGCGCTGGATGTTCAGCTCTTAAGCCTTGACTGCTGCTACAGCGAGCATCGCACTACTGCCTCCACTTTCATCCATTTTCCCTACACTGACCTTGACACTTGTTAGATGAGTATTGCAAACAAGTGACTGTGAACGAGGAAGTGGATAGAATTGTTGCTGCCGTAACCGTAAGCAACAGCTCATCGCTTTGATGCGAATGGGTCGGCTTCAGAATGCCGCAAATCGGTCGAGTTTTGCGAAGAGACGCGGGGTACAGCTCACTGTGCCGCGGATCTTACGTCTGAACTCGCCTTTGAGTTGCGTGGAATGTAAAACGGTCTTCAGGGAAAAAGAACACGAGTTTAGAACGCAAACGCGTTCAGTCGTCCACCGCCTTCCAGCGAACACCATCACCAGATGAGACAACCAAGCTATCAACAGCAACAACAAACTCCTGGAACAATCTCGTGCACAAAATAACAACTGGAGCTGCAGATTATCCTCTTGAAAATCTATAATTCTATGCTACAGTAAAGTGAATTTTTGTTGCTCACGTGCGTTTTCATTTTGAAAAATATCTCCATTGTGGTAAACTACATACGGCGGACGAGGGGTCGGCAATTAGTGGCCGTCACCTACAGAAATAAAAAACGAAATGCAAAAAAATTATTTTGCGCGGGGGGAAATCTATTTGGGAGGGCCGCCTATATAAATTCAATGTATGGGAAACACTGCGAAAGTTAAATGCAACCTTTGACAGCTACATTTCCAGAAGTGTGACCCTCATCAGACCCCCAAAGGAAAACAGACTGTTTACTGGCTCAGCATCCTACTGGATCAGCATCATGTAAACCTTAGGTCCTCCATGATACAGTGTAATCATGTTTGGTATTGATGGAAAGCTAATGTCATGGGGAACAGGTTGGTGTCCTTGTTGGCAGGGTGCTGACTAAAGACGTCCATGGGCCAGCGCCCAGCTGTTTACAAAGGTCAATACGGTGTGGTATGCTCACAGAGACAGCGCGATTAGGGCTGCTGATGTACTGCTTCGTCATGATTGTGTGTCCACTTGATGACTTGGGGGTTTTTCTTTAAACTTTGGGTATATAAGGGGGAAAGTGCAATGGCTAGGGGAGACTTGTCAGCACAGCCTCCAATGCATTAGCCTATATGCGCATTAGCCATTCAACTACGCACATACTTTGCACCATCGTATACTGTATATTTTTGAAAATGCTGTACAATAAACTACATTCATTTTAAACCCGGCATTCCACTTTGACTCTAACCACT
The DNA here is from genome assembly GCA_025169545.1 of Anguilla japonica. Lineage (NCBI taxonomy): Eukaryota > Metazoa > Chordata > Actinopteri > Anguilliformes > Anguillidae > Anguilla > Anguilla japonica. The sequence continues at coordinate 37,360,907 of CM045893.1, read as the reverse complement.
GCAGTCCCAGCAGTTTTCAGGTCTTAACACAAACATAGAACACAAGATTTCTGTATCCCGTAGTCGACCGTACACTAGTGTCACAGCAGGACACATAATTGTATTTACGCAGGCTTCACAAGCCAGATGGACGTCCGCATCTACCAAGATAGACAGCGATCCCTATAGAGCCACACTACTGGCGGACAGCAGTCTCGTCCATCTATGCATAACTGTTAGAACGGAGGAAAGGTCAAAACATTACTTTGGAGTCAGATAACTGAGATAACACTAAATGAATCCCATTCCAGTAACACTGGGTAAGACTACACGCTTCCCTTCACCACCCAGACACTTCCGCTGTTTAATGTACCTGAGGGGCTTATCACAATGACACCCGAGTAAGAGCTTCGGGTTCAGCGACCCTCAAGATCCTTGTGGCGTCAGGCAATGCTAGACAGATGACTGTCTGGGAAGAACTATCAAAAAAATGAAGAAACAGATTTGGAGAAGAATACTTCTGTTTTAGAAAACCTACTGTCAGAGAAAAGCAGCGATGAAGAATCTGAAACTGACGATGGTCAGGCTTGCCAGAACATATCGGATGCACTTATTGTACGTCACTTTGGGTAAAAGCGTCTGCCAAATAAATGTAATGTAATGTATACCTGCCAAGTCGACTCCTTCTAAGCACCTTTTTTTCCATATAGCCAAGAAAACAGCAGGTTTGTCCCCACAGCATTGCAGTGCAAAGCTCTTGAAATAAATAAAAAATGAGTGAAACAGCAATCAACATAGGAATCACTACTAATACTAGTTAAAACAATTCACTTTGCATGTTTTGAAAAGATAATGTTGAAATGGATGAAATGCCATTTTTCCCACGGCGCGCAGGAACTGGCGCCATGGGCTATGCATGGCAAATTGTGGTCACTCACTCACTCACGCACTCACTCACTCATGACCTTTGAGGGACATTTGTGGGACGCATGTGCTTCGTTTAGTAGGATGCATGCGCAGGTGGTGCCAGCTAAAATGTGTCTGCGAAAGTTAGTTGCGCCGTGGGTCTGGACAGTTCCGTGCTTGTTTATTTGTTCAGTGGGATATTGTCAGCATGTCTTTAGGCCAAATAAAAACAAAAAAGGACAAAATAGTGAGCAGAGATCACCGTAGCAAGCTTGCGAGGATGAAACAGCAATGGAGTTCAGAGGTGAATTAACATACATGCGCCTGCTACAGGATGTGACATCACACCTGGTGAAGCAAAAGAGCGGAAACGTGGGCGGGGCCAAGGGGTCCAGAAGCGTTTCTTGATGCAGATGCTTTTAAAAAAAGGATAACAAAACCTCAAGCTTCATGTGCTTGCCCATTTGAGTGCTCCCATACCAAGCAAATTTTTGTTTTTTCAATACATGAAAGTATATTTGTCTTAAAAGAAAATCTATTTGCATTATATCCATTAGGAGACATATACAAACGTCATAAAACAGCAACAGAGAATCCCTGGAGCCTGGGGATTATTAACTAATTGATGTTATGGTCCCCGGTTACATAGATTTCAGCTTCATTTAGGTTAGGAGAAATCATGCTTTTTGACATTTCACAGTACAATACTACAGTAACCATGAGCCTCAGCGCCTGTCACTACAGTGATAGTGCGGGCCAGAGCCTACAGAGCAGAAAGATGGGCGGAGCTGAGGTTTCTGGAATGCCTTGACAACTGGACTAACCTAACTTGAACTTGACAAAATGGTGAACCTGCAGAAAATGGATATCTGTGATTGGATGATTCCTAATGCAATGGTCTTCAGGACAGGCCTTCCAAAATTGTTATGTACGCTTGCCTTTTTCTTTTCAATTTACCCAAAAATTTCCAGCACTATTGTACATTTTTTGAAGTGATTTTTAAATCAGAAGAGTTTCATGCCCAATTAACGGCTGTAAAATGCCCAAACACCACGTCATGTTAGACTGTCAAGGTAAGAAGTTAATGGAGTTTTTGCTTCCAGAAGCTAAGCCCCTCAAAAATAACCCCGCCCACATATCAACTACATGAGCATGTGACTAGTTTCATTAGCTTGGGACCACCAAGCTTTCAGGTTAGGGTGGTACATGTTGGCCCTTGTTGTGCATTAAGGGCAGAGGCCGCAGACTCATCCCTGTTACTCCAATCACTTCTTTTAATATCAGTTCTCCGTATTGCTCTGTCTCCTACAAAAACATGAATTCTAAACAAAACAGGGCATTAAAAAAACAGACACTCTACCACTTCCATATATGTATATGTATGTATATATGTGTGTTTGTGTGTGTGTGTATGTGTATAGCTACTTCAGACCACTCAAGTCTAATTTACATGCAAGACAGGTTGAGGGGAAGTTTACTTCGGCTGTCAGTAGCTAGGCTATCGACACGGGAAACAAGCAACTTATCCGTTACGGTTCGGTTGTTCCCCAATAAACTATAACTAATTTATATTTAAATCCGCGAAGAAAACCATTATATTTCTCTAGAATAATAGATGCCAATTACTCTGGTAAATTCGGTGACTGTAAAGCATCTTAAGTTAGCCACCTGGCTACCTGTTCTTCATTTCAGAACTACAACCATGGAATAGATAGCAAGCTAATTGCAACTTTTTTGTCATTCTCAATAAGCGTTAGCATCAACACACTTTAAAAAGTTATTCCCTCAAAATATAACATGTAAAGCATAGCTGGCGAGTAAACAAGTTATCTAACGTAGGTTAGTAATGTCATTTTTTAGCTCACTAACTAGAAACCATTTTCTACAGATTCTGTGGATTTGAGCTCAGCTGAGCAGGTTAGGGAATTAGCATAGCTAGCTAAATGCTAGCTGTATCAGCTAACGCTATTAAACACAACGAAATGCTGGCTTGCACAAACTAAAGTGCTTCCTGGCAATCCCGGCTACGTGGAGGAGCGTTAGATCTGGCGCAAATCCACATAAAACGCGAGCTAAAGATCAGAACACGTCATTTCACCAACCATCAACATTTGTTGGATCCTTGAGTTTTGCGAGCGCTATAATGGGCTAACAGGGTATAGATATAGCGCTAGCTAGTGAACGTGCTGGTAGTACTACAGCGGCCCTTGGATCTCAACACAGTGTAAAACGTACCCTTGTCCTCGGTACCGTGAGTTAGGCAGCTACTACTAGCTAACTAACTAAATAGCACATTAACGACAACTAAAACAGTTACAGTAAAACAGAAACAGCTGTAAGATGTGACACAGCAGCTAAAGTTGTGAGACATAGTGTTAGCTGCCTGTTAGCAGGTAGCGTTAGTGCGCTATGCTAAGGTAGCGTTTTCACGGAAAGGGATTAAAGCAGTTAGCTAACGCTAGCTCACGTTTGCGCTCTTCAGATTAGCTAGCTAGTTAGCTAGCTACCAATAAACCTGCCAGTGGGCCTAAAAACCAGGGCTTTCTATATATACAACGGCAAGGAAATAAATGTCCAAATTGGTCAGCAAAGATGCCAAGGTATCGGCAATAAAATAATTCTTTAAAATGTCACACAGTCATAGGAATGTTTTCCTCAATGTGAGCGCCTACCTGAGGAGGACATCTTGAGTTCTCTCAATCTGAACAGCTAGACAAGACCTAACACCTCTATCCCGCATCCTGATTGGTGCTCCGCCATGGAGGGTTCTTCTGACTGGTGCGATCCCTCGGAGACCTCTTCTGATTGGTGCTGCCCTACAAGGGACTCTTTTCATTGGTGTTTAAAGAGGCGGGCAGAACAGTCCTGCAATTAACTGGTAGCACACCAATATGATGAACTTGTTTTTTAAAATATTCAATGTAGACTTTCAGAATGTAGTTTTTTTTTTTTTTTTCCCCAAAGGACCCTGCATTTATGAAATTACGCATCTCAACCAGCCTTTTGAGTTTCCGAGTTAGGGTAGTTCTATGCTTGCATTCCATGTTATGGCGCTCTAATATGATTTTGTATAATATCACCATGATGTTTTGCCAGTTTATTGTTTACACTCAACTGAGAATTCTGTATTACTAATATAGTTAAAACTAAATATTTTTAACTATATTTTTAACGGGGCGATATAGCTCAGGAGGTAAGACCGATTGTCTGGCAGTCGGAGGGTTGCCGGTTCAAACCCCGCCCTGGGCATGTCGAAGGGTCCTTGAGCAAGACACCTAACCCCTAACCTCTAACTGCTCTGGCGAATGAGAGGCATCAATTGTAAAGCGCTTTGGATAAAAGCGCTATATAAATGCAGTCCATTTATATATAAATGCAGTCCATTTAAATATGCATCTAGATATGCTAATTATGCTTTGTATGTGTTCATTTACATATTTCACAACCATCCTATGCCTTTTAAAATGAATTCTGTGTGCACAATAGAAGGCAACAAGGTTTTAACTGGTGTGGTTGTAAATTATTTTACAATAAATTCAGGAATAAAATAATACTGCATGCAGACATTGTAAATGTATATTTAGCCCATAGTAACAAAGTAAACAGACCAAAAAATTAGGAATATGGCAAAATATCACCAACTCTTTCACCAGACACTCAGTATGCAAAGTTTGGTGAATATGTTTATGTTGGAAGTCAAAATAAAAGGTTCGCATTCTCAGTTTTTGTACAATTTGGTTTTCCCTTTTAATTATAAAAGTGTGCCTTTATATATGTATGATTTTTATTACATTTAAAAACATTTAAAATTCAGCTTTATATATATATATATATATATATATATATGTGTGTGTGTGTGTGTGTGTGTGTGTGTGTGTGTGCATATGAATTTGGCTGTTTGGAAACAAGTAGAATAATAAAATAATTGTAAAACCCCTGGAAAAAGTGAAAATAACAACTTCCATGAACATTATATGCAATTAAATACATTTGTATTCAAGGCTAACTCTTTAAGACAGCATAACTCTTACCATGAACAGGTAAAACAATAAAAATAGTTAAAATATTAAACAGTAAAAGGGTAAGCAGACTTGTTGCTTCTTAACCTACATGTGAACAATTTCAGTTTCGTAAAATCAGCATTCTTACTTTTTTTTAAACATCTGACAGTAAGCACCAAAGCACTGTTATAAGTAATTCAGGCACAAGAACAGCTTGGCATGGCCACACTTGGAGGACCTCCACCAGGAATCCACCTTGGGAGCAGAGGTTGTATCTTTCACACTGCTCCCCTAAGATAGGCTAGTGTGCGACCCCATCGTAGCACACATCAGGGATGTGCTGAGAGGATTTTGTTGTTGTGCTCTGATCTTTTGTGGGTGGGTAGAGATTAAGGGTCAACCAACCCTGGCTGGAGCCTTGTTCACTGCTTTCAGGGAGCCTGCCAGACAACCAAATCCATTGGTTCTTCCTTGACTAAGTCACAGTCCCTCTTGTACATCAGCCAGGTACTGACTGTGGACAAAGCAAGGACGTACCCAAACAGAGCCAAGTACCATTGACTCTTCCTCCATCATCATCAGCAATGTAGGTGATTAGACGTGTGAAAAGTATGGTGAAGCAGTGTTGTGTCAACCCAAAAAGAGCGCTGGCCACAGGTGCTCCCAATCACGCCAATGACCCTTTGCTCTAACCACCAGATACGCATGAAGAAACACAGCAGAACAAGCAGCACTGGCAGACACAGCTGGGAAGTGTCACAATCAGTAATGCATATTACATAATGGTCAATACTTAAATGGCTGTACTCAGTAATCTTGTCCAGAATATTAGTATACCGAGTGAATCTCTACGATCAAACCTATCAAAACATTTTTGCAGGTCTAGTAGCATATAATAACAGTGGTATGGCTATGTACTTTATGACCAAAAAATTCTATATAGATGTACAAGATAAATGCATTTCATTTGTAAAACCAATCTTGAATATATGATTCTGTAATGTCATGTGTATAACTTAAAATCATGTGGCTATTGGTAAAATCATTCAGCCTATAAATAATCATATATTGGATATAGGGGTGAATTTAGGTATTAAGGGACAGTTTGCAAATTTTTCTCGTCACCCACGCAAATTATAATCTAACAAATTATACATGTCTGAAATCCTCAAGATTCTCCCTAACAATCAAAGAAGGAAAAATACTGGTACCATTTTCCAAGGAGACATGGGGTACCCTTCTGAGACCATTGAGTCAAAACAAGTATTTTCAATGACATTTGGTAACATAAATTCTCCTCATCAATAGTTATGGCAAATAGCAGGCCATTGTTTGGCGTAAGCTCTAAAGTAAATTCCAGCAATTCATAATAACCTGGATTTGAGTGTGTTACGAATACGTTAGGAGACACAAAAAATTGAGCCATTAAGATCATGCTATTATATGTTAATGGTATAAGAATTCCATTAACATTTCAAACACTGGAACATCGAAAGCTGAAAGTCTTTCGGATCATTACATAAACTTTTATCAATTTATCTGCAGCGAACAGAACTCATTTCATAGGGGTGCAAGGCTAGAAACACTGAACTGCAGAAGTAGGTAGAGTGAAATACAAATATAACCAATACATCACCACCTCAGCCCTCATAAGACATTCATGTCATCTTAGAAAAGGCATTTATTTGCAATTTAATGAGGTGTCAGCCATGATCCCATCATCCACAGCTCCAAGAGGCAGATCTTGCCACCATGCAAACCACACAATGGCATGGGGCCCCAGACACTTGGGTGACCCCTGCTGGCTACAGGTGGTAGCCTATGCATTACCGTTGAATATTGGTAAATAGGGTACATAGTCATCATTTTCACTGGAGATATGACTTTCACAACCAAATCCAAACATGTATCTTTAATGGTTTTAACATTTTACACATTTAAAACATATTCTTTTTAAAAATAAAAAAGGACCGAAAAACACATTTAAACATAGACATTTACAAAGATTACAAAATAAGAAACACTCAAAAGGAAACCTCTGTTCTACAAATCAAGAATATATATATCCATAACAACAATGACAAGGACACTAATTATTTTAAGACAAATTAGCATTAAAAAAACAACAACACCAATACGTGTGCTCGGGCATGGGGTAAACAGCGGGTGCCCCTCCTAGGGGGTGGACTATATGATTAGTTCTTTCCAGTGGTCCCCCCCCCCCATTTCTCTCTCGCCAGATCTTTGTTTCTGCTCCAGTCCAACATCACACCGTCTTGGAGGAGGTTTTGAATTCTCCTCCGAAGAGTGACCTGGTCCACAGTTGTTTTTTGGTAGACCCTGATGTTCCTTGCCTCAATGTAAAATCCAAGGTGATTTAACGACCAACCTCAGGAAAAGAAAACCTCATCAGTCCATTTTTTGTGATTATAAATTTTATTCTGTGCAGCAGTTTCTGACACAATGGCTGTTTTAGTCCAGAAGTCTGGGGAAAATATGTGCCTGTTGTATTACATAAAGCATATTATTCAATCTGCTTTTCATATGAAACGTAACGGTCGTCAACCAAGTTTCAAAATGCTATCGAGAACGTTTTATTTTGACTTCAAAAGTCTGATATTCCCCACTCATTTTAATGGGAGCGTCAATGTTTTACTCTCAATACGGGCAGTACAGGCTTTCTTCCAGGACTTCACAAGCTTAGGTTAGTTGAAGGCGTGCCAGCCTATCTAGTTAAATATCATGTCTATGCGCCAGATGCCGGAATGAATTCCCCGGAAAAAAAAAAAAAAACTTTGCACATGTACCTCCTGTACCACTTTCATATTACATGTACCTCCTGTACCACTTTCATATTACATGTAACTCCTGTAGCACTTTCATATTACATTTACCTCCATACAGCACTTATATTGCACTTGCATCATTATCTTGATGTTGCAGTTGTTGTCATGCCTCCTAGTTTGATTTAACATTACTCTCTAACCTAGCCTATGCTTACTGTGTGAACAGGACTTAACGTGTTCATGGCTATGAATAACTGTTACATAATGAGTATTGTACCTTTTCCAAAGCGACCTACAATAAGTGCATACCGAAGGTGATGGGAACAACTACAAAACACAGGTCCGATAAAAGCGTCCGCCAGATAAATGTAATGTAATGTAAAATGGCCGTTATTGGTCGCATTCATCCCATGTAAGCGACATTATTCCGGTCTCAGTAATTTTTATTAGTCAAGCATAAGCACAATTTGGGAAATGATCTTCAGATAACGTTTAAGCTGGAATGAGAGAACGTGTTTGTAAATAAGGCCCGAGGTATAGCTCACAAAGAGCAGCTGGAATGGAATTAAAAGCAAATCTCCGGGCTTGTGAGACCTGAACTGGTGAGTGGGCGCAATAATTAGGAACAGTCTCGTATATGATTGCATTTACAATGCCACCTAGTGACTGTGCACTGTAAGTACATCTGTACGTCTCCTTTTTGGCTGGACTGCAACAGTGGGGCCAGCCCTACAAAAGCAAATGTCTGTGACTGAGTGACTGAATGACTGAGTGATGAAGTTACACCATTGGTCGGCCAAGTTATGAAGTTACATCATTGGTCGGCCAGATCATGTGTGTTAGGTCCAGCCATATACTAGGTTTCCTGGTATTGTTCACCGTATGTCAGATAACCCCACTTTCAGTATGAAAAACCCCAGCTATATGACCTTAAGAGTAACAAAAATGTACAAACCTAATTTTTTTGGAAGTGTAAATGTCTGAAACAAGTAAAGGACAAAAACATTAGGCCTCAGCACTGACTCATCCTTTGCAATGCCGATTATTGCGTTGGCTGCATGTCAGGGAGGGGCCGATACAGCAGCATTTATTTCTCTGTTTCTCACACAGGATCTCACACAGGATCTCACACAGCAGGCCTCTCAGTTCCTGCTGAACATCTTCTGACATGTTAGCAGGTACTTGTATGGCAACGCTCCAGTTAGTCTACGTCACTTTCCACTGTGTTTGTGACTGTGCACAGGACGTCCAGACAATGTGGTTTCATGTGGGATCTCAATTATTCCCTTTGCATTATGGGGGAGGTGTTATGGAGGAGGCGTTATGGAGAAAGTGTTATGGGGCATGCTGTGGATTTTAAAACTAACCGCCTTGATGCACTATGATGCACTCTCAATCTGTCACACGTTCGCCAAATTCATGCACCTTTACCTGTATTTGTTATTCTAAAATGTGTTCGGGACTCTTTTCTGTGTGCGGAGGGGTAGGTGTGGCTGCAGAGCCTGTGGTTTGGGATCAGATCTGAGTGGTGTGTTTGTTGCTAGCTAGCTAACTAGCTAGCCACTGGAATGGCCCAGATACAGCAAAGCAAAATGACAAGCCAACAAGGCTCGCTCAAGAACTAGAGTTGACTTTTGGAATTGTTTTTCCTCTGGGGCATCAACTTAACTTCGCCAATTTGTATGAAAAGCGATGTGGAGTTGGCTTGCTTTCTGTTGGACCTGCAAGTAACCATACCTCTAGCGATCCAGCTAGGGTTGCCAGTTTTGACTGGAATGCCCAGTTTTCAAATTGTTAAATTGTACATGTCCAGCTCGGGGTCCTGAATAATCGATGGGAGACACTTACCAGTAGTTCCTAATGAATTTGTGTGTCAGTGACTTAGTCGGGTAGCCAACCCGCAGTGAGTGGGAGGGGTAGAAGACTGAGGAGGAGACTTCTTTGACTGTAAACAGGACCACAGCAAAGCTAAAAAAATCCTGCATAGCATGCCTTTAATTATACAGGGTTCATACACTTTTTCACCAATGATTTTCAATGACTTTTCCATGACTTCTCCACAACCTTCAACTGAATTTCCATGACCAAAACAAATGACTTTATCTCAGCGGGACCATTTAAAATTATTTATTGTAACACTAAGTAAAATTAGGTCTGCATCTGAAACATACGGTGCCTCTATAAAACAAATAAACACCAGACAGACACGCTTAGATACATTCTCTCATATTTGAATTCGAATAGTTTAACATTTTTGTCAATGTCTCAAACAGGGCTCGAAATTGCGACCATTTTGGTCGCATATGCTCCCGAAATTTAATCTGTGCGACCTCGAAATAATAATTGGGAGCATTTGTGCGAGTGCAAATAATTGTTCTGGTGCGACCTTTTTTTTTTTCCCAGTCGAACGTCTCTTTCTCTGTACATTCGCTAGTTAGTGCACTCAGTATGTCCCTTGTGAGCTGACGATGACCCTTCTAACCAATCGTGAGCTTGACATTCTTACCTTTAATGCTGATTTTAAATGGGTTAATATTAGCCTGCAATCACTCCCTTTCGCGGCACTCCACTGTCACGCGACACAGAGAGCTAACGCGTTAACTAATGTTACCTGAAGACAAAAGTTTATGTTCAATTTATTAGCGTTATCGAAAGCTGAAAAGTTGAAGCGAACGATTACGGCATTTTTTTTGAAACGTTAACGTAGCGTTTTGTGTAGCGACCCGGTTGAAACAGTTAATTTCTCCAATGCAGTTTACTGGCGGTTGATTTAATTAGCGGTATTAATGTGACGAGAAGCGCTTTGTCGTTTGAAGGCGTAACACGCAATTCCTTGAAGAGTCGACACATTTTAGGCGTGACAGTTGAACTGTTATACTGTCGTTTGTTATCAATAAAAATCTATTGTATGTATTGTTGGTGCTCCTAACTTTTTGAAGTTGGGAGCACCAGTGCTACCAAGTAGCCTAAAAAAAGTCAATTTCGAGCCCTGATATATTATTGAAGCTGCACTTCCCTGACATATTGTCGGCACAGAAGGGCCGACATTTACTAACTGCTACATTAGCAGAAGCGTGCCTGTTGGGCGTGCCTGTAAACAGACTGAGCCAGACCGAATTAACTTCTCACACCACCAAAATACCGCGAAGGTTACGTGCCAATTTACGTTATATTACTATACATACTATTTTTATGATTGGATTAATTAGTAATTATATTTGATGCAACTTTAGCTATATTTCCATTACTTTTCCAAAACTTTTCAAAAAATATTATTTTCCATAACTTTTCCAGGGCCTGGAAATTGCATTTTAAATTTCAATGACTTTTCCAGGTTTTTCATGACCGTACGAACCCTGATTATAAAATCTACATAGTTATGCTTGGAAATTAGGAGTTGATTTACCTTTGATTAAGGTAATGAAAAAAACATCCATTTTTAGTTTCAGAACACCAAAATTATACATCACAATAACCAGAAGAAACATTAAGATTGGAACATTTTATTATGATTAACATTACTGCCCTTCAAAGTGATTCGGCTATATTTAATTACAAGTATGCGGCAAAACTGTCACAAACAACATTAAAGAGAAGCAGATGATTTTATGGACAGAGGAGAGGGATGGAGGGAAAGAGAGGAGAGGGATGGATAGCATCATATGGGTCTGCTGGCATTTCTGTTCCTAATTTCATGATTTAACCTTTTAAATGCACTGTCCGGGATGTAAAGTTTTACAACAAGAATAACTGCAGAATTGGGGGTCCTTGGCTAATTCCCACACAGAGGCGCGTTACTGCACTTAAATAAGGCCATCGATGCACATAATCGAGTTACCATTCTGTTTGTCACTTCTGGTCTATTAGCATCTCTAACCTGCAGGGACTTACGTACTCTGCTTGATGCTGCAAAGGTTTAAAGCACAAACCTTAGATTGAGGTTAACATTAACATTGGACTTCCCAAATTCTGTCCAAGGAACACCTTTCCTCACCAGGCTTACAAGATAAGAGGATCTGGATGTGCCGAGAGCATGGGGGGGATCTTTTCCCATGAATGACTAACAGACCAGAGAGTAGCCAATTTTACCATGGCCCTTAAAACCACATCTCCCAGCAGGCCTTTCTCTACCTCTCTTTTCCCAGTGAAAGGCCGGTCCAGTCAGCACTGAGAGCAGGGAGGTGCTGTGCAGTGGATTCCAAGCACAGTGCAGCATTGGGCTAGGATTTGGTGGGGGATTGTAGGTAAAGTCTGACGACAGAGTAGCTCTGAGGGGGCAGGGGGACAGAATGAGTGGGGGGGGGGTTTGGTGATTCGGCAACTCTAGGAATTGTTGATCGACATGTTCTCCACTCCGTGCTGGACAGTGCGATCTCCATCCTTCTTCTTCTTCCCTCCTTCCTGTTGTTTCTTCTGCTTCTTGGACAGCTCCTGGTCTATGGGGGCGGGCTTCACGAAAGGGATCAGCTCCTTCAGCCCTGCGGGGGTAAGTGGGGGGTGGGGGGGGGGCGCGTTATTCAGTGAAGCAGGAGCAAACACAAGCACCGGCCTGAGCATTACGTGACATAGCATTACGGCATTCAGCAGACGCTCTTCTCAAGCGCGACAGTGATTACACCGTTTCCTTACACAGCTGGACAGTGTCACTGAAGCCATTTTGCCTCTCCCCCATTTAAACCCCTTACGTTAATTACTTTGCTCAACGGGACAGCAGCCCCAGAGCTACAAGCCCAGCTCCCTAAGCGCTACGCTGCCCGTTCGGTGGGGCTCCAGGACTCACCGGGGGGCATGAAGTCCCGCAGCTTCTCGGGGATGACCACGCCCTCCTCCGTCTGGTAGTTCTCCAAGATGGCGCAGATGACGCGAGTGGTGGCACACATGGTGGCGTTGAGCATGTGCACAAACTCGGCCTGCAGAGGACGAGGAAGGAGAGAGACAGAGGGGGACACACGCAGATCTTAGCAAACAGGACATTAACCGCATTCACCCCACTTCATCGCCTGGCAACGGAAGTCCGGCCTGTCTAGGGTGTGTGGGGTGTTCCCAGGGGGCTCCAGTGAGGGGTAGCGATGGTGGGGAGAAGCATTGTTCTGATGACATCATTTTTATGGCCAAAATGGAAGAGAGAAAAATGTGAATGGTACGCAGAGATTAACACATTCGTCACGTTGTTCAGCGGTAGCCTAGCGAGTCTACTGTTCCCCTCAGCCCAGAGGAATTGGCGATTGGTCCATCTGAAAGTATACGGCCAAACAGAGCTCTGCAGAGGGACTGTGACCGTCAAGTTCACTTCATTGACCAAGCTGCTTTTTTTCCCCCATTAAATCGCAAGATAAATGATTAATCAGAGATATGTGTTAATATGCGCCTTGCACCACGGCGCCCTCTGCTGGCGACCCGGCCCTACAGGCTCCTCACGTAAAACCACCAGCTTTCAACACTCAGTCAGCGCAACCTGCACTCCCACTGGTCACCTGCAGGGCTGCCAGGGACACAAACCCACTCAGCCCTTTAAAGGGTCACTTCACTTCGGTATAGCACAGATCCTTTTGTGGGGCTAACCTCATTGCATTTGCATAGCACGAATACAGGCAACATCAACTGTCCCTGTTGACTGTTAACGGCATCGCCGTTCCACTTGGTTGTCCAGCTCCCAATTCACTCCCATTCATTTATGGGACCTTGCTGAAATAAATAGTTTTATAGCACAAACTAACTATGGAAGATAGGGGCAAGGGAAGCTGATGTTGCTAGTATCCAGCCATGCAAATACAATGGGGCAAGCTCCACAAAATGACTTGTGTTATACCAAAGTGAAGTGACCCTTTAAGGTGTAAGATCAAAAACGTGATTAGAATGTTCTTAACTGAACATTCTAATGCTAACAATCACTGCTGGTGACTGAAAGCGATGAAGTTCCAGAACATTCCAAAAAATCTTTTTCAGGGCTAAACCTGATTTGGAGCTGTGACTCAGTCAATACAGAGGACGTCTCATTGCACACAAAAACTGATGAGAAAGCATACAACTTGAGGGATTTACACACCATGTAATTCTACATATATCTCACATAATAGTTTATCACAACAGTTGGCTTTAGCATACATAAATGTAATTTTTCCAAAATGCCAATTTGATATACTTCCGTAACTACGTTAACAGCATTATAGTTTTACTCCATGTTAATTTTCTTTTTTCTCCATTGAATTTCTTTGTTTTATCCATACTTTTACAGCGTAAAGTGCTGTGTGTGCCATATAAAAAAAAGTGCTCTACAAAGTTTACTTTTACTGTTATTATACATACATTATAGAGGGGTGAGAAAGAGGAATGTGTAGACAGAGTAAATAAAAAGCAGTTGAAAAAGTTGATCTAATTCCCTCCTGGTGGAGCTCATAACGATGCCCGCGCTCGGCGTACCTTGTCCATCATCTTCTTGGTCTGGCCGTAGCGGATGCGCAGACGCCGGGCCTGGTAGTCCGTGCAGTTGGAGCAGGACACCAGCTCCCGGAAAGCCGAGGAGCCGGGGAACCAGGCCTCCAGGTCCAGCTTCTTACTGGCTGCATGGTTCAGAGCCCCTGGGAGGAAGTCAGGGCGCTTAACACAGGAAGCGCACACGCAGAGGAACAGGAAACCCACCCTCAAAATGCCAGATCCAACACAACGATTACACTACATAGCCAAAAGTATCTGGACACCCATTGGTCTGGGGCTGTTATTCATGATTTGGGCTAGGCCCCTTCCAGTGAAGGCGAATCTTAATGCTGCAGCATGCAACTACATTCTAGATGATTCTTTGCTTCCCCAAAAGTCTGGGGAAGGCTCTTTCCTCTTTCCTGCATGACAATGCCCCCAGGCACACAGCGAGGTCCCTATGGAAATGGTTTTGTAGAGATCGGTGTGGAAGAACTTGACTGGCCAGCACAGAGCCCTGATCTCCACCCCATCCAACACCATTGGGGTTAATTGGAAAGCCAACAATGAGCCAGGCCTAACTGCCCAAACACTGCCCGACCTCACTAATGCTCTTCTGGCTGAATGGAAGCAAATCCCTGCAGCAATGCTCCCACATCTCAGAAGCCTCCCAGAAGAGTGGAGGTTATTATAGCAGCAAAGGGTGGACCAACTCCACATGAATGCCCATAATTTTGGATGAGATGCTGGATGTCAGGTGTCCACGTACTTTTGCCATGTAGAGTATGTTAATGTCCCATTTGAGCACATGTGCAGTGAGGAGGAGGATAGACTCTTAAGGGCTCACACAGGCCTTTTTAATTCCATCTGTGCACTCCAACGGGGTGTTCCACAGTGCCCCACTGCTGCACTGTAATTTAACAAATTAGATTTTACTGGATAGCACCTTAAATCTAATACCCAATTTTCCCTGGTGCCGTGCCAGTAACACCTGTCCTCCACCTGTAAGCCATCGGTAACACCTGTGAGCCTCACGGTAGCTGTGCCTCAGAGGGACCCTAACGAACTGCTTCCCTGTTACCAGGGCGACGGATTCTCTCCCGTGACTGGTCCAGACCATTACGAGGGACTCGTACGCAGGGAACGGAAGGTGCGCGAGGCGCGGGGCGAGAGAGTCGGCAGCAGGGGGCGCTAACCTGAGACGATGTTGACGATGCGGTAGGGAATCCCGAGAGACTGATAAAACTCTTCCGCTGTTCCGATCATCTCGTCGAACATCTCCCAGGACTTGTTGTCATGAGGAGAGGAGAACACAAACTGCTCGATCTGCAAGCAAAGGAAAAAGGTGCGGCTTACTGTATAGGACCTGTACACAGGTAACACAGGCACGTACGCACATATACACACACATATAAACATGCAAATACGCACATATATACACACACAGATTTATAGTGACACAAGTGACAAGAATAATAAAGAGTTGACTTTATTATTAACCCTTTATTTTCAGCTAACTGTTTTCTTAATATAATAAATCAATCTAAATCAATGAGCTCTGCAGCTTCTGAGTAACTTAGAATTAGCAAACAAACAATGCTATTGATTTTATGGCCCTTTTTATTTCCTTTAGGACTGACAGTATCCAAACACAACAGCACTGCTTTACCTCTGCATATTCAACCATCTAACATGGCCGCTCTCAAACTGAGAGAGGCAAAGAGAAAGAGAGAGAGGAGAGGGGGAGAAAGAGAGAGAGGGAAGGGGAGAGAGACAGGCAGAGAGAGATTGGGAGAGGGAGCCAGAGAGACAGAGAGAGAGAGATACAAAGAGAGGAAGGGAGAGAGGGAGAGAGAGAGAGGGGGAAACAGAGAGAGAGAGAGAGAGAGAGAGAGAGAGAGAGAGACAGAGAGAGAGAGAGGGGAGAGGCAGACCTTCTCAAACTGGTGCACGCGGAAGATGCCGCGGGTATCGCGGCCGTGTGAGCCCACTTCCTGTCGGAAGCAGGTGGAGATCCCGGCGTAGCGCAGGGGGAGGTCCTCCGGCTTCAGCCACTCCTCTCGCAGGAAGGCAGCGATTGGCTGCTCCGAGGTGGCGATCAGGTACTTCTCATCCAGCGAAGAGTCATCTGAACGTTCACTGCCCTTCCCAATAACCTGGATTAACGCACGCACGCACGCACACACGCACGGACGCACGCACGCACGCACACGCATGCACACACGCATGCACGCACGCACGGCACGCACGCACGCACGGCGCACACAAACGCACACACACACATGCACACACGCAAGCAAGCACGGACGCACACACGCACGGACGGACGCACGCACGCACACACACGCATGCACACACGCACGGACGCACGCACGGACACACGCACGCATGCACACACGCAAGGACACACGCACGGGGACACACACACACACGCTGGGGTTAAGTTGGGCTAGGCTGGCTGCACCATGTCAGGTCATCTACCGTTACCAAAGCAGTCCTAGTCTGGAAGAGAAGGGAGGGTGAGGTAGGGAGGGGGGGTTTGGGGAAGGTGAGGTAGGGAGGCGGGGTTTGGGTGCTGGGGAAAGAGGGGAGGGTGAGGTAGGGAGGCGGGGTTTGGGTGCTGGGGAAAGAGGGGAGGGTGAGGTAGGGAGTTGGGGTTTGGGTGCTGGGGAAAGAGGGGAGGGGTGACCCCCTTCCTGAGGGCGTGTCCCGCACCTTGTAAAGCTCTTCGTCGAACTGGCTGAGCTGAGCGACCTCCTGCATCACCTCCTTCCTCATGAAGAAGGGCGTGTACAGCGGCGTGTACTTCTTCATGTACAGCGTCTGCAGGGCGTACTGGATCAGCGCCTGCTCCAGGAAAACCAGCGGCCCCTGCGCACACCACAGAGGTCAAAGCTCAGAGGTCATTTATAACCAAAACCCAATGGCTTCAAAAGAGCCCACGCTTCACATGTTATTGGCTGGTCGCACTGTGTGCTGCTGAAGCAGACAAACTCTCAGGAAGTTTTCTGCAATCATTTCTTCACAGAAGAGTTTTCAGATGCTTTGATGTCTAGTCATTGAACAAAACATCCTCAAGCAATCAAACTAAATCTGCAAACAACAATGATGCCAAGAACAACTGCAAGATTACACATTAAATTAGTAATACAAAAGAACTGACATATTGTTGTTTGAGCAACGTGCCAAAGTATCAGCGAGCAAACAAATAAAAAATAAATAAAAAAACAACTCCCGGTTGGGAGACCACACCCCCTTGTGAAGTTCAGTCGCTAAAAACATTGCAAGTGAACACCTACCATGCTCAAGTCTGTAACGTTCTTCCTTCGATTTTATCTGGTGAGGAGTTGGACCCTACCTTGAGGAAGGCGAATCGGGGTGCGTTTATCTGGTGAGGGTGTGACCCTACCTTGAGGAAGTACCCCCGGCTCCCCGCCACCACGGCTCCCTTCTCGCCCTCGTACCCGTCCACCATCACCACCAGGTCCACGTGGGAGTACTTCCTCTGCGCCGCGCAGTCGCCCCACGTGCGCTCGACCC